>OZ017772.1:17546882-18746882 GCA_963969385.1 Philonicus albiceps | reverse complement strand
TACATGTAACTCTAACTCTAACTTTAAGGGGTTACATGAGTTTTGAAACTTTAAAAAGTCGACTTTTGCGATAATCTATTTATATAAAAAGCAATTGTTGTTTGTCTGTATTGTAGAATCCGAAACTACTGGCTCGATTGGGCTCAAATTCAAATGTCAGTACTACCCAAATGCAAAATAGTTGGTCTAGTGACAAATTTGAACAGTCTATTTTATAACTAAGCATATATTTTTCAAATAACTATTTATTAAATAAAATTTATTCTTGTTTTATAATCTCTGGAAGTCATCCTCTTAAATTATTTCAAAACATATAAAATTCAGGTCGCAAATTTAGTAATAATTTTATTTTGCATTATTGACTAGCCATGCAAAACAGTTGGTCTACCCTAAATTGAGTGCAGAATAGTTGGTCTGCTCTGAAATTTTGATGTAATGCTAGTTAACTTTGTGTTTGCAAATTTAACGGAATTATTCTAGATGCAGTTACACTCATTTCTTTAGTCGCTCATAGCCAGATTAGTCATTCAGTTTATCATAAACATAAGCCACGTGGTAAACCAATTTCACCCGATCTTCGGGAAGTAATTATTAATTCTTTTAATAATGGAAATTTTTCGTATAAAATCGCTAAAAACTTAGGAGTACCCCGTTCGTTGATTCAAAATATAATTAATTTATACAAAAGAGGAGGAAACGTTGATTTGACGAAGAAAACAGGAAGGCCGTGCATAGCTAGTTTAAGGGACAGGAGAAATTTAAAAACAATAATCAAAGAAAACCGTCGTGCTAACTCTGCTGCTATAACCGTTAAGTGGAGAAAAACTCTTAAAAGAGGCATTTCAGTAAATACGTACAGGAGAGAAATTAAAAGATTAGGATACAATTTTTATAAAGTAAGTTAAGACGAATCCATGAAAGAAGTTGTAGAACTGTAGTGCTTGCGTTTTCAAACAGGCAAAGGATAAACCACATCTTACCGTAAAGCAAAAGAAAAAACGTTTAGAGTGGACCAACTCACACAAAGATTGGACTCCCAGGAAATGGAAATCTGTTATATGGAGCGATAAATCGAAATTGTTCGCGTGTGTTGGAGATAATGGGAAAATAGTTATTCGCACTTCGGATGAGCAATTTAATAAAGACTGCTTGAAAAGAACTGTAAAGTTCCCGGCATCAATGATGCTATGGGGATGTATGTCTTGTCGAGGCGTAGGTCAACTATGCATCGTAAATGGTACAATAAACGCGGCAAAATATCAAAATATACTAGAAAAGGAACTCCTTTCTTCTATTAGAAAACTGGAGTCCGCTGAAGGAGAATGTATTTTCCAACAGGACGGAGCTCCCTGCCACACAGCAAGGTCCACAATATCTTGGATCAGGGCTCATGACATTCCTTTACTGGAATGGCCGTCTAATAGTCCTGATCTCTCTCCAATAGAGTCTCTTTGGGGAAAAATGAAGAAAATACTTAAAAAATATCCGGCCAGAAACCTTGAAGAACTTCGTTCATTAATCACTACTGTTTGGGAATCCATAACACAAGAGGAATGTGAAAATTTAGTGGCAACTATGCCTCGAAGGATAAATGACGTGATAAAGAACAAAGGCGATGTCACCAAATGGTAATAGAGTGAATAAAAACAACTTAGACTAACTATTCTGCACTCAATTCAGGGTAGACCAACTATTTTGCATGGCTACTCAATAATGCAAAATAAAATTATTACTAAATTTGCGACCTGAATTTTATATGTTTTGAAATAATTTAAGAGGATGACTTCCAGAGATTATAAAACAAGAATAAATTTTATTTAATAAATAGTTATTTGAAAAATATATGCTTAGTTATAAAATTGACTATTAAAATTTGTCACTAGTATTTTGCATTTGGGTAGTATATATGTTTCGAGTAGGGTTAATAAACACAATCAATATTTTTACTATTCACTGTAACTAAATACGCAATTAGTGCATTTTGTGAAATAAATATTGGCACACGACATGACACATGACCTGCCATGGCACATGACATGAACATTTTTAACAATTTAAATAGAAAGCGTTAAAATTCTAGGTATTCAAATTCAAATTTGAAAAAAAAACACATTTTGTTTTGGTGCAGCAGAGCATAGGGCATTGGATAGTTATTTATATAGTAATAGTACACCGTAAGATGAATATAAATATAGATTCAAGTCAATCTGAGCAACTTCTACTTTGTGCTATAATCCTCATTTAATTGCAGTAACAGTAAAAAGAAATAATTGAAAATATATACGAGTTGATGGATTACATTACCACACCTAGTTTTTTAATTTTTGTGTCATTTGCACTGATAAATTATAAGAAGAATTCGCATTAGCGACTTACGAGGGCGCACTTAATAAATAAACTACTTTGACCGATTTTGAGGGAAGGAGTGATTATAAAAGGGATCAAGAGCAAAAGTTTGCTTAGAACACCCCAAGAAATCTATTCGTATAGCGTTTTTTACGTGGAATCCGAACACCCTGCATATGAATAACTATTCCTTATATTTTTCGTACATACATGTCGTTAGTGGCAAGTCTACGTTATTTTATTTTCTGGTATTCCAAGAGTTAAAGTTTAATTATTCGAAAACGGATCTCTGAATTGAAGAAGTGTGCATGATATATCTCTAATATTTTTGAAGATCTATTTAACGATACTCTACACAATGAGTGTGTTTCCCCTCGGATATACCCCAGGACCTAAGTTTAAGAAGCGCTCTAATAGAAAATAGAGTTTCTGCGGTATAATGAGTTTATAAAAAAATTAAAACAATCATCATTTGGGTCAAATTATTAAAATTTACCAAATGGAAGATAATTATTGCTATGTCGTAAGATTTATGTACATAAAACAACAATTAGCATACCCCCGTAATCCGTCTTCACAAAATATCTCTCATCATGATGTCAATTGCCTTTAAAATTGATTCCTAACAAAAGAGGGAACCCTGTTCAGAACTTAAAAACCGCAGTCAAAACATAAAAACTTACAGTGCATTAAAAAACAATGTTTTGATCTGGCTAATGCTAAACGACAGGAAACATAAGCAGGGGTGCGGAATCCCTACGCTAAACTATTCAAAAATTATTACAAGTGCAAGGACTATTTAACCAGGCGGAATAACGACACCCTCCGTAAATCCCGGGGGATAAAATTAATAAAGTGCGATCAAAGTCAAATTCGTCATTGCCAAAATTTAATATAAAAGTGGCGCGTTCGAGCCCCACCCCAACCCTTGCATAAATTTTCATGGATTGGAGAGCAGAAATGGCGACCAGCTTTGTGTATTTTTATTTGGATGGTAGGCGGAGTTTTTGTGCACAAGGCGCATGCACTGGAAAGGATTTTCGAGATGGTTTTGGTAAAGGAACGGTGAAAAGAGCGTTTTTGTTTGATGAATTTAGGTTTTACTCTGGAAAGTTAACCTTTTTACATAAATAAACCAATGACATATAAGAACTGGAATGCTGATCCCGTATAAATCTCATTTAAAAAATTAGACCGTGTCCCAATTATTTCGCTCCCACCCAAATATCGCATGTAGAGAACATAATAATAGCACTCTAATATTCAAATGAAGATGGTACTAGCTCGATTCGCTTAAAAGTTCCCTAGAAAGAGCTATATAAAAATTAATTTCATTTATAGAATTATAAATCAACTAAATACACCTATCCTCCGATTTACACGGAAGATAGGTTCCAGAGAAAACCGTGTAAATCGAAATCGATGATTTTTATACGTAAAACCGTGTAAATCGAAAATAAACTAAATGTGCATAATTCAGTTATTTATTTCAAAGTAAAATAAAAAAAACTAAATACATTTTAAAAAACATAAAAATAATAATAGTGTATATAATTCATTTTACGTGTAGAAACAAGAAATATAAATTAAAAAATCGAACCATTATGTACTGCTATCACTTTCATAGACTCTTCGTTTTTTCTTTCTGTTTACTATGATGTCACTTTCATCACTCGACAGTACAGGCCTTCTTATTAGCCATCCAATAAACGGGAAGGTTTTTAAGATCTATTCCCTTAAATGAGCGTGGCGTTTTTGATTTATTAATAACTAATGGTTTTATAATATGATCGCCTGAAGCGTTGCTGCAGAAAAGAACTGTGATACGGTTTTTCGCTGCTTTATGCCCACTAGCGGATTTGTGAGCTTTAGCCAAATAGGTTCTTTCTGGCATTTTTTTCCAAAATAACCCAAACTCGTCAGCATTGAAGACCTGATCAGGAGTGTAGGAATTAACGGCTATAATCTCAGCAAATTTTGTCGGATATTGTTGCGCTGCATCTGAATCAGCAGATGCTTGTTCTCCTTTTAATTTTAGATTATGTAAAGAATGCCTTTGTTTAAATCTTTCAAACCAACTATGGCTTGCAAAAAAAAGGCTTCTTTTCAGCTGAAGAAGTAGATGGTAACTGATTTTTAATTTTTTCATAAATATTCAATGCTTTATTTGTAATTATATTAGTATCAATTGGACTCCGTTTTTGAGTGGTGTATTCTAGCCATATCATTAATGCTTTTTCCATATTTTCCATGGAATTCCTAGAATTATTACTACCAATGTAAACAAATCGAACGGAATTAAAAAATGTGTGGAAATTTGTTTTTTAAATTTCATATTTTAAAAACCGTGTAAAAGTGAAATCGTGTAAATCGAGTACCGTGTAAATCGGGGGATAGGTGTATATTGAATTTGTATCTGAATAAATCATTTTAAATGTTTTCCTTATAAACGTTTTAGAATTTCACGTAATTTTCCAGAGTATTACAAAAAAAAAACTCTCGGCTCATAACACTAGGTTTACCATGAGTTGACATGTACCTATTTCTACCAAAGGGGTCAAAATGACCTTTTTGGGTATTTAATTGGAAAAAATATAAATTGACTTATGATTCAATTAATTTCATCACCACGAATTCACCAAGAGGTATCGATGATGGCCTTACTTCATCCTTGCCTAGGTAAGGGAACCCGTTTATGACGTATTTTGTAGCTACATCCGATGCCAGCCAAAATTTTATGCCAAATTTGTTTGGTTTATTAGGCATATATTGTGTAAATCTACAATGAGCTTTTGTCGGGAATAATTGTTCATCGATAGTTTATATCTTTTCCTGGTATGAAGCCCTTTTGGCTGTTTTCAATAAAATCGCGCCAAACTCTTGATATTAGAGCAAATTTATCATTTTGAAGTCGTTGACTCCGTTCAGATTTTTTATCGAAGCGAATGAAGCGTAAAATTTTTGTAAATTTTTTCCTCTCAAGGTTTGTCTAAAACAAGGAGGTCCCCATTTTTTAGACCAAAGATATGATATCTTCAAATTTTTAGCTTTGCATGCACCCCGTGCATATAGAATTGCTAAAAATGTACAAAATTCTTCTTTCGTAAGCTTCCATTCCGTTCCTAAAACTCGCGAACCTCTACTTCTATACATAATCTGATGTGCTCAATAATTTGCTGAGTGATTATCAAAATAAATGAGCTACTTACTTCACCTTTCATTATTTTTTTCTTTGCATACCCTGTTGAATAAAAGAAAGTAACCAAATAAATTGAGCTGCTAGATATAATAAAATTAACTCGAAGGGTCAAAATGACCCCTTTGGTAAAAATAGTTATACTATGTACATATCTCTGGAAGTAGAAGACAGGAAAGATTAGATTTGCGCTTATATGTATTATTAATATAAATAAGAATTAATTAAAATATTTTCAAAAAATACGGCAAACATTTTCTTGAAGAAAATTAATGAAAAGTTTTCTCAGAGGGGTCAAAATGACACGTTGGTAAACCTAGTGTTAAAGGTTAAAGAATGTTTACTCAAAAAAAAGAAAAGTGCCTTGTTTTTGCATTTTTTGGCACTTCTTCTCAACGAGTTATTTGTTCAAAGTACTCGTAACAACAACGATTAAAATTAGTCTGACAAGTCTTAGAAATAAATACCACCAGATGTTTTAAATTATTTTTCGTTACAGTCAGCTATTTCAATAATTTCAATAATATAATGATGACCAGGAGATAGCATTTTGTGCCGCAACTTTTAGTTTATTATTATGTCTGCTATGATTAAGACCGCCTTATAGGAAAACAAAAAAAAATCAGAAAACTGTCTGTAAATTTAACCAATATCTTTGAAATTAAATGTTTTTTTGCTTAAATTATGTTGTTAATTAGAAAACGGGTGTACTTAGTTTATAAACTTTTAAGAACGTACAAAATTTTGAGTTCTATTTTATATGCACACTTAAAATTTAACTGTAATATAGACTATAGTTCTGCGCATCGAAAAGTCTATAGTTCTGACCAGCAATAAGTCTATAGCTCGAACGACAAATATTTATTGATTCATTGCCAACAGATGGAATGATCATCTTACATACCAGAAAGAACTATGAAACAATAGAAAAAAAAACTACAAATTAGAATCACAATACAGTAAAATAAACTGAAGCAAAAAGAAATTAATTTAGAAGTTTTCAGACAATTTACAAATACATTAAAATCGGCCAAATGAAAATACGATTAAAAGCAGAAGACATGGCAGTCATTAGCCCGTTTTGCCCAAAATTAAGTGCAGTTAAAGTCGGTATATAAAGATTTACAATCTCTTAATTCACGCAAAAGTGCATTGAAATTTAGAGCACCCAACTCTAAAATTTGACTGCCTCCAAGAAGCCGAAAGCCGATCCGGATCCCAAACCCCCTCACCTCAGTAGGCCAATCGTAAGGGTCCTGAGAATGGCCTCCCGGCTGATTACTGGCGTTCTTAGAATAACTCCAAGTAAAGCGTTGAACGTCCGTCTCCACTTCGCACCAGTGGACTCTTTGAGAAGCACATTACAGCCTCCTCGGCCGTTAGGATCAATTCGATAAAATCATGGGCATGGGCTATGGACACTCTAGGATCCTTACACTTGTACCACTGAGTTAGGTTATATCACCCCTAAATCCTCCTTTAATATTAATTTAAACTCCTACATCCCGATTAAACAAATGTGGGAGGAGGGCTCTCCTCAGAAATTGCACTACGAGCAAATCTACCTAGTCTTGTCATAAATTCTATCACACAATTTCTAATGCGCGCTTTCTCAGAAATTAGCCTGGAATTTTACCGTTATGTTACACTTTGTAACAAATGAACTGTACGGCGTAATATTCCGATCAGTTTGGTGACAGTCTTTGACTCGTAATCATGGAGAAAATCATATCGCTGTAATAGCACTCCATAAGCGTGGAAAAAATGCTTCTGAAATTTTGAATTTGTTGAAACCACTAAAAAATAGCAAAAAGATTCATTTATCGTGCCATAGAACGATTTAATGAAACCTTAGGCATAGATGATAGAGCAAGGACAGATCGTCCACGTACCGTTAGAACAGTCAGTGCCATCGAAACTGTCCGAGAGCGCATCCGTAGAAATCCACTGCGCAAACAAAAAATTTTGTCGAGGGAGTTGGAAATCTCCACAAGATCGATGGGTAGACTCATTCGAGATGATCTTCATATGAAGGCTTATCGTCGGCCAACAGCCCACATGTTGACTCCACGGTTAAAGGAAATAAGATTGGAAAGATGCAAGAGTCTCTTGCTTTGGCACGTAACCAATGGTCATGAGAACATCTTCTTTACCGACGAAAAAATTTTTACTGTCGAGCAAGTTTTTAATAAACAAAATGATGAGGTTTATGCAACATCATCAGAAGAAGCTAAAAAAACGGTTCCCAGAGTGCAACGAGGCCATCATCCAGCTTCTTCTTCCACCCATAAAGGTGTCACAAGGTGTGGCGGTTTATCAAACCAACGTGCTGGAAGGTGTTGTGAAACCTTTATCGCAAACTCTCTTCGGTGGACAACATTGGGACTTCCAGCAAGACTCTGCTCCTGCTCACAAAGCAGCTGATTTTATTGCACAAGAAGATTGGCCATCCGGGAACCCAGATTTAAATCCGCTGGATTATACATTATGGACAGAGTTAGAGAACAAGGCCTGTTCTCCCCACCGCAATTTGGACAGTCTGAAAAAATCGTTGGTGAAAGCAGCAAATGAAATGTCGTTGAATACTGTGCGTGCCGCTATAGACCAGTGGCCACAACGTTTAAAAGCTTGTATAAAAGCTAAAGAAGGTCATTTCGAGTAAAGCTTTTATTAATTAATTAACAATATTTTATTAAAATAAATTTCGTTGGAATAAACATATTATCTTTTATTGTTTAGATTTTATGCTTCTTTAAAGTTGTGACAGAATTTATGGCACGACTAGGTATACTTGAATACTTTAGGAATAAGATGAAAAATATTTTTAATTTAATTTTTATTTTAATACAAGTAATTTAATGTTATTAAACAAATTGATTTATAAATACGCAATGGAATTCATAACTTCATCTCGTGTTCTTCTTTCTGTCTCAAGTTCACCTATAATATGCCTCAAACCTTTACATAAAATGTTTAAATTTCGTAAATCAGTAATAAAACTAATGCTCCTTACTTAATTTTAAAAACAAAAATTATATTTAAATATTTATGTTTGTAGCATTAAATCTTATTTAATTTGATATTATCTAAAAGCTTAAAGTTCAAGTATCGCAACCTACCCACAGTTCACTGTTCAACTCCCTGTTAAGGGATTTGATTTGTCCCTCATTTTCTGCCTTCGCAACGATGCCATTCCTGTGTCACCATCCCTATCATCACTTGAATTAAACCACAGCTCAGTGTTCGTCATATTTATAATATTTAAACTATGCGTTTAAAAACAACGTTCTCCATTTTACATTACAGCCGATGATGTTTGTAGTTTTAATTTCCTCTGTTCCAAGTGAAATATTTTTGTTCGATTTATATGAATTTGAGAATAGGTGTACATTCACATGAATTGGAAGTTAGGTGGAAATGTCTTGTCACGTGAAGTGAATTTCAGAATAGACCCCAGTCAGTCTGATCCCAAAAGTCAACTAGTAAAATTGTCAGATGGATTGAGCAGCTACCCAGTATTAGGAATAAAGCAGTTATTTCCAGTGCCGGTCTTTTATTTAACCAAGGTTCCTCTGATAACCAGCGATGGCACTGCATAGTACCCAAGTACTTGAGAAAAAGAATTACCTAAAAACCCGAGTTAAAGAATATTTGAGCTCTCAATTAAAGATTTTTGAGATAGTCGCGCTTGGGAGTAATCAAGAACTTCTTAGAAAGCCCTTATAGGTTTACGAATCCTCCAAAAAGCCCAGAAATTAGGGTAGGACTCAGAGTTCTCAGATAATTTTCTTCTCAAGTACTGGAGCCTTATTTCTGAATACATTTCAAATTGGAAAGGCCCCTGGTAAGCGTGAATAGAATAGTATTATTTTTCTATGCAGACAGAAAAGCAACCATAATTGTAACAACTCGACTTAAGAGTTATTCGAAAATATTTTACGAGCTCGAAAATAAATTAAATGAAACAATTGTTTACAGTTTTTTGTCATCAGCACTAATGCAAATTTATTTGATTTTTCTTAAAAATAATAATTCTTTCTTGTTTAAATATTTTTCTCAATAGCTCGCTCTTTCTCCTTACTATAATTACATTATAATCTTTACAGTGTTCCTAAAAGTATAACTTTTACTTTAGAATAAATTGAAAAATTTTTAGGTTGGAACAATGGTAAATTGAAAAAAAAAATCACTTTCCATTTATCTTGTCTTGTAACAATTTACAGAATTAAAAGAAAAATATGTTTATTTTACTTAGCGTTTAAATGTTCACCTATTTGTTTTTAAAAATAATTACCCATACAATAAATAAACAGTTTACGCTTAGTTGTTTTACCTCATTTACTTATGATGTATGTTTTTTTAAATACAGGTGAATGTTCACTGTGAGATTAAAAAGACACATATAGAGGCTTATTTACAACTGTATTTAGTTAACTTAAGACGATTTTTAATTAAAAAAAAAATGGATAAACAAAGTTCTTATGTGTCCCTCGTAAACTTAAAAATGCCACTTCATCGGTAAGTAGTTGCTGTTCTCTTGGTTATTTAATTTCCGAAAAATATTTTTTGTTATAAAACGAACTTGTTACCTATAATACATGCAGTCTGATAGACTGAAGCGTAAAAATACCTACGAGCGAACTGTCCTAACTACTTATCCGCCTCGAGATTTTTTTTATTTTACAATTTTGTTAAAAATAAAGATATCCTTCTATCATCCAACTATAAAACGAAATTTTCTATACAAAAAGCGATTAAAAACAATTAAAATAAGAATATCTAGTGGTATATATAAATCGTTATCGTAATAAAGAAAAAAAGAAGAAAAAACAAATAAACCTAATAACTATTTACAGGTAAAAATATTTATAACAATATTTTCGTTTCTTTGTGTTCTGCTCTTGTTCTGGCTTGCTACCAATGCTGTTGCTTATTACTTTACCATATCTTTGAAAGGGTAGTGATATTTTTTAGGTTGAATAAAAACTATTTTTAAAGTCATCAAGCATTGCATGTGTTACGTTTTGTATTTAGAGTTGAGTTTGATATCGTTTTTGTTTTTATTTTTTTTTAAACGCTCAAAAGGACCTTGTTGCGGAATTCGAAATGTTTCAACAGAATAAAAATATAACATGAGTCGAGTTAAAATGGTTTAGAAATTGCAACTTTTCAAATTTAGAGAGTTCTTATATATTAAAAAGTCGTGTATTAAGGAAAATGAGAATTATGAGAGGTAAAATAAAATTAAAAGGAAAAAAAAATGCTCGTATAGCATAGCAAATGAATTAAAGAAATCAGAGTCGATTATTATTTTGCTAATTTAAACATGTGCGGTAACAGTGAAGCTCTTTTCCCTGATAAAATTGTTGAATTCATTGAAGGTACTTAGGAAGAATAACTAAGAAGTTATTTTTGAGGAAAATTTTGCATTAGGCACTATAACTTAGGCTAAACAATGTTGATTTAAAGTAACTTACCCATAAGTAAATTCTCTTGTGTGACACACTTTTACTTAGCTTCGAAATATTGGTTTTTATGTTTCAGATAATTTGTTTCCGGACTGACTGGCAAAGAGGTAGGGCGGCTACTTATGAAATATGGAAATCATCGGCCTTGGTCAAAAGTAATAATCTCCGACAAAAATATGATTTTCGCATTTTCTAAACAATCGAAATAATGCTAAATTTAAGGCGGTGCTTTGAAGGCACCGCTTTTTTTAGAGGGACACTTGAACAAAAATTAATGGCTCCTATTATCAGAGACAAAACTAAATGATATACTTACATTGGCGTATAACATTGAGGAAACCGCTTTTGTATAAAGCAGTTTACTTGCCTAAAAAGCAAAATTTTTATTAAAAGCCTAATCTAAACATAGGCGATATATGAAAGAGCTGGTGCACCCTAATTTATGAGCCTAAAGTAACAAAGTTTGATGAAAGCTGCATTACTAATCATACTTTGGCGGATTGCATTTAAAATTGTTCAGTGAATTATTGCTTTACGGAAAAAAACACCTAAATAAAAACAATATCTTACCTTATAACAAAGAACATATAAAACTGATTCCCTGATTTTAGAATAATAAGAGAAGACGGTATTCATACACTTTTCGCTTTTCTTTAACAAGGTTTTCTATAACTCTCGTCTTGTGGTTTTCTCCTAAATTAAATAGGTTTCACAGCGGTACAGCACAAAGGTTTCAATCACAATTCAGAAAAGTAAAAAAAATACAAGAGAGTTTTACATATAATTATATTCATCACTGTCCAATATGGAGAATTATATTTATGTTTAGAAACTTAAAAAGGGCTTTTTAAGCGGTCAGTTAGATACAACGAGAAAGATTTTACATAGAAACGCTTCTTTTCATCATTTTTCAAACGACCAGAAGAAGGTGCTGTCGGTTTTTATTTTTATTTTTCCAAGTAACTAATATTATAATTAAACTAAAAGTAACACACGTTGCTATTCAAATGAACCGGCTTCTTTAATTCATTGACTTGAGGGTAATAAGAAATTTTAAAATAAACACAACTCGTAATCGTCGCGATTTCAAAGAATTTTTTTTTTAAACTAATTGTAATAATAAGTAGAAAAAAAATGAAAAAAACGTTGAAAGAAATAATGAGTCGAAAATGATAAAATTTAACTCCTTTTTGATCCCTTTTACTTATTATGGGAAAAAGAGGAGGAAATTATGCTGGTTCCCGCCACTCGGGGTCATTTGGATCCTCTTCCTGGAGCAGTGATTCCGCAGAGTCTGTGTCACTGATACCGCCCAACATTAGATCACTGTCAGTTACAAATGTTGAAATACTGTCCCTGCCACCGTCATGCAAAATATTCGCACTGCTAGTACTACTCGTGGCGTATAATTGCACGCCACCATCTATTGGTATAACACTTATACTATCCCCTCCGCTAACTCTGCCGTCACCATTCACCCTTCCAGTAATTCCTTTACCATCGAGAAAAATTCCTTTATCTGAAGATTCTATACTATTTCCATCACAGACATTCGTTTTTAGACAGTCTTCCATTATTTGATGATCATTTGGCATCATTCCAAGCATCGCTTCGTAAAGGTCATCTGATAGAGGGAACTGTAGAGGTTCGAAGGGTGGAGTTATCTGAAAAAAAGCATCTGTATTTAGTAATGTCATTTAGATCGCTATGCGAAGGCATGTCGAGAAAAATAGTGATAATTTCAAAATTCAGCGCTCTAAATTTGTTCATAAATTTAGTTTCTTAAGTCGCCTGCTCAAGTCAGCTTAACAAGAATTTCTAAATAGGAAGAAGGAGATAAAGAAGAAAGTACCATTCTACTACTTTAGGCGTTTTTTAAGCTACATAAGATCTATTCTACTCGCTACGCAACAAAAAGTCAGCCAACGAAGAAGGTACTCACTTCTTTCGGATCAGGCGTGCTGCTCCTTCGAGTCTCCTCTTTATACGATTCTCGCTCCTTTTTTAAGGAAACTGTCCGTCTCCTTTCTATTCGTCTCATTGCTGAATTTGAGATGCTATTTAGAGGATGATTACTGGGAGTAAGGATTGGATCTAAAAACATCACAAAAGAAAAGGGGTTGTGTTAAATATATAAAACTGAAAATATAAAAAAATAATAATATAACACAAAAAAACAGAACTTGACGTACTTTGGTTATTTATTAGGCAGCTATCACCGCCCTCTGACGAATCCAAAGGGTTTTGAGGCGTCGAAGGAGCAGCTGGGGAAGGAATTGACTGTATAAAGCAAACTTTAGTGAGCACTTTCAATATGGATCAGTTTGCATTTTTACCTCTTGATCACCCCCCACACTGGGCGTGTTTGGTGCAGGAGATGTTGGATCAGGAGTGTTCGCTCCACTCGACTCAGCTCGGCTATCTATCCTTCGATTTGCTCTAGATCTAGTGCTCCACGGGAACTTTAGGTAGGTTTGAAATTTTTTTCTTTCTTCAAGCAGGGCACGCTCGTGCCTATTTTGGATAGCTTCATCTGAAATATTCTCAGCGTCCTCATCTTCCGTTGGTATTTCATTAGAACTGTCAGCCTTAGCATTGGTTGTGTCTAACTCCGTTGAATTTGTTTCGAGTTCTGTTAGTTCCGTGATTGGCTCTTCTGATTCGTCTTCAATAAGTCTCCACCTGTTGCAAGGATAGTGATTAAAGATGAATTAGCAGAGTTGCAACGAATAGTTTATTTTGGTAGGATAGGAAAGGAAAACTCACGTAGAAATTTATCTTAAGATATAGCCGATAGGTGGTAAATTTCCACTACATATATGCATTTATATCACTTATATCCAGACATTATTTAAGGAAACGAAGGATCTAACAGATTTTCGTTTTTAGACATTCCTATCTGAATTTTAAAATTTTCTTAGTAATAAATGTAATTAATTATTATTATTATTTGTACAAGAAACCATTCAAGATGTATTAAGTTTCACTCAAAGCAATCATTTATAAGCTCAAAATAAGGCTTATTATGTTTCATTCAACCCTTTCGGCACAGAACAGCTTAATGCAAAGCCGCTTTCTATGGCTGAGGCAAAAGTAGAAATAAAATGTCGTTGTGGACGGCGAAATTTTCATGCATTTCTTGTGGAATGCAAAAGTACTTATAATTCAGATGAATTATTTTCTTAGCTCAAATATGCGCATATAGGTCACAATGAATTTATTTCTCTGAGCGCATATATCCGCCCGCAGACTACAATGAGCTTATTTCTCTGGGCGCATAACGAATGCTTAGGTAAGCAATCCCAGTAATAAAAATAATCACGACGACCAATGAAAGACTTGTTTTAACAACTTGTTCTCATTTGGATTCAAAATTTGTTTATATGTGCGCAATTACCGCACAGTTAGATTTAAAATGTATTATTTTTTCTGAAAATTCCTCTCCGCTCAGGATGTTGGGAATTATCATTTTTATTTTCTTCTTACAGATGACCGATCTGAAAAAATCATATGTGCTCACATTGATAAGTAAATTTATGTTCAAGCTTACATTTTCCAAGCGTCATTATATATATATATATATATATTATACAAATTTGGAAATAATATATATTTCAGTTTTTCGTCGTAATATACACGGGTAAAAAAGGGTTTAAAAAACAACAAATTTAGCGGAGTTAAAACATAATACTTACTTTGGCGTCGGAATTTCTTTATACGGCAGGATTTCTACTCTAGTTGCCGCAGCCACACTATAAGGGATGACAATGTTATCGATATCATAAGAGTTTCGATTCCTCCGATCCATCCTGTATTAAATAAAATTTATTATAATAAGAATTTACAGATTGTCATGTCAATTGATCTTTCTATTCAGTACCTTTCACTTTTAAAAATGGAACTGTTGTGACCGCCCGGCGTCGGTGAGGCATTCTTGCTTCGAGGCAAAAGCCCATTGGTGCCGTCTAAACTATCACTAGGATATATCGTTCCACCAAAACCAGAATCAGATAATCCTCCATTATGGCCGAATGAATTGTTCGCAAATGCGAAATTATTTCCATTAGCGGCCCCCATACTGCCAATACTGGTGAGGTTTCCATTACCACTTCCACTGAAATTGCCAGCACCATTCCCTGATGTTGCTCCACCTGCTGCCGCTGATGTTGATGAACCACAACCGCCACCAGCGTTGCTTGCGCTCGCTGATAGCAGCTTTCGCTGATGTTTACTTTTTATGATGAGATGATTGTTGATTTGACCGGTGTGAAGGGCTCGGCGATTCTTTGCATTTTTCAGTTCTACGAATTTTTCATTTTTTAATTAAATTTTTATCAATGTTTATCGTTTACAATAAAATATAATCATTACTGTTGGCCGCCATAATGTCCTGTGCTGTGTATTTTCGATTATATTTTCGGCGGCTGTCCTGATATTTCTTCGAGCGGTCTTCGCGCTCTGCCGCCTTTTGTGCCGCTACGGCGCCCTTCAATATTGATTTTGATGAGCAACGTAGTAAACGATTTTGCCATTCTGGTAAACGCAGTATTGCCTCAAGATGTATGCTATTTCCTACATCTGTAAATTGAAGAGAACATTTTTTTAATATTTATTTTTTTGCTTTAATTTAAGTGAATATTAGAAAATTTCTACTTAAAAAAAAAAAAAGTTTCGAGTAAAACGACTGAAGAGTATAATTTGTTCAACAAGAAAGGAACCGAATTTTTTTTTTCTTGCAGAGGAAATATTTATTTTTAATTTTTTTACATTCAGGTATATTAAAAGTACTACGACGCTACCAATGAATAAATTGTGTAAGACCCGCCGCTATCGAGAATGGCCTAACATCTTCTGGGCATGCTTTCGATGAGTTTTTCTGCATATTCAATCGATTGCGAACGTCATATCTTCCGAATCACCCATGTTAGCTGTTTGAGATAGTACACACGCCTTCTAGCGAGTTGGCTCTTCATTATGCCCCGCACATTCTCAATTGCTGTCCAACGTTATGTTATTATCTGCTTTCCATATCCTGTACAATTCGATGTTTGGGATTGTTATCCTCTTGTAAGATCCAATCATCATAGTTGGGTCTCAAACATCTTTTCCACTGATTTTGGAAGACCACGCTGATAAATTTTGACCATCTTCTTAGCGTCCACAATCTCTGTAAAGAGCTCTAAGCAGCCAAAACCGTGTTTCGAAAACACACAACACAACACAATGTTAAACCAATCGCGATTTATATTCTCGATAGCCAGGCCTTTTATTTTCCTACATAGAATTCAGAAAGGGGTTGTGATATCGTAGCACAGTATTCTATATTTGCCTCACGTAAACGCTCTCTGATTGTATTGATGCTGACGTGAATTCCCGTTTTTGCCAGTTGAGCTTTCGCCTCGCGCAATCTTAAAGCGAGGGTGCAACAATTGCAGTATCACTCTATTCTCCTTCATTCCCTGTCCAAGAAGGTCGTCGACAGTTTTCGACTCCAAATATCGGTTTACCGACTTCACAACGAACTTCTTAGATTTTTTTAATTGCCTTTGCAGTAACGGTGGGACAACTATGATCCTTTTAGATGCATGCACAGAAAGACTGCTTCATACCGTTTCGCGTATTTTGAAATAATTTTGAATAAGTTGCGTGCACCGTGACGTTTCAAATGATACTGAACTGAATTAGTATTGGCGTCGTAGCCATTCTATGATACAACACTCACAGAAAGAGAGAGATAAATACTTTTTATCTTCTTCGAAAAAGGGCCGTTCCTTTCTTGTTGAGCAGACTATATAATAATACGAACAGCGATTATCAAATACAGACAATAATGTGCAGTGTTTTTTTACCACGCATTTTTAAAGGCGCGACGAAGTCTCAGGCACTCTGTGTGTCTCTGCATGCATGATGTTAGTGCCGTCTCCGCGCAATGCTCATGCATAGGCAAATTCTGAATCGAGAATGGGGAACAGGCAGACTGCACACATAGAGCATATATACGGATGCGGGCTGTTTACATTTTTTCACTGTCCATTTTTAAAGGCGGGATAAAGTATTCAAACGTGCTCTGGGTGGTGAAACGTGGTTTTAATTTTCGTTCCGCCTCCTCCTAAATTTGTGTCTTTCTCTCACACGTGAGCCCTATATTATCTACTTTTAGCAAAATCTGCATGGTCGGTGGGCTAACGAGACAAAGGTCGAAAAAAGATAAGGAAAAACGTCACGAGTATCACATCTTGTAGTAGATGATCTTTGGGGTATGCCGATTGATTTTACATGGTCTCCTGATCAACGTTTGCGCGAATCCGATGACGCGTTCGTTCTGGAGAGGATCCGCGCTATTGAGCAGGGAGAATGCTAGAGCCGACTTAGCCGCGGGTTGCGAGTGGTATCATTAGAAAGGTTGAAGGCTCAGCTCTTTAATACGTTATCAACCAATATTCTATGATGTCTCTAAAAGAACTTATAAACCATTTTCTAGGTTGATCTCCTTGTGGTGCTTGATTCGATGGTTCGGGTCTCCGAACATACGTTGATCAGGAGACACCCTGCATACTATCAAGGTAGAAGCGCGATAATTTTTGCTAAATTGGTATTAAATGATTTATATTTTTATTGATTATCCTTAGCTAGCCCCAAGAGAAATATTTCTTATTATTTTACAGATATGTTGGGACATTGTCTACATTAATTCAAAATTTATTCAATGTAATATAAAAATTCCAAATAAATGTTGTTTATTTTCATAAAAAACACCAATAATTTTGCGTCTTGTCGAAACCTTTAAAGCGGGTTTTTATGCCTAGACAATCAAAGTACTTATTTAGTTCATATCACTGAAATATACACGACCTCAATAAACAAAGAGGATTTCTGTCTGAGAATTTTATTCAATATGCAGATAGAACCCACTAAAATTTCTTGATAGCACAATACGTTTATTCAGCTTGCATGAGTGGCAAGGCATCGCAGTCTTCTGATATTCATAAACATAGAATATCAGTAAGAAATTAAGAAAAATTTTCCAAGCGATATTAAAGGGCCAACAAACCTTGATAAGCCAAATAATAATTGAGTTGTTTGAAAGTAATCCAAAATGCTATGCATAAGGTCAATTTTACCTTAAAAGAAAAATCTGTATGATATTTCGGACTTGGCCCATTTCCAAAATAAACGGCTCAATTGTTGTGCACAAGTCAATAAAGTGATTTTGACCGAAACTAGTTGTTTCCAAACTGTTATCAATAATTTGACTGATAATAGCTCGATTATACGCTTTAGGCTTAGCTAATGTAGGGTATGTATTGCATGTATATTTTCAAAATTACTGCTCTTTTAACATTAGTGATTAAAAAAAATGTAATTTAAAAAGACGTTTATGTTTAACATTTACAAAAATTTTAAAAAATTAAATTTTCGCTGAATTCGAAATAATTTGCTCAGTTATTAAAAAAAAAAACCCTTTGATAATGGGATTCCCATTTAATTTGTAATACTTTGCATTTTACCAATTTCATTAAGACGCTCTCTATAGGCGAGAACTTTTAAAAAAGCTTTCATAACATAGTTACATGTAAAATTTCTGTACGGTCCTGCTCAACAAGAATTCGTAGTTCGGCTGCAACACTGCGACAGATAAGCTTTCGTTTGATGACATCTGTAGTCACCGAAAAATTTCTGTCACTACCTGCGCCGCTGCATGCAACTTTTTGGTACACTGCGTTTACACGACAATTTTTGAACATATGACCTACAATAATAATGCTCACATTCAATTGACACGTTGACGTAAATGACGACTATAGACATCCATTCAACTTATAAAGCTTACAGCTAAATTAAAATCATGAGCGACAACGTGTAAATGTACGCATGACACTGAACAGGGCTTACCACTTAATTGCGTGATATGAGAGCTTTCACGTACAGCATCTGAGCCACAGAACGCCTGTACCCTTACATTACTCTCTATTTCCGAATAAAATGGATTAATTTGAAACTGTAGTTCGAAAAAACATTGCAGTTGTATTCTCGATAACTAACTTGCGCAATAAGGTACGCGAATAATCAATATCTATTATCTTAATTTTAAATGTGTCGTTTTTATTGAAAGGATTTATAGGTTTTGTGATATTTAAATTTATTAAATAGACAATTTTAATCCCTCCAATTTTAAAGCTAGTAAGGTTAATAAAGGGTATTTCAAATTGCGCGGGTTTTTTTTAAGAATAATTAAAAAAACACATAATTTGCATTTATTTTCAAAAACTTTTTATTTGTAATTGAAGTATCAGTTATGACATGTATTTATATTTATGCCTCTTCTTCCAGCTCCACATACGTCCACTCTTTTGTTAAAATTTTCAATGACTGAATTGAGGCTCTATCTCACCAATTACACGAATAATTTCATTTTTCAAAGCAGGAATCGATTGTGGACTGTTTTTATAAACCTGACTTTTCACATAACCCCAAAGAAAATAGTCGTACGGTGTCAAATCAGATGATCTTGGTGGCCAATTAATTAATTTGTTTATTAACATAGCCAACAAGTTCAAAATGTGTCTCATCGGAAAACATGATTTTTTGAGAAAAATAAGCTGGTTGTTCATTGATGAAATTGACAAATCATCTACGTTTTAAATGATCTAATGGCTTTAGTTCCTGTATTATCTGAACCTCATATGATTTCAGAGCTAAATCCTTGTGTAAAATACGCCATGTTGTTGATCCAAGTCCAATTGTGAACGCTTTCACGAACCAAATCAATATTTTCTTGTGAACGACCGGTACGATTGTGTTTTTCACGTTTTTGATCTCCCACCAAACCGGTCTCTTGAAATTTTTGAATAGTTCGACCAATAGTGCTTTCAGATGGACAATTATGTAAACCATTTGTCATTTTCTAAAAACACTTCATAGAACGCTGATTTTCATAAAATAATTCAATAATTTGAACGCGTTGTGGTATCGTGTACAAAACCATTTTTATAAATGTCATACATCACATTTCTTAAATGTCAAAATACCCAGACGAGTTCAGTGCGCCATCTATATTTTATTTACTCTTAAAAAAACCGCGCAATTTGAAACACCCTTTATTTTATGTTATGAAAAAAAAAAAATCTTTTTATTAGTAAGTAAACTATATTAACTTTTCTTAAGAATTGTTGCACTTATTCCTAGCTTTTGGAATTTTTGTGTAACATCTTGCTAGCCCGAGGTGGTTTTCCATAATACCCAAAATTGCGTAAAACTGTTTTAAATTTAATTTGTGCGTCGAATTAATAAAATTAATTATTTATAGTAAAATTTTATGAACTATCTATCTTTCATACATATTACATATATTTTTAATTATTTCGATAATCGATAATCTTTTAAATGCTATTATGGTTTCGGCAAAAAATAGTCCCAATAAAATATAAGGTGAGGTTTTTACTGTTTCATCAAGAATTCAGGCAATTAAAAAGAATACAAACACTGTTCATTTGTTTATGAGATTCATTCGTTACTCTAAAGTCTTATGAAAAAAAAACAACTCTAATCACAAATAATTACATCTCCAATCTGCTCTGCTTTTTCAACTAAAACTAAACTAACATTTCAGAAAGATAGCTTTTATAAAATGTTTACTCTAAAATTGTCGTTAGATCTATTATGAATGTAATTCTGTTTAGGCTAAGATAATAAAAAAAATATAATTAAAACATAAATTCAAATTATGTTTCCAAAATATGAAAATATTGACGTAGATTAAAAATTGTTTTCATGAATTCAGCTATGGTTTTTATTGAACTAACTCGAGCATGCGTTTGCAGACTGAATTTTTGAAATCGATCAAAATACAAAAAATATATACCTTCAGGAAAACTGAGAACCGGATGAAAGCCAGGATCCAGCAACGCAACCCTTTCTGTAGGCGTCATGCAATCCGGCAAATCTCGTGGGGCTGTTGGATCTGAGCGACCGGTACATAAAGCGCACGGATGTAGTGGCCACTGACAACCACATTTCACGGTACTAAAATGAGATAGTCAAGGAAAAAAAGAAAGAAAAATAAAATAAGAAAAATTTGTTTATGTAGTTGGAAGGAAAGAAAAAAAGGAAGGGATATTTTTAAGCAAATTCACCAAATAAGAAATGACAAAAAATCTTACCTAGGTCTTGCTACTTTTTTTGAAACAGTATGCACATTGGCGGTCTGAAGAAGTTTTCGCTTTCTAAAGCCAGCTCTTTGGAAAGGCTTAGTTCGACAGGAGCCCGCAGAATTAGTGGGTGACGATTCATACGCACCATTCGGCGGAACATTGTCTACATCCATTGGTTTGGTATTTCCAGGCAGGACACCTCGATACCCGTTAACCGAGGACGGAGGTAAAGTTTGGCCGGTAATATCTGGTAAATTTGCTGTAGAATCATTGCTGATCGCTGTTCCAATTGCTCCTGATGCTGCTATTGGAATTTGTTGGGGTGTTTGAGATTGAAGTAAAGGTGAAAGATTCTTCTCAAAGGTTACAGCTCCCTTATTTCTCTTAATCTGATGATGAAGTTCATTATGCTGCCGTATCCTATACTCTAGATCAGATATTTGAGCTAGGAGCCATGTCCACCTGGATGCAATGGCTGCACGATCCCGAGCCCATCGCCACGCTGCTCGTTTGGCTCTAAAATATAACGTAATGAGATAGTTTTATTCTTTTAATATAAAAACGAAAAATTCCTATTTGTCTTTTATTAATTAGCCCTAAACGCAAACGCCTGTTTCAATACTTCTTTACTTTCTTTATTTCCACAAATGTTGTTATGAGAACGAGTAATTATAGATAATTAATAAGAATATTTTACCACAACTAGTCATTATAAATAACTAAGAAATTTCACTGTGTTTTTCCAGTACTGCAATACAAAGAATACAATGTCCACCCACGTAATTTGGTTAAAAAAGTTATCAAAGTAAAATGAATCTTTCTACAGTCTGTGGAAAGCCATGAAAACATGTGCGCACCACCAGATAACGATTGAGTGCTTCAAAGAGCAAAACAAAGAGTAATTTGCAAACATTTGCAACTATTGCAAAAATCAGAAAAAACACGATCTGCAACAACTAATCGCATTGGAATAATTTAAACACGAATTTTATGAATTCGTGCACCAACACCAGTGATTGAAACAGCTTTTTTATGTTAGCAAGCAAACCGGGGCAACAAAAACATCTCCCGGCTGCGTGTTCACCATCTGCTAAATGTATAGATGGATTCATTATCCGAAAGCGAGTTCACTTCTAGCTTCTACATAGTCACAAAGTGAAGAGCTTTTGCTTTTATAAAATAATCATAGAATTGCTCAAGCGCGTAGTCACTATTTTCGAAGATATCTCTTCGACTGAGTGTGGTACTCTTTTACCACTGTGTGCCGTAACTATTCAATTAATGCATTCGTTCCTCTTAAGCAATTTTGATTTTGATGGCGTAATGAATCCCTTAAAAATAAAATCGCTGGACAAAATGTAGCCTTGTCTAATAATGGGATTAGAGGGATTAGGAAAACGATCAAAAGACTCTACCTCCTGCTGTTGTGGGCGTAAGAGCAGGCGTTAATTATATGTAATCAGGAACTGATAGAGACTTTGAACAGCTTTCGTAATGAAACACGATTCTAAATATTGGATGAGTCAACATATGCCTTTGTTGATTTAACTCTACATACTAAAATCTTTTCTTTTAATAAAATTCATCGCCATATTACTTAATGTGGCGGCCAGAGATGGCTGCAGTACGCAACTTGTGTAGAATAAAATACCTAATTGTTTTCAAGCCCGCAATTTGATATTTCAACAATTAAATGGAACTGTGTAAATATAATATTATCTATTCTAAATATTTTAAACGGAAATTTTTTTATTTTATTATTTATTAAATTTATTATGATCCCATAAGCTCTAAAATTTTGCTTGACAAATTACAATACTGCATAGCCAATACTTTCCAAACATTCCACACGTTTTAACTTATTCTGAGAAATCGAAAACTGTTCGGTCAATTTAGTTCATACAAAAAGGTTTTGATCTATCCTTTTTTGGCGATCATACTCATTATCAAATGTAGCTTTATTTCGTTGAAAAGGAATTGTTGGATTTATAAATGTACTAACAAAATTTAACAACAATCTCTAGCCTTGCTAACAAATGTTGTAGACCTTGATTTGCGTTTGATTTTCCCACAAATATTAATTAAAGCACTTCAAAGAGTTGATTGGCATGTGTGGGAAGAATTAATCACGCAACACCCTGTATTTATGCATTATGTTTTTTCTGGCACAATATCAATAATAATATACTCCCTAAATTGGTTAAATTTATTTTATTATTTAATTTATTTCTCTACTCTCTCCCTTTAAGTATGGACATCATTATTTATTAGCGAACTGAACGAGGAATGTCACAGACTTCTATATTAAAATGAAATTTTTTTGGCAAACTGAATACTGTTGGAAAAGTTTGTCACTTTCAAATCATAAGTTTTTACCAAGAAACAAACCCTAATCATTTCGCAATTAAAACTGATGCTACAAGCCGCGCGATCGTTGTGAGCGGGGCAAAGTTGTGCAACTAATATATTGAAAATGTTGCGGAAACTGTGAGACTCCATGTTCATATTTAAAAGTTTTTTATTATTTTTCAAAAAATTTCGAGAAATATTAAGTACCGTACCCTATTAGAAGTTTTTAAAAAGGCTGTAAAACGACCATCAATTAAAAAGCAAGCACATATGACTAAGATATTTGTGGAGAAGGCTTTATTAAACATACATTCACCGACTTGACATTTTTAAACTAAAATTTCATCCTTTGCATTAAAAAAAGTAAAACGAAAGATATGGCCGCCCTAAGGTTTTAAATAATAAAAATATACTTACATTGACAGTGATTGCTGCATTTGATTATTGTACGTGACCATCTCGTCGGCTGATTCCCCGCCCGAGCTGCTCGCAGTTACATCAGAGTCTAAAGAGGATTGGACCTGCTTTAGCTCCGTCTGGAGCATACCAGAAACGTGGTCGACTTCCTCAGTCGTTTTCTCATCAAATTGTGGAATAATTGAATTAATTAGGGGCTTACTAGGATCCAGAGGCACCGAACTACTGGCATTAATATTACCATGGGATCCAGGTGACGATAGTGCACTTTTCGATTTTTTTGTATCACTTGATTGTTGCGCCGTCGCAATAGTATCGATACGCTTAAGCAGTACTCGCATCGAGGCTGTCGACACAGAACGATGTTTATCATCTTCATATGATAATTGTCGACTGTGCTCAGGATCCTTTCGACGAACCACTCGATTTGTCCATTCAAACAAACCGGCTATTTCTTCGCTAGCATGTTTTCCCATGTACCGCGACTGAATCTTTCTCAATCGCCGTAGAAGGAAATCACATTTTCTTTGCATCTGCTGTTGTCTCTTTTCGATCTCTAACCGAATTTCTTTCGTTTCAGAATCTTTCACTGGTATTCCCATCTCTTCATAATTCATCACATCAACGTCATTGAAAAAGACAAGACTACCTTCCAAATCGCAAAGAGTTTCACCACTTGGATTTGTATCAAACCCCTTCAGGACCTGTAGGAGATCCATATCACCCAACACTTGATCCATTTCAGCTGAATCTTTTATGAAGTCCTTTTGAAGCCCCATTCCAGATATTGTACTTTGTGGTGTCAGCGACGGCACCGGTGTGGTTTGAGACTGTTGTTGTGAATTCGACTGGTTTGGACTAGAGGCAGCATGAGTTCCTGATGGTTGCGGCGTTCGGAGCGGTGACCGCCTTTCAATATTTTCTGTAGTTGAAGAGGGTGCCTCTTCCGCTGCATCTACACGTGACTCCTTTATTTCACTCGAGTCTGAACTCTGGTGCTGTTGCTCGATCAACCGATCGCTGTTACTTGTTGCAGGTGAGTGTCGACTCTCTGAATCAGCTGAATTAGGGGGTGGTTCTTCTGAAAGGCCAATTTTTATTATTTTAAAATGAAATCAGAGCACAAGAGCACAACAAATATAAGTAATGCAAGAGCGAATATACAATGAGTACCTTTACACAATTAAGCTGTTATTTAGACTTAATTCTTCAAATCTTTAATATCAAAAAAAAATTAAAATTTCCAAATCCAAAAGTATCCAAAAAGTATAGTTTTTCAGTTATAAATTTAGAACAAGATCAAAAATAATAACTACAATATATAAAAACATAATACGTAGTTACAAAAACTTTTATTTACAATTGATTGCTAAATTATTTTTGTAGAATATTTTCTTTTTATAATTTACTACTAAGCCCGGGCAAACGTTGTCCTGCCACAGACCGCGTTTAAACCAGCATTGAAAACTTTTAATATTTATTTTCTCGATATATTTCACGCTTAAATTAAATTAAATTCATGAATAAAAGTAGAAATTCGATGCTAGCAAAAATAGAAATTTCAAAATAAATTTCCACGCTGTGTACTTACTTCGCTGAAAAAATATATTTAAAATATATTTAAACAATTTCCCTTGAAAAATTAAAAAAAAAAATTTAGATTTCTTGGTGGCACTGTACATATCGGGCCGAAAAGTATTCTATCTTTCAAGCTGGAATCAACCGTTCCCACTCACAGAATTTCATTAAAATCGGTTGGGAGGTTTCGAAGAGTAGCGTATATGAACACAGTGACACGTGATTAATATATATTAAGATAATAATTATATCAAACAACTTTTTTTAATAGTTTATGGTAAATAAAAAGATGCGCAAAGCGATTAACTAAAACTTGAAACTATAATTCCATGTTGCTTATAGTGATTAATAAAAATTATTAAAAATTGATTTATTGTTTGAAGAATTAATTTAAGCTTATGATTGCAAAAATACATATGAATATTTAAAATAATGCATATTTCAAAAATTAATGATTTAAAACAATCGAAACTAGTATTTACATTGTTGCATACTTATTTATTTGAAACTGTTCTAATTTATTGCTCTGAATTGATTAATGCCTTTCTGCTATTTGTGCTCGAAAGTAACATTTTGATGGCTAGGAATTGATTCGTTTCGAAATAATAAACACCACCATTGCCATTATAAAAAATTGAAACGGTCACGGTAAGGTGCAAAACCAATGAATTCATTGTAATTAATTATTAATTAAATTTTCATTTTCAATTGAAAAGGTGAATATTAAACTTAATTAGAATTTGAATTGTATTGGAAAAAGATAGTGAAAGCTTCGTTTTAATTACAATTAAATAATTAACTCTGCATTTTCACCACAATTAATCAAAGTAATGGTAATATAAATCTGTTTTAACTACACGCAATGCAAACTGTCGTCTGCTAATGGATTCACAGTAAACGTATTCTAAAACGAACACTAAGAATTATTTTCAATATTTAATATTATTCAGTATCACTCTGACAAAATGAATTTATGAACATTTTATCAAATTACCTTTGATATAATTTTGAATTCTTTTAATTCATCCTTATTTTAATATAGAAATATTGAATAATATTTGTTAATTCTCGAGTAAATGTAGCAACGTAATTGTATCGTTGCTAATAGTGAGTAATGACGAACAATGTTGAGTAATTCTAAGTACTTACCGCGTGGTAACAGCGAATTATAGTACCAATATTATTGTACTAATAACTATGTTTTTTAAATTACCATTATTTAGAATCTTACCTTCAATTTTTGTGCTTTCCTCACTTATAGACTGGGTTGTATCACAGGATGCTTCAGTGGCTGTGACGGTTGTAGTTGAAACAGTCTCTGTGGCAATCGCGGAAATATCCTCCGTCACTGTAGTAGTTGTCGTTACCTGGGATTCCTGTGAATTCTCATTGCTGCATTGACCATCATTTTCAACATCTTCAATTGTCTCATCCATGTGCTCAATTTCTTCCGCAAAATAGGCGTCTTCTTTGCCCTCTTCGAGATCCTCCTCTTTCGGTTCTTCTAGGTCTTCTCCAATCTCAACTTGTTGCTGGCTATCAGCTAAGTGACTTCCCAATTTCAAGTCTGTTATATTTGATCTTGAGTTTGTGTCACACATTGGGCTCATTTGATTAGATACAGGCCCATTCAACGATTGTTCAGACGATGCCTGGACCCCCAGCTGTTTCTTCCGGGCTGCAGCCGCCACAGCCGCTTGCTTAGCGATGACTCTCTCAAAAGCTAGCTGAAACGTCCCTTTATGATCCTTGCGACCGTTTAACGATTCCTTCGAAGATTCTAGATGCTGTCTCGAGTTAACGTTGTTATTTTCTGCAGTATGGTTGTTATTGATCAACAAATTATTCGATGTTGGTCGAGGCGATGCCGAGGTGGTTGAAGACGATAATTTGTTCGTTTGACTCAGAGGCTCAGTGAGAGCAGGTGCCATAGTGCCGTGAACTGATACATTGGGTTTTTGTAATCGCTGTAGATCGATTTGTGCTTCGTCTCGCCTTCGATCTTCTTCAGTGGTATACTCCTCCTGGCCGTCGTCGTCTGCGACGTCGACGTAATTTTGGTTTCTCGTATTTTGGTGATCGCTTAAAACCGATGTCGGGGACGTCGCTGTAGCAGTTCGCAGTCCCATTCATTAATAATGCTAACAAAATCCATTAAAAATCCGCAGAAATGCTGATGATTTTTACTTTTATTTCACTTTGGGAATAGATTAAGAAATTTTAGCATCTTATTTTCCAAAAAGTTTATTTTGTCCACTTTGAACTTTTCTCTTCTCATTTAACAAGCAAAGTCATTTTTACGATAAATCCAAACGATTTCATGATTTTGTGGTAACGACAATGAGAAAAGTTAATCTGTAAACAAAAGAAAACTAAGCTAGAGTAAAATTATAAGGGATAATTTTTGTATACTTAAAAAAGACACTATAAATCCATATTTTCGACATATTGTTTATATTAATAAATATAAATATTAGTAACGCATGATTACTAAGGACACAGGTCAGATGGGAAATTAAAAAAGAATTACACATTTTGGATACAGTAAAAGTTGTGGAAAGTTGAAATTTTTAAGGAGATTTGTTAAGGTAGAGTTTTATTTTGTGAAATTATTATTTAACGAAGGTAAAAACATTTTTTAGTAATTATTTTCAAAGATGTCAATTAGTTAATCTATGAGGTCTCTTCAAAAAGTATCGCGAATTTTGAATTTCCACGGGCTACGTATATTCGATTTTTTTGTAGCGTTACGTTGGTACTCATGTCCCTCACTTATGCTGACAAGTTCGGCTATTTTGAATGTTCAATTAATTTTTGACAGCTATTTTGCTTGGACGTGTTTTGGCTCGTCTTCGATTTTTGACTATTCCAAAAAATGGATCAAAGAATCTTTTGAACAAACTTCGTATACTATTTTTCGAAGACAAAATTAATTAATATAAATTTTATAGTAATGCTTGTTATTGGTCAGTGAATTATAAGTAAAATCAGAAAATAGTAATTTGCTGATGTATTTAACCAGAAAGACATGATAAATGATTTTCGAGTTTTTGGAATATACAGAGTGGCCCAAAAATGTGTCCCTATTTAAAAAAAAAATCATTATATATTTACGGTTGCCAAAAATTATCCCCTCTCATTCTATAAAAATTCTAAGCGGAGGTTAAATATATACTTTTCAGCTATCTTAAAGATCATATTGAGCTTAGCTACGGCAGCATACAGATCAAAACTAGCTCAATGTAGTGCATTTCCGAGGAAAGAAAGGAATTTATAAAATTAATTTTTATTACGGTGGTAATTAACGACCATTTTCCAAAACTATCTGCGAAATTTTATTGCTTAGAAAATTGTATAGTTTTATCTGAAAAATCATTTTTCTTTTAATACCTGTTAGAGGACTTTTGTGTTTCTTTACTATGGCAGACAGACGAGTATTCAAATCCAAACTCTTGGCAAGATGACAAAATCTGTTTCCGAAATATCAAAAACACTAAGTGTGGATAAGAAGACCGTACGGTTATGGCTAAAAAATGAGGGAGGCGATGTATAGGACAAAAGGCGCTTCGGTATATTTACAACTCTTTCGCCTGCAACAAAAATAAAAATAAGGAAAATGGTGAAAAACAGACCAGGTTTTGGAACAAGAACAGCAATCAAAAGGATAAATCAATCTGAAAATTATCAACGGCGGAATAATACGTTTCGGGCAACAGCTCAATGGTACATTAAAGCAACGATAAACACAACCGTTGATGGATCTTATTACCGAAACAACATTTTACCTGCTTACACAGAATGCATGGATGACAGAAAAGTTTCCAGATAAAAATTTGGTAATTTTTATGCAGGATGCAGCACGAGCGTATATAACATAGCAAAGGCAACACTGATACTGGCAAAATCGATGTTTTCAACTGTTTGGGAAGATTGGACTGGAAACTTTCCTGACCTTAACCCAATAGAACAAATGAACTTCAAGAGAGTGTATTTAGACATTCGATGCCCAAGAAAAGACAATTAATTGCAAGAGGACAGCAAGAATTGAGCAGTTACAGTGAGCTGAAGAATTTGTTTGATAGTTTTAGTTTTGGACGACGTATTTTAGAATGTATAGAAAGTAACGTTTCAAAAACACATCATTAGTTATACGAATAAGAATATGTATTATGTTTGTATCCTAAATAAATTTTAATTTCCAAATTATGATGGTTTGATTTTTATAACAAAAAAATCCGTGGGTAGAAACCTTTGAGCCACCCTGTATATCCTTTTAATTATATTGTAGTATATTATTACAGTATTGGATTATTCAAAATATTTAGCCAAGAATCATAATGCAGGATATTTAAAGTTGCTCCAATCGGTTCTAACATATGAGCGACGTAAAGACATTATTGGGACAGAGCAACAGATCACACAGAAATTGAAACAGCTTCAAGAGAATATCGACAAAATCAAAGATTTTAGATTGAATGCTTCCGAAGAAGGTCATCTGCTACTCCCAATAAATAGAAACCAATAAACACTGACGAATTTGCAATTGTAATTCCTAAAAATATATATGCTCTATACTTGAGCCATCCATTTAAAAGTAATTTGGCAAATAGCAACTAATGTGTTCTACAAATAAAAAAAAAAAGAAAAAGGAAGACGCATTGTCGCTGAATCCACCATTGAATTGAATCCATTGTTGGTATCTTTATTATATAATTTCTAGCCTATATACAAGTGTAAAAGTCCCTAAGTGAATGGGAATACCATTGAGCAATATTTTCCAAACACGTATTTTAATATAATTAAATGTTATATATAAAGCTTTTTTAATTAATAACAAAACGGATTGTGCAATCTCCTCGCGGTTTTATTATTTTGGTTGTGTTAATTATGTGTTCTTATAAAAAATCGATTGAAAAACGTACGTACCTTTATTACTCTGAGTAAAATTAAAAGTGAGGACATTCATTGCATGGTAACAATATTCAAAAAAGTTAAACTCGAAAAATAGAATACAGGCCACCCTTCTGAAGTCCGAAGAAAACGAATTGAAAAAGGCTTACAAAAGCTTATTTTGATTTTAAATTCCATATTAAAATTCCTAACTTCGTAAGAAATTCATTTTAATTACCTTTGGCTTCAATTAATTTTTTCATTCCAAGTAATAAAAAAATTCCCTCGAATTATTTTCACGTTTTCCCCTCAAATTATTTTCACATTTCTGTACGGAAACCGGGGAAAGGCTAACAAAATACGGAAAGACCAAATTTTGTATGTCGGTTTGTCCACATTAATCGCCGAAAGAACTAAACGGATTTTCATGGGGTTTTCACGAGTAACTTAAGTTTACAGCAACATAGAGGCTTTATTTTATAACAATTGGTTCAAGGGAAAAGAAATATAATAATTTAAATTTTAAGAAGTCTTTTTTTACTATGGTGTAGTTCGCCGGAGAGGCAACAGATGGCATTGTTCTTCATTTTTAAAACGAGCTAAGGACATTTGTCAGTAGTTTACCTCACTAAGCGACGCAATCATTTGATTAGGATTAGTAATTTTCATTGTTGCTAAAAGATTGAGCTGAAGTAAAGGCAAGCAAAGCAAGATAGGATACTCTTTATACCAGAAAAATACTTAATTTAGTTCCTAGGACATGCCATTACCTGAAATCCACGAGGACGCAGTCGCGGGCACAGCGAAATTTATTTAAGGGGGCATTGATTTCGAATCTATGGCATATACATATATGTACATTTGTATCTATAATAACTGTAGAAATGCCATGCCTATACATAGAAAATATTTACCAAAAATTCATTGCGGGTAATATAGAAAGGCTAAGAGAATAAAAGAGGACCATTTTTAAAAATTTTGTCTGAGTGTATATATATGACTTAATACTAACTAAACTCAATTGCTGAACTTTACGTGCACTGTGCAAAGCGGTTAAATTAGCTAGTATCTAAATAAGAATAAAATACACTTAAATAAAAAAAAATATGTAATAGCTGAGAGTTTGATATATGAAACAATAAGTTGAATAATAGCTTCGTGTATTTTAAAGCTAATTATAAAATGAGCTGATACAAATAATTGGGAAATTTTTCAATTTCGATATATGGGCACGGTTGAATGATCATCCAAAGGAATAAGCATCAGTTGTGCCGTGTATCACTGCGAACTTATTTTCAATCTTCATTCGAATATTACTCGACAGATAAAATTCTAAAAACATAATTCTCAGAGGTTGGCGATTAAAGTCCTCAAAAAATCAACTGATTTTCATTTTCAAGCTGTCATTGTTTCGGCTTTTTAACATATTTCTTTATTTAATGAGTAAAAATGTAATACGTTTCGTTTTTCTTCTTAAAAATTCGCAATTTGCACTGCAACATCAAAAGAACCCCTTAAACGAATTAACATCCAGAGTGAATTATCATTGTATATAGAGAGTAAAAAAGTAAAAAACAAATTGTGTTTATAAACTTACAAATTTTAAAGTGTGAATTTTAAACTATGATATAAATGGAAAGCCAATAGTGTGTATTACCACAATATTAAACTTGGCCAGTTAAAACTTTATTGGTAAACCAGACAGCCAGGATAACCTAAATTTGAATCTATTCTATAATCGACATTTCTTTCACATAGCAGAAAAGTCCACGTGAGTACGAAGTCAATTTATTGCAATATATTATTACTTTAAGTGTGCTGGTATTTGAGAGTAACTCTCACAAAAACAATCTAAATCTTTAAATTTGATTTATTTTTAATTGTAAGGAAAATCATATGCACCAGAAAATCATTAAAAACTATAGTGAATAACAATTTTATGTTCAAAACGTGTAATTGAGAATAAAATTAATTTTTACCTAAATTTGTTTTGAGTCACCACTTTGTTACTCCCATTTTTAAAACACTTTCATTTTTTATCGACGGAAAAAATCGTAATCATTAAAAAAATATTACATTTTTCCACAATGCCACCACATAAGTGCGATAAGAGAACATTTTTTTCAAGAAATTCTAAAAGAAAATCGCTCGACAGTTACGCGAAAAATCTGTTTCAGTTTAAAGCCAGGCATGTCACGTTGCCCCTAATGTTTGCATCTAGCAGAGTGGCAGTGAAATCTTTTGAAAGTCTTGTGAAATAGCAGCAGAAAGTGCGATATGCCGTGGGGCCCCTTACAGAAGCTCAGAGCGCGTAAAAATAAAACTGCGCGAAGCGAATATGTGGGAGTAATGTGCTCTATCGGGGAGCAGAGCAGTCATGAGAGCTTCTCAGTATGTGAAGCTGCGGTTTGTAAACAGATTTTTCAAATACACAACGTCCTGGGAGCTTCTCTCTAAAGATCATCAACCCCAACGGCGGACGGATCTTTCACTTTTCCTTTTTCTGTCGACTAAAGAAAATTTTGAAGATGATTTTGTACCTTAGAAGAAAGCAAGTAAAGAATTTTTGTGTTAATGTGCTTTACTAAAAATATACTTTAGTGCTCCTGTTTTAATGTTGTACGAAACTCCTTCGAATTAAGAATTTAAATATTTTTATTTTCGTTCGAAATGAATTCGCTGCAAAATAGAAATAACTTCATTTGTTATTAAATTCGGCTGAAACAAAGATAGTCCAACCCACTAGTTTGGGGTTTATCAAAATTTACTCTATTTAATTTTTAATGTATGTATTCTATGAAATAACTTTATAATTCTATTTATTATTTGAATTGTACGTGACTTTCTCACCTATAATTTATCTCCAGATATTTGGTTTTGAATTTTATTTTTCATGCAATAATAAATTTGAAATTACTGGTCCGGAAAGCACCATGTACGGTGGTATCTGTAAGGTAAGACCCCAAACGTTTGCTATAAAATATTGTTCATAGCATAAAAAAATATCGCAATATTGATAATAGGTGCATTAATTAATTAAAATAAATTTTAAGAAATGTTTCGTCTGTGTTCTCACCTTATATAACGCTAGATCTACAACTAGAGCCAGCCACAGTGCGAGAAAAGCTTACGTCTTACGACGGGGAGTTATATTGTAGCGGCCCCCAAATCTCTAGTGTACGACGACAACGACAGAAATTGGTGTGTTTACATTTTCTGCATGTGTTACCCTAGGCAGCGTGCTTTTAATCACCTTATTTGTTTGCTTGTTGTCCCATAAACGCAATACTCTCAATATATTTTGCGAAACGAATTTTTAATACGGCCACATAATTCACAATTTTTTTTCTCTCTTCTCTCGGCACGAATTTCATCATCGCCCACTGAGCTTATACTTTGTACTGCTAACAAGAAAAGCAATTCACTGCAGACATAGTAAAGATCGTACCTCTCTTTTATAAAAGGTGCCTGCATGCTTCCATTTTTCAATCGAAGATCACAGATTTTCTTGATTTTATCATGTAATATAGTCCAAATAGTAAAGAAAAAAAACTTTAATATATATATATATATATATAGATAAAAAAAAAACTTATCATATCCAACTTGTTATCTCTACCTCCACCATGCATTATGATTCACAAGATCAAACTAAAAGCGTCGGTTTCTGTTGATGATGGAATCATTTTATTTGGGATATGAACATACAAAGATACAAAAACCGAGGAACACTTCAGACAGAGTTTTGATACGTTCAGTGCTCCCCATTAGTAGTAGATTGGATTAACGCTCCAACTCCAACGATGCGATCTGTTCCATTCAACTTTGAATTGGTGTGTAGAAGTTTTTCATAAGTACATTCAAACTATTTCCGTTAATTTCAAGGCTGCTTGTTGCAGAAAATTGAGTTTTTTGTATCAATTTTTTAAATTTTCAGTTATGATTGCTTTGAAACATTTTTAAATACTTTTTACTACAAGCTACATAATGAAGAAACCTTCATGATGCGACTTCAACAAATTAATAATGCCAAAATTTACGATATGAGGAGTCGTAAACATAAAAATGCCCCTAAGAGAAAACAACATTGTGATAATTTGAAATTATTTTTTTACATTTCTTTATAAAAGTATATATATTAAAAAATATGCTTGTAAAATTTATATGCCGATGAAGAACCATCGTATTAAGAAAAATTCAACAAAAATCTTAAACTTCTTTTGACCTTGCCCCAACGAAACTAGAAAACTTATGACTTATATTTCTAAAAGCTACGTACAACGTACGGTTCTTGATTTCTTAATTAAAATTGCTGTTAAACAACTTGAATAAATACTTAATAAAATAACCATTCCCCGATTCTTTAATATCACAGTTATGACTGTGAAACAAATTCTTAAACATTTAACCCGTCACAGTGGTAAACAAATTTTATTCTGAACGTAAAGTTTTGTATAAAAGTATATTAAATATTTATCCTCTTTAAAATTGATTTCTAAGATTATTTTGATTTTGTTCTGTTTCATTTAACAGTTTATATTCGAGCTATAACTATTTGTGTGTGCATGTAATAAACCCTCTACAAACTCCGAAGAGATTATCTTAGTCCCTTGACATCAATAATTTGATGAGATTATTGAGTAAATCCAATAAATGAATACATTTCACAATTTCTTGTTTTGAAGACTGATCCATTGTTTCATAAAAAGAAACAAAAATATTGGATATTTTTCTTTATCTCATAAGTGATTAAATAGCCACTCTTCACATTTTACTAAATACTTATCCCGCCAAAAACTAATCTGAATCTCCACAACCAAGACTTCCTGTACGTTACAGCCAAGGAAGTTTTAATAGCCACGAAGTATTAATACCTGATAATTATTTTATTTACTATTACTTAAATATTAAAATAGTTGATTTCATTGTACAAAACTCGAATAGTTTACGTAGAAAAGGGCGCGAAATCTGAGCTGATTTCGTAAATAAAGCCTTCCCTTATTTTCACTTATGGCCTTATGATTGTTAGAAAGCCGTTTGTATTACACGACCCTTAATACTTGATTTGAAAAACTCTTTCAATTTGATGTATTTCGAAGTTTGTGCTAGAATTTATTGAAAAACTATTATAATTTCATTTTTGGGTTGGGTTAATGAGATTCTTCAAAGTGCCATCCCACATTAGATTATCCATTCGCAATGATGTCAGTAAACCGAATTTCTAATGCAAAATATATATTTTATATACAAAAATAGAATCATCTGTTCACTTCCGTTTTAGGTGATAAAACAACTTTTTATCGATTTGGAATACTGAAATTTTTGTGTTTTAATAAACAGATATTATTTTTCGTAATACATAAATCTAGTATTTATTTTTGAAATGCTTTAAAGTGATGAAATTTAAAAGCTGGTTAAATAACGCAATTTAATACTATCACCTTTTTCATCTTATTATGCATTACTACTTTAATTTCTTGAAGTAGTCTAATCTTTCATGATTTATTTTTATTACTCTTATGAAATTTCGTGTATTCTCAATTTAAGAAAGATCTTATTTCTAGAATTTTTTAAAAAATCTTATACGATTATTCCATCAAACATAGATTTCGACATAAATAATTAATTTCAAAGTAATGCAATAATAGCGTTATTGAAAACACTTGTAATTCTATACTTCGTTTATAATGTGTATGTATTATGAGGAATTTTAATTACATCTTATATACCAGCGTCGTTCAATAAGTCCTTAAAAAAGAGAAAAGAAAATTATTTTTTCGCCAAACCATTTTCTTAAATTTGGAAAAAAAAAACCACTGGGGCCAATTTCGGTATAATTGGAATTTCAATTCTATAGTTTTCGCCATCGAAACTGCGCAGGTGTGCACCCGTGTATTGTCCTGATGGAAGAGAATTCTTTGTTTTGTTTGTTGCTTCAATCGACTACGAAAATGAAAGCACATAATGAATATAGCTGAAATTTTAACAGCAGTGCCAGATACGCTTACTAAAAGCAAATATTTTTCGATACTACGAGTGCCATCTCTTGGGTTTTCTAACAACTTATTGGACGATCCTCGTATATTAAAGGTATTGTACATTAATTAATTAACTTTAACTAATAATAATGTTGATTTTATAAGCCGAATAAAGGTAAAATTGAATTATTTTCAAGTACGATGGCTGATCTCAAAATCTAAGAAATCAAGTCATATTGAGAAGTATAAAAACTCGATCCTATCGGTCGTATCCCTGCCTACAGCATTTAATTTAATACCGGAATAAACGAAAGAAGTACTTTTGGATATGGTTTCTGTGATACGCACATTTCCGAAAAGTGTTTGTAATTTATTGAACACTTTTCAAATATTTTGAATTATGTGATTAAGTTTCAGCCCTCAATTCGTTTTGGCTTTAAAGATATAGCCTTAAATGCGTGTGTGTATCGAGCGCTATTTTCCACCGCTAGCTGATCAATGAGTTGTACCTACATCCTGTATGCTTTCTAGTTTAGTCTTGTATAGTAATACAATAGAGAGAAGACAAACTGTATGCTATATGAATCGCTAAATAAATATCTATTGATGTAAACTTCATTAAACAGCAATTTTTCCGAACTAGGTTTTTAGATAAGTTGGTATTGAAATTAAAAAAACTAAAAAACAAAAAAATATCACTTTTTTCTTTTTAGGTTTATCGTTATTTTCTGATCTAAAGTTAGTGCTGTAGAGCGGTTGGAATTAAAACCTTTTCGCTGAAAATACGTTTATTTACAAGTTGTAGGCATGTTACTTAAAGGTTTGAACGGGAGTATGCTAATCGATTTTACATAATCGCTAAAATCTAAATCGAAAATTTTCTATCTCATTGAGGTGAACTCATACAATTTGCGACCGGCAGTTTATATACTTTTTTCTAAACGTCGTTAATTTTTTTATTTTTTAATTTTACAAGCATAGTGATAGATTAAACTAATGTTGATTTATTTTAAATTGTCTATTATTTTATTTATAACAAACTTTTTCATACAACTTCGCCAACGGCTAAATAGGTTCTTTACTTAGATTGATTAAATATTCATGATGAACCTACAAAGGGGTTGAACTGCGAAAAACCCTATCGTAATAGGTTCCCTACGTCATGAAACGCAGCGATTCTTCGATTTTCATAGTTCTAGCTTTAGCAGATTTTATGTATACATATAAAGATTAATAATATTGATTATTTTCTAACTAAACAGCATTCTGCGCGACTAGATTGACATTTTATTTATGTTATTTTCCTTTTATTTTATATATAAATAAATATACATTTTTCTAAAGTTAGATATAAATTTGGTCATGATTCGCATAATCAACAAATCTCATCCCATCTCATCACAAGTCAATGAAAAAATGTACCAGAAAAACCTGCAATTATGATTTTTTTTTCTCTTATTAATTTATTATTTACTTATTCTAATCCCACTTAATTATATACAACTTCAGATTTGAATACTTTTAGTACTGAATAAATATTATGCAATATATCACTTTTGAAACTTGCAATAAAATGCTATTTTATTAAAACTCGGAGAGATAGATGCACACTGATCAAAATGTAATGGCTAACTGATGTGTACTTCACAGGTGGGTTTTGCGTGGGTATTGCCTGCCCAGGAATTTATCATGCGTATCAATATGAACCTATTTGAAAGCATTATGGACCTAAATTCAGGGATATTTTTGTTGGTTACTTTTTTTAAAGAAATGTGGAAAGTAAGATTACTTCCTAATAAGAGCGTTTAAAAAAGTTACTTTAATCGAATGGTGAAAAGACTGTCACTTAGGGTACCCTTCTTAGCGGATGCATTTTGTTATAGCAAGCTTTATTGCGTCATCCTTTCACTTTTTTGAGCCCAGTTTCTGTAACAGGGAAATGTTGGTCGCTCACAAAACGATACAAGGAGGCCTTTATGCATTTTAATTTTAGCCAAGCAAAGTAATTAGTGGGTTATAAAAGAAAGCAACGAGGTTTGCATGTTAACTTCTTCCGTTTAATGCACTGAAATGCATTAACCCTTTCAGTTAAATTTCTGCACATTGGATCTTTGGTGAAATTCGAGAGAAAACAAAAATATAAAAAAAATTGGAATCCTGCGCAATAGTTCTGGATATAGGGAAGGAATTTCTTGAACAGCAGCAGTCTGTGAAAATTATGTAAGTCAATGTAAGACTTTAAAATTTATATTTGTTCTTATTTGTTAAGTAAATTTTAAAAACCGCCTTATAACCGGCCAAGCAGTTTTCACAAAAAACCACTGACTATCGTCAGCTCATGTGAGTCGTGCGGAAAGCTTTATGACGGATTGATGAGATAATTTTGCGCGCCATTCCTTGACGTGATTAACCTTACTTCTTAGCGGAGAATTTGTTTCTTTTGTTTATTTTATCTCAATTAGACGAAAATTTAACTCAGTTCTTTACAGGTTAGTTAACTAATTTAAAGAATTTATATTAAGAAAATGCCTTAAATTCGTTCAAAATCCTCTGCAGGGAGCTCAAACTTCTTCACACAGAAGAAAAAAAAACCAAAGCTTCGCTGTTGCGCTTATACAAGCGCAAGCAAGCAAGCATACATCCACACACACTCGATGAGGGAACAATTTTTTAAACAGTGAATGCACACACAAGATGCTGAACGGTATTTGTGAGTTTATAGGGCGTCCCGCTTCCACTAAAGCGTTGTTGAGAAGAACGAAGCAGAAAAAAGTTCTTCCTCTTTAAACTTTATTTTTATATACATATATGCAATGAATAAATTTTTTTTTGTATGTTCAAGCTGTGCGCGACCTCATGAAGCACAAAATACGCTTTTTTCGCCGAGGGTTTGGGGTAAAAAAAAATAAATTAAATGAAAAATAAAACTCAAAACTTACTCAGCGCCTCCGACGGTATCCGAAAATTTCTCACCAAAGCGCCTCTCAGAGGGGTAAAGAAATTAAGCGGAAAAAATTATTTTTTCTCGGTAAATAGGCGATCCAATTGACGCGCAAATGAACTCCCCCGACCGCGGCACGAACGGAACGAGCTGCTAGCCTCCACCTCACAACTTTTATGAGGTGCTTCCAGGGGCCGAGGAAAATCGTGCCCCAACACTGTCAACCGATTTTCTTAGAATTTTTGTAATTGCTTTTATACGAAAACGGTTTAGATGGATAAAAACGAAAAAAAAGAATAAAAATTCACTTCACTTTGTATTGATTGCAGAACTTATGAACACTTTTCGTGCTGCTCTTGGTCACTTTGGCATATAAAATAACACCGCACAGCACTGTCCCGGGGTTGAGCGAACAATTTTTTCTATATTTCACAAATAACACGAATTGTTGCAGCGTACTAAATTCGTTTTTGTTCGCCCATTCGAAACACTGCCTGCCTGTCTCATATCTTTTAACAATGGCGGCGGCTTTTCCCGTTTCAATTCGTTCGTTTCACAATTCCCATCAACATACAACTTGGCCAGGCAGCCACAAGCAGCAGTAGCAGCTCTGAGTGTTGGTAGGCATGAACGGTGGCCACCATTGCCCGCACACACTCACACATCCATGCGCTTTTCCGCGTTTGTGTTGGCTGCTGTGGTTGCGGGAACGTTTTTCTGTGGGATATGCAGAGAATTGTAGGAGAAAAATTCGGAAATTCGTCACAGCGGCAGAATTTATGCGGGCTTTCTTCCTACTTCACAATTGTTCCTTAAACATTTTCCAGTTCGTCAAACTTTTATTTTACCTCACTTGCTACTGCAGCAACTGTTCAAGAACAAAAACATCTATTAGATTTCAATTATTCTCACCGAGGAAAACGATTTTTTTCAGCTCACTTTGCTTTTTCGTAAATGCACCATCGATATGGCAGATCTCCTGGCTCAATTGGGGGTAGTGTGCAGAATAGTCGCAAGGTGGCATAACTTTCGCTTTATAGTTTCACGATGAAGATTATTTTAAAATTCTAATTATTAGCGGAATTCCATCCACCAATTTAATTTTCATGTCACAACGAACTTTGCAAATGCATGCCGTTCAAAGGATAACGGCGTTAAAAATTATTCCACGGCACTTTGAGCGATGCTACATTTACAACTATGCACAAAACAAAAAGGTAATTATTCTGTTATAACTGTTAACTCCAGTCAAATTCACAATTTCGAACAAAATTTCATTAAAAAAAAATAAATCGAAGTTTTCTCCATATCTAAAATTTGTTTATATCGATAAAGCAGTTCAACTAATTGTGACGGAAATATCAAAGGCAAAGAACTGTCAATTTCAGTATTCGAGTCACTTTAATTGGTAGAAAGTTGTTTTTCTCAACAAAGTTGTATAAAATGAATTGCTCCCACTTACGTTTCAAGATGTATGATAATCCTCCTTCCAGAGGAATATTTTTTTACAAAATCCAATATTTTTACGATTCCATTTCAGCAGTGGTTTTTGCCAAGAATCCCCCGGGGGCTCCACTGGCAATTGGTACTTCATCCTGCAAAGTAAATTGCCTTTTATTAAAATTGCAGAATTACAAATTAATTTGCTTTAGAACAAACCTTAATTTTAATATATTATTCTATTCATTCATATAAAAGTCAAAGTTCTGCACTAGTAAAGTTCAGGCTAAAATTTCTAGGAATAATTCCAGGAATAGACAAAAATAAGAAAACAAATAGTTATCACAAAAATTATCAAGAATTGCCAATCTCCTGGAATTGACTCGCTTCATCGAAGTGCGATAAATATTTTAAGAAGTGTAAAAAAGCTTCATTTTACTTGGGAAACTGCTGAATTCTTTTAGAATTCGATGAACTATTATCAAAACTCTTGAATAAATGCACGCAACTCACTCGGAGTTAACAAATTACTATGAAATTTCTTAAAATTCCCGGAAACTGCACAGATCGCACCCAGTAGTGGATTCCTCTTTCCTGGGCTCCTGTCAAATGATCTGATTGACATCGCCTGCCTGCTCATTTATACCGCCCTCGAATGGGAAAGTTTGTCCCCAATAATTTCAGAGCGATTGTATCCTCAATTGAAAGGAACCACGCAGTCTGACAATTGCGATACCTTCATTGGCTAAACCCTTTATCTCGGCTTCATACAACAGGAACTGTTACATATCTGTTTGAAGCGGTTTCTGCTTCTATATAACCCTAAAGAGAATCTATTGAATTTATAACTTCGATTTATTCTTAAAATAGCCTTAAATCGCCCTAACCAGCTCAAAGTAATTTAAACCACAAAATTTCTTGTAAAAATGCCCAACATCAAAGTATCCTCGTGTCTAAGTTTTTTCCACCCAATAAAATTGAGAAATATTGTCTGGTGACTAACTTGCTTCCGAAAAACGCGAAAATCTTTCAAAACGAACGATACAAATTTATAAAAAAAAATTTCACTTTTTAATTTGCGGGCAAAACGACAGAAAGTTTTCCTTCGTCGACTTGACCGACAGGCGAACCATTGAAACTGTTGTGGCTGTTTCCCTCCATCTGGTGGGCAAATTTAGCGGTAAATTCGATTAAACTTTTAAAAATCCCGTCGTCAAAAGTGCAAAGTTCTCTTAAAGTTTTTTTTTGTAATTCCAGCTGATTAGCGCCCCAATTCTTTTAATACAACAGTTTAAATTATATCAAAGAAAATATTAATTTATTTTAAAAAAATGTTTGGTGGGCAGGGTAGGCAGCAAACAGCCTCCTCTTCTTATGTCGACCCTAATCGCTTCTGTTTTTATAGTCGTCACCTCCTGATACCCGTGGGCGCTTCAATGTGCATAAATTGGATTTTATTAATTTTAAACTGATAAGAGCAATTTCGTTCTACCCAAATTATGTGCACATGAAACAGAAGCAAAGCTATTTGCGGCCAACCTCTTGCGAGTTGGTTTGTTTTTCTCTCTTGGAACACTGCGCAGAAACTTGTTGAATCGTTGGCTGAAGCATTTTAGGCGTCCCGAGTATGGTCAGAATCAAAGGGATGCACTTTGCGGCCGCATGGCTATTTTTAAGGACCCAGTTCACGGAGTCAACAGAGTTCATCCTAGAAGGAGTCACGTTAATTTGGGGTAGGTACCGATTTCGTGCTAAAACTTTTAATGAAATGGAATCATACAAATAAGATGAATGGAATTCTAAAAAGTAAAATTGTTTCATTCTAAGGCATCATGTTACAAAATATGTACAGTCTGTTTGGTAAGAGCGTATCAACGATTTCTCAGAAAGAAAAAGAAAGAGATTGAAATATTTGAAGTGGAGGGGATGAGTATTACTTATATATGTATACAAGGTGGCGCAAAATTAATCATTCAATTTTGTTTTTGTATAACTTTTTTACTAAATAAAAAAAAAAAAAATATTTTGAGTGCTGGAAATCTTTATCTTTGGACCTTTACAATTTTTTCTGTTAAGTGGAAAAGATGATATCCGTCAAGTGGCTGTCGCCAGTGTTGATACACATTTGTGCCCGTTTTATCGCATTTTCCATAACTTTCCGCAAGATTTTCGGTGATAGCCGTTCGCATTCCTGTCAAATATTCTCTTTAAGGGCTGCGATTGTCTGAGGCTTGTTGGCATAAAGCCAGGACTTCAAGTAGCCCCAAAGAAAGAAGTCTGGGGCGGTTAAATCGCGGGCGATCTGGTTGGCCATGCCAAATCGCCAAAACGGGAGATTACGCGACAAGAAAACGCTTCCTTCACAATATCCATTGTGGCTCGTACTGTGTGTGCGGTTGCATCGTCTTGTTGAAACCACATGTTCACCAAGCCCCCCTCCTCCAATTCTGACAGTAAGAAGTCGATTATCATGGCCCTGTAGCGTTCACCAGTAACAGTTTCCGTATTGCCAATGGCGTCGTCAAAAAAATACGTCTCACTCCTCCCGCGTAAACGCCGCGCCACAAAGTGGCTTTGAGTGGATGTAACGGCTCCTCGTGCATGACACGTTGAAAATCCGCGTGCACCGGACACGGAGATTTTGTTTATTGACGTAACCGCTTAAATGTAAATGCGCCTCGTCTCTCATGATGATTTTCGACTCAAAATCGTCCTCTTCGTTGTTGAGATTGAAGATGGCTTGACAGTAATTCACACGCAACTGACGGTCAGCAGGCATTAACTGTTGAACTGTTTGCATTTTGTACAGGAACATGTGTAAGTTTTTCACTAAAATTCGCTACAGGGTCCGTCTGGTGATGCCCAATTGCATGGCTCGTCGTCTGGTTGATGTTTCTTCGTTCTCAGCGACATCGGCAACCACAGCCGCGATATTCTCGGCAGAACGACCAAACCGGTGGCGGCCACGCCCTGCAAGATCTCTTGTGGTTCCAGTCTGTTCGAGTCGAGCAGCTTTACCTGTTTACCCTGTTGGCATGATACGATTAGGAAATCGATGTCGAAATGCACGCTGCGCTATCACCACCGACCGATTATTAGTCAAAAAAATGGACACAATTATTCCACGCTCTTGCGGTGTACAGCACTCCATTGCTTGTCTGTTTGTATTCTGCAGCTGTGTAGTTCACAAATGTCAAATATGGTTGACGTACAACGCCATTTGTAATAATTATAACATCTTCCGATAGAGTGATTAATTTTGCGCCACCTTGTATATATGTGCGTCATGCTTAAAGTCTCATTTTGCATTGAACTTTCTACTATTAAGAGCGCATTTTGGAAAATTGAATCGGCATTTCTCGCTTGTTTGTTGCTGAATAGAGTCGTCAGAGGTCGAAAGGTTACCTTTCTAACGTGCTGTCAAGGATGTCTGTCAAAGGACTTATAAAATATTTTTTGGATACGCCTCCTCCATGAGACCGAAAAGTTTCGACTGCAATTTAGGGAGGGGAGGGGGATTTTCGACTAAGCGCTGATCAGGAGATCATGTAGAATCGATTTTTATTTTAAAAATATGTATATATTTATGTATTTATGTTATTTTTTTATATTTATGATTTTTGTCAATTACTTGTGAACAAAAGTTACTAAAAAAATCAAGTTTGAAGAGATCTGATCAGACTATTATGATATTCTACTTAAAATTTACTGTGAGTATTTTTATTATATTAGTATTTCCAATACCCGAAAATTAAGACTTTAAATTTATTTAACAAAACAATTAAAGTTATAAAAAAAAATCCAAAACAAATATGTCAACATTTACGGGTATTTTAATTACTTGTGAAGATATTTTTACTTGTACTAGGATCCCCAGTCGATCAAAAATCGACCGCTTTTATTCTTATTACAATTCAATATTTGTTCTTACGAAATCATTTTGGAATCAAATTTTATTAAACGAAATATTTTTGATACGATTTACAAACTAAACTTATTACGTACTTTAATCAATAATAGTTATTGTAATAAAAATTGTATTGCACACAATATTCGAATTGTGCAATAATTGAATTATTATTCGTTAAAATTACTTTGCAATTAAAAAACATTTAAATTATGTAATGAAATTCTCCATTTTTACATCATGATATCTTTCTGGTGCAATGAGATGATTTGCATTTCCATTGTAAGTTAACAATCCCTTGAAATTCATGCGCAGAATGCAACGATAATTAAGCGCATAGCCACAGATAGTGGCGAAATTTTCTGTAAAAAAATATTTTTTTAATAAAGGGTCTTTCATTAAGCACTTCCTGTTTTTAAAATTAAATAAAACAAAGTGTGTGTGAGATATCATCGAATTTTTTTATTTGTTTGAAAGGCCTATCGATGCCATTAGGTACGGAATATTACATCGTTCAATCGTCTGCCGCGGCTTCTCTAGGTGGCGCGAATCCGAAATGTCCAATTTTCCATGACTCTGGCGCATAAATCAGGCTGAATTTGACCGATGGCACGGGTTATGTTGGCTTTGAGGGCCGCTCTGGTTTCTGGCTTATTCACATAGACCTGCGACTTAAGAAAATCCCACAAAAAAAAGTTTAACGGGGTCAAATCGCACGATCTCGGTGACCAGTTCACAACACCTCCACGTGAAATGACCATGTCCTGAAATCGCTCGTGCAGAATGTCAAATGTGGCATGAGCTGTGTGGCACATAGCGGCGTCCTGTTGAAACCACATGTTGTTGGTGTCCAAATCATCCAATTCAGGTCAAAAGAAGTTGGTAATCATTGACCTATAGCACTCGCCGTTGACGGTGATGGCCTGGCCAATGTATGTAGTTCTCAAAGAAATATGGACCGATGACGCTGCCAACCCAAAATCCGCACTAAACAGTAACTTTTTCCGGATGCATTGGACGCTCTTGGATCTCATGTGGATTGGAATCGTCCCAAATTCAGTAACTTTTGCTTGTTGACATACCCATTCATCCAGAAATGGGCCTCATCGCTGAAGAAGATTTTTCGATGAAACTTAGGGTCAGTTTCCAACCGCTCCAGAGACCATTCAGCGAACACACGTCGTTTTCCATGGTCATTTACCTTCAGTTCCTGGGTTAGTTGAATTTTGTCCGGATGCAGGCCCAAGTCACGACGCAAAATTCGCCAAGTTGTGGTCTGCGAACGGCGAATTCTTATGAGCGACGCGAAATCAACTGCTTCGGAGTCTCCCGCACACTCTCATAGACAGCGGCGATGTTTTCAGCAGATCTCGCGTTTTGTTGAGGTACGGGTGTTGGTTAATTGTTTACACTGCGAATTGTCCTCTCGGAAGGACGATTATGGTGACCGTAAAATGGGCGAAGCGCGCAGAACGTTGCCCGAACAGAACACCCATTTTGATAAAACAATTTTATCATTTGCACGTGTTGTGGAACGTTATAGGCGTCCATGGTGATTTGGCAAAACAGACGAATAAATGACAGGCAATTTTTAAGATATAGCTTCAACAATATGGCCGCTATCTAGTGTCAAAGTTCGGAAGTCCCTATTGGAAGACCCTTTAGTAACATTCTAATTTAGTTATTAAGTTACACAACAAAGAGTGAAAACTGGCTGGTTCAATAGAATACAAATTCGTTCAAAAGTTTGACCCTGTGATTTGTTTATAGTTGTTACAATCGCTTGTATTAAAGGAAGTTGAGTTCTCAGCCCTCATCCTTTTATGCAGGTTATAATGAAGCAAATTCGTTTCAACTGACAGTGCAATTTTCTATTAAAGTTCAAAATGAACCTCGTGGAACAACGAGAAGAATTTATCGAAAATCACCGCAGAGTAATATGGCACTTCCAGCAAATATTTTATTTTTATCATTTTGATCTGTTGCTAAATCTCTCAATAAACGACTGATTAGTTTCAACACTAAAAGTGGACACAGAGAATTTTCATCAATAATTATTAACGAAGCTGAAGCTATATAACAACCACTACTATTTGGTGAAATTCTAGATACATAATTATCCAAAAGTGGCACAGGCACTTGGAATGCATTATGCAATGTCTTGCCTCCATTCAACAAAGTCGAAGCAATGCCATTATATGCAGTTGTAATGCATCGTAAATTGAGGGAATGTATTTTGTGAACAATTGATGTTTGAACAAATGTCTTTCCACACCCAGCATTAGCTGTCAAGCAAAACACATTGTATCATGTATCACGCAATTGAATTTCTCTGATCAATAATATGTTTTTGCTTTTGTTTAGCAGTCTCCTAATGTTCATTAAACAAAACTTTTTGTTCAATAGGATCAAATACCGCATTATAAATATATTTAGGCATTATTGTTGGGGTAGGCAATCCAAGTGTTGCAATTGCTACTATGAATATCTAAAATTTTTTCAATTTCAAGCAATGTTTGACTAAAGTCATCAGAAATACGTAAAAAAAATTAACTTAAAAAGACTTTGAATTTATTTCACAGTGCATTAGCACAGTGCACAAATAGACCCAAACAAATGACGTAATTATTTTGGAGAGTGAAATTCTTTGGCTTCGTTTAAACATTCTCGCCTCTCATTGTCATTAGAAGAAATACCTCAAGCATAAGATGCTTTGACGAAATAATTATATAACACCATTGGAAGTCCGAATATCTTGATATGATTTGGGATCGCCTATGTGCAATAACAATAAACGTAAATGAAATAATTCAATTTTCTTAAGTAACACAACGTCACAGATACAGAATTGTTTTGCTAACGTTATCAGTGGCTTGTTGTTCTTCGCTCTATCTGAAGAGAACTATTTCTGCATTCTGCAAATAAATATCCAATTGAATGATTGTGTGGAACTGAAAATACATTGGTATTTTATAAATTCGATGATTTCATTAATTTGAAGTTGACCATTTTGTTCAGTTTCAATTTGAATGTTTGCACTATCATACCCAAAGATCATGAAATACTAGATGGGGCACTCGTGACGTATTCCTTTATCTTTTTTCGACCTTGGTCCCGTTAGCCCAGCGGCCTTGCAGATTTTGCTGAAAGTGGATAGTAATAAAGGGCTTACGCGTGAGAGAAAGACAAAAATTTAGAGGGAGGTGGAACGAATATTAAAATCACAAATCACGTTTCACCACCCAGAGCAGCGCACACGTTCGAATACGTTTGGCCCGCCTTTAAAAATGCACAGTGAAAAAAATTAAACAGCCCGTATCCGTATATATGCTCTGAGTGTGCTACCTGCCTGTTCCCCATTCTCAATTCAGGATTTCCCTATGCTGGAACATTGCCTGGGGACGGCACTAACACCATGCATGCAGAGGCACACAGCATGCCCGACAGTTTGGTCCGCCTTTAAAAATGCGTGATAAAAAACGCTGCATTTTATTGTCTACACTGTAAGTGCTGTAGATGTGAATTTTTGGCTGCCTATTCTTATCTCTTTCGTTCTTATTGGCATTTAGATAAGGCATATGAAGCAGTAGTTCTTTGCTGCTTTCTCCAATGGGAAAATTTTCCCCAAGGTTTTTTAGAAATTGCACATGTGTTAGAGCTTTGGGCTTGTATAGATAGTGTCACATCTATTATTTCATGACCTTTGTATCGTACCCTCTGTAAACGCACTTGTAAATATACTTGACACTTTTCAGAGTAGTACACACTTCAACGCTTATATGCCAGACAAATTTTGCAAGTAAATACGGGTTATTTGGAACACCTATGCCATTGTCGTTCGTCTGCGATACAGTGAAAAATTCTTATGATAATAAGTAAGGAATTGAGTTAACTATAGAACTGGAAAAGGTTCTCCGATGATCACGAGAAAGCGTTTTGAGAAGGGAGAAACTTTTTTATGTCGTGAAGTTATATTATCCAACGACATCTTTAATACATTTATTATGAAAGGAGATCTTTTTGCTTATCTATACTTTTTTTGAAAGATAAAATTAATTATTATGTGTTTTACAGTAATGCTAGCTGCTGGTCAGCAATTTAGGAGTGAAACTAGTAACGAGCCCTGAAAAAATTCCTTTAATTAGTAACGAGTGCTCTGAAAATACTGAGTAAAAAGCATACATATATGGTAAAGCAGGTGCAAAGAAGTGTGACGGTGGGGTAGACTTAATATAGGTAAAAAATTCACTTGTGCCACTTTTACCTCCTTTACTTAAGACTACAGTTGATGAATTCAATCATAAAGGCACGATAACTTATTTTCGAGTTTGTGGATTATGCAAAATATCTAGACATGCATCACCATGTAGAGAGTGTAAATCTACCCCAACCGATATTCACATATGTACGAGTATGACTGACTTTCGGGCTACATACTATATACCTAGAAAGTTTAAAACTTGTACGTTTTTGTCAAATGATATCTTATTAACCTATTACGGTTTTCTAATTTTTTAAATGGTCTTGGGTGTCACCTATTGACGTTGTAGTATAAGTGTATAAAATTAAAATAAAAGTTATACATTTTAAAAAATAATTTGGTAATTCATGCTTTTTACTAGTTTAAAAATGCGCGTTACTGGGTAAAGAAAAATTTTGCATAGTTACCAATTATTTGTTATAGTTTCTTTAATTAATAACTATTATTTTTTCAGTTTTATACACATGCATCTAAGAATATTGATTCATTTTGAATTTATTCCATTTTTAATTTGCATATTACAACATAAGTATTTAAAATCAACTGTGTAGAGGTGTTCGTTATTGGAATTCTTTCCTACAATCTTTTCAGAAAATAAATATAATTGAAGTCAAATGAAAAAAATTATTGGAAAATGTGTTTTCAGAATAATATTCAAAAGAGTGTTTTCTCACCTTTAACTCCAATAATCTGTAGTCCATGTCAGATGTTCATTCGCCCATGTTTTTCTTTATTGAATCATCCAAGGATTCTGCTTCGTTTCATTGAGTCCAGTTTGAAGAAGACTATATTTTACTGTCTGCGGTGCCTACTGCGTTTTAGTCGTGACCATATTTTCTTTATCTTTAAGTACTTGTTTGTGAACTTGCTAAGAAAGGATCGTCTAACTCCCACTTTCTAAGTTATTTGTCCATAAGAGCACTATCCTACTTCCTACTTTTGCTTTAGTCACTGCACTAATATCCTATGGGTTATATCCACATTAAATTTTATAAAATTAAAAACATTGCTATCACATTAAGTGTTTGAAGTCATTAATGATATTAAATATCAAAGGGTAGATACTAATCCTTAAATACTGCAACCATAAAGATAAAGCGATTTGTAATTGAAGCTAATTTGTAAAACAATAAAAGTTTTAAACTAATACTTTCCCGAAATTGCCATTCGGTTAATAATTATATTTCCAAAAATATGACATATTTATTTAAATAGGATTCAAACGGTAATATTGTAAACTATATAAATTCATTTTTTTAAGAAGTGATAATAATTTGGTCACATAAGTTATGTATTTAGAAAAGGGATACATGCTTATATTCTCCTCTCTTAAGGGGAGGTTCTCATCTAGAACACCAAAAATTAGGTAAACTTTGGGAATTTTTTAAAGGAAAACTATAGAACATATCAACACGAGCATTGGCAGTTTGATACAATGTACTTTTATTTATACATTCAAAATTTTTTGCAGAGAAAAAAAAACAAAATGGCGTCCGTTATTCGGCTTTTCCTACGGCATGTTTTGGAAAATTTGCTCCACTGCTGGGTGTTCACAGGTCGCAAATCAATCTGAAATCAAAAAATTCTTCATGGAGCCATAACTAGAATAAATTTGGAGGATGAACCAAAATTTTAAAAAAACCTATCAAAATTGACAAAATGGCGCGACTTTGAAATTTGAGCGCCGTTTTTTCACAGTTTATTACTTAAAATAAAATAGTTAACGTAAAAAATATTAAAATTTTAATGGTTCATCCTCCAATAAAAATTGTTTTCTTTAAAATGAAACTAACTAGAAGAAAATCGGTTGAACCGTTTTCGAGTTATGTCCCCGGCAATTTTGAAAAAATAGGAACGGAGAAAAGCCGAATAACGGACGCCATTTTGTTTTTTTTTCTCTCCAAAAAATTTTGAATGTATAAATAAAAGGACATTTTATCAAACTGCCAAATATCGTCTTGATATGTTTTATAGTTTTCCTTTAAAAAATTCCCAAAGTTTACCTAATTTTTGATGTTCTAGATGAGAACCTCCCCTTAAATTAATTTCTCACAGAAATTGTTTTTTTTTTTTATCAAAAATCACTTATTTTACGGTTCTAATATGCAGGCGCCCCATTTAAAAGTGTCTCTTTCTTTCTGAATTTGGATTGTGCTTGGGGCACTATTCTAGCATAAAATTTCAATTGAAGGATGAAAAGTATTTTTTCTTGCATTACATCTTCTCCGCTGACGTACTATGAACTTTCGCAAGAATGGCGAAAGATTTCGTTTTTTTGCATTCTTATTCAGCGGATAAGTTGGGCAGACTGTAAGAGGAGCGGCTTGATCGCGCGGCATTATAGTAAACAGTGGAAAAGCTCGAGCGGTCGCAATCCCACCGGGTGAAAGCTTCCCAGTGTTCAGTCAATCGGAGTCCGACCTAAGAACGGGATGTTAATTCCGACTATATTTAATTAGTTCCTTCGGTAGTAAATTAACTTATAGCCTATAGCATACACACACCCTCCCATACGAGGTATTAATTACGTGTCCTGACGAAATTTGCTTCTGAAATTCCTGTAAATACTCGAAAAGCACCGCGAGTTACCCTTTGTTTCGTTCAACCAACCTTTAAAAAGTTTAGAAGGAGTAACGGGTAGATGGACCTTCGGTACAACGACCCGCGGAAACTTATCGAACTGCGTACTCGCGCTGTCGAACCCTTGCAGCAACGAATCAGCGCATTTTTCTATGATTAAGCAATTTGGAGCAAAGAGTAGATGTATCTTGTGCACGCTTATTTGTTACGACTTTTAATTGATATTTAAAAATGAATTATTGTAAAATAAATGAAACGAAAAGAAATTTTTGTACTTACACTCAGCGTGATGTCATTGCAAATATCCGACTCCCCGTAGGTGTGAATTCATTTTCGTGTGGGTTTTTTTTTACATTCGGAAATTAAAAAAGAAATTAACGGAAAAAAGTTGGAGACCTTCGTGTAAGAGTCACAGAAAATAAAATAAAATAAAAGAACACTTTGAAAATTCGAAAAATTATTATATTTGATTATTTAAATAAATTTCGCATTTCATCAAAGTGAAAAAAAAATCCCCAACGTGTGTGTATGTGCTCGTCGATTTATTACAGTGCCGGAAAGTGCTAACGGATACAAGGCACATGTGAAAGAAGATTTTAATTGTTTAATGTGTTTCAAGGACTTTTATCTTGGGGTTTGTAAAATTGTTGGTACGTATCTGAAATGAATACCTTTTCCGAATTAATTCTAGATTATGACGAACAAGGCTTGTTTGAGTTGAATTAATAAAATTTAAAACATAGGTCATGGATATGAGTTACGAACTTTTATTTTAGTAACTACAATCAAGGTCTTTTTATTTATTTATTAATTTAAGTAATTTTACATCAAACACAATTTATCACATATTTTGCAAACGTCGATCTACAACATCCGTGCCGATGATGATGATTTTCTGAGAAAGTGATAACGCTTTATTAAAGAAGTGCTAAATTTGTTGAAACAAAATAGCAGAGCAAAATGAAAATGATTTGAATATTGAAGTACATTTAGATCCTTAAAAATAAAATTTTTAGCGAGGGGAAAGGGAGAGCCGTATAATTATATTTTAATGTTCACAATAACTGACTAATAGGAACAGTGTCGTTAAACTCTGAATTCACTAAATTCACATCTTGTAATAGGCAGCCCCCAGAGTTTAGAAAAGGTAATTTTGAATTGAAATTCCATAATTTGTAAACATTTTCATTTCAGTTACCTTTCGCTTCAAGTACTTTGTTTTTGTTTTCTAATGGATAGAAAAACTAATTTAAATCAAAGGTAACTAAAATGAATTTGTGAGAATTTGTAAATATCTTATCATTCGATTCGAATGGATTGAAGAATAGGGCCGACTCTACATATGATTTTTAGACCACTATACCTAGTCTTGCCATAATTTCTGTCTAATGCGAGCTTTCTCAGAAATTAGCCTGGAATTGTACCGTTATGTTGCACTTTGTAACAAATGAACTGTACGGTGTAATATTCCGATCAGTTTGGTGACAGTCTTTGACTCGTAATCATGGAGTGGGGAGTAAAAGAAAATCGTATCGCTGTAATAGCACTCCATAAGTGTGGAAAAAATGCTTCTGTAATTTTGAATTTGTTGAAACCGCTAAAAATAACAAAAAGATTCATTTATCGTGCCATAGAAAGATTTAATGAAACCTTAGGCATAGATGATAGAGCAAGGACCGGTCGTCCACGTACCGTTAGAACAGACAGTGCCATCAAAACTGTCCGAGAGCGCATCCGTAGAAATCCACGGCGCAAACAAAAAATTTTGTCGAGCGAGTTGGGCTTATCGTCGGTCAACAGCCCATATGTTGACTTCACGGTTAAAGGAAATAAGATTGGAAAGATGCAAGAGTCTCTTGCTTTGGCACGCAACCAATGATCATGAGAACATCCTCTTTACCGACGAAAAAATTTTTCTGTGAAAACTTGCTTTTAATAAACAAAATGATAAGGTTTATGTAACATCATCAGAAGAAGCTAAAAAAACGGTTCTCAGGGTGCAACGAGACCATCATCCAGCTTCTGTAATGGTTTGGTGGGGTGCAAGACTCTGCTCCTGCTCACAAAGCAAAAAGCACACAGGAGTGGCTTCGCAACAACATTCCTGATTTTATTGCACAAGAAGATTGGCCATCCGGGAGCCCAGATTTAAATCCGCTGGATTATACATTATGGCCAGAGTTAGAGAACAAGGCCTGTTCTCCCCACCGCAATTTGGACAGTCTGAAAAAATCGTTGATGAAAGCAGCAAATTAAATGTTGTTGAATACCGTCCGTGCCGCTATAGACCAGTGGCCAAAACGTTTAAAAGCTTGTATAAAAGCTAAAGGAGGTCATTTCGAGTAAAGATTTTATTAATTAATTAACAATATCTTATTAAAATAAATTTCGTTGGAATAAACATATTATCTTTTATTGTTTAGATTTTATGCTTCTTTAAAGTTGTGACAGAATTTATGGCACGACTAGGTAGTATTGTGTGCCTAGAAGTAAAGTACGACTTCATCAGAACAGCAACAGAATTTGAACTTTCAGCGGTAGTATAGTAAGAAATAATTAGTTACTATTTACTGAAGATTGATTAAAACATAAAATTGGTAGTAGCAAATAATCTTTCTTTAAACAGGAAGTTAAGTTTTAGGATGTCGTTTTTCTACTATTTTGAAGCAACTTTTTAATGAGTAACTCTAAATTACTAAACATAAGTCAGTGTTACTCTGTTACTAATTAATCGACTCTTAGACAACGGAATTAAAAACAAGCCGACTTTTATATTTTCTTTATTTATTTCAAACCGTTTAGCGCTACTTAAGAAAAGCACATATTATATTTACATTAAAAAACTAAAAAACAGTTACGAGCATGTTAAATTATGTACGATAATACCACACCTATTTGTAACAAATGATGTTATAAAGCTACATAAATTTATTTATTTATTTATTTCGCTTGATACAAGCTACAAAGTTAAAAAAAAAAAAGTAAGCGCGAAATCTCGACGTAGGGCGAGGAGGTTGATTAGTTTTAGGCGATTTTCATAAGGATTTCTTGGGTGACCAGATCTGACAGACATACTCAAGAAGTGGTCTAACAAAGAAGATGAAAAGTAGTTTGGTGTCGTAAGGGTTAGAGAATGCCTTATATCAATGTTAAACGAAGCCCAGAGGAGAATTGGCCTTGCTAATGGAATGATCTATGTGGGGCGGAAGTTGAGCTCACTATTGGATAAGACACCGAGATCGTGAAGGAATAGGCTCGTTAGAGAAGACATAGGATTTTGGAGATGTGAAGGTGCGTTTACGGGAAAAGGTGATCGGTTGTCATTTAGATACATTGAGTTCAAGAAAGTTTTTCGTGTACCAAATGTAAAAGTTATTTAGGTCGATTGAAGGAGTTGCGAGTAACATGCATTGGAAATTTGTTTGAAGATTTTCATATCGTCGACATAAATTAGAATTTCAGAGTGATTAAACATGAGCATAAGAAATAAGAAAGGTGAAATTGAACTTTTGATCTATAGGAAACCGGAAATTGATCCTAATATTTAATGAAACCTGGTTATATTCAAATGAAATTAAAATACTTTGATTTAAACGGATTTAGTGCTGTCCATAACTGTAGGGATGGGGGAAGAGGAAGAGGTTGCGCAATTTACGTAAAATCAAAATATAGTTATAATATTATAAAAAAACCTTAAATATAATATTAAGACAACATTATATTTAGGGTTTTTATATTAGGTGATAAGGAGAATTTAAAAATCGCTGCATTCTATCGAGCGCAACTGGAGGAATTGAGTGAGTTATACTTATCTTATAAAAACCTTATAACTTAAGCAGATACAAATATAAATATAATTTAAAATTATGAGCAATCGAAATCTTATTATGAGATGCTTTTGATTAATAATTGCAATATACTAAACCCAGAAATATCTACAAGGGAAAGTGAATTTAACGCAATATTAATTCATCATGTTATCACCAACAAGATTTACGCCTGGAATTTCTTCAACGTTAATATAACATTAGAATTAAAAGTAAATATTAGATAAAAATTACCCATGCTGTAGAGAAAAGTTAAAGTATTTGATGAAGTCAAATTTAAAGAAATATTAGATGACAGTTTGACACCCTAAATATTCTGTCAATGATATAGATGTTAATGAATGACAAAACATATAATTGAATATATTGAGAAGAAACATAAATTGTTTAAACAACTAAAAAAAATGTGTACTAACGAACATCTGAAGAAACAGTATAGAACTCAAAAGAAAAAAGCAGCCGTAATAATAGCTAGGGGGAAACAAAAATACCTTAATTCCAGGTTGGAGAAAGATGCAAGGAACCCAAAGAAACTATTGAAAACAATCGGTTATGGGACAGAATGATTTTGAAAAAATTGTAAATTTTGAAGGAATGAAAAAATTTAATGGCGATATTATGTATAATCAAGTGGAATTAGTGGAAATTGTTATATTTCTGAAATAGGAAAAAATATAGTAGACCAGACCCAGGTAGACCATTCAAAAAGCTGGGCAATTATAGGCAAAAAAATTCAATGTTTTTCGCACCGACGGACAATCATGAAATCTTGGGGATAATATCAGAATTGAAACCTAATTCAGCTCTCCAGGAAGATGAAATTATTACAACAATGCTTAAAGCGGCGTAGGATATAATTGCAGAACCACTGGAAAAATTTATTAATGACGACTTGGCAATAGGAATATATCCAGACTGTCTCAAAACAGCAACTATAGTCCCAATTTTGAGTTGAGTTTGTCAAAAAAACAGGAGAATTCTATAGTTAGAAGAGACACATCAACATCGGAGTACCACAAGGATCAATTCTGGGACCTTTGCTGTATTCGCTATATATTAATAATATTAGATTTTTAAATCTAACCTCAAAATATGTCATATATGCTGATGATACGTTATTGCTATATTCAAGAGATTCGCCCATTAGAATTGAAAGCACCATCAACCTCAAGAAATACGACTAATGGTTACAAGGCAACCCATTTGCTATAAATACGCAGAAAACAATTTATATGATAATTAAAGAGAAAAATAAAAATGATATTATTATTAACATACGGATCAACGATATCTCGGATTAGTAATTGATGATCAACTTCGTTGGACTAAATATGTGAATACAATTAGGAAAATGACAGCTGGAATTATTGGGTCATGAAAAGGAATAACTACATATTTCCTAATATTAAGAATCTAATATATAACGCTCATATATTGCCGTTGGTAACTTACAGGCTAATAATATGGAACCAAGCGTCAGAAAAAAACCTAATGATTATTACTAGATTGATAAATAGAGCCCTAAAAGCGGTGTTTAATCTTCCTTGAGATACTTCTTCTGCAACGCTATATAAAAGTATAGGAAAACTTAACTTAAAACAACTTATAGAAATAGAAATGTCTAAAGTCATTTACAACATTACAAAAAAGCACATAAAATCATTAATCAATTTGTCATTGAGATGGGAGATACACGGACATAAAACAAGGAAAGTAGCGAGGGGAAATTATAATCTTCCGACACCGAGAACTAACCGTTTGAAATTGGACCCGATTTACTCTGCAGTGGACTATTATAATAACTTACCAGCAAATATAAGAAATGCTCGCCATATTATAGAATTCAAAAGGTTTATCAAAATGCACGTTAAAACGGAATATTAAAATTACATAAAAAGGGATCAACAATTAAATTTATATGTGCGACCCCTTATACCAAATGTTTATTTGTCTGGGGAGCACAAAATATAATTAGAATTAGCTTTATCTTTTAAACTACAACTTGTTTTTGGGTTCGAGTGGTATGGATCCTAAATTCAGGCGCCAGGAAGCACTGAATTGGGTTTTCAGCTTCATACTGTGAAGTGCGACTTTAATTTATTATTATATTATTATTAATTATGTTCTCTACATCGTTGATAACAGTATGAAAATTAAATGACTGGGATGTGAAGGGGCTAGAAATCGAGGAGTCAAAACAGAGTTTGACGTAGCGGTTATTGAGATATGAAGAAATCCATGCAATGAGTGCGGGAGGAAAGCCTAAATAGTTTAATTTTAGAACAATAATTTTGTGCAACGTTTTCCATAGCAAGAAGAGTACGTGCTGCAAAGGTTAATAAGTTGGTGGTGGTAGATTTTCCGTTGAGGAATTGATGTTGAGTAGGGGATAAAATGGATTTACAGTGGAACGAAATGAATTCATAGATAAGGCTTTCGAAGAATTTCGGTATGCATGATAATTTGGCAATAGGTCGGTAATTTGAAATATTGTTTTTTTCAACCTTTTTTGTGAATAGGAGTGATGTAAGAATCCTTTCAAGGATTAGGAGAAATCCCCTCTGAAAGAGAAAGTTGGAAGAGATAGGTGATGGGCTGAAGTAGATGGGTGGCACAGGTTCGAAATCATTGACGAGTGCACTGATATTAGCGACGACTAAAGAAGGGTCGATGTCGTTAGAAGTAGGGAGGTTTGCGCACAGTTTAACATGTAGGAAAAGTAGTTAGGGTCAGGAATGGAATTGAGATCGTTAAAGGATTGACTGAAACATTCAGCAAAAAGGTTGGCAATTTTAGAAGTGTTAGATGAGGATGAGTCACCGAGCTTAAGAACGGAGGGATAACCGTTGGATTTTCGTTTTACATTATTTATTCAAGTAAGTGGGAGTATTCTAGTTAGGGAGTGTAGCTACCTATGTGTTTCCATTAAATTTCAACTGAAATTTAGGAAAATGTACTGAAATATATAGTGGTTGTTTAGTGCAAAACCAAAATGGTGTAAAATCACGTGAAATTTAAAAAATGGATTGAATATTAAATCAGAAGTTTAAAGATGATGTAATTTCGTACAATTTTGATTATTACCACAACAAATTTTAAACTTTACGATCGTGATATCAAAAACATTTTCAAACATCAGTGTTTTCTTAAAAGGCTATTTTTATTAATTAACATTTCCCATAAATTTGACAAAATATTGAAAATATCATTCTCTTGGTCCTACTAAGATCGAAGAAGATTAAAATCGATTTTGAGCTATTTGGTTATCGTCTATGGAAACAATATTGTGAAACTAAATTTTAATAAAAGTAAGTATAACTATAATTCTACAACTATTAAATTCTAATCTCAAATAGAAAAAATTAACATATTGATTTAATTGATACCAGTTTAGACATTTTCTTTCAAAGGTAATTCAAAACCCACGAAATTTTTAATTGCCTTAGCAACAAGCCTTCTGGAGCCTCTGATAGTTCAGTTGTTAGCGCGCTGTCCTACCGTCCCAGAGGCTGTGAGTTCAAATCCCACGAATAACCATGGTCTCCTGCGCTACGTGGTAACACAATGGGCCAAAATTGGCCTAAGTGTGCCTTTCTAGGCAGCCACAGCAAAAAAAAAACAAGCAAATTTGCTAAAAAAAAAAAATCAAAGCATGTAAATGTCCCTGAACTTCATGCTTAAAATGAATTTCGGAAAATCGAATAACACCCCAAAAATTAAAAGGCCAAAATCCAAAAGAGCACGTTAATCGACGACTGTTGATTTATGGAAGCTCGGCGCAAGTCTGTGCATTGTTCTTTTTTTTTTTGCCCGAATCACCCACGCTGTTGAGTGCCCCCTATTACGCGATGTTCGATTAGCGCAGTGTAACCAGACGCAAAAGCCATATTCATGCTGAAAGGAATACATAAATATATAAGCGGAGCGGCCAGTGTATTCATAGGGGGTTTCTGCATGGTTGAACCGGGGAGTTTCAGTCGCAAATGAAATTATTAAATGCGTTTTGCCCTAAATAGCTTGGGGTTGACTAACGACTTTAAATCATGTTTATTTTCTCGGTAGTGTGCGGTGTAGAGGTACTCGTCGTACACATGGACTCAAGTATCTGATGAATGTTTGACGTTAGTATCTCACAGTTTTGTAAGCAAATCCGCTGATAACAAAGTAGAGTATGACGGGAATGAGTTTATAAAGCTTGTTTTCAGGTATTATTGGCGCCTCAGGTAGCAATGCGCTTCATAATGCCTAAAAAATGCTTCTATTGGTCCAATGGCTCCATGTGAAAATATTTTCATAATTTTCCGAGCAGTTTGCAGGTTTCCTTGAATATGGCTGACAAGCACGGGACCAATACAAAAGCCTCACCTGCAGTCAGGACCTAGACGAAAGTTTAATGGAGCCACAAATAGACTAGTTCACCTTCCACCCGTTCAGAATGCGTGCCACTACCTACTTTTACATGACTTGCCGAACTCTCATCGTTGGAAAGGGAATTTATGGGACGGAGGAAAAGCTCCCTCGACTAGAACATCACCAAAAAATATTTATAGTAAAGTATTTGAAAGTATTTGTAGTAGATCGACAATACGATAGACACTATCTGGGCAGTTAGATGGAAAACTGTTGTCGACCTAGACGTCTGACGTTCCTTTTCCGCTAGCCTTTTATCGATTTTCCCCATCTATTGAGCTTTTATTCCCATATCACAGTAGTTAAGGTTGGGCATTTACAGTAATCTAATTGTGGGAGCAGTTGAAACTTTTTACGGCGACCGGTTTTTGTTATTAAATGTTTGTCTGACAGTAGTTATTCGAAGTTTGCTTGACATTGTCAGGAAGTTTATCAAATATATTAAGAAATGAGGAATGCTTTGCAATTATTTCCAACTGAAATTGCTATTTCTTCGTTTAATCACAATAATTGTTATATACACTAATGGTTTATATACAAGATCTTCTCAAAATTTTCCAACAGCAACTTAAAAGTTTTTCCTACACTCTTAAACAAAATGTGTAATATTCTAAAAGGTTTAGACAGTAGATTTAAAAAAATTACTAAAATACATAAACTAGTATATTTGCAAGATTTATTTTGCAATATTTAACACATTCGGAATTCTCTATTAAGAGGACGAAATTTAATTTTGATTTGATTTAATGGAGAGTTTCTTTCAAAAATCAAGAAGCGAAAGATGAAGGAAGGTCAGGCTAAAATCATAAACTAAGGATCCAAGCAAAGATTTCACTAAAGGTAAATTAAATTAATAAAAGCCATACATTTATTACCTTAATAAATGCGATGCTGCGTTGATTGAAGAAAGCTTTATTAAAATAAAAAATAAGTAAAGTAATTTTGGACTATTATTCGTCAGGATCAGGTTAAGGTCAATAGAATAGGGTAAAGGTCGTCAGTTCATCAATAAACGTGATTGTGCAATGCTCACATTTTTTAGGGTACTATCTGGAAAATTATACTGTAAGTTTTGAAATGGTTTGATATTACCTGAAAAGTAGTTCTTTTTAACAAGTTAAATATTTTTCGTCAACCCTTCACACAACCGCTAGATGTGAAACTGATGGTTGTGTTTTATACGTTGCGGGAAACATATCACTGTTATTATTATCAGTCGGGATAAAGTGAGTTAATTAAATACTACCTCTCGTAATATAAGCATAAATATAACAGACATCTTTAGTAATCAGATTCAAAGCAATCATAAATATTGATTTAAAAAAATCATATATAATTGAATTGAAACAGGGAATTTAAATTTGAAAAATACCAGGCTTAATTCGTTCGTTCCTATATTTTGAAGCAGGAAATTAATATACACAAATATACCGTACTAATATATGATTATCCATTATGAATCAAAATACTAAAATATGTTTTAGCTATCAAGTTAATGGAAAATCAGCAATCGCAATCGATTTCAAAATATTTTAGGGTCGATTTATTATGATTTATTTTATGTCTTTGCGGTACAGTACAGTACAGCTCTAAAAAATAAAATAATAATAAATAATATTCTCGCATGTTTGAAACCTCAAAAAATTTAATGAAAACCTGAAAAAATTTTATAATTTTAGTAAACTTATTTTAGCTTGTAATAAGCGATAAATAAATAAATAAATAAGACGAGGAAATAAAATGTGCATAATTTTAGTTAATGTTTGATTTCTGTTCAAAATCAGTGCAAGTTTGGTTAGACTAACCGAGCGCGGTTCAACGTTGTATCAATGATTTGAAGTAACACCAAAAGAACTAAATTTAACTTTTCCCACCTTGGCTGAAGCGCAGGAACAATCCGCTGGCCTGTTGGACCTGTTGCAATATCACCAGATGACCGGACTTTCTGTTCCTTCCGACACCAAGGGAAAGATGTACAGTATTGTCCATTGTTGATGTCCATTGTGCGTGAAGCTAACAACGTCGGTAAACTCACCACCTGTAACCGACTCTCCGCGTATTTTTTAGAAAGCATAGGAATAAATAGTCCCCCTCCAAAACTTCCTCGAAAAATATCACCATCACCACAAAAGGACCGGAGAAGACAAGAATACGCTGACACTTAAAGAAATTGTATTAAGCATCAGGGTAAATGAAGATTTGCACCAATCATCGAACTTCTGGGCAATAATTGCCCCTGAAGATATCAGATAGTCGAGGTCTTCACTGTCCACTTCCCTCGGACCTAATAGTCTAACAACGCGACAATTAAGAGCCATTCGATTATTGTGTGAGTGTTGAACCTGACTTGTTGGTATGGGAACAAAACCAATTTGGTGTACCCTGGCGAATTTCATCAGACAGCTTCATAGCATTCTGACGAGATGGATTTCTGCAAGCTTGTCCATTGACTCGCGACAATATGGCTTCATTCTGATTAGAGATCATCAAAGACTCGTTTTGTTATCTAGTTTTGCTTGACGTCGGAAAGAATTTGGACCCTGTGTTCCATAACGTCACCTATGGGATAGTAGAGTCTTATAGATTCTTAACAAGGCTGGTTCAATATTTGAAGGGATTCTACAAGGTAGCGCAAAATTAATCATTCAATTTTGTTTTTGGATAACTTTTTTACTACAATAAATAAAAAAAATATTTTTAGTGATGGAAATCTTTATCTTTGGATCTTTACAATTTTTTCTGTTAAGTCGAAAAGATGATATCCGACAGAACCAATACATGCGAATGAGTGTTTTCCAGTATACTGTAAAAATAAATGCATTACTACAACTTGCAGTTATTGTTTGAAACTTTCCTATATTTTTGGCTAGGATTTTATATAGCATATACACTTCAAAACTAATAAAATCAATATGAAAGTCACAATAATTGTAATAATTTGTGTGTGCGATGGTGCGTTATTGTGATGTAAAAATCATGATTTGTTTTACCGCAAATCAGGTATGTTTGCCTAAATCAATGTTTTAAATTCATTGAAATTGATCTTTTTGGTAAGCTCTCCGAGATCTCTTTGACTATTCGACGATTAGAGAGTACAGTTTATTGATTTTGCTTATGTTTTGTTCAGTAGTTGAGGTTGATGGTCTGTTTGAATGAATTTTATTTTCAACTGTTTCTCAACTGATTGTATTATTTGTCCACATTTGTTTCATAACCACAACACTTTTTTAACATTTTAAATACATTTGCATAAGAAATTTAATTTTTATTTAAAGTTCAATTCAAATTCGTTGTTCAATAAAATTATCCAGTTTAAATGATGGGAAAATAATTTTCATAATTAACAAAAGAAGCTATAATTTCTAACCTAGAGATCAAAGCACGTGTTCTGAAAGATTCTGTCACGGAGACTTGTACCAACATATAAAGAAATCATAACAGTTGTGAAATGTAAAAAAAATAAAGTCACCTTACTTTTTGTGCATAGTAGTATGTTATCAGAGTTCTAAAAAAGTACCACCATTACTATTACAATTACCAATGCAAATAACCCAGGCAAGACAAATTAGCAGTACCATTATCAGTATTGGTTCTTCAACAAATTTAATTAGCATTGCCAAGTATTGGTATTAGTATTTCACCATTATCGTACACCAGAAGCATTATTTGGTATTACCTCACATTACTCAGCATTACCTGGCATTACAAGAAATTAATTATAATAACTATTATTTACTATTATATTAGGTAATGCTGCGCTGCGAGATGTCGAATAATGCTACAGTACTTATAGTATGTAGTACATTTCTTAATAATGCATTAATTTGCAGCTCTGTATGTTATAAATATTGATATGAATGTTTGAAAAAGTGTTAACATTTTTACTTGTGAGGTAGGTGTTGGCTTAGTTAGAAATTATTTTGTGTTATAGGTACATTTTAATCTCGCCCTTCATATTGTTTTGGTTAATTCTGAAGTGTAAATGGCTCATAATTTATTTATCTTATGTAATTTATTCAAAGATGTTTCCCTACTTTAAAGAATGTACCCCTCGAATGAATTAACAAGCACATTTAGATGAAATTCCTAACTGGTCTGTTGATTGTAGTAAATTTGCTGACATATGTTGATTGTTTAGTGCTGAATACCATAGTGTAATAACTATATCTGAATGGTTGTCTCTAATCAGTCAGTAATTTGCAAAGAAAACTTTTTTACACGAGGTGATATTTATACTACAAAATTGCGGCTCTCCCCTTGCTATAAATGTTTCAAATTTGATTAAGTAACATATAAATTGTTAGATTCTGTTTTCTCTTTTTTTTTTTGGTAAGAAACATGATAAATAAACGGTTATTTTACTTTTTATTAATAATAATTTTTTAAATCAATTGCTAAAATATATTTCAATAGGATTTTTGGAAAAAAATAAAAACCTATTCTGAATTCTGAAAGTTTCATGAGCATATCTCTTTATCTCTCTATCTCAGAAAACCTATAATTAAGCCTCAGCGAATAAACAGTAAGGAAGTTAAGAAGTCTAATAAGCTTAATTGGTGACAAAAAGCGCGTCATGCAACCCGTTCTAATTATAATAACCACTCGAAAACTTGCGTCGCAGACAGATAGAAAAGTAATAGAAAACGCGTAGACGCGAGAAATAGCCCTCATTACCATCTGACCTTTTTCCATGGTATGCATCAATCCAGTAACTTATGGCAATTAAAGTCGCGGATGAAGCGAACTCGCCGCATCAATTTCAATCGATTCGAATGTACTCCACCTTCGTCCGGCCGGTTGTGTAGGTTGGAAGTAGTCGCGTCGATTTCTAGAAGCCAACAAGCGATCTCTGTCTGAGTCAGCTCGGATCGCTGAATCTGGCTGGCCTTCACTAGAAAAATTGTATTGCATCAATGTCAGAAGGTCCATGTTCGGTATTTTTCGATAATAACTATATTAGCAAATATGTTCGCCGATAAATAGCATAAATATACAGTAGGCCTCTAATACCCCATTCGCTCTTATTTTAAGATCACAAGCGCGATTTCTTTCAATAAGCAATAACACATTTCCTAAAAAATACATTGGCCTTGATATGTTCGTCTAGAAAATTAGGCCACCCCCATACAAGTTAGATGAATAAATTTATTAGTAGGTTGCACTGCTTTAATTAATAGAAAAAAACAACAACCATTTGAATCAAAGCGATTTAATCGTCCTATGTCCAAAACAAGATTCCAAGTTCTGCGTGATGACAAAATCGTGTAATTTTAAGCTTTAAGGTGACGAATTAGCCACTTAGTCCAACCAGCTGTTAAATTGTGCAAATAGAGAAAATCGAAAAATTGGCAATATCAAAACTTCCTGAAATTTTGCTTTTCGTTAAATTTTATAAAAATACGCTTCAAATTGCGGTTGCGCATGTGCGACATGGCGGCTATTTTGGTTAATTTCAGACTTGTAATGAATCAGCGTTTTGCACAGGTCCAGAGGAACCATCGCAGCATCCCAAAATTGTTAGAGTGGATATTTTAAGCAGTGGCAGGGTAGGTAGTCGTCGGTGAAATATTTCACTTGGCCAGAGATGACCGATTTCACTGAGATCGTTATATGTATATATTTTTTTCTTTTGTAGAAGAAATTTTTGCTTTTTCCGTTCTTTTGCGTTCAATTTTAAAATTAATTTAGTGCTTTTATGTGGAAAAACAAAACGAGAGTCGAATTGATGAGAGACGTTTCCGAATAAATTAATCATATTCAAAAAGATAATTTCAAGGATTTTAAACGAAATTTAAAAGTGGTTTTTTTGTACAACTCTTTGACCTATTCAGGGATACTGAAAGAAATGCATATATTTAATGGTCTCTTATAAAATTTTAAATAAACTAATAAAAAAATCGATCAATTGCGTGTGGACACACGCACAGTAGGGTGTCTTAGATTTACTAGGAAATATTATTAGTGCAGTGCTTATTATAATTTTTAATAATTAAATTATTATAAGAAAGACAAAAATTTAGGGGAGGCGGAACGAAAATTAAAATCACGTTTCACCACCCAGAGCAGCGCACACGTTCGAATACGTTTTGGCTCGCCTGGGGACGACACTAACACCATGCATGCAGAGGCACACAGCTAGCCCGACAGATTAACCCGCCTTTAAAAATGCGTGATAAAAAAACGCTGCATTTTATTGCCTACACTGTAAGTGCTGTAGATGAGAATTTTTGGCTGCCTATTCTTATCTCTTTCGTTCTTATTGGCATTTAGATAAGACATAGGAAGCAGTAGTTCTTTGCTGCTTTCTCTAATGGGAAAATTTTCCCCAGGCAGTTTTAGAACTTGTATATGGGTTAGAGCTTTAAGCAGCTTGGTACAGACCCGAAGATAATGAATTACTAGATGTGACACTCTCTATACAAGCTTAAAGCTCTAACCCATATGCAACTGCTAAAACTGCCTGGGGAAAATTTTTACCGTGCCCAGGCAATGTTCCAGCATAGGGAAATCCTGAATTGAGAATGGGGAACAGGTAGGTATCACACTCAGAGCATATATACGGATGCGGGCTTACATTTTTTCACTGTGCATTTTTAATGGCGGGCCAAACGTATTCGAACGTGTGCGCTGCTCTGGGTGGTGAAACGTGATTTTAATTTTCGTTCCGTCTCTCCCTAAATTTTTATCTTTCTCTCACGAGTGAGCCCTTTATTACTATCCACTTTTAGCAAATCTGCAAAGTCGGTGGGCTAAGGGGACCAAGGTCGAAAAAAGATAAGGGATACGTCACGAGTGTTCCATCTAGTAATTCATGATCTTTGGTGCAGACCTACCTAGTTGGGTGTAGAACCTTAAAAAAAAGACGGATAGTTTGATAACAAAAATTATAAGAGAAGCTTATTTTCAAAAAGAAACAGGAGCATGTTTTTATGAAATAATTTAATGATAGTCATATATAGAACTTAATAATTATCATCCTTTTAAAAAAATATGAAAAACAGCTTACATAGAATGGCTTTTAAAACACTAAAGGGATTATATTTATAAAATAATCCAATAACAATTTTCGAAAGAACATCTCTTAAGGTATTTGTAAAAATGGTTGCATTGAAAAATATTCACAATTCGTTCGTTATCATCTTAATCTTCGTCCGAACCAAGGATTTATTCAAACTTCAAATTGCGCAAATCATATAATATTGAAAAGTTAACTTTGTGGTGTTCAAATTCCAGTTTTTTAACGGAATCAAAAACCCATAGTTTTGCCTCTTTCTTTTAAAAAGGGGGGCAGTAAAAAGATATTCAAATTTCCGCACATTTGGGATTATATCGATTGATTAAAAATTAAAACGCCCGAAAGTATGCAATGCTACAATTTGATATTTACTCCACTGTCTCTCAAAATTATTTTAATGATAATGGTCTACAGTTTCTATTTATGTATTACTATTCAAGATCAAACGAAATGTTCAATAATATTAAAAAATAATTTTTTTATAATTTCAGAAATAAAAGGAACGTAGCGACTAAATCCTCTGACGAAAGACGGTTAAGTACGAATAAGTTTAGAAGCATTTTTGTTGCGATGACTAATGCTACGCGACCAATTTTTAGTCAAGTACAAAGGATCGTCAAAAAAGTAGAAGATAAGCGACGAAATTAAATATAACATATTAGAAGGAACAAATATTGAGAATTTCTTAGGTTGGACGACGAGATCTCGACTACGATCTCGAAAAGTATTAAATTTTCTTAAGTTGCAAAAGCAGAAAAAGAAAAAAATAACAAGAAAATGGCAGACACAAAAACGACCTCCAGCCAATCGAATTGTCAGCCTCTAGCACCATCAAATGATGATAATGTCCCAAATTGCCCGCATAAAGTATTTAAATTAACTAAAAGTGACCTGCAAATAACCAAAACGAGTACAAAAGGCACTGATCAGAGCCTTATACCTGTCCAGACGAATCTTCACAGACTGATACAGAATAAGCTGAAAAGGAAGAAAGTGTTGGCTAGCAACAACAATCCATCCCTAGACGAAGTTGAAAACAGAAAAAAGAAATCAAAAATTGTAGATTTACAAAAAACAGATGATTTTGATAGAACCGATCTATCACCTGGAGATGTTCAGGAAGGTAAGGATGAAGATAAAGTTGCTGCAAAGCCACCACTACCGCCGAGGACAGATAAAATGTCATCGCCAAATTTAGTACGACCGCCACCCATAAGATTAAAGAGAAAACTTGGGGAACAGAATACGTCAGTTGTTCAAAAACTGAATGCGCAAACAGAGCAACTGAGACTGGAAGTTAATGATCTTAAAACTGCTCTGACTAATGAAAGGAATGCTGCTCGAGCCCTTAGGTAGGTTGTTTTTTGTTTGACTTAGGAGTCATTTTAGTACAATGTTGAATGATTTTTTCCTATTTATTTAAAGGAAATGCTGGTATTTAAAACTTAAGATAGTCTTGAGAAATAATTATTTTGGTTAATTAAAAAACGCAATACGGTAAGCGGTATACAGGGTGTTTATTTTTATCTTTTGATCTATTCAATACAGCGATATCAAACTTATGCCAAAAATCGACTAGCCTAATGTCCTTTCCAAAGATGTTAACAATATTGATCTACCACTACCCACTGCAGGCACACTCATTTCCGAAAGTGGAAAATATATTTCTAATTTTCCTACAATTCAGGTTTTCTTCTTTAGACAGCCTATCCCGTATTTTCGTCGTTGCAGGCCCAATTCTGCTAATTAATTTATCGTTGGTGTTAGCAGGAGTTGAGTAAACTTCATCCCCCATAAGAGAGAGCTAGTCTGGAGATCTGGCAGGTTAAGGAATCGGTCCACCTCGTTCAATCCATAGCTTAGGGAATTGTTTATTTAATTTTGCATAAATTTGGCCATTTAGCACTTGCGGTAAAATGAATGGTCCTATAAAATGATTGGCAATGCTACCAGTCCAAACATTGAGACTGAATTTATGCTGAAATTATGTCGTCCTTATCCTATGTGCGTTAGTATCTGACTGAAATTTGTGGAAGTTTATGACACTATCCTTAGTAAATTGCGAACATCCGGCCACAGAATTCGGTCTAGAAACACCCTATCTTCTATGTGGCATTCTAGAAGCTAAGTGTAAAACTCCAATCTTCTCTCGGAATCTCTTTCTAAAAGTCCTTGTACTGGGATATAATGATATGAATGTAATCCTTCTTGATGAAGAATCTTCCAAACTGTATTTGAAGGCACTCTTAACCATTTTGTGTCTTGTATCATGCTCGTTTCAGGGTTTTGCTTGACGATGCGAATTATTTACTGTTCGACGTCAGCAGAATCTTGCGATGTTCCTGATCGCAGATACGTCCTGTTTGATAAGGATAAGGAAAATAAAAGTAAAAATAATGAGAATAATGAAACAGTTTTTCATTGTAATAAAAAGAGACATCTGTTTAATTGCTAGTTATTTTCAGTAACACCTAAAAGAGTTCGCAAAAGAAGTTCTTTTCTACAAAAGTGGAAGAGAAACGAAGCAATGGTCATGAGCATGTTAGTAGTGGAGGAGTTAGAAGGCAATGAGTATGTCAGGAATATATACATAATTGTCCCTATAAATGCTGGACGTTTACGGTAGAAGAAACACAAAAACATTTTTCCAAACTGTACAGTTTACTGTCATGCGATTCACAGACGAGTTTATTAGCTTCATGTGTCTAAAGTGCAGCCCAAAAGGAAAAAAGCAGAAAAAATAGCACTGTGATTGAATTGCCGTATCTGCCGATAGTGTTTTTTTAAAGACTTTTGATATTATTGAATTAAGGTAATATGCAAACAAATTGATGACGATAAGTTTGTGTAACTTGATCAAAGGGGAAAGCATACGCTCAGGAATAAAATTTCTACAAGAACATTCGTTACAGATCACATTAGACGCTTTCAACCGTTTGGGAGTTGCAGGCTGATTTGTAAATTCCAATTTTTCATAGTATGCATATCACTATTTTATTTTTATCTTTTGATCAATGTTGACCTACTACCACCTACTATAGTTATACTCACTCTCGAAAGTGGAAAATATGTTTCGCATTTTCCTAAAAATCAGCTTTACCTCACATTTTCTCCGAAATTCATGTAATTAATACACCTATTTATTATTTTTGTCAAATTGCCCACATTATTACGTTTCCAATAAGGTAAATATGTACAAGTAGAAAAAAAATATGGAAATTTATTTGTGGGAAACTTTTTGTGCTAAATCAAAAACACATCGAATTTGAAAGAAATTAAACTAAAATTAAGCCCAACATGATTTTTGTTTCAACCCAATATAAAGCTAATATATCACAAAAATTGCTCAAAATGTCCCCCGCCACTTGCGATGCAGACAATAACTTCCTTCTAACTCCCTGCCTCTCCGGCAGTTTTGTCGCTGCAGTGGGACTGCTAATTTATTCCTCTCTGGTGTTTCCAATGGAGTAAGGTCTGGAGATCTAGCAGACCAAGGAATCGCTTTACCTCGTCCAATCCATAGTTCAGGAAATTGTTCATTTAATTTTATTTTCAAAATGTTACCAGTGTGCGCTGCTGCACCAACGTGTTGGTGAAACATTGATCTTGCATTATTCAGAGATATGTGTCGAAATAGTTCTGGCGTTGTATTCTCCAAAAAGTTCGTATAAATTTCGCCATTAAGCCTTTACGGCAAAACGTATGGTCTTATAAAATGATTGCCGATGATATCAGACCAAGAATTTACATTGAATTTATGCTGAAATTATGTCGCCCTTGTCCTGTGTTAGTATTCGACCCATTATGAAGGGTTTGGAAGTTGGTGTCTTTTTCCGGTAGTCCTTATACTGGTATATAACGATATGGATATAATCTTTCTCGATGAACATTGCCTGACGACGGTGAATATTTGCTTTTCGTCGTCGTCAGAATCTCTTAATGTTTGATCGCGATTCCTTGCTATTTGACTCCCGGTTTCTTTTTAGTTCTGGAAAGTCGAAAATACCCTTTGGTGTACACGTCGATTTAGGATTCTCCTTTGGTATACCCGAACAGGTTCTCTTTTGTTTCCATATACTACACCGTAAATGTACATTATATCGGTAAAACTGAATTCGGCCATTTTTTAATTATTTTAGCTTAGAACACCCGTAATTACCGCTTGGTTTTACAAGTATGCTATTCTTGCTGATAGAAAAGGGTCCTTCTATAAATCCATTCATAAATAAAATTCCATTAACTTTTTTATGCAGCAATAATTAAAAATAATTACCTGAGTATGCTAATAAACATTACTGATAATTTTTCGAGACATTTTGTTCGTTTTGCATTTTTGCAATTATTATTATACGACTCACAACGAGTTCAAGGACAATATCGAACGCGAAATTGCCAACGTTGCCAACTACACTTGGTTTGTATGTTTGTAAGTTTTAACTCTTTTGGCAAGATTGGTCTGCTGCTGCTGCTGTCTTTTAATAAAAATGGTATAATATATGTTATTGAAAAACATTTGTTTATTAAACAAATATATATCTTCAGGGAAACTTATTTCTATTGATTTAAGATAATTCTGCTTTAAGAAGCAAAGCTATGTTTCATACATTTGCATTTATCTTTCAGAGCACAAAATGAGGCTGAAGCAAGGAAATCGAAAGCGGAAATAAAAAAATTGCAAGTGGCAATCGAATTATCGAAGAAAGCAGCGTTTACCGGAACAGTCTTTATAGGTCAGAAAAAATTTTCTAGGGATGAAGCAACCTCAATAAAAAATTGTGGCGCCAATGGCGGTACCGAACTTGGACGAATGACTAATGAAATTCTTGCTCTCAAGGAAGCCAACAGAATATTGGAGGAGAAAATACAGGTAATCAATTTTGGATCAATGGATCATTTTGGGGTTTGGATTGGTGTTGTTTTGCATGAAATAATTTTTTTTTAAGAATATTTTATTTTTTTTATAACCGTAAATGTGGTATAGTTGCAACTCATGTGACTGATCTACTTTATTTAACTTTTAGCTCTACTTTATCTAACTTTAGCTGAGAATATTTGTAGAGTTATCGGGCTACAGAAAAAATAGTTAATATTTTTAATCAAAATGTTTAAGTTAATAGCTCATAAAATGCAGCATTAAAATAAAATTTAGTTAAAATTTCGTCAAAATGAAAGAAATTCCACACTGAAATAAGTTTATTACTTCCTCAAAACACAAACAACATTTAATTTTACATTTAAAGTTTTAGTTAACAAATTCAAATACATCAATAATTCTACGCTCCTCACGAGTTGAAAAAATTGGGTTGTACTTGTCCCAAATTACTTCACCAATAAAAGTTAATCCAGCAAGAATTATGCCACCCAGAAACAAATAAAAAGCAGCCTTAAGATTGTTAAATCTTACTACCTTAGGTCTAGTCGCACTATTTCTCATGTAAATTTTCCTTGCTGACGTCAATCGTCGATTTCTGCGACTCTCCCTTTGGTTGTTCCAGTAGAGAATAACTCCATTCTCTTGTGCATATCTAAGAATTTTATTCAGGAATCCTAAATACGGAGATCCTTGTGGAACTATGTAGACCATATGGAACGGTATTGGACAAGTTTTGGCTAAATGAAATAGTACTCTGCCATTTTTTCTATGATTTTTGTTATTCACCCTATTGTTTTGCAAATGCCACTTATCCATGTAGGCGTAAGACAGATTGTTTGAGTCCAGGTGTTGTATAAATTCTTCAGTTGAGACTGGCTTTATATTTTGCATTATTTGGATAGTGCTCGGGGAGCTGTCCATGTATTTTGTTACATGACTTTGGTATCGTTTTTCTAGAAGTACTGTATATCCAGATTTTGCTAACTGTTCGAAGGTATTCAACTCTGGGAGAAAGTTTGGTACTACTAAGCAACTTGTTAAGTTTGCACGGTAGGCGCCAGCAATTAAGATTGAATAGAACAGCCAAAAAATTAAGAAGATACGAAAAATTCTAGAAACCGGAATGTACGGGATGGGCATATTTAGGCTCCAAGCGTACAGCCAAAATATTAAACCGAAATCTTTTGGTACAAAATTTCTCAACAGGATATATGCTCCAAGAAGAACCAGACTTATATATAGCCATACCCTTTTCTTAAAAGGTTTTAAGAAGTTTAACAGAGAAGTGGTTTGGCCTCTTCGGGGTACTAAAATACATAAATCATTTCGTCCCATGACTATTGTGTTTTCCAGAATTCCATTAAATAAGTAGGGAATAAGAAACGCGATGTTAAAGGCAATGTCAGCTTTTTTTTCCATAACCAAGCTTAAGGTACCATCACCGGTACCATTCGAATATATTTCACCAGGTGTTAAGTCCGGAGACAAAATTATTTCTTTTGTAGCATTCATTCGTTCAACAAAAAAATTCATTAAGAGAACATCGGCACCTCCAATGGGTACATGTTTCTTATTGAATAGTGCTCGAACCTTTTCTGGGAATAAAGCGATTCTAAGTTTATTCTTGTTCATGTTCGGCAATTTCTGTGAGAATAGTTCGTCTTTACTACGAGCAGTTGAGTTAAGTTTTCTTAGAATTTTTGGGCAGAACGGAGAGTACTTGTAAATTTGAAGTCCATTCTCCCAGTACACGATGACTACATTTAGAATCCATAAATCCCAGAACTTTTTAAACGATTCCTTTAGCCACTCTTCGCTCATATAGTTTGCATCTTCCACCAGAACTATAAAAAAGGACATGCTTTTATCTCCCGATTGTTGTTTTACGTGGTTTAAGCAGATTGATTCTTTAGAGCTAGTTATCACTAGAACCATGTACATCATAATTCCGTCATCGTTTACTATGGTCACTGAATGACCCATCACGTTCCTTAGCATTAAAAAAAGAAAAAATTAAATAAATATTTTGAGATGTTTAAAAGAAAAAGTTACATGGTCTTTACCTTTGAACTATAAAAGCTGTTCCACAATCACTTAAGCCCATTAGAAGTGCTGTAGCTAGTCTGTGAGACGTAGTGGTTTCAAAAAAAAAGTTAATCATAGTGGCCTTAAAACTGCAGAGAATGCTCAGAACATCATTCTTCATAATTAAAGCCTTTGGATCAGCCCCTGTTATTCGATAATTTCGTTGTTCTAAAATACTATTTTCAGTAAGACTAAAACAACTTTTTAATAGTGCAAATAATAATAGTATTTTTTTAAACATCTTGTATTAAAATTTACTTAATAAATTCCATTCGCAACGGAATAAGTGAAGATACTAAGTTTAGTTGAGGAGAGTTCTAATTTTAATAATTTTAATGGAATTTACAAGTACATTTGGGAATTGTTTGTGTTACATTATTTGGTGACAGAATGAGTGGCATTTAGTGTGAAACCTTTTTCGTTTATGAGTCCTTCAGGAGCGAAATATCCTAGCAGCAAGTCAGGTGTCCAATTAATTTTACTAATGGCTAGACGGCACCTTTTTAGGGTGGGCTTCGTGTTATTTTATTTACATTTTTTACATCAGGCTTTAGTTACTAGCGAGTATGCCTTTCCTCCCAGTTAAAAAATATTTGGACTGAATACAATTTATTTTATAAACTATACATTTAGAGTGCTATAGGTATTTGCTAAATAATTTCATACATTTCTCCCAAAATCAAATTTATGCGTTGAAATAAAAAGCGCATATGTGCCTTCCATATTTATGAAAAAGAAAACAATCATATTAAAATTTGTGGCGAAAACGACTCTCATGATTTTGATGAAGAGAAGTTGGGGACGATTCTTAACTGATTTAGCGATTTGACTGTAAGTGCAAAGTGGTATCCTGCTTCTGATATTCTTTTCTGTTTGAACCATGCTAAGTTACGCTTGAAAGATAAAGGTGTGACGTTGGCTTAAGCTTAGTTTAAGTTGGCTTAGCGAGTAAGAGAAACTTTGGCCTGATTTTGTTGAAAAATTAGTGTGATCCTAGTATATATAATAAATATACAGCTTCCATAAAATGGTTGTCAGGTTTTCAAGAGTGATATTAACGAAACAAATAGGTTTTCTGTTTGGGAGAAAGCAAAACTCGCACGGAGGCTATAAACCTCGAAGTTAGGGTTTAGTTTAAATGGATATTTTGTATAGACAATGCACAAATGTTTAAAAATGTGATTTGTTGTTAATTGTGATTTTTGGACCGCATAGTTACGCATTTGTTCTTTGTATTAATAATTATACAATTATACATAATATTATAATAAGAGTAAAGAGTGTTTCACTGAAAGAAATGTTAACCCGATCAAATAGATTCAGATAGATCAGCGATTTCAGAATAATAATATTTTATGATAGGAGATGTATGGCACCTACGTTTGTAGTTCTGAAAGCCATATTAGGCGAAATTTATATAGGAAATTTTGTATAGGCTGAAGTGCTATACAAATATCGTTATATAAGGTATTTAGTCTACACCTATTTTATATTGCCCTCGTTATATTTTAAGGGATAACATGTATACCAGATATATAGTCCATATTAATCATTTTATATGGCGTGTGCCTTCCTATTTTTTTCTTAATTAATCCTTTGAAATATAAAACCTCAAAATTTGTGGTGCTCGTTTTCCAAAGTAAACCAGTTTTGCTCCAGAAACCATTCTCATGTGTATGGCTTCTTTGGCGTAAGTAAGGATTTGTAAAGCTGATCTTTAAAAGTAATTTACTGAAATTATACGTGCAAATTATAATGAAGAAAAATTATAGAGTTACGTAATATACATTTTCCAACTGCGAAATACTATTGGAATAGTCATTCAGAAAAAGTATTCGTATTTAATTATGTATATAGCCCTCGAGCAAGGCAACATAACCAAGGATTGATATATCTTGGAATATAAGATAAAACACGTGAGTTTACTGGTATTCTTATCTACTTAACTGACTTATTGTATTATTGGTGAAGCAATAATTATTGCGTCGTAAGTCATATTTTCTTTTCGACAAAACTCTTTATAGCTATTGCTTAAGAAGACATACTGTATAAGTTTTTTGGTCATATGTATATTATTAAGCTAGTTTTCATAACTATAGCTTGTTTTCCTATAAAGCTTATACAATGTTGTATAGGCGATTTCTCATTTCTTATTTGTTTCAGTGAATTTTGTATGTTTAGGGTAAATATTTCATTTAAAATATTGACTAGTTTTAACTAAGTTTGAGCTTTGACATTTTGCAAACTTGTATAAGTCCCATGACAGCGTATACTAATATAATTTTAAATTGTGGACCTTCTAAAATGGTGGATTACGATGTGATGTAACTCCAAACTTAATATGGTGGACAAAATGGTGAATGACATTTTCTTTTGCAACCCTCTTTATATGGAGTATTTGAGTGAAGATTTTTAAAAAAATAGTTAATTAACTCCAATTTTTAACATAAAAACATGTTTCTTTCTATAAAGTATTTACACTCCCAGTTTTGTGCTCGTAAAATGCATGTCCGTGTTTTTCTAAATATATAACAGATTCTCTTTTAACGACACGCGTAGTGTCTTGTTTTATATAAAACCCGCATGCTATCAATGTTTTGTGCGAATAAGCTAAAACCCTTAAAACAAACCCCTGTTCTGTTTTTGTAACACAAGAACAAAACTGTCGAGATGTTACCCTCTTTCTAAATTTCAGATGCACACTGAGGCTGAACGACGTCGAAATTCTGACATTCGTGAACTGAAAGATTCTTATGAAATCCGATTGACTCAGATATCAAAGTCTGCTAAAACCGAAATAAATCGATTGGTAAGTAGCAATGCCCGGGTGAGTGTGCCTCCTAAACATATAAAATAGCCGAGACGACGCATTTTAGAGAAATATGCATGATCGGTATGACATGGGTTCTGGGGTGCAGATTATATCATTTTAGGGATTTTAAGATTTATTACCGTATGGACACGACGGCGAAGGTACGTCGGGTCAGATCAGTGAACATATATGTTATAATATGCAAATTTTCAATCAAATATTTCTTGTAAGAGTTTTGAGGCAATGTCTGTCCGGAATGTCGAAAATGCTTGTAAATGAAATAGTCCTTTTTTACTCCGATCAGATGTGACTGGAAAGTGAAGTGAATATTTTGAATTTGAATTTTCTGCATTGTACATTAATTTCTTTGTTTTTTTTGTATACATATTTAGTTAACTATTATTCCAGGCGTTGCCCCTATGAATCACTAGCTTTAAGCATTGTAACTTGCACCTTTATCTCGTGCAGAAATTCTACAGATTTCCCACGCTTTAAGAATTCATTGAGTAGACAAACAGCGCAAAACGTGCGTCTCGCCGTCGCCCAAGCAGAGTACCTGGTATACTCGTACATGGTGGCCAAGATAACAAGAACAGTTTTATTTCTTGAATGGAATCTATAGATATATACCCTAAGGCGATCGTATGGAGGTCTTTAGGTATCTATGGTCTTAAGAAAACGATCGAGCTCACCTCTATGGGCTTATGCCAAGCGGCTAGCTGGCAATCAATCGGCTTGGACTAACATTTTGAAGGGAGCACTATATCCTTGGGAGGGGATGTGGAGGGGTGGGAAAGGGGGGGGGGGGGGGTTGAAGAACCCAATGAATGGTTTCTGAGGTCCAACGAATGCCAGTGGTGCCACGACAGATACCTGCCTCAAATAGAGTGATTCAGTGATGTGGTTATTTCCGTTTTCAACAGCCAGTCACTTTTGTAGTTTATACCTATCTATATAGTAGCGATCGTGCATGTGCCCCATGTTAATACATTTGGTGGCGGAGCCCCGACTTCACAGACGAACGACTTAACTTGCGCAGATCGGTACGGCGATGGTTCAATGGAAGCCAATAAATCATCTTGAACGCAATCAAGCCTGTTGGACGGCTATAAAAATTAAATTTCATTGGGGTTAATGTTCGATCTCGCTGTGTCAACCTCTCCAACGACGATCAGTTTAATTACGCTACTTTCAGGGTAATTTTGAAGTGATGACAACCTGACCGGATCAAGTACTCTGCACTTTACGGTCAGTGGAGTGAACTACATGAATATGATTGCATTGCTATAGATATTTTTTTTATATGATCACAAAGCGTTACGTTGAACACGCAATTTGCATAATTTTCTCACCGTTCAATAAGAGAACGCACTATATTAAGAAATTATGAAATATCAATTTCCTATGTGGAAGTCTAACTGGTTGTTATATTTTAGCTGGAGGAAATAAAATCCAAAGAACGCAAGATCGGGCAACTGAAAAAGGAAATGCAATCCTTGAAGTGTACAACAGCAAACAAAAGGGACACGAACAATAGCAACAGCAGCAAAAATAATGGAACTACTACGCGAAATGTTCAACATCCGCCTGAGGTGAGTACGCTTTATATAATATAATTTATAGCTTCGCTTTACCTGGCTTTCACCAATTCCTCGATTCTGATAAGATATGCGTTCGCCCGTATTGATGAGATGGACAGAAAGGAAAAACCGCGATACGGCGGATGTGCTATTCCATTGACCAGTGAACCTATTAATTTTCATTAATTTATTTATTGATTGAAATTGCATTAGAGGTTGCCATGGGCTTACTATCTGTTAACACGAGCAATATTAGCCGGTGCAGTTCCTGAAATAATTGTGGTTTATCACGTCTTATTCGGGTGAAATTATAATGCTTCGATTGCAAAGAGAAAATTATTATAATTTAACTTTTAATTTTTTTGTACTTATTTTGGTTGGGAAGGTCTAAAAATTGCTTTACATCAGACATGTATATGTATGTATATGATACCATAATTCCACCACAGAAAAACTTATTTCATATAAATATAAAGAATCTTATATTTCTTCGCTAATCTCTAATAGTATAGAATTAAGTCACTTATCCGCGTCTATTTGCGTATTCGCTTAATATATACTTCTAAACTACTACAGGGATTTTTATGTAGCTTTCACTATCATTTAGAGAATTTCTTGAGAAAGGTTTAAGTGTACAATAAATTTATGTTTAATAAAAGTATAGTAGAGACATGCTGACGTTTTGTAATCAAGTTGTAAAAAAATGGCTTAGTTCACTTGTGAGGCCGTTTTATTCAATTAAATACATATGTCAGTTACTAATAGTCTCCTATATATATACATTTATCAAATGTTCTTTGTCAAATTTTGTTTGCTTTGATTTAATTTTATATGAAACCCTTTTTCAATCGTCATATTGTAAGTATTATAAAGGATAATTCATCAAGTTTAGGAGTGCTCCGCAAATGTGTAGATGTAATATACAACCATAATCCAAGAGTAATTTTACTACCAGAGTCCAGAGAGTCTGAAGGTCGTGTTTTTTTACTTAAATGTGTTTTATTGTTAAGCGTTAGACTTATATAGGGGTATTTAGGTATTTGGTATTTATTGTATTGTTGTAGTATTGGAAGAAATTAAAGCATTAAAGTTGAAAATCTTACGTGAATTGCATATTTGTGATATAAATGATTTTCTAACTTTCACTACACATATAAATGTTTGATATGAGATTATCAACAACCCTATTCCAGTATACTTTTTCATGCAATTATTTTGAACTGTGGAAAATATGGTCTCCATATTGAATTTACCAACTGTCGTTTTAAAATATATATATTGATATCACAAATTTAAAACCCCACAAAAATTCTTCCAATTAGAAATCTAGAAAATCGTTCGTTATATTGCATCTACGTTTTAGAATTTCGAAGTTTGATTTCCGTATTTTAATAGTAGATTCGAAATTAATGTTAATGAATTATTATTCAAAAACAACGACCTTATATCTACTATTATAAATTTCCAAATTTAGATTGATTCAATATTGGTGACCTGAAAATACCGACATTTTTGAAAACAGATTCGCATTCAGCATCTCCAAGAACATCCAAATACAAAGTTTCCTGGAAAGTCCTTGAAATGTACAATTGTTAGCTGCTATTTTGAAACCCTATATGGAATAGGTATATAGTTCCTTATATAATAATATATAATAGTACCTTCAGTTAAAAAATGAAAAATATCAAGTCAAGCCCTTTATATTACACTCGTTTCTTCTATTAACCAATTATTATGTAGCTAGTGATATAGAAATTCGTATATATCAACAATTATGAATTTTGTTAGAAAAACCAAACGTCTTGGTTTTTATAAAGGTTAAAGTAACTACATCGGAAGTTAACAAACTCGATTGTGTGTTTTTTCCATTAAGATTTAAATTATGGGACGGATTTAAATGAAATTTGGTATATAGGTAGTTTATGGGTCACAACATATGGGATACATTTTATTCTGGCAAAAAACTTTTGTTCCCGTAGGGCAGGCAAAAAATTACATATATTTCCCGAATGGTGCAATGAAATGAAATAAAAACTTAATGTTTCTGTTACTCTCCAATAGATGTTGCAAACAATAATAGGTCCTATTCTTCAATCCATTCGGACCGAAACGAATTAAGAAAATTCTTCAAATTATAAAAAAAATCTTTTCAGTTACTTTAACTTTAATTAGTTCTTCCAAATAATCTGGTTGGATTCTTGCATCAAATTATTTTAATAACTTTGATCAGAAAAATGAGTTTGAAGTAAACTGAAATGAATTTTGTTACATATTTAGGAATTTTATTATGAAATATCAATTCAAAGGGAGTTTTTGTAAGCTCTTATCAATTCGATCCGAATGGATTCAAGAATAGGGCCCGATATTAAGTTCAAGCGCTCGACATGTTTTTTTACATGTTGATCCCTTTTGACACCATATGAACATTTGTACAAGGTTCCATCAAAATCAGTGAAGAGACGTTACGTTTTATACATACAGGGTAGGCAAATTTGAGGTTAGGGAGTAAATAGGCTTTTAAATGATGAAATGTCAAGAATTGAGCTCTCATCCTTTGACATTTATTTAGTAAAAACTTGGGAAATTTTAACCATGGAACGCTATACTCTTGAACAACGAATTTTGATTGTGAAAATTTACTATCAAAATGGTGAAAATTTTACTGTATCAATTCGTAAAAATCGAGCAACTCTTCCTCGTAATCAGGCTCCTTCTGAGACCGCTGTGCGTAACTTAATCATTAAATTCGAGGCTCACGGTATTGTTGCTGACAATAGACCAAAACAATACGCTCGTAGTGGCCGTAGTGAATTGTCTGCGCTACCAAACCATTATAACCGATTGTTTGTGGCCGCAATTGGCTAATGTTGACTTCAGTGACCTGTGGTTTCAGCAAGACGGGGCCATGAGCCACACAGCCGCCCAAACAATTCAGTTATTGCATGAGAAATTTCCCGGTCGCGTAATTTCTCGATTTTGCGATGTCAATTGGCCGCCTCGTTCTTGTGATTTGACGCCGCTGGACTATTTTTTCTGGGTCCATTTGAAAGACCGGGTTTACGTGAACAAACCACAAACAACTGACGCTCTGAAAGATGAAATTCGGCGCTGCATTGACGAGATAAGCGAAGCTTTGTTGCAAAATGTGGTTCAAAATATTGCGAAAAGAGCGGACGTCTGCCGACGTGCTAGAGGTGGATATTTGCCCGACATCAAATTCCATTATTAATTCCCATATTTCTACTTTACATTGGTATCAATAAAACTGAATTTGTCAAAAAAGTCTCTTTTTAATCCAATTTATTTCCTAACCTCAAATTTGGCCACTCTGTACATATATAAAATTATTTTTAGCATTCATCAATTTTCTTTTATTTCATAAATGAAGACATATGTATAATTGCAAACAAAATTTCTTGAATAAAATAGTATTTATTAAAGAAGATTAAGATTGCAATCTTAAGTCAGTTACATGATCTACTCGAGAGCATAATTGTGATAATTCTATAAAAATAGTAAGTTAAAGTAATTCTAATAAATATTTGCCAACTTAAAATGAATAGTCATTTCAAAGGAAGGATAATGGTGTTATACTCGGAATCATATTCAGGATGCTATTCATTTCTATTGGAAGCTACAGGCGTATTGTCGGTCCAATTCATCGTTACTTAATTGAATATTCCTTGCAAATTCTGTGGACTCGTCTGATGATCACCCAAAGCATCTAAAAGGTCTTATGCATGTATTTCAGGAATAGAGCTTAGAGGACTGTCTATACTGATTCTTAAGGAACTTGTCTGTAAAGGATACTTTTATTAAAGCCGCCTTTGCAAATGTTCGAGTATGTCTGGCGATTCTTTTGCATACTATATTTCCAATTTCAGGAATAGAACTGAATAAACCATCCAAACTGACAATATTTTGGATTGGAAGATAAGAATTATCATCTGCACCGTTTGGCGGAGTTGAGGGAGAAGTTTTATTACAAAAACCGTTTGTTAAATGGTTCGGGTTGATCATTGAGCTATTTTGAGCATATTCAATTTCATGAATCTGAACAACAGCGCTTGGAAACTATGGGACAAGTCATATTGCACAAACTGCTTTTAAGTTCTTTTATCAAGTCCTGCTTGAAATGATTTTTCTATAAATTTAAGAATTTTATTATGAAATTTTAATTCAAGAGCAGCTTTTGCAAGTTCTTTTCGATTCGATTCCGGACGGATTCAACAATATTCAACATTATTTCTACTAAACTACAAAGTAATAAATGTTGTCATAAATGTTTTTGTTTTTAAATTTCGTTCTATTTTTATATTTCTCGCTTATACTATAGTTTACTTTTTTAGTATTTAAAAACGTTGCACGAACTATAATCGTAGTTTTATATCACTGTATAAGTATAATGTTTTTAACTTTTTACATATTTTTTTTTTTTTTTGGAATGTTAATGATCATAAGTGACACAATAAAGATATGCCTTGTAGTATCAGACATAGTTATTATTGACCCGTCAGCTGTAAAAATATCATTTTGAGAAAAACGCGCGTCGCTCTATGTGAAAATTTTGGAAACTAGCGAAATATTGCGAATTCGATATTGAAATTTGTATATCATATTTTTAGAAGCAAATAATTGTATAATAATTTGCGATGAGAAGGACCCCTGCTACGTTCGAAAAGTTATAGAGATTTAGCCAAAGGACTGGTTTCACTCTTTCTTTTTAAGATGGTGTCCGAATAGGGGACTTACAAAACTTGTTTTAAAATTCGTTATTTCCCAAAAGTGTACAGTTGAACTACCATTTGCTTCTATAGTAAAACCAAACCAAAAAGTATGGATTTTTAATTTTAAAACGCTATTTAATTTATCGTTCGATGTTGCCTTGTAGAATACTGTTTTTAAATAACTTTTTTACACAATTTCAAATTATTCAAAAACAGCCGCCAAACAGCGGCTTTTAAGTGTTCCTTGCATACTACAGTCACACGCCTGCACTTTGAGTGGCTCGACCACGGACCAAGAGACGCTCAGACTATCTCTCGTGTAGAAATGCGCTCCGATAAATAAAAAAAATTAACTTTCCAGCCATTTAAGACGCTGACAAAAACGATTTTATAATAAAAAGAACAGAAAAAGTAGCAAGCCTGTCTTCAGCGGCCGCGGCAGCCAGCAGTACAGCATTGCCGGTGATGGTGAAGCCCGCCGCATAGCTTCGCAAGGCTCAGCGTTGTATCACTTTACGAGCCGTAAAACACTTCATCTCTAACGATCGCATTCCGCCCTCAGTCCAGCGTCAGATGCGTTTAGGTGAGCACGGGCAGGTGCGTCGAGTTCGAATTGTTTTAGTGAGCCAAGCTCGATACTTTTTATCGCGTGTATTACCTAAGCGAAGAGTTTTTGGCAAAACTATACCGTGACCCAGGCGGCTGCATCGATTTCTTGGTAGTTGAATCGGTGTATCGTAAGACCATAGTCTTGAAAGTGAAGATCGAAAATCAAGATTCAATCTATCGTCGTCGTTCTGCCGCTACCGGATGGTTCGTTGCAAAAACTCATCTCAGCCGAATTGGATTATTTATTACCTGGAAGCGGTGTTGACATCATTCCTGGTTTTCAATTGATGACCGGAATGGATTGTGATCGCATAACTGACCGCGGTAATAGTGCGTGAAGCGATCGAAGAAGGTCTTCCATTGTTCTCGGCCATAACTTTAATGGAAAATTGTGCTTATTACGGTCTTTTGGTTCACTGGGACAACCGTGATCATTACCTGTGACTACTGCGTCGCGGGTAGAACACATAAGAATAAAAATTCAGTTGATTGATTTTTTTGAGGACGCTTGGGGTGGTTGATTTTCGTCTAAGAAAACTAAAAAATGTGATTGAGGACAATGAAAATAGCCCCGAAGAAGAACATCATCCAATGTTGAGTCGTTTTACCTGGTCTATCTTCAGTTGAGGACGAAGAGGAGGAGGAAGACTGTGTCGCGCGCAGATTTAGAAATTTTTTGCTTGACAGCCTTACAGCCGCTGGCGCTAACCTTTTTTGTTCTATTGAGGTCAATTGGTGGTGCTCAAAGTGTTGTATGAGGTTTTCTCGGGTTTTCCCTACTTGTTAGTGCATTTTCCTTGCTGTTTTTCGTGTTGCTTTTTTTTTTCTCCGAAACTGTGTACCTAAGAGATATTTTCAGTGTCTATCTCTACCGCTGTGCTAAGCAATTATATATATATATTTTTTTTTCGTTGGTGTTTTCTTTGCCAGTTACAGCTGGCTGAATGCCGTAGTCCGTAAGAAATGGATTCATTCCCTGAAAAGTAGAATTTCCCATTGGCTTCTTGTAGTTTGCCTTTGAAATTTCAAGGTAAGATTACATTTTCACTTTTTTTAATTGATATTTGGTATTTTCCTACAAAGAGAATTACTATTATTTTTCAGTGCCTGAAGGTCCTGTGAGGCATTTAAATTTTACATGTATATCGACGGTTGGGCATTCAAAATTTGTTTTGTAAGTGAAAAATAAATAAATAAAGCCCCACAAAAAACGAGGATTCTGATCTGTATGCAAAGATCGCCTAAATACAGGATGTACTCTATACAAGCCCAAAGCTAAAACTGCGTGGGGAACATTTTCCTATTAGGTAAAACAGAAAAGAAATACTGCCTCCCATGCCTTATCTAAGTTCAATAAGAATAAAAGAGATTAGAATAGGCAGCAGAATATTTGCAGAACTTATAGTGTAGAGAATATTGTGCAGTGTGTTTTTACCACGCTTTTTTAAAGGCGGGCCAAAGTTTCTGCTGCGCTGTGTGCATGTTGTTAGTGTCGACCCGTGCAATGATCAGGCATAAGAAAATCCTGAATCAGAGTAGGGGAATAGGCAGGTAGCAAACTCAGAGCATATATAAAGATTCGAGCTGTACAAATTTTTTCACTGTGCATTTTTAAAGGAGGCCCAAAGTATTCGAATTCTAGCTGGCGAAACGTGGTTTCACCTTCGTTCCGTCTTCCTCTAAATTTTTTGTCTTTTTCGCACACATGAGCCCTTTATTACATTATACTTTTAGCAAAATCTGCAGGGCTGGTGGGTTAACGGGACCAAGGTCGAAAAAAGATAAGGAAAAACGTCACGAATGTCATATCTTGTATGATGATCTTTGTCCATATGATGATGCTTTTCGGTGTCCCTCTAATTTTCGAGCTGTGGCCTAACAAAATGGAAAAATAGCCGTCAGAATTATGACAAAAAACTAGTAAATTCTAAAAAAAATCCAGCAAACTTTTCTAATTGCTGATTTCCGGAGGAAATAAGGTCCCAATATGTTAAGAATTAAAATCTACTACTGAGGGTTGTAAACTTCCTATCTCCTGATATTCAAATAAATTTAGAAAATTCTAAATTAAATTTTGAATACGTTATTGTTTATGAACATAAAAGTACACTTTCTAAATCCGCATATTGATTTTATCTTAGAAAAATTAGATGATTCTAGTAAACATAACGTTTCCACTAGGATATAAGTGAAAAAAATTCCTTGATAAGGATATTATGAAAATATTATGGTAGACTAGTGTTTGCCTCTTAAAAGGGACACAATTAAATATGAATTAAAGAAATAATTGTAAGAAAATCATTTAATAACATTTTATAACTCGAGGAAAGTGATCAAATGTGAAAAAATATAATATGGAATTCTACCATATCTTTGGCGCTAAATTCTGCCGTTGTATCAGGAATGTTTTATTTTGTCGACAATAAAAACTTTCTGAAGGATCGTAAAAATTGGATATTAGTTAGTCTGATATAATATATATTATGTGATACTATGTATTTAGCATATTGTTTGTTTTAATATATTCGGGGCGTTTTATTATTTGAATTTTATTCCTTATTACATACAAAACAAGACAAGTTTGAATATAGATGCTCACCGGGGTCTAATTATGGAATGTAAAGTAGAATGGGTATTCTGTCAACGACGTTTTTCTGAAGATACTCAAGGAGAGATGTCAAATGTTTAATATGATTTATATTTGGGTATATATTCCATAAATACCTACGTTTTTGTTGTTTTGAATTTTAGGTAATTTTCATAATGCTAAAAGACGTTAATTCGTGAAATGATTTTCTTTTTTGTCAAGAAAACAAAGTGGTGTTCCATGTTTGGTTACTGTATATGTGTATTATGTGGGAATTTCTCAAAAAAGCAACGACTTTGACCAGGGGACAGAGCTTGAACTTGTGATCTTCTCGGCACTTTGCTGATCTAATTGAACTACCCCTTGCCTTTGCCACCGATGCCTTTCAAGCAAATTTTGTCCTGATGAGAAGAGCGCTGGTGGTGGTAAACGAATGCAGAAAAATCCTTTTTATGACATTTTGGGCTTGCACTACTTTTAAAATAAACGGTTCATATATAACTAAAATTACTTTAAAACTAGTGAAAATAAGCAAGAACATGTCATTGTTATTATTTTGGTTTGTATTAAGCTTAACATGTGTATTCATGATTATTCCTTGCAACTTAGTTGATTTGTGCAGTTCTTAGTTTGAAAATTTATATAAAGCCAGCAAAGTATTCGAGGACTTGGCAATAATTTTAGGAACCAATCCAAGAAGGGAGAGTCGAATTCTGATTTGAAATAATTAATAATAACTTATATACTCTGTAATTAGCCAAAATGCTAACTTTTATAAAATCCTATTTTTCACCATTAACAGAGTTTACTGTTTTTGTCTTACCGACCACAATATTTTATCATTTTAAAAATGAAGCATAACATTTCGCACGTATTGTTGCAGATTTGTACGTAATAAAAATATAAAATAACTACTTTGCTAATTGAATATACGTAGCCCGCGTAAATTCAAAATTTGCTATACTTTTTAAACAGACCTCGTATATTGGAGGAAGATGGAACATAGGTAGATTTTCTTCGACTATTGGAAAATATAGCTTGCGTTTGTATTTAATTTAATTTTCAAATTGTAGAAATAATGTAATGTTAAGTGCTAATTGTATAGAATGATAATATCGCATTTTTCGTCTGATGAAACGAATATAAAGCAATGTCATTGTTTTTTGGAAAAAAATGCTGTAAATAAGTTGTAAAGAATAGGTCTAAGACCTGATTCCTGTGGTACACCAGTAGGACATATATTATCTAAGATTAAGTCGGCTTGAACTAAGCTTTATACGGTATGAGTTAAACTTAATTCTGGAGTGAGATTTAGACCAAGCTTAGGGTAGGCTTAATCCATGGTTTGATGGAAAAGTAAACAATTTTTGTAATGTATTTATTCCTCTAAATCCCTTACTTCCAGTGGGGCATTACCTGCTCCAATTTTGTAAAATTCGGAATTGTGGCGTAGTTATCGATCTTTCGTGGATTATCACTACTACATGAATTGGCAAGCCTCAAAACAAAGGCTCAATTTTGCAACTTAATTGAGAACGGCTCATAAAATTTCTCATAAATTTTAAGAAAAACGTAAAAGTATACATATCCTGGATGGAGGTTGAACTGGTCGATGGAAGATGCAGAGAGCACAAAGTCAGGAAGATAATTTGTAATCGCCAATAGGTCCAGCAACAAGGGGAGACGGATAATTCCAGAACTGTTTCACTCGAAGCGTGTATCTGCAATTTCTTCACTATGCCACCTGAGCTCTTCTGGCTATGGCGCTCCTATCCCCAATCATTGTAACTGGAATATTGTTTTTTAACTATTCTTTCGCATAAATTGATGATGAGATGCACTCAATTCACCTGATACTGAATGTAAATTGAAATGATCAGGAATTGTGTGAAAATAGCGCAAGAAGTTGTTTTTATTGCTGTTCCTGAAGCCTATTTCTTCTTTATCTGAATGAGTACGTGATGTGGTTATACATAGATCCAATCCTAGCAACGTTCTTATCGATCGGAGAGAAAAAGAGCAGAATTGGAGATATATCGAAAAATATGTAAATAAATAAGTACTAGGCGTAATGAACACCTGTGGATTTGTCTTCAGTGCTGCAGCTCATCTTAATGCGATTCGAGGAGGTATCTAGTTATTTAAAGTAATCATGGGCTTGTGCCGGATGATAGGGTTTTATAAGAAAAATGAGAAGAAAATCACAAAATTTTCGGATTTCTAGAAAGAATAAAAAGTCTCACATAATTGTTGATGTTGTATACAGTCTCAGCCAACTTTTGTAAAACTGTATTCACTAAAAGCCTCCAAAAAAGATGAGATAGAACTTATAATTAAAATTACTTATGGAAATATTACGAAACAATAACAATAATGACAAAACTGTCACAAAGGCAGCTATAAATCCTTTGCTTTAAATTACTACTTTTCAAGCATTTAAAAGGCTCTCGTATTGTAGAAATTTCGTTTTTGTTTCTAGGGCTTTCTGTTTAAAATATGGTGAGCTTTAAGCATAAGCAGAGTAAAGATTTTAACATATTTTAAAAGTTGTCTACTTTCTGAAAACGTTTCATCATTGTATAATTCTGCTGTAAAATATATATATACAGGGTATTTTTTAGTGGACATGCATCTGGCATCTGATCTAGAAAAACAAAAAAATCTCAACCGTTTGGGAGTTAGAGGGTGATTCTGGCCGAGTCTATCTCTCATATAATATAAGACTATTTGAATCTTAGGTGTTAACATTGGTTATAATGCATTAAATAGTGCGAATACCCCCAGGCTGGCCTTGAACTGGGAAATCTCCAAGTTACGAAGGTGGTACCCACTGCATCAAGTTTCTAATTTATTTCTAATAGCATCAGCTGCGCTATCTTGCGCTTGCGTAGAAACGATAAATTTATTTTAATATTCGCTATTAGTATTGCATTTTCATTGCGACAACTTTTGCCACGTCTCCTATTTTATAATAAGCTTGGCTTCGTAGCAATTGTACGTTGAACCACTTCAACTGAAATTGAATTTTTGAATATCCACCAAGACTAAACGACGCTATTTGGCTAATCCGATGGAGTCAAACCGGTGTTATTTTCTAACTCTGGCAAATAAACAAATAGTAAATTTAATTTGAGGTTTTTCGGATGGATAGATATAAACCATTTGGACTACATTTACTTCTACGACATGTCTACGCCACTTGTTGATTATAAAGTTGGAAGAAATTGTGAAAGAAAATCCATGTCAACAATATAATCCTATTTTTTTACGAAATTGTACTGATTTTTCGACTATTACTCATTTGCTACTTATCGGTCTAACTGTGGCTTTTTTTTTAAGCTTTAAATAATCGTACACAGAGGATTGAATTGGATTAAGTGCGCCTTTAGGTCGATGAACCTATCTTTCTTTTGCAAATACTTCTTCGCCTTCTCTGGGCATGAGCTTGGAAATTGGGATAAAGCGGGATTGGACGAAATTTTGCTGGTGCAACTCAACTTTAGTCACATGAATTTAATTTGCAGGCAATGCCAGTTTTTAATCAGTGCGCTTTAATGGAAAATTCATATTTTAAAATCGGTAATTGTATTATGGCTTATTCACTTTACCTAATTAAAAAGTTCAATGCGCTGCGCTAGACTTGGATGGAGGGGATAAGCATGGACTTGGTTCTAATTAGAATAAAAGGAAAATGAACTTCAAAAGGTGTCTTGATTGAAATTAATTGAGACGAGATAATGAACCTAAGACAAGGAGAAGAACTTATTCACACCAAGGTACTATTTTTTTAATGTATCGTCTTCAATACAAACTGTTTCAGTTAAGATAATTTTTAGGGCAAGGGAGAGGCTTTTTTAATATTAATTTTTATAACAATATTAGGCGTGGGTTTATTCCGAGGAAGGAAATCTGTACTGATTAGATTTGTTTTCACATTTCATATGATGAAAAGGCATCAAAATTAGTGTCACAATCAGTTGTGATGCATTAAAACTTTCCTTTAAAAGCAAAAGTGCCTTTTTGAAATTCTGCAATTTGGGCCATATACATATCTTCAAGGCAATCCCCAATTCCTCAGACAATGAATTCCATTAAAGTAGAAAGTACTTTCATTTTATTATAAAGCCGACAACTAACTCTTCATTTTAATGTTCCCGACGTCTCTCTATCAAAGTAAACTGCCGCTTTACTGGCATTCTTTTACATAACCTCATCATCGATTGCGAAAAAGAACAAAAACCAGCCTCCTCACTCTGAGGGAATTCAATGCCAGGAATAACATACTTTGACTTATCACCAAATAAAAAGTGATAAAAGCTCACCTTAATAATAATAATGCTCCAATAATTTCTCCAATTAACATTAATTATAATCTCTCGGGAAATAAATGCCTGTTTCAAGTCTTTGTAATCGACTTTACCTCGCTCCGATTAGTTCAATAATTGATGAAAGTACTGCAGGTGTATTTCCGATCGTTCACAGCATGATCATTACCTGGGTAATTGTCGAATTCATTTCAAGAGACGTTAAAAAGTTATTACTCACTGTCCCATCAGTTGAAACACATCATATCAGCATAGCGATGTCGAACTTTGAGATTCGTTTTATAGCCACTATGCTGGTACATATCGGAGCATATCGCAGTATATCTTGCAATAATCGTCACCATTTATTTGGTCAAGAGTGCGATGGGTGGAAATGAAAAAAATAAAAATAAAAAATAAATGCAATTTCCACATTCTTATAACGTTTCATTTCTCTGAATGATTATTTTGCATGATCTAGTTATGTGTCGTGCAGCGAAGCACCACACTCCTCAATTTGCTGATGTAACTAATTTAGGTTAATCCGTTTTTTTCCTATTTCTATGAGTATTATGGAAGAAAAAATAAAAATTTCTTTAATTTAATCTATTAAATTAAAAGGTTTTTCCCCCTATTGTAATATTTTTTGAATTACCAAAATTATAACTTAGTCTCTAAGAAATACTGAAGTCTCGAAATAAATGGTTATTTGGCCTCTGTAAGTATCAACAAAATTATATCATCAAATAAAGCAGCATTTCAATTAAATCTTCCCCGTCGAAGTTCACCTGCTGGCTGCCAGGTAACCTATTTCACCGTTTTTAACCCTAATGCGAGTGCGCAAAAAGTACAGAAGTGCAGGTGAAACAATGTCTTTTGTGATTTTATGGGATCGCATGTCAACGGTGGCTTTAAAAATGAACGAATAAAGGTAACAACCGCACGGATGCAGACGGCCAAGCAATATATATGGATTGGATGGATGACTCGATTTTTCCCATAAAATCTGTGAAATTTAATGCTAATCACGTCTTGAGTATTTTTCTGAAATTGATAGTACTTAGCCACCGGAGACAGTGTAGGATACTGCCATGGCCTTCATGGTCGCCGTCACCGCAAGCGATGAACTTTTATCGAAAAGTGCAAAAGGTATATCTTTTGATGCACTGATCGTATAGAGGATGAGGAGCTGCAACATATTATTTGCCATTTATGCACGACCCTGCTGATTTTCTGATTTGATTCGCATAATATCAGGAATTTACATTACCGCGGAAAGGGAAATTTAATTGATTTCGGCAGGTATATTTGATTTGAGAGTCAAGAGAACCTCTCTTTGTCTGGGAAAAAGTATTAATAGTAGTTAGGTAAATCTTTTAGGTTTTGCTTAAATTTGTTTTGTCCGGAACAAAGATTTAATTAAAAATAATATAGGCGGCATATGCGTATTAAGGAGTGAGCAGGGGAAAGCAGCTGCCCTCCCCGGTAACGTTAGAATTAACCCGCTAGCTGTTTTTGACGAATATATTCCTCATGGGAAAAAGTGCAAAACTTTGAATTATGACGAGTATATTCGACATGGGTAAAAAGTAAGAGTTTCCAGTTAATATTCCATATAAAATATACTTTGTAATTAGGGAGTATACTCGTCATCGCTTAATTTGTCCGATATAATTTAGAAATAAATACATTTTCCAAAAAGTTTGAAACAGTTAACTGGTTAAGTAAGAAGACTCCATGTAAAATGTAATTGAACGCTTAAAAGTTCTTCAAATTACTGAACTGAAGGTATAATAAAAATTATGTTTATTTGCATGGCAAATTTCACGCCAATCGGTTGAACGACTAAACAAATAAATTCAATTTCGCATTTATATAATATTAGAAAGGATTTTTGGAATTCTTTTGTTCCCCTAAAAAAATATTGAATTTTTTGAGTACGTTTTTTTAAAATACAAGTATGGCTTATTTTAATTTAAAGCATTTACACAGAAGTTGTTATAAGATAACTAGCTGAGTAATCCGGTTTCACTCGGTGTGTCTTAAGTACTATTTAGTTAAAGGCTTCTCAAGTGTTCAAGTGTGATACTTCACCCAGTTAGAAATGTAACTAAATTCTGTAGATGTGATATAGTTCTAAACTTATTTCGGTACCACGCCCCACATTCGAGAGTTTTCTGCCTCGGCTTTACTTTTGTGGTTGTATTGTTGAATATTAGAGAAATATAAAAACCTACTGTTTGCTTTTAATTTGCTATTGTATCGTTCAATTATGCGCGGACATCAGAAACATAAAAAAAATTTTGAATGATTCCCGCAAAATAATCTTAGTAATCATTTTTGTATGTAATACTTAAATTTTGCATTCGGTATATTTAATTTATATGTTTTTATAGTAAATTCGAAATTAGTGTGATTGAATTACTAGTACATTTGATTTTTACAAGCATTGGTCGCAATACATATTGACATTCCACATGAATTTCCACATTTTGATAAATCAGTACCTTCAATATTTGGTGCAAATTTTTAGTCAAAATTGTTCAAAATTGTTTTAAATGTCTTTAAAGTCTCGAAAGCGGATTCATAATCAGCATATCGAAAAAATCTTCAAACATCAATCCTCATGGCAATTTTTTAGTAAAAATGGAATTAAAGAAGTTTTTTCTAATAATATAAAAATATCCATTAAAATAGACATGTAGAGGTTTTGAGTGTCGGTAAACGCGAATCAGCTATCAACGCAAAGATTGAAATTGATTATGATTAAAAATTCTCAGGGTCAACAAGTTTCGGTAAAAGTGGGAAATAAATGGTTTTCAATATGGTGGATTTCCTATATCAAGGTTATGAAATTATGATTTGGCTATAGCCTTTGGGACGGTAATTCAGCGCACTAACAACTGAACTACCACACTCCCCGTCTGTTGTTGCTGCAATTTATTAATTTTAACATGCTAAAACTATAAGACTGCTTAAAGCTAGACATTTTGTGAGGATCACCTATGAAAGCAAATTGGAACGATTCAAAGGTTCTACATCCTGTAATAGCTTAGTGAACTTTATAGGGTAAAATTAAATACAACAGACCCGAAATTGGTCAAATAAATAGTAAAAATAATTTTGCGTTCTTCAGGTGTGTATCGTTTCATTGGTGGTTGTCAACTAATCGTCTATCTGTGTACAATATAAATGTTTAAGCACCATTTGCAATAAATTATGGCATATTCACACTATGACATTACTTTTGCCCCACAGAATTTAAAGGTAGCAGTTTTTAAATATTAAAATTTTCAAATTGGCTATAGAGTTTAATTTACAGAGTTACCTATCTACCTATTTGTTGACGTTTGTACCCATCAGATCAAAATCCTACAATATTCTTTTTATTCAAGTCATGAACTTTCTCCACTCGATGAATTCCTCTTGGCTAGTCAGTGAAAGAGTTCCGCGATGGTACCGTGCAAAAAAAAAGAAAGAAAAAAAAAGAAATACACCTCGGGCATTTCAAATTAAAAATTAAAAAAAGCAGAACTTTCTCGAGAACCCTTCTTCAGTAGAAAAAAGGCCGTATAAAGCGAATGACGACGAATTAATTGTGATTTCAGGTGAGCACATCAGTCTGATGAAGAAGCAATTCCACCTGATAATAGTCCTAATGATGAGCTGTTGATGGTGCTCATGCTTAGCAGTCATCCCAAGTACCTGGTGCCTGGTACATGGTACCTGGTCCCAGTGGTATCTGACGGGGTCTACTGCCGACAGGCGACGTGGCGCGGTGCTTTGTAAATTACGCACAAAGTCCTCCTCAACTTCTTAAACTTTATTAGTTCATTTTTGCGGGATTACCTATTTTTTTATATCTAATCTTATGATTGAGATGCTTAGAACGGTCGGTGGTGGTGATCAATTCAAGCAACTGCAGAGCATTCTCACCTTCGGGCTAAACATTTGCGTTAGGATACTTTTAATGCAAATAAAGTTTAAAAAAAAAAAAACGAGCCAGGTGAGAAGGCGGAGAAAATTGGACAACTGGGTCATTCTGATCATTAGAAAATTATTCAGCAGTTTCATTTGATTAATAACCTTCGGTAATTATTCAAAAGGCACACACGGTCTAGAGATCGAGATAAGATCTATGGTCGGCCACCGCACAGTGGACCTAGCTTGGACTGCGTGTGAGGTTTCTTATGTGTCAGTGCACCGCCGGCTTTCTCGGCTTTCAAACTCAGTAAGACCTGTGAATATTTTGGCAGTAGTTAATTGAATCTGTTTGCGACTTTTTGCCGAGAAGAGCTTTTCAATCTATTTTTTGAATTGGGAGAAGGATTGCTGGTGGATTTATATAATTCGGGTTTGTACAGTTATGTTATATATGTTATAATGATAACCAATTTTCTTTTGAACCAAATTTAAAGACTGTCATTAGTTGGTTTTTAGATTAATTTAAGAATTTTGTCCCATTTTTAGTATCGATTATCAACAGTGAATTGATTGAGGAAGTCTTTTTATCTATGTGTATGTACAGTAGATTATGCACTATCGTACACTTCCAAAATAATTTACTTATACCATATATTCATGAATGTATCATACTCGTCCAAATTTACATCTAAGTTTTCGCGAAAGAACTAAAGCTTTTGATATATTTGTTATTTAATCGATTCTGCGGCGTTTTGTATTAAAAAATCACAAAAAACAAGTTTCCAAAATTTAAGAGCTTGAAGAAAACAAAGGGGATTTTTTATATTTCATGGAAGTAAATTTACAAATTGATGTTGAGTTAGCTACATACATAGATTTTGTTTTTTTCTGAATATACATAAAATAATTCCCTCTTCCCTCAATACATTTGTTACAATGATTTAAAAGTTATTGAAATTCTTGACTCAGTTCCTTTTGTGCATTGCATCTAGTGGCCACGTTGAAACTGCTCGGATAGTCAGAATGTCTTCGAAAAAGCATTATATAAACTTTACCTACTTTCAATTTTGTAAATAAAATGAACTCGCACGGTGGCAAATCTAGATTCTGAACTAAAAATCAATTAACAACTATTGCACTGTGAGAAAGTGCATTATTGTATAAAAGTGGCGAACTGTTTTGATCTCGATATTCTGCACGGATGCGACAAATTTAGGCTATCAAAAGCTTCAAAACTAAAAGCAGCAGTAATTGTTTGATGAGTTGGAACGAATTCTTTCCCTCAATCCTTCAATTTTTAACCCTTAGTAGAGGAAATATTTTTATTACCTAAGACTAAACTAGAGTTGATATACAAATGTGCTTTTGCATGAAATTCTGTATAAGTCAATATTAAACTGCAGATAATATTGTATTTTATATCAAAGCAAATCAAATAAGAATTGAAGAATTTAATATAATTACTATACTATAATATTTAACCAACAAACATATTCTAAGAATAAAGTCAAGATATTTTCTTAAGTACATAGAATTATTTCAATCGACGAGGTTAATATGATACCATTTAAATTTAATCTGTTGAAGCTTACTTCAAGTAACGATTAGATGGATTTTCTGTATTTGCAGTTTAAAAATAGAGTTTCTAGAAAACATCTAAATGCTATGACTTTTTCGCGATCGGATAGAGAACTAAGTACATATATTTATAATTATTACATATGCTATAATTTTAAAACTTTCCTGTGAATTTTCTGATAATGGACATTATATGGTATTTTGAAAAAGATGTGTAAATATAATCGTTTAAAGTAATATAACAAGGAAAAAATTTTTTTAATATTAGTAGTATACCCTACATGAAAATCTAAACTATTTTGTTTTAAAAATAATCAAAGTTCTCAACTTATTCGATATTAAACATTGCGAAACTAATTCATGTTGAATATTAATCTTTTAAAAAAATTTATATTTAAATGATAAGATTTAAGAGCTGCATGTTGGAATTTACTACAATATGTATAAGTTATTGTAGCTTAATCAGTTGTCTTCTATTCAAGTAATATTCAACAAAAAGTTTTTAGAGTATAGTAGACTGATAATTTCCAGAAATATACATAGGTGAACATTTTTTGAATCAACTCGTCGTCCAAATATTCAAGTTTTCAATTGAGCCAATGTCAGAGGAAGTCAAAAGATAAAATTGCTTAAAGAAGGGTTACAGAAATTTTTAATGTATTATACAAGTATAGTATGTAGCTATTAAACTTGATACAAGCAAAACATTTTATATTTTTGAAGTTATGATAGTTTATTTCTTTTTTTCGGGAAGTGTGAGGCAGAAAATTGAAATTGCCTGGGAAGTGCTCATTGTGAAGTATTTTTTAGTCTTTTTGTAACAATTTAATTATTAAAATGAAGTGAATTTGAATTGTTCATATGCATGTCTTTTTTTACGTTTCTTCTATTGTGCTTCGACTATTTTACATCTTGCGGCAAACTGGTTCTTTCTTGAAAGAACATTCTAAAAGGAAGTAGAATTGAATTGAAGACAAAAACGATATACCTATCTACAAGTAAAAGAAAAACGTGATGAGGTTTTGATTCTAATTTTCCTTTTGCGATAATATATGAGCAATGTTATGAGGTTACTTCAATTTGTCTATTTATCTTCAAAATGTTGGCAGGCATTCATACCGTGAATCATTCATTTATTAAGAATGTTCGATATAATCCGGCAATTTGTTTCATTTCATCGCAATTCTGAAGCCGTGCAAGCCGAAATGCCACGCCAAATGTGAGAAATTAACTTTTTTTCTAATTTACCATGAAAAGTTCAATGAACTAAAGAACGCTTGTTCTTTTACGACGCATTTCTTCTAATTTTTTCAGTTTAGTTTTGTTTTTAAAAGGATTATTGAACTTGTAGTCGATCGCTTTTAGCTGCTTTTAAGTGCCATTCCTTAATAAATGTTATTCAAAGCTAGCAACAACCACTAAACCCATAAACGATATTTTGTGTATATTTCCCTATGAATCTGGCTTTCGATCGATGTACTTTGTTGCATTTAACTACTAGGTACTATGTGTAAAAGTCTTTAAAAATCAGTTTTTTTTCATAATTTAACATATTTTTGCAATCGATTGTTCAACTCAGTTTAAGAAAAAAAATTTTTAGAATTAAGCAGTCGACTGCAGAAGACCGATACGGACACTTATTATTTTTATGATGCCTTGGACTATAAATTCTCAGGCGAAATATGTATATTAAAGGGGTGTTTCTACGAATAAATTATTTTGGACTTTTAGTAGAACGAAAACGGGATAGCCAGAACTTCAGAGCAAAAAAAAAAAAAAGAAAAAAACTGATTGGATTTAAAATTGGACTCTTTAAAAAAAATTCGGTTTATAACGGCATTTTTAATAAATATAAAATATATTTAAATATTTAGACAAAGAAATAATATAATCGAGCAACCGTGTGACATATCAAACGTTCTTGTTGTGAAGGTCTTAAATATATATATTTTTTAAAAATAATTTGAAATAAATAGTTTTTAAGTTATTTCCGAAAATAGATGAAAATTTACCTTCCTATATCTCCGAAACTGGTGAGCATAAGATTTTGAAAACAATACATAAAATCAAAGATCATGAATTACTAGATGTGATACTCTCTATACAAGCTTAAAACTCTAACCCATATGCCTTATCTAAATTCCAATAAGAACGAAAGAGATAAGAATAGGCAGCCAAAAATTCTCATCTACAGCACTTACAGTGTAGGCAATATAATGCAGCGTTTTTTACCATGCATTTTTAAAGTCGGGCCAATCTGTCGGGCTCGCTGTGTGCCTCTGCATGCATGGTGTTAGTACCGTCCCCAGGCAATGTTCCAGCATAGGGAAATCCTGAATTGAGAATGGGGAACAGGCAGGTAGCACACTCAGAGCATGTATACGGATGCGGGCTGCTTACATTTTTTCACTTTGCATTTTTAAAGGCGAGCCAAACGTATTCGAACGTGTGCGCTGCTTTGGGTGGTGAAAAGTGATTTTAATTTTCGTTCCGCCTCCCCCTAAATTTTTGTCTTTCTCTCACGCGTGAGCCCTTTATCACTATCCACTTTTAGCAAAATCTGCAAGGTCGGTTGCTTTGATCCTACACAAAAGATTGAGAAAAAAAATATTGCTTTTGGAAGCTTATTATATTATTATTATTATTTATTTGGCAACTTGCTGTGTTATTTTTATTTTTTCATCAGAATTTTCATATGGTGATTCTTGGAATGGCATACTTTGTACATCACAGCCAAGCCGTTCAGCCAGCCGAGGCCCCGCTTTTGGAAGGTGCTGTAGCACTTAACATCAGTCGCAACAAAAGTAGAGATAGAGAATTGTCATTTCATTGTTATTTCCTCAAAAGAACTGGTTAGAAAACTTGGCAAACTTTACAAAGTTTTAAAAAATAAAATATTGCTTCCCCTTAAATGCTACTTCGAGGACGTTGCAATATTTGAAAAAAAAGACACATTCCCATAACTTACAAAATTAAGCAATTAAAAAATTATTTTTATGCAATAATTGCAATGGGTAAAGTTGCAGCTAAAATTTAGAAATATTGCATAACTCGAACAGGTGACACAATTATCCAGTTTCTGAGGGTGTGCTCTGAAGAGTTGTTTAATTCCCTCAAATAATATCATGAATGGCGGCATACCGCGCAGCATATTTTTTAACGTACGAAAAGGCGAGTTAAAAGGTGTCTCAAGTTTACTGAAATAAAAAGCATTCAGCAGTTGCACTCAAACTAAAAAGTCAACGAACAGAGAACAGACAGAGGTAGCAGGCAGTAGTTTTTAAAAAACTACAAAAATATCGCCGAGTTGTTGAATTGACCCGGCTGCGTTGCAAACCTTGTTCTCTTATTAAGTCTGCTTCTCACCGCATTTAATAAAAAAGTGAACCAGCGGAACGTTGCGTAACACCTTTAGTACTGTAGACATACCTCCATCCATACCACCATCGGGCTTGGGTGTTCTTGATCGTTTTTCTAATGTACCTTAGGTGCCGACTTAAAACGCCGTCTCCTTCAGGTAGTTGCCATGACGGTAAAAATAAACTTTTCGATTTTTATCAGGTGCAATTAAAAATTTGCTCTACGGATAGTGTTTCAAATAGAAAGAGCTTATAAGTTTTTTTTATAGTTTCGATCAATTGGGTTACTGGCTAAATTTGGTTACTGTCGATTATTCGGATGGCGGTTATATTTTCACCTTTCTAGGAGCGGTTGTATTGAATACTTTTCCTTTTTAGTATCTGCGTCTATTTTGGACGCAGACGATGTGTTCAAATTAAGCCATGTGTGGATAAACACGTGATAGTATTTTTATTGATGGGACAGAAGTCTGTTGTTGTTGAAACTTTATCAATGGGGGTCACAGTCCAGAGATATATGCATAAAAATATATTCTTAGTCATTTCTATTATTATGAACCAAAATGTAATTCTATGCTAGATCTACTTTTTTATTTTCAGTTTATTTGTATTAAGTAATGCATACCTCAAAACGAAAAATCCGGAATCCTTATAAGATCACTAACGTGTCTGTCTGTCCGTCTATCGCAACCGATTATTTGAATTATTAATTCTAGCACTTAAAATTGTAGTCTTGTCGTACATAATAATTAAATTGCGAACTGATTTCTAAAATTTCTAATATTTTAAATATTTGGAGGCCAAAACGAAATGCATAAAACTCGCAAATGAAAGATATAAGAAAATATTGTGCATGTGTGAAAAAACTAGTCATCGTTTAAATTGTTCCGAAGATCTTATCTATTCTTAGTAGGTAAAAAAAAATTGCACATGCTGCGAAACGTCCTATTCCGATGTATCGTGAACACTCCAATGCATGCTGGAATAAAATTTTCTTGAGAAAAAGAAAACCAATTATAACTGTGAGTTTCGTAAGACTACCTCTACTTATTTTCAGTATCACAAAAATGTTTATATATTCCTTTTTTGCCGGTTTTAGACTATTACATTAACATAATATGTAAAATCAAATAAAAAAGAGGAAAAAATTATAGAAAAATACCCGCATAAATTTATTTCCTTCATCTTTCCTAAACACTGGAATAACACCTGGAACTTACGTAAGATTATAGTGGTAACTGATTAGATTCTTAGCAAGGGTAATTAGTTTCTATCGCTAATTCTTAGTGGGCTTATTAAAAATTTTTTTCAAGTTGGAACAAACCTATGTTTTTGTATTTTCATTATACAATGTGTGCGATTTTCTATTTTTTATATGATGTTTCGGTTCGTTAAATTCTTCATTAGGATCACCTACAGGGTGAGTCCAAAAGATTGAAATGCGAATGAATAGTTAATGGCAAATTGTGAACAATTGACTGGCAATGACTTCCTCTATTTACCTGAAAAAGGTATTAATTGGTATTAATTGGACTACTTTACATAATAACCGCAATTGAATGGCAATTGTATGGCTTCAGAGTTAATTACTTGGTCTACTAAAAGGGCAACCGCATAATCTACTTAACGCCTGCTTGTATCATTTTAATGTTTCAACCGACTGGAATGAAATCTTTAATGTACCTCACTGAAATTGGAGAGAAATCGTCGGTTCATTACTGATTTATAAAATTTGTCTTTCAGTTTTATTTGCATGTTAGTCTGCTATTGCATTCTAATCCTATGAAACTTTTCTTTCCGGCTGTCTGTCTGTCTCTAATCTTCATATGTGTTTGTTTTGCTAGAGTTTTTGTAGGTGTATTGATCGCTTTAAAAAATCGCGTTGCTGATAGTCGCAATCAAAACTTATTGTACCGAATATCAGTGAACGTTGGATCGTCGATTTAAGATATTTTTCAGTACTCATTTACAAATTTGAAAAAAAATGACGCGTCTTTTGAATCAACACGGTGTTTTGAGGAGTAAATTTAAAAGGCTAATAGATTCTTTCATATGGAGCATGAAAAGTACGTCGCATAAATATTAAATTCATTTATACGGTTCTAAAATAAGTTTTTCAAAAAGCGCGAATAAAATCGATAGTAATTCAAAATGTATAAAATATTGAAAATTTATGTTTAACATTCAGTCAATCATTCTGGTGTTTTGAAGAGAAACACAATTTTTCTTAGTAATTTCATTGAAAATTATAACGAACATAGTAATAAAACTAATTTATGAAAAATTTAGAAATAATATTTTTTCGAACGTACGTACAGACACCAATCATGTGAATATGCTTTTGGCCGGGTTTTAAAAAATATTAAATGGTTATTTACAAGATTATTGAAAACTTGCTGAACTAATCCTGAGTAATCAATGTACATATAAAAAATAAAAATATATAAAATGTAAATTAATTTTGTAAAGAAATATCAATCGAATAAAGCTGTGTCAATATTTTATTAATTTAATGCTTATTTTCTAAAATCGAGAAAATTTGAAAAAAATTATTTAATACTAAAGAATTTGTTACATGTGGAAAATGTAACTACTTTAACAAGGGAACATAGAAAATTTGAAAAAAATTATTTAATACTAAAGAATTTGTTACATGTGGAAAATGTAACTACTTTAACAAGGGAACATAGCTCGAACCTGATGCCTTCTCAAGCAAGTTTTGTTCTGATGAGAAACGCAATCGACCGGTCTCCCAAATATTTTAACTGAAATTAAATAAAACTTTTTTGTATTAACACTACAATAGTAATATATTTCTGCAATCAATTCTTGTATTTTACTAAAATTAGTAAAATATTAATAGTTGTAATTTACGTTGACTCTGCTGCGTAATGGCGAATTTAAGAAATATGTATGTGATTTCACAGAAATCTGGAATAAATCACGATCTTATCGATTCTATTCTATAGGTTAAAAATTCATTCTATTCAAAATTTTCTTGGTTTTGAAAAACAATGATATGTTTAATTTTTGCAATATTGGAATTAGTAAATTGGTTGAACAATTGAACAATGATCAACACGTTCCCTGCCATCCTGTTTATGAGAAGGTGTCATTTCTAGGCCACGTGTACCATTTTCGGCGCACGGTAACCACTTTAATAATTTTCTATAAATACATATTTTTTTCTTGTTTTTGAGAGAACGTATATTATTTTCATAATTACCGTTATCAGTACACTCCTCAAAAATTACTGTAAACATCATTACGTCACATAAAACAGTGTTACCACAAATTAAATTTTAGACGAAAACATTTTAAATTCAAAAATTCAGCTTGGCGTACAAATGCAGTTTAGCGTGTACCGACAACGGTACACGTGGGTGTTAAAAGAAGTTTTAGACTTTTTCCATTTTTTTAACTAATTGGTTAAAACTACAACAATATTTCCTGAAAATTTCAATTTGCTATCTTGTACAGTTGGCGGTCACTCAAATTTGAAATATGAAAAATTGACACATTTTCAAGCAGTTTAAAATGATTTTTTCATAATAAATATCATCAGAAAATGTTTCGATAACTAATAGCGTAATGAATAACGTGTAAAATGACCTTTTAAGTCTGTTCACGTTTGTTTCCGTCCAATCAAATCAAATCAAAATTGTATTGAGACAGATACGAACTATCAGAATATAAAATGGTGTCTTACAACTAAACATGTTGATCACGATACTTGAATTTAACGTTGATTAATACAGATTGGTTCATATATGGGCATATATACAGAAGACCTTATGTTGAAAATTTAATGATTTTAAACTTTCCTTTCTTTTTTTAATTTACACTTTTAGAGAAATATGATATTCACGCATTTTATTACGCAATAATGGCCTTTTACCCTGTAATTAACTTTTGTAAAGCGTGTCCGATTGTATGTAAAATTCCTGAACCTAAAAGCAGCAATGTTTTTTTAATAAAGAGAGGAAAATATATATAATCCAAAAATTTTCTAACTAGTAACCACGTATAGTCTACCTGTCGCCTATGTATAATAAAAACAATAAAACAGTCATAATACTTTCTGTTAAACATTTTTCGCTCACTAAGAAAATGCGTGATCCTCACCGTTTTATGAAGTAGCAGATATAAGTGAAAGTCTCATTCACATTTCCAGTGCTTATCAAATTTAATTAATTTTGAATTAATTGAGTCACAGGTTGAATGCACCTTTTTACGAATGAAAAGCAAATAAACGTTGTATAAAGAGGAACCAATAAAAAAGGAAAAGAAAAAATATATATTTTATATATTATTTGAGCACAAACAGGTTCCATCTTCGACTCATCTTGGCTGAAGAATTTCAGGGAGTTGCATAAACTGCATTTTAGGTGGGTACTACTTAACGATCACCTTCTCCGAAGATGACTGCGATGAATTGGATACTTAACTTCCCCATATTAGAAGAAATCAAAGATTAAAAGGCAACAAAATTATTATTTCTAATTATTAAAATGCCTTCATTTTTACTTTAGGCGAGCTGCTTGAAAATGTCGATCGCAGCGGGTTTGAAATGGTTTATTAGTGTCACCTTAAAAATATCACGTTTCTAATAGCTCCTAAAAATTTATACTGCAGGTGGCATTAGATAAATCGTGTGATCAGGTGTGTACGATTGGCGCTCTGCTCTGAGGCTATGCGATTGGCTTTAGTCGATCGATCTTTACGATCTCCGGCAAAAAACACTTTCACATTCACTGAATGGCGGGATCTTTGACCTTCGAAAATGTGTTCAAGACAAAAGTGATTTATGCAAGTATGCAAAAATTTGCGATTTTACCCTAGAAATTTTGCAATTTTGGTAATATTCACTAACATAATTAAAAGGTAGCTGCAGATAAGTGCTGCTTTCAACTAGAATAATACATCATACTGTGAGCTGGAAGGTTCACTAAGTGGATTTATTTTTTGAAATTGTGCTTATTGGTCAATGGGTTTTAACATGTTCTCAGCCTTGATTTTTATTTTATTTTGTGATTTAAGTCTTGAAAATTTCTTTGCAGCTAAATCTGTCGTAAGTTGGACATTATGCAAAATGTTTAGAAAAAATAATAGCCATAAATCATCTATCAATATTAACAGAGTGACACCTTATATTTTGACCTTGAGATTTTACCAGTAAAATACGAAGTACTTAAATTTGTTCCTTTATATATTCCTTTTGCAAACTATTTTTATGATACTTTCGCGTATTCTTTATTGTATATTAGCAATTTTGTTCTTTCATCTTAGTGATTACATCGTTGCCATTCGATGTTGATGTGAGTAAACTGAATTTTTAGAAAAGTCGAAAAATTTTGACGTGAATATGTCTTATCCCTGGGGTCTATTTGAAAGAATGTGCGGAACAAAAATCGTGGCTGTGACTAATTACTGAGTTTGGGGGCTGGGTCCTAATCGAGGTATGTGCGTAGTGGGGGTAGCAGTGGGCCTAACAGAGGCCTGCACTAATGAGTCATTAACGATGGCATGATATTTTGTGCGCAGTAATTATGCGCAGATGTATGCACGTGGTTTCAGAAACACGTGCATTGGCGAAAAACGTCTCAAATCATCACCAGTTATCATTCACTGCATTTTTAATAGTTTTAAAACGTAGCGGTTTTCACTTTTAAGCACGAATACTGTGTAAGTATCTTAAAAAATAACGATCTTGATGTTTCCACGTCGCGCAATTCAACATGTATCGACGTAGTTCTTTCTCGCCATATCGAAAAAACTTGAAACAAAAGCGTACATCTCGTATTTCAGTATCCATCGTCCTCTTCTGTCCACAACTTCGCCTTGAACATCACATAACTTTATGTATGTGTTTGTATGTATGTATGCATAAGTTGAATGCATGTATATACGTATGAATCTATGTATCTTTGTATGTATATAGTGTATATAACAGATCGAAAAAATACATAAAACCATTTAAATCTTTCTTTTCATTTATTATATTAGACATATTTATGTCTACTGTGCCATCGAGAAGCCATGGCACTTTTTTTTTTTTAAATGTCATAAGTAATTTAATGTTATTGGATAGTAGTTTTAAACCTCCGCGTAGCTGACAAATTCAAAAACAAAACAAAAAAATACAATTAAAAAGCGGCAAAGTATGTGTTAATCTCGCGGACTACCGCACTTTAATTTAATTATGAGAATAGTACCAAATTTGTAGCAGATCTGTTTTTTGTGTACAAAAGAACTACCTAACGTAATGAATTTCCAATAATTGTCGTTTATTCTTACCTTATTCTCATTATTGATATCATATTTTTCCGAGCAATATTTTTGAAAGTTTCGTTTATTATTTTTTTTTAAATGTGTTAAACAAAGTGCTTTAAGAAGCTTTAAAATTTAATACGAAATTTAATACGATGACCTTAAAAAATTGTTTCTAATTTTAGTTTTAATCCCGCAAAATTAACCAAAGTAAAATTCAACTTTCAACTTTCAAAGTTCACGCCTGCATTTGGGCATACAAATACATGCAACAATTGCTCCAAATTTCAATTGTTTTTGTCAAAAATTTCGTGATAGACAGTAAAATTTAAAATGCGTATATGTATGTAAGCATAATAGTAAAAAAAAACAAATTAAAAACTATAAATTTCTTAAATAGATGTTTCGAATATTTTTGAGACTCTTATTAATATAAACATTTAAAGTTTTGCAGGTGATATTTGGTACTTTGCTAAATTTGAAGGATTTGCTTAATGAAAAAATATTAAATGTTGAATTTGATAAAACTACCTGAGTAAAAATCGTCAGCACAAAAAGAGCACCGAAAGACCACCAAACGTTTAATTACCACCAATATACAACCCAAATAGATTCGATTTTCTTTTGGAAAATTAGGAGCACTGATATACCACCAAATAAGGGACAGATATCAATTGAAAACTCTAATAGTCGATGGAAGCCCCAAAACACCACCAGAACATGATTGCATATATAATAGAATGCATTATTCAGCACCAAATGAACACGTCTAGTTGTCAAATGGTAGTAAACGGTGCTATGTTGGTGCTCATTTGGTATGGAATTTTTTGACGATAGTAGTCATTTGGTGGTGATTCGGTGTTGAAGCTGGTGCTCTATTAGTTGTTGTAAAGAAGTGGATTAACTATTTTGTTCGCCAAAAGGGCTTACTTTAGTGTTATTTTAGTTTAACTTGAAGTGTCGATTTAGTTGTTATTCAGTGTATAGGAAATTCAATGCACAATTTTTACTCGGGTATTATGATGAAAATAATTAACACGTTAAACGTGCCACTAATTTTACTATACTTTCCGTGTAGGCGACAGCATACATAGAAATTATGTTGGAAGAGTTTCAACAACAAACATTAAAAAAGTGAAAAAGTTTTTAATATTATATATTGTTTTTTAAATGTTATACCGTTGGTTCCCACTGATCGGCGCCGCCCAAACGGAAAGATTGGTGCCGAGCCCTAGAAACCGGCGCCGCGTTTAAAGTGTTAAAATTGCAATTCTGTGAAATTTCTCAAAAAATTATTAATACATCTTAAAGTATCTAAATTATATGAATATTACTTTTGCTTTAAATAGCATGTTTATAAAGTTTGGTATATTGCGTATGTCGTGACCTGGTGAAACCATATGTTATTTATGTCGTGCACATAAATGTTTCCAATAAATATTTTATAGTAATTCACAAAAGCAATTCCAATTGACTCCAATGACTTCCAATGACTGCTTCAGAGTATAATGTGAAGAAAGAATTAATCCACTGTAATATGACCAATCTTAAAAAATCCTATTTTTTTATTTCAAGCGATTTCATCAGTAAATTTCAAATAAACTTTCTTAATGACAGTCTTGTTTGTTCATTTGCTAGTTATAAAATGACGAAATTATGTAAATGATCTCATTTAACATTCATTACTGGTTATGCATATTTAATCTAATTAATAGTCTCATTGAATTTTTGACAGTATAGAGTTTCCCACCATCCAAAACAATGCCTTAATAAATTACTCACTCCCCAAAAAGAAATCTCCTCGATGATATCGATAAAAATAAACAATTAGCCGAAATGATCGATCACAGAACATCGCAGAAAGATTTCCGTCGAATTGATCATTTTAAAACTTATAAACTACTCGAAAGATTCTCTCGATCGAGATGATGAAAGGAAGAGAAGGTGAAGAGCAGAAGAAATAGCAGTCACCACCGCATCGAATACTATAAATTATTTGAATTGGCTGTTCCAGTGAAAGTAACTAAGATCTTACCAGACTTAACCTTATCACTTCTGCGCAATTCCTTTCCCAGTACAATGATCACAACACAAAACTTGCCTTGATCTTTTCGTCTTCGTCCTCTTATTGTTTTTATATATAATTTTTGTTGTTTTTCTGAACATTTTCTCCCTCAGCATACAGCGAAAGTAAAAGTGTTTTTGGAACAGTCATCTTGTGACTTTCATGTTATCGCTACGCTAACTTGCTACGATTATTTTGTTCACAACCAAACACCAAGAAAACATGAAATGCACCCAGAAAAAAAGGTATATCGCCGATGAAATTCAAGAAACACCTTTCTTAGTGATTGGCTATGTTAGGATTTTTTAGCGCCATAAAGCAAAACAGCGTCGTGCAATAAGAACTTGTTTTGAACAAATGGTTGGAGTAAAGGCCTTGTGTTGTTTTACTTTACTTTTGGAATAGTTATAATTCTGTATTTAAAATCAGAACTAAGACAATTTTTATGAAACCCTATCTTTAAAAGATTTTAGATCAATTGCGGATTCGAACAACGGCCCTTTGTTGGGCTATATGTAATCTTTTTGCTTCTATCGATTTTCAACTTTTAATTTTGGTGCAGCTATAATTTTAATCAACTTCACCTGGCATCCATTCAAATGGCAATGAGTGATCTTTATCTGTCCAGTTTTTTTGTGTGGTTTTTAGTAGATATTATTCCAAATTAGCTCTTCCTATTTTTAGAATGTCTTCGGCGAGACATGTCTGGAATTCTGTGCCATTTTAATGCAAGCATTGATCTCAGAGATATCCTATCTATTTTTGTTCCTACTGCATTCTATCTTTTGCGACAGATATGTTTAAGTCTGTTACGTTGAGGGGACTGCATACAAATTTTCATTCATAAATAAATAATCTGTTTAGTTATTTATTTGAAGCACAGAATGGAAAATCATGAAATTTTCATAATTATTATTTATTTCTGCTTGTGTTTTACCATATGATGTACACTAGTAAAGTTATCAGGTTTCAGCAGTACTACTTATTAAAAAACTAAAAAATGCAAACATTTAGAGTTCCATATATGTAGTTAAGGAGTAAATTAGGTTGTTACCTAAATCTGGAAATGTGAGATGGAACTGTAGTTCAAAATTTAACCCGATAAATTTGGAAGTTATCCGCGACAATATGTGGTTTATAACTTTATTTTGTTGTCAATTGTGTAGTTTTATTTTTACGTATTCTTTATGTGTATAAAATTTTGAGAATATATTCGAAATAAGCGCACCTTTCCGATTAATTGTTAACATATTTAGTCAGAAAGTAAAAATTATCAAAATAAGAGTTTAGGCGTGATAAATTGCAAAAATCCAAACATACAAGCAAACGAACAACCAAACGATCTTTCGGCTTTGACATATATGTATATAAAGAGAATATATTAAGTAAATGTCTCGAGAATTCCATTTTTACAACTAAATTTTTGAACTCTTTACATAAAACTTTATACTAGCATTGTCAGAAGAATGAAAAGAAAATGAGGGTAAATTTCAACCTTGTGGCGGTGTAGTATCTAAATACCTTGATTTTTAAAAATGATATGTACTCTACATACATATATAAATCATACGACCTTAGAAAAACAAATGTAGACATAAAATCTATTTAAAATGGCACTCCAATTTCGATGTTTTTAATTTATTTTGTGCATAAATCAATCTATAAAAAATTATAAAGAAGAGACTTGTAGAACATATTGAGGAAAATAGCAGCCTTTCTGAACAATTTGGTTTTCGACTAGATCATGTGACTACTCATCAGGTTTACAGAATTAGAAATCATGTTAAAGGGAATTTAGCTAATGGAAATTCCACAGGCTTTTTCTCATTAGACATTGAAAAGGCATTTGATTCGGCATGGCATGATGGTCTAGTCTTTAAATTCCGCAAATTTAATATGTATCTCATTAAAATAATCCAAGTTTTCCTAATCGAAGTTCGTCCTGTGTGTGTGTTTATACAGAAATATCTTCCCCTTATAACATAACAGCCGGTGTCCTACAGGGTTCAGTTCTTGGACTTTTGCTGTATAATATTTTCATATCGGATTTTCTTCCTTTTCCTAATTGATACCTTTCAATGTATACAGGCGACATTGTTTTATGTCTTCAAAACCGTGACGTTCAAAATGTTACCAGCGATCTCCAAAATGCATCCGATTTACTTTTTAATTACTTTAATAAATGGAAAATCAAAATAAACTTCAAGTAATATTTTTCACTCGTAGAAGAAATCAGATCTTAACAAAGTCTCAATTAATGCCTCAAACATTGATTGGTACAGAGATTTGGAATACCTACAAAAATTAAGTAGTGTGATCTATACATTTTTTCATAGATCTAGTGTTGGACAAAATTTGTAAATTATTCAAGAATTTCACTCATTCTACTTATTTTTCAACCCTCTAAGTCTAATCCACCAGATATATTTCTAAGATATTTCTAAAAATATACTACTAGGGAAGCAAATAAATAATTTAAAGAATAACAAGAAAGACTGGAAGAGTGCAAATTGCTTGTGTAAGCGATTTTATGTATGATATTTCATCTAACCTTCCTTAAGAGACATGCTCCGCAAAGTAATTGTTCAAGGTGGTCTTAATGTTTATCCCTGCGTGTAAAATGTACTTTAGAGTGTGTAATTGTAAAAAATCACGCACTTTACCCTACGTTGATTCGTAACATCTTGTAGTTGATCAGAAGCAAAAAGGCGCAGGTAAAACATTGATCGTGCTGATTACTTGAGATGATCAATAATATTTATCGAAGTAAAAGTTCTTTTTTCTGCCGCCCCTACTCCGTGATAAATTTCCCAACTGAACATTATCGCATTAAAACGTTAACTGCTTATAGAACATGGTGGAAAGTAATGGCCATAACCTTCCCACTTTCGAACCGAACCAAATCTCGGTCAAACTCTCGATTCACGGTCCCGCGTGCGGTAGCGGCGTTGTAGCGGTTCGAGTTTCTCTCGGCTGCTCCTCTGGAAAAAAACAGATTCGGATGCGGCGGGACGTCACCATCGATTGCAATGGTTGATTCCTTTCAATTCATCACCAAAGCTTTCAGTTTCTTACAATGCAAATGTGCATGTCTGCGAAAATTAATCGATTATTTTCCGCAGCAGCAGTCAAAGTGCGCGACTTTCGAGAGATGCCATCGATCATGTGATATATAAGGTACTCGGATCCGACCTGCAAATTTTACTGCATTATGACGCGGTTGAGATGCTGCGGTGCTTGTTATTAAATATTTCGTCCACCAGCTGGTGCTCCCGCGTGGTAAATTGAAACTACTTTCTCTGTATTGGTGCACCTGTGCAGAACGAGGTGTACCACTGCCGCTGATAATCAGCGATTATTGCTGAAGACTAAAAAAATATTTAATAAATGAAAATTACAAGATCCCCTCGGCTGATAAAAATTTCATGCTTCAAAATGGGCCACAGTGGTTCAATCTTTTTTGGTTTGTTCGATCACGATCTTTCAGATGGAGAATATTATTGCAATCGCGACGGCGTGATCGCACAAAACACAAAATTCAAGGGTACTGCCGCAGTCGGGCGGGCGATTTAAGCGATTTGTTGCGTTAACCAAATGACGCAGAATTGCTGTTTTTGCAGGGAAAGTTCTTATCGATTGGGTGTGTCGACTTAATTTTGTTTTTCGAAACCAAAATATGAATTCGGCTGAAGATAATTGCGGTCTAAAAGTAACGAATCGGTCATTTGGTGGATTGGTTTGATTTCGTTAAAAAAAAATAAATCATATAGGTATGTATTCCCGGTAAGTCACACACACACGCTTTTCCGCTACAAGAGGTTTCGCCGCGATCACAGAGAAATGCTAATAACGTCTTACATGAGGTTATTTTGCAGCGCTGTCCAATGGGTCAGCGACTGTTTCGACCCCAGTAGAAAAAGAACTCTGATTGACGTTCATGGACCAATGCTGACAGTGACACCGTCGCATGTTGGACATTGAGAACGGTCAGTGCGGATACACCAAGTGAGCGAAAACTGGGTCACACTTGGCTTTAGTGCAAGATTGGTCCAAAGTGGACCAAGACGATCTAAGAGATGGTCAATTTGCAGTTTTCGCAAGATGTCATTACTAGCCGAGCAGCTAGCGACCGTGTCAGGTATCGACATGAGGAACATGTCCCCGAGACAGAAGAAGAAGCATTTTGATCGACAAAATTGAAACAAACATCGCCACGATCACACAACGAGATTTTGGCGACGATGTTGATGTATTGATGTATTTTGCATATACTGTTTTTTTTATCAATTTCTCAATTTTGTCGATTATTTTTTCTCCATTCTTCAATTTCCATCTGGAAATGAGAAACCTGTTACCCGACCTACTTACCGACTTCACGGATAAGTTATAACGGTCAAAACTTTTTTATTATGTATCTGAAGAAGTGCTGCTCGCAGCAGGTTCGTGTGATTATTCTCAAAGTGCTGGACCAACTTATTTGCGAATGTTTCTCGCTATCGTCTTCTTTACGCAGTATGCAGTATTTTCATTTTTTGTCAGGTCATCCCATAAGTAATGCGAAAATTTGAATTGGTTTGTACTTAAGGTTTTAATTTTTTTCAAAAATACAAACAAAGCAAAATAGTTCGCCCCCCTAAAAAATGAAACAAAGTAGTACAACCTTATTGTAAATTGAGTCGTCACCATTTTGAAGCGTAACCTTTATTTATGTATGATCATTTTAATTCGTTTTGGTATACAATTTACTGATGATGAACAGCTGAAGCTAACTATGCTTTGTTGTTTTAGTAGTATGACAGGATGCTCAGTATTGCTGGAAAATGCATTCACCTTCAGGGTGAAAGTTCTTCCTGCAGGGTATTTTGATACTTCTCAGTGTTGATAGCATCGTCAACAAGTGAAGATATCCATCACTTCGTGACGACATTCATCCTTAAGCTTTAATTGCAGCCGACAACTTGATAGTTCTTCTCAAAAATTATGGATGAAAAGTTTGTGAAATCACACACTCTGAACCGTCCTTTTCCTCAAAAATCTGCACGTCCTAATACTTCCACCTCCTCCATTCCTTCTTTTTTACCCTTCCTGGACTAGCCTTCCAACTTGAGCTCTTCCACTATTGCCTCTGCTGTTAGTTCTTATGTCAGCTTTTGCCGCGTCTGCCATCATCAAAAAGCTCGTAGCGATCACAAAAAAAAGTTAATTCCTAACCTTGCCGGCATTCCTGTTTCTTTTGCTTCACCATATCTTCTGATCTTGTCCCTTTCCCAGCTGTCTGTTCCTGTATTATTAAAATGTGAGAGGTTTGCGTACAAAGACCTGCACAGCTTTTCAAAATTCTCTAATTTTTCCATACGACAAATTTTCCCTTACTGAAACTAGCCTAATACCAAGTTTCAATAGTAATGAAATATTCTCTATGGACTTCTCTGTTTTTCGTACTGAGGCCTGCGATAATAATTTAAATCCCACAAATCGCGGTGTCTAACTCGCAAGTTCTAACTCCTCGCTGTAATTTTGTCTGCATTAAAATGACAATATCCTGTAAATTACTTACATATTCTGTGTTTATATTCATCCCTCCCAACCGCTTGAGGTGTACAAACTAGCAACCGATGCAATCGATTTTCTTTTTAATATACTTAAACTTAATGATAAAGTTATCGTTCTCGGTGATTTTGATCTTCCTCGTCTTCAATGTACTCGGTCTGATAACGAACTTTATTTGGTCCCTTCCAACATCCCTGCCATTAAAGATACTTTGCTCAACGACAGTCTTTCCGTTTCTGGTCTCCATGAAATCAGTGGCATTACCAACAACCTAGCGGACAATTAGACTTGATTTTCTCGTCGAATCTCGGTAACACGATTGTTACTAGGAGTTCTCATTTTCTCTCGATTCTCGACCAATTTCACCCTCTAATCTTCCTTATTCCTAATTCAGAAATATTCTTCTACTTCAACTTTCGAGCGGCGACTTCAGCAAATTAAATCCCCTACTTGATCAATCATCTATTCATTTCCTCTTATTCGATCTACAGCTCTCTGTCGTGGATGTCCTTGACTTTCTCTACACCAAGCTTTTCACCCGCCTGGTCCCATCTGTTCCCTACTAACCATGGAGATACCATGCATTTTCTCCTCTTTGATATAACAAAGAACTCCGATCATTTCGACCTCTCGAATTATCTCTCTGTAGCGTTCTCCGAACGTAGCGACTCCTTTTATCTCGAATATCTGGCACGTATGTAATCTACTCTTATCTCTGATCCCAAACTCTTTTACCAATTCATCAATATCAGAAGAAAATCCAGTGGTTTCTCCACAACACATTTATAATGTGCGCTCTAAACGAAATATTTTTATTGTATATTTTCCTTAAATTAAAAAGACAGACCTGTAACATAATGAAAAATATTCTAATCAGTACTTGATCAGTTAGCTTTTACAATGGCTTTTATGTGTCGCGGCATACTTTTTATTAAATTCTGGCAAGTGTGCTGAGATATTGAATTTCACTACCTCAACTCTGATCTACAATTCATCAAAAAAGCCAGCGTTGAATAATTGGAAAATCTTTGTTTTAGGTATAGTATTAAATGCTCTATAGGCTTAACGTCAGGGGATTGTGGAGGCCAGTTTGGGAGTTTAATTCCGTGTTTATGAATCTAGTCACGGGTAACTCTAGTAGTATGCTTCGGATCGCTATCATGTTCGACAATAACATCCGAAACACATTGGTCCCATTTTTCAAGACTAGACTGTAAACTATTTTGCAAAATGGAAATGTAGTCAATGGCCGACATCCTTCCAACAATCCTCTGACATATAATATTCAACACGTTTCATCTTAATGCATCTCCAATGCATCAAACTACCGCCTCTAAATTTGACGGTTTCCCTAATCATATAGGCCTTTAGAAGTTCTCCAGGCTTTCTCCACACCTCTTCCATCAGAGCAAATTGATTAATTTTTATCTCATCTAAGAATATAAAAGAATATAAGCCCAGCCCAATCAATTTCCGTAATATTATTATATTTTTTGGCTAAGCAGCGGTTTTTTTTTATTTTAACTTGACCTTTTTAACTTTTCTTAAGATACACCTAATAGTTAGTACTTGCGCTTATATCATGGTTTTCTCTAAGCGATTTCTGTATGGAAACGCCACTCTTTTCCTTACCAGTTGTGATATCACGAACAACTTTTCTCTTTAAGATCTTTAAGGAATTGGATAATAAGAACTTAAGTCCGGATTTGGCTAAAGTTACGGTTTCCAAATCGAAAAAAAAAATGCTGTAATAACTTCATAAAAAATCTAACGGGAATTCTGCGCATCCTCACATCGTTACCGCTGGTATTCATTAGATTTATACAATAATAATAATAATAGCCGCAAATATGCACCATTCATGTGGCAAAATAGAACTGGGTCACGAGAGCTAAGCAAACCACTTAAAAACGCAAAGAAAATAATAAAAATAAGCCAAACCCTTTTTGTGTCTTCAATACTAAGACGACCTTTAGCAACGGACATTTTCCCAGGCTCATCACGGGCTCTCTTGTCTGTGATCAAAGAACTCATTGTAACCGTCCTCCTTGTTACTGTTTGAGGAAATAAAACACCACCCGACAATGGTAGCAATACAAATTAAAAGGTCTACTACCAAAAGATGGTTGTTGTCTTTCTACCTATCCGTCGTCGTGATAATTACAGAAAATATTGCACAATCGAGTTTTATCTAAATTTGGCGGACATTTAAGGGCAGCCAAAATATCTCATTAAGGCTACTGCCAAGGTCAGCAAATACTATATACAATATAATTGCTTATTGAGAATGGTCGGGTATACGCAACTTTGCACCAAATGTGCCTTACTTAATTAAGACAGAACTCGTTCTAGTCGTATATCTAAGAAGTGGTACCACTAGGGTACTGCCGCGGTTAATTTTTGCTTAAATCAGCATTTACCAGGAAAAAATAACCGAGGTGGTACCCCAGTGGTACCACCTGACCTGGTAGGTAGGTGCGTTTCCGCAAGTGGGCTAAATTTTAATCGAATGTGCATCTGCAATGCCCCTGATGGGATAAGGTCGAGTTGTCGACGATTTGAATATTTGAAGACTTACTTTTCATATTAAAAAGCCGTTTGAAGCGCGAGCAATTTCTTTCTCTGATCTTTTTTGTCTTTTTTCAACAAAGACGAAGATCGTGGGAAATCAAGAGCTTCATAACGAACATTGTTTCATGCGCAAAGTTGACTTGTCATTCTGGTTGTAAATGCACAGAAAATGACTTGAACTTGATTCACCTTTAAGCTTCGTTAATTGGACGCCTTCCTGGTGCCGGCGTCTTCATTTTCGTCGACTTCATGTTTGCGTTTATAAGAAAATGAATTATTTAACCCGCAACGAGGTAGCGTTAATTAGCTTTTGTTTTGTATTATGGAACAAAATTGAATTGTTCACTTCATGGATAAAGTTTCCATCATTTTTTTATCTTGTGGTTCACACAAAGTTACAAGCTAAACTTAAATATAAGCCGACATTTTTCTCACGCATAATTAAGCTTTAATTATTGAATAAACTTGCGCATATTCAAATTGCAGAAGAAGAGAAGTGGGATTCTTTTCACGAAGATTTAAATAAGTATGAAGAATTCTTTAAGCCAAGTACATTATTGTTTACAAATGTGATGATCCCGGAAGCTTATGGCCTTTATTGTGGCTTTATAAGGTAAAAAAGGAAAATTAATATTATTAAAACTGTATCGAATGGGAAATTTTTTGAAATTCCTTGCACATTATGGTACGCGATGAAGAAATAACAATTGGTGGTTACATATCATCAAATGCCATATAATAAACTACTTGTACAAAAAACATATATTAGTCACTATATAACAATTTCGAAATATATTTTAGATACACAAATTCTTGTCCGAAAAATAGAGATTCATAGTTCGACTTGACTTAGAATGAGTAAGGCACAAATTATGTTCTTTTATTGAAAAAACACATAATTTTTAAGAAAATGGAAAAGTTATTTATTTGTAAGAATTGGCCATTCAATTCTACATATTTTGTCCCTCTTTCTTGCAATTTACGAATGCCATCCCAAAAAAAACCGTTTGTCCTTTGAGTCAAATCATTCATCGGATGGGGTCATGTCTGGAGACTAAGGCGGTTGCGATAATACGTTCCATCTAAGCGATTTCAATGCGTATTTCACCAGTTTTGCTGTATGTGTCGGTGCACTGTCATGCAATAAAATCACTTCATCGTATCTTCGGGCCCATTTTGGATGTTTTGCTATTAACGCAAAATTATTATTTGTTGCTTGTAGCGATTAGTATTAACAGTTTGACCAGGTTTCAGAAGATTATAATATACCAGAACACCCTAGTTCCACCAAACATAAAGCATTGTCTTCTTTCCGAAGGGATTGGGCCTTGGAATCGATGGACCAGCTTGGCCAGGCGATAACCACGATTTATTACGTTGGATTTTCGAAATAAATCCATTTTGCACCACCCGTTACAATCTGATGCAAAACTAACTTCCTTTCGTACCGTTATTCATAAATGGTTTTTCTATTTTCCATTTGCCTGTCATTCAGTTCATGTGGCACCTATCATCCCAGTTTTTTGGATTTTTACCATTGCTCATAAGCGGTCGCTAATCGTTTCTTGTGCTACATTTAAAGTTTGTGCTAATTTTTTTTGAGTTTGGATTGGGGCTTCGTCCAATAACTCTTCCACATCCACACTGTAGGTGCCGTAGATGAGAATATTTGGCTGGCTATTCTTGTCTCGTTTGTTCTTATTGGAATTTCGATAAGACATGGGAAGCATGCTGCTTTCTCTAATGGGAAAAATTTCCCCAGACAGTTTTAGAAATTGCATATGGGTTAGAGCTTTGGGCTTGTATAGAGAGTGTCACATCTAATATTTTATGATTTTTGGTATTATTGGATAGCTCGAATTGTGCTTTGAGTTTCTTGAACCAGAATTTGCCAGCAATCTTCCAAAACGTTGGTGCATTAAAGGAAATTGTCGAAACAGAAGGTGAATATGGTGGTAATGATTGACGAGGTTTCCAGAAAAGCAGAAATTCCCTTAACTAAAATTTACATTCGGTTCGACTTGGGTTGCTGGGAACTACGGAGACTTGTTCGAAGAATTTTGAGAATTAAGGAACTGTAAAGGAAACACGGCATGTGAATACAAATTAACAGGATTGATCACATTACAAAAGCTCTACGTTATCAAACAAAAGGCTGACGAAACTACAAGTTTTAACAATAAAGTAAAAAGGAGCTACTTCCCGTTTATGTTGATTGATGAGATTTCTCTTAGCCGATGACAGAGTCTGGGGAATGGGATTATTCATCCAAAACTCAGTTATGGGTGGGGAGGTCGAGTCCAGTTTTGACACCCAAATATTGCACAGGAGCGGTCGGGCTGCAGTTGACAAAATATATAATTTCTGGATTTGGCTAGGGCGGCCTCTGTCTGCGCTAGATCGGGGGAATTTGTTATCGCCCCGTAAAATAAAATATTCTTTGGCCTATAGGGCCTGTCACCAATGAGGTCTTCTTACTTCCTTTCAAAAGGATACTTCCAGGTCCACCAACGTGTTATATTTTTTATTTTTTAAAAACCTTTTTTGATTTAAAATTCTTTTTTTTTATTTATTTTGGAATATCTATTTTCTATTTAATCTTTTAATGATAAGCTACTCTTTATAAAAAGATAGCACAGACTAAAACTTTTATTTTTAAAACAATATTTACAAAAAGCTACTACTACTATACTACAGGCATGGGGCTAAGATTAATACAAAGCGAGTGTTTTTATTCTAATGCAATAACAAGAGATTTTGCTGCCAACGAATAGCCAAACAAAGACGATATATAAACTTTTTATTTACACTTTGAAATTCCAATTAGATTTACGATAAAATCAATATGAAAAGCTCGTGGTGGAAGTCAAGTCACTACACAAACTAAAGACGAGAGACAATAACGCCGTTTGTCGTGTGAAGTGATAGTTTTCTTTATTTTTAGGAATCTTTCATTATTTTTGCTTAAAAAGGATGGGACTTCCTGCAATAAGATATTTTCGGAAAAAAAATAGAATTTTTCTAAATTTTAAAATTAAAAACTTCTTTTGTATCCCAATTTTTTTTTAATATGCGTCTCTTTGGATTTGAAATGAACCTTTCTTAAACGACGAAACGTTTACGTCAAAAAACCGTAGAGACCTCGAACTTAATTTATGTTAAAAGTTGCAGAGACAAAAAGGGATAAATCTTTCTCGAAAGCTGTGGATACTTTGAATGGCAAGCGCACAATTATGAAAAAATTGTTCATAAAGATGTCTAAAAAGTTCTATAGAGATAAGTTGTATACGAACTTCCTATATTAGGATTTAGGCTTTCGTTTAAGCCACGTTAGAACATATTATAGGTTTTTAATTACACTTTGAGGGGAAAGGAAAAATTAAAAGAGCTGCCGTCAACATTTTTCGATCCTAATATTTTGCATACTCGAGTATCTTCGAATTGAGTATGTGATTCATATAAATTTTTTATTCAAGAAGTATTTACCATGTCAAAAACTAGTAAGTATGTAGCCAAAAATTGTTTTTCCGTACATGAAAATAAAATTGTTATATTATCACTAAATAAACCCTTTAAAAAAATTAAAAATTTCAAATACAAAAAATGAAAATAAAAAATTGATAATAAAGAGGAAGAGGTAAAAGTAAAGCGGAAAAACCGGAGGTATACATAGTGAAATATAAGAGTCGAATTCACAACATCCTTTCATTTTTGGTTGGGTTAAAAATGCAAATTTTAGGAAGATGTGTTAATGTGAACTCAAAATAAGACGCCCGTTTTGATTTGCTCATACGTTTAATGATGATGCTGTAACCAGGGTAAAGTAGCTACTGCGTGAAAGGTAGACCAACTGCAACTATGTAGATACATAAGTGAAGGCAGCAGCAATTTCTTTGAAAATGTCTTAACTTTTCTTTACTAATCGGTTTGTAGATTGCGCAAAAAGGCTAATAATATTTTAACGTTTTTGCTAATGACGTGCAGGAGAAAGCAACATAGCTTAACTCTACGCTAAATAGTTTGTATCGGTAAGAAATGGCTGCTTAACCATATCCAAGTAAATTCAACTTCAACTATTCGCTTCGTTCAGTTTTGCTTGTAAATAGTTCGCTCGAAAAATGAATAGATCGCTTTCGAGTTAATTGAAAGTGCAAGATTTCCTTACGTCCCCGACTCTACGTTCAGGTGGTTAACGTAAAGTCTGTTCAAATACGAAATTGAGCGCACGCAAATAATTTGTAAACAAACTTACCTAGATATTGGGTACCTTCCTAACTATCTATTTATGTGTTTTTGCACGAAAAAGATAGGAAAGATGAGGCAGATTGAAGACCTAGCGTGAGAATAGCCATTTCCTAACGAGTTTCCGCATGCTAATTTTGTTTCGGGAAAAAACGTATCCAAACAGAACACAAAAGAAGCCGGGCAAATCGTACGTGGAAGCCGGAAGGGTTCGAGAGGTACAAGAAAAAGATATGCCTATTCGATTATGTCATGCGTAACATATAGACGCACTTAAATAAGTCTACTGCGCAAATCAATTTGAATTTGGGTAACCAACTTTGATGACATAGTGATGCAGGTGCCTTTGTATTTTTGGCAGCAAACGGCTTTCACCTGGAAGTTGGGCACGATTTACCATTTATAGCGAATCCACCACCAGAACAGGAATGCGAATCGACGCATATATGTACACCCAGGTGTTGATATCGTGTTTAGTTATTGGTACTTGCCGTCGATAGCTTCCTGATCTACCTCTAATTGCATAATGCATTCTTGGGAAATCATGATATAGTGTGTCGCTTTTTTTTTGGAGTTACTTGATCTATCACGACCGCATATAGTCAGTTTTGTATTGGCCAAAGGATATGTGGGTCGACAGAATTGATTTATATAAACAAGAAAATCACGTTGACCACTGTGTATATTATACGAATATATCATTGAGCTACAGGGGATCCTCAGGCTGGTTCATTCAACCAGAAAATCCAGCACTCTGACTAGATTCACAATTATGTCTTACGTGACAGTGCAAAACTGTAACACACTAGTTATCATACCCATAAAGCAGTTGACTCTAAAACCGCCTCTTATAGCAACAGTATCAGATTTCCGTTCTGCACTACCATAAGTTTCCCTTTTTGGAAGCTAGCAGAGAACTTGTGTTTTTCTAGACCAAGTCTTCCACATTAGGCACGAAAGGGCGATTCTATAGAAGCTGACCAGAGTCAGACGCGGTTACTTATTTCCTTTAGATAATAAAAGTCCGCTGACACCTTTTTCTTACCTCAAAATGTGGTATATGGTAACAACCTCTGGTATTTAATAGCATCATTATCAAATACAATTTTTTTTGTATTTTTTCTGTCACATGTGGCGTAAGTAATATTTCCTATCATCCTAAGATATCAAGCACATAACTTACGCTCGTTAGATGCCAATGGAAACTATCTTGAATCTAATGATTTTGCCATCTTATCTTACTATATATGTAGCACCAGCAGGTGTATATGGAAATATTGAAAAAAAGATAAATCGGTGCCATCGTCTGTGCGATGTTTAATTTTCTTTCATTTTTAACCGCTGGATATTTGTAACGTGTTGGACCGGAGTGATCTTGTCGTTGCCTTTTATAACCGAGATGATCTCTTAATGGACTGAAGCGGTATTTTTAATGAATTTTTTTTTCTCTCTGTCGGTCACCAGGACTGTTTATGAATGAACATGATTCATACTATGCCACACATGAGTGCAGTTACCTACTGTGGCAGTTACATAAATGATCATTTAATGTAGCACCATTGTACAAGGAACTTATTACTTCTTTTTCTTATGTGATCGAAGAATGCGGTGTGCTTATTTCTTTTTTAAATATAGGTTTTTGATTGAAACGGATTGATTACTATATAAATAAATAAATATTTTCATATATGTATATCAATTGTTTGAAAATTAAAATTCACTTTGTCCATGATGTATTATTATTATTATTATAGTGGATCGTGTAGGGCTAAATTGCCTCTCATAAGCAGCGTGACCTAAGGAGATCTTTTGTGCATACTCTACTTGATCTACTCCCTATCTAGATTAAAACCTTTGTAGAAGGCTATTGTGTCCGCTTTATAGGCCGCTTTCGATATAATTGTCGGGGTTTAGAATAGAGCCACCGAAGTTAAACCGCCTATGGGGGCAAAGGGTTGGGCATTCGCAGAGCACGTACTCTGCTGATTCTTCTTCTTCGAGACAGAAGCGACAGCGATACCATCTACGATACCTAACTTTTTGCAGCAATAATTCTACGGTCAGTGACCCGTATATAGGTCCGTGTTGATTTTTAGTCCCACTTTGCCGAGCGAGAGAAGATTTTCCGCTCCTTTCCATGAGGGCTTGAAAAATCTGTTTGGGTTGGTTCAACGAGAGCAATGATTTTTGCTCTTCCTCTCAACGCACAGAAGGTTCCCGGCAAAGATCATGAATTACTAGATGGGACACTCGTGACGTATTCCCTTATCTTTTTTCGACTTTGGTCCCCTTAGTCCACCGACCTTGCAGATTTTGCTAAAAGTGGATAGTAATAAAGGGCTCACGCGTGAGAGAAACACAAAAATTTAGGGGGAGGCGGAACGAAAATTAAAATCACGTTTCACCACCCAGAGCAGTGCACACGTTCGAATACGTTTGGGTCGCCTTTAAAAATGCACAGTGAAAAAATGTAAACAGCCCGCATCCGTATACGTGCTCTGAGTGTGCTACCTGCCTGTTCCCCATTCTCAATTCAGGATTTTCCTATGCTGGAACATTGCCTGGGGACGGCACTAACACCATGCATGCAGAGGCACACAGCGAACCCGACAGATTGGCCCGGCTTTAAAAATGCATGGTAAAAAAACGCTCCTTTTTATTGCCTACACTGTAAGTGCTGTAGATGAGAATTTTTGGCTGCTTATTCTTATCTCTTTCATTCTTATATAAGGCATAGAAAGCAGTAGTTCTTTGCTACTTTCTTTAATGGAAAAATTTACCCCTGGCAGTTTTAGAAGTTGCATATGGGTTAGAGCTTTAAGCTTGTATAGAGAGTGTCCCATCTAGTAATTCATGATCTTTGGTTCCCGGTCTAATTAATGGGGTTTCCGCCCCCTGTTTCGGGAGCTTATTCGCCTTTTCATTGCCGTCTGTTCCTTCATGGTAGAGTTACATTGTTGAGTACGAAGAGCGAGAGAATATTTAGGCAGCTTCAAACCAGTTTGGATGTAACGAAGATGCTAGGGAGCGCTTTGAGAGCTGCTTGACTATCCGTTAGTATTCGAAATCTAACCCCCTTGAATCCTTTGTTCAGAATGGTCCTGGCACAGATTATTAATAATATTTTATATGACCCTCTTAGTTTTAATAATAACTTTTAAACGACTTCTCATACTTTTAACTAGTTTTTTAATATTCTGAGATCAAATTCTCACCATATTTTGTCCAACTATCGAAGAAAAATTTCTTAATTCTTTCTTTGTTCCCTTTTTACTTTTTGTTCCACCATCATCAACTTCATAGATGTTCTATGGGATTGAAGTCCGGATTTTGAGAGGTCCAGTATAAAAAAACGGATGTTGTTATCCGTAAAGAATATTTTAGTTTTTCCAGCAGTATGCTTGGGATTATTATCTTGTTGGAATATGAATATTGATCCCAAAACCAATTTTTCAGCCAATTTCTCAAGATTATTATTAAACATTTGAATGTAAGAGTGTGACGTCATTCGTCCAGCTATTGGCAGTACATTTCCCACTTCCTTATAGGAAAAACATCCCAATACCATGAAAGAGCCACCCCAGCAGCAGGATAAAGAAATTGTTCTTCGGGAGCTGTGTTTGGTTGCCTCCAACCTTTTTGCATTTTCCTGTTGCCAAATAACTCAAACTAGCTCTCGTCATTTCCAAAATAACAAGCTTTTGAATATATTTTGTTTGCGAATTGTAATCAGTTTTTTTTTGTTTATTTTAATCAATAGAGGTTTTTTTCGCTTTGCCTGACTACCTACTAATAACAAACGGCTTGTTAGCCTCTTTGAAATGTTTAACTGTAGGTCTTCTATAATTTGCTGTCGAGTAACGGTTGGTTCCTTCTTGGCTTTTCGAACTCATCATTTTGTCCTCCCTTTTGGTTGTACACTTGTTTTATCTACGCGCAGGTAAACTCCCCAATGTTCTAGAATTTTTATATTTGTTCCATATTTATTCTACTGCTGTTTTTGAAATATTACATTTTGCTGCTATTGCCGGATACTTTTTTACTTTTAACAATTTGTTTTCATGCTGGAACACTATTTTCTCTTCTTACAGACATTTTTACAGTAAAACAATTAAAAAATTAAAAAGTGTCTTCACTTCAATAATTTTAAATTTTTATATAATTCTGATGGCGAACTTCTAAATACAGCAACAGAAAACAACGTGATATCAGCAATTGATTTGAAATATAATCCGTTTTTTATTTATTGAATGGCAAATAATGTGTAATATTACCAAATTGCTTAACCATAGGAACTTTAGCACTATGTAAACATTTTTGTTATTAGATTAGTATTATTAAATATAAAAAAAAATTTTTGCTTTTTTCGCTCTTCGCGTTAGTCGTCTCATTTTTGCTCTCAACTGTATGCAACACTTTACATTTTTAATTGAGATAATAAAAATTTCTCTCATTAATGTCTATTTCTAAAGATTCCCTATCAAAATGAATATACAGGTAACCCCCGTATAACACGGGAGTTACGTTCCAAAAAATTGCCGTGTTATGCGAATCCGTGTTATACGAAACAAAGGACTAGTACGAAAAGAGGGGTTAGGTTCCAAAAATTAAAAAAAAACATGCTATTATATTTTCATAATAAAGATAAATATCTTAAGAAGTAATACATATTAATATGAATTAAACAATGTTTTCTTCGTCATCATTAAGCACCGCATTAACCGCAGGCGTTTTTTTTGGCAAGATATCCTCATCCTCTGATGATTTTTCTGTATTATCTTCAGATCCATGCTCTACCTTTTGCAAAAAATCTGTTATTTTAGATTGCTTGCTTTTAGTTAAAAGATCTTTATAAATTTCCTTATATGGTGCTTATCATGTACTTATCAATTCCAACAATTTTAATCTTAGGATTGTTCCATTGCTGATTCCTAACATTAATAGATAGTATTGTTTATTAATTACTTTTATTTGCTTCTTTTGTATTGTTTTTCTTCCTATAAACATACATTTTGATACCGTCTTTAAAATATTTACTATGTTATCTTTATCATTATTATTATTTTTTTTTTTTTGGTTTTTTTAAAACTTTTTTTCTGTTTGTAATTTTTGCTGTGTTGCAGAATATTAGAGTAAGATAGAACACTATTAGTTTTTGAAACTTTTTCTTTAAGCAGAACAATGTTGTCCTTTAATCCATGATTGAGATCACTGTGAACTTCAATTCCCTTATTTAGTTCTTTATTATGCAGCAGTAGGCTTTTATTTATTATTTTATGAATGTTAATATCACTTTCATTTATTATTAATTAATATCACTGCCATTATTTCACTTTTACTGTCATCCACCGTTTTGTCTTCTCCCGTTTAGAAGCTTTTATTTTGATCCAGACCATTAATTTTTGGTTTTTAGTTAGTACAGGTTAGCGGCAGATATTTAATTGAAAACAAAAGATGGTTCAATTTAAGGGAGAAAGCTCCCACTATGGCAAAAAAACCAATTGACCTGATCGATTGAGACTATTTGTGCATACCAAAGAAATGCTTTCAATTGAGACTTGCTCGTAAACATTCATAAATTTCTCAATCGACTAGAAAATTGAAGAGCCTTCTCTGTAGTCTCTAAGGTATAAATAAACCCTTTCTTGTATGGCGGGCACAGCTTGAAATCTTTTTAGCCCATTACTCACGTACTTCCGGTAAAAACAAAGATATCAAACGAACGGAATTAATTTACTTTCGATCATTATCCGACGTGATCGGGCAGTGTTTTGCAAAATTATGGCGTTTTTCTGCTCAAGCTCCAGAGCTGTAAACCCAGTCCAAGAGCCCGCGCCAGCACAAAATTATGATATAAAATGGAAAGTGAAACACGACCCGTATCTGGGTGACTGACTATCCGATCACCTACCTGTTTTTGGGGCATACAGGGTAACCATAAAGGAGAACTACATATATCTACCTAACCTTCTAGATAAATAGATGTCGATCAATTACGTTCGCTAGACGTAGTCTTAGCAAAAGCTTGATATTGGGCCATGCACCTTTGCTCCAGTGCAAATCAGTGATCTTGGGCAACCGTAAACTGATCCCGATTTGCCTTAAGGCGTCGAAACACGTTTTAAAAGGTACTTCTTGTGAGTGATGTGGGCGGATGACAAACAGATGTATTCGTCTCGTTGCATGGCACGGCGATTGTAATCCGTACTTGTAAGAAAAAACTCTTGTTGCATTTCTGATGACGATGAAAGCGAGAGAGGGGCTTTTTTGCCAGGAAGTGTTTTGTTACACATGAAAATGAGAATGCACTACTACGAGAGCTGTATTAAATTACTTTCCCATGGCAGAGCCTTCAGGCAATGCGGAGGATAGCAACAACAATTAGGCAACTTTAGTATGCGAATCGATTTTAACCTCTCTCCACCTATTGCAAAATACTCCTTGAATATACTATATTTGTTTTTAATTTGGATGTCGTGTCAGTTAGGTAAATATTGTACTTCTATTTCGAATTATCTCGAAATTATAAATAAATCAACATAAATAAAACTAAATACCTTTTTATAACAAATTGTAACATTTCTATTACATTTGTCCTTTGGTGGGAATCCAGTATTAACCAAATACTACGAGCCTTTGAACAAAAGTAGGCAATTTGAATAGCTGTTTATTAGGAAATTTTCTTTTTAAACTATAAACTAATTTAATGAAAAGCTACATACTGAACATTCGAAATGGTAAGCGCTAAAGACAATATTGCATTACTCTTAAGAGACTATTTATTTATTGTACAAGGTGCAAAATGTATTATTCGATTTTCATTTGCTGTAATTCTAAAAAGAATTAAAACACGTTATTCCTTTTTACGGAATATGTTTATTTGAAGCAATAAATTTCATGTTATCACATTTCGAAAATGATATCTGATAAGTGGCCGTTACCAGAGTTGATGCAAATTTCGGTTTTTTATGGGATTTTGCATCACGTTCGTTCAAATTTCCAGTGTTAGATTGTCGATTTCTTGACGAATGTTGAGCGCCTGGAGGATCTGCGGTTTGTTTGCATAGACCAGTCCCTTTCAGGAAACTCATAGAAAGGAATATGGAGTCGTTAGTTCGGGCGATCTCGTTGACCAACCAAAATCCCCAAGTGGAGAAATCAAACGGCCCGGAAAAGTGTACCTCCAAATCCCCATGCTTGCGTGCACTGTGAGGACGGTGTCAGCATCTTGCTGGAACCACATATCCTCCAACTTCAATTCATCCAGTTTTGGTATCAAGAACTCATCCAACATGGTCCAGTACCTTTCATTAGTGATGATTACTGGGTTTCCATTGTCATATTCAAAAAAGTATGGCCAAATCACATGTTTTGAGTAAGCAGCGGTCCTCTTTTGTGGATAGAGTGGGGTTTCATGGAGAACACGAGCATTGTCGGTTGCCCAAAATCGGGTATTTTGTTTATTTACATATCCGGAGCGGTGGAAATATGCCACGTCGCTCATCAACAATTTGTCGAAAAAAAGTCAGACATTTCGCTATTCAACTGCAACAATCTGTAGCTGTAGCTGGTAGCAGTTGAAAATATTCAAATCTTTGGCCAAAATTCTTTGAAGGGACTGCCGAGAAATGGCCAATTGCATTGCGCATTTTCGCGTCGATGTTAGTGGCTCGACGTTATCCTCACAGCTTGGCTATTCTCAAGTGACCGGGTTGTTCAAGGCCGTACAGGTGTTTTCCGATCTCGTGTTGACCCAGTCTCTTCAAGTCGAGCCGCCAGATGTCGAATTGTATGCGCAGTATATTTGTTCCGAAATTCACGTTAAGTTTAAAATGGCTGATGAATTGTTCCGCAAAACCAAACAACACAATTATTATTCCGCATTCTGGTAGCGCATACCTCTCCATTTTGCAACACAATTAATTTCGTAATTGTCAAATGTAAAAAAAAACCAATGACTTCAACCGCCTAATGAAAAAGTTTTAGCGTCTTCCTATAGGCGATAATTTTTGCGCCACCTTGCATAATGTTTGGTTTTTTAGATAAATATAATTTCATACGTCTTACATTACGTTTTTACAATCATAATCCTTATATTCTATTCTACACATAAACAAACATACTAAATGGATTTTGAATTTTTGATTCATTCTAAACCTACAATTTCTACTGGAAGTTTCTATTTTGAAAATATATTGACCTCTTTACTGGATAGCATGACTTTTCCCGATGGAATTGACAATTTTGGGAGAAAGCCAGGCAATTAAGGTGATTGGGTGTAGTCATAAGCCAATTCATTTCTCAGCCTGTTTGATGTATGCCCATGAGCGCAAATTGAGTGGAGGCTCAGAGACTACTATGCCTAAAATGCTCTACAGAGTCAGAGTAGGAATATTTTATTTCGTTCATTCATTTTATTAATTTAGTTATTTCAAGTTTGACATTTGTATTACAGGGTAGGAAAGGTTAAATTCAGTGCTAGAATTAATAATTCATTCAACTATATTTGAGTAGGAATATTTGTTCTGTTCAAAAGTAACTAAAATTTCACAGTCGTTTATATGTAAATTTCGAGATATTGAATTTGTCCAAGTAATTTCTTATATATTTTCATAAAGTTTTAGCAGAAATTGTAGATAATCCTTAAATTTAAAATACTCTAAGTCCTTTTTCTGCATACAAAACATGTTAAAGAAAAACTCTTAATTTCTGAAAAATTTGCACGACAAATGCGTGCTTGTCTCCGTTGAAATATTAAATAAGATATATATTTAATATTCGTATATTTTAAACATAATATAGTATTATAATTTTTATTACATATTTTAATAGACAAAAAGTAACTGATAATTTATTTAAATTTTCACACATCGAGATCTTAACATTTAAAGTTTTTTTTGATATTATAAGTAAAATAAAATTTATATTCAAATATTCATAACGGCGACGGTTCGTGAGAATTATTACTTATCTAGTATAAAAACTAAGACAAGACAAGACAGACTAACTAAGCAAAAAATAAAAATAGTTATATTGTGTAATACCCAGTATACCTAAATTTATCATTGAGTCCCGAAAAGCTTTACAGGTGCAAATTTCTCAGGCCACCTGTAGCTAATTTCGAATGTACTTAAAATACCAAATAATCCATCTCGTAATCACAAATTGTCTTTTTGATTATGACATGATTTTTCTGCCGTTGATTGACTTAAGCAAATAAGTAATTTCCTCTTGCCCTGACTAAAATGGAATGATTGAGTGGCGTTTAAAATTTGCATGCAAAACAGCGGCAAAGTTTCGCCATTCCCCTGCGAGAAGACAATGAGCCGTTTCTTTTTTGTTGCTTTTTCGGAACGGTGCAGGTGAAGACAAATGAAAAAGAAAATTAAAAACTGTTTTGAAATCGATTTCATTTTCACCCAGTCCCAGAACACAAAAGAGTCGCCTTCCAGTAGTTAAATGGACTGACTGATGAACAACATGCAACGGGACAGTGTGAAATGTGGCTCATCTCAACTCGTCAAAAGTCGAATTTTTTGCTGAAGATTTTCGATTTTGAATTTTTAGTGCAGTGCAATTGAGATGATGCACTCGGCTAAATCTTAAATCACACTAAAATACCGGTGAGCAATCTCCATATAATGATCGAAATATCGCGGACATTTATAAAGAATTCAAGGTCTTTTACTCGGAATAGCATGTTGCCAGATTATTTTGAATATTCGAGGCAGTTTCATAAGTCAGTGACTTTTTGAATTTCCCGCACTTTTAAATGCAACACTGCTCCCGCCAGCTGCCACCAAGTTGCTTTATTTAAGTTGGGTTACGAACTGTAAACCCATTAAGCAGATTCTCCAGATTTAGCCCCTGTGACTATTTCCTGTTTCCAAACCTGAAGGAATAGTTTAGTTGTAAGAGATTTGGGTCGAATAAAGAGGTCATCACTGAAACAAACGCCTATTTTGAGGGCTTATCTATCTAATATCTATTATTTGGAAGGAATAAAAAAATTGTAAAAACGCTGGACTAAATGTATAGAGCTAAAAGGAGACTATGTTGAGAAATAAAACGCTTATTTGCCGGAAAAAATATCTTTTATTCAAAAACTTGCTGACTTATCAAACTGCTCTCGTATATAGGTATAAATGTTTTGATAATGGTCTTTATATTATCTTGCATAGTTACATATATAGTTGGATTACTACTACTTTTATAATAATAATAATTGGCTATAATTAAAAACAGGTAAACTTCGTAACTTAAATTTGGAGCTACGGCATAAATCTGTATTTGTATAGTTCTTAGATATTGTGTACCTTTTTGATGAAACTTTTAATGCTTCATATTTAAGAATTTGCAACGCTTTTGTAATTTTTAAGGTGTTCTTGGCATAACATGAGTGAGAGCAGGTTAATTACACTGTTTAATAACTTATAATAAATAAAAAATTAATAAATTATTTATTATTTTTTGCTTTTGTCAAGTGCCAATTTTTTCTATTGGATTTCTTCTATCAATTATGAATTTGTAAATAAAAATTCTAAATAGTAATTAATTAATGATAAAAACGGAGAAATGATTAAAATAAAAATAAATAAAATAGCGTGACTTATTTGTAAGTCTGAATTAGTATTCCAGAAATGTAAAATACCATTGATCTCTATAACCCTTTTTACATTTTGGCGAACAAGTTTTGCATGAGAGTATGCCTGGCGTGATCTCTATTCATCATCTATTGTATGAAATAATTGTTTTGTGAAAATAAGTCAATTTCACAGAATATTTCAAAAACTTTTAAAATTTTATTTATTTTTATAGTTCTTGCTTCACTTTTCCAGCTCCTTTGGGTATCCGCAATTTTTATATGAAATGGTTAAATTACTATATTTTGTGTTTTTAAAAACCCATATTTTTCGAAAATGACGACTGATCGAATATTTTTATTATCGAACTCATAATGTGAATGACAATCCAATAGAAATAATCCGCTACATGTTCGTCAACAAATTCTCTGTACCTAGTCGTGCCATAAATTCTGTCACAACTTTAAAGAAGCATAAAATCTAAACAATAAAAGATAATATGTTTATTCCAACGAAATTTATTTTAATAAGATATTGTTAATTAATTAATAAAAGCTTTACTCGAAATGACCTTCTTTAGCTTTTATACAAGCTTTTAAACGTTGTGGCCACTGGTCTATAGCGGCACGCACGGTATTCAACGACATTTCATTTGCTGCTTTCACCAACGATTTTTTCAGACTGTCCAAATTGCGGTGGGGAGTTCTACAGGCCTTGTTCTCTAACTCTGTCCATAATGCATAATCCAGTGGATTTAAATCCGGGCTCCCGGATGGCCAATCTTCTTGTGCAATAAAATCAGGAATGTTGTTGCGAAGCCACTCCTGTGTGCTTTTTGCTTTGTGAGCAGGAGCAGTGTCTTGCTGGAAGGCCCAATGTTGTCCACCGAAGAGAGTTTGCGATAAAGGTTTCACAACACCTTCCAGCACGTTGGTTTGATAAACCGCCGCACCGGTTTTGACACCTTTTTCGCAAAAATGGAGTGTTGTGACACCTTTGTGGGATAAACCCCACCAAACCATTACAGAAGCTGGATGATGGCCTCGTTGCACCCTGGGAACCGTTTTTTTAGCTTCTTCTGATGATGTTGCATAAAGCTTATCATTTTGTTTATTTAAAACTTGTTCCACAGTAAACATTTTTTCGTCGGTAAAGAGGATGTTCTCTTGACCATTGGTTACGTGCCGAAGCAAGAGACTCTTGCATCTTTCCAATCTTATTTCCTTTAACCGTGGAGTCAACATGTGGGCTGTTGACCGACGATAAGCCTTCATATGATGATCATCTCGAATGAGTCTACTCATCGATCTTGTGGAGATTTCCAACTGCCTCGACAAAATTTTTTGTTTGCGCAGTGGATTTCTACGGATGCGCTCTCGGACAGTTTTGATGGCATTGACTGTTTTAACGGTACGTGAACGACCAGTCCTTGCTCTATCATCTATGCCTAAGATTTCATTATATCGTTCTGTGGCACGATAAATGAATCTTTTTGTTATTTTTAGCGGTTTCAACAAATTCAAAATTTCAGAAGTATTTTTTCCACACTTATGGAGTGCTATTACAGCGATATGATTTTCTTTTACTCCCCACACCATGATTACGAGTCAAAGACTGTCACCAAACTGATCGGAATATTACGCCGTACAGTTCATTTGTTACAAAGTGCAACATAACGGTACAATTCCAGGCTAATTTCTGATAAAGCGCGCATTAGAAATTGTGTGACAGAATTTATGGTAAGACTAGGTAGATGTATGTTATTATTGTTCTGTCGCATAATTTTTTCCTTGAGAAAGAGGATAGTGGCTCAGTTTAACTCAGATTAATGTTCAACATCTACTTTTAATTTTAGAGTATGTCAAAGAGACTGATCTTGCACTGATAGTCATTCACTACACATCGTACGAAATAAATTTGCATGCATTTGCATTGTTAATTTAAAATAATTTGTCATACACGTTTTTAAGCTTTTCGCATTATTATTTATTTATGGTATATATTCTAGCAATTTTAAAAGCTCCTATGATGGAATTTTTAAAGCTAAAAAAAGTTCTGATCAGTCGAAATTCGTTTCCTTGTATCATTTAATATGAATAATTATTTTTATTTAATATACATAGGTATATTTATTCAAATTAAAAATTTAAATTTAAAAATTGGCATTTAACATTAAACGTACTGAAATGCAATCTTGTATTTCAGGAAATGAAAGATCCGAAACCTGTGTAGAAAAATAATAAAGTAGAGAACAGATTTCAGGTTTCCATTCAATTTTTATTTTATTTTTATTATTTATTTTTACCGTGGACGTTTTAGTTTCCATTGTTTTATTCATTATTCATTTCGATTGAGATAATTTACTTTTTAAATAATATAATTTAAAAAGTTTTGCCTCATCTCGGATTGTTTAGTGTACTTAGGTTCGTACTTTATAAAATATGAGTATAATAATTATTACAAAAGTCTGTCAATTCAGGGTCGGAACAGGCAGTAAAATAATATTATTATTATTTTTAGCAAGTAAATTATATGATTATTGCAAACACACATTTTTTTTCAAATGTATGGGCGTCATTTTGTGTTAATATAAGGTAATAACATCAGGGCCAAATTAGTTTAAATGGGATATTTTGTAAAAAGGTTGGAAAGTATGCCATTTCTTACAAAAGTTTGTATAGGCCATCGACGTCAGGGTTGGGTCAGTTCAAATAAGGTTTTCCATAATAAGGCTGAAATAAGGCAGATCTATTAGTACCTAATCCGGCGAAATAGGGATTAGATCAGGTCCAATAGCGCATGCTTGTAAAGGGAATTCATATACGATTTTTGATCGGTGTCGGATGTGAAATACCCTTTTACTATCATAGTACACTCTGATTCGATCTGGATCATATTAGGGCCACCTGAAGAAAATGCTAGTCGAGCAAATATATTTAAAAATCATGCTTTTGATGGCCCTTTAAAATTAGAATTTAAATTAAGAAAATTCTTAAAGATAGACAGCAAAATTCAAAATTTAAATAAAGCATTTTGGAGCCAGTCCTTCAATCATATTCATAAAAATGTTTAAGAAAGTATGATAAAATTTAGTGTGGAAGATGCGTCCGTTCTCATCATTATTAAAAGTTATACCCCATCGTTGAAGTAATTTACTTGTTTAGGTGTGTCCGAGGCAAAGATTAGCATATTCCGCGGTGCTCATTGTGTGTTTTCAACTGATTTACTCATTCTGTTCGAGAGATGTAGTAAACAAATGAAGCTTCTGTTTGTTCTGCCAATCACTCGGAGCAGAGTTTCTATAATTTTTTGCATACTCTTTTCTTAAGAATGTTTTTCTTCTATTAAAAAGGCTCTTGCATAAGTTCGACAAAAGCCTTAATCTTGAAGTCGACCAATATTGGTCATTGCGATGATTGCACGTTTAAGCAAATATTGAACCTTTTGAGCATGATGAACCAGAGCCTTGGCTTTGTTAAAAGTGAGGAGAAGTTATGAGTAGGTATTAGGGCGGTTTGGCCCGACGTCTGTGACGTCACCAGACATCGTCTGTCTCTCTCTCTCTCTCTGTCTGTCTCTCTCTCTGTCTCTCTCTCTTTCCCGTCTCTTTCTCTCTCTTTTTTATCTGTCTATCTCTTTCTTTCTCTCTTTTTTATCTGTCTATCTCTTTCTCTCTTTTTTATCTGTCTATCTCTTTCTCTCTCTTTTTTTATCTGTCTCTATCTTTTTTTTTTTATCTGTCTATCTCTTTCTATCTTTTTTTATCTGTCTATCTCTTTCTTTCTCTTTTTTATCTGTCTATCTCTTTCTTTCTCTTTCTCACTACAGGGCCAGACATCCCCGTCTCTCTCCCTTTCACTACAGGGCCGGACATCTCTCTCTGTCTGTCTCGTGTTAGATAGCAGCTTAAGCCGATCTCAATACCCGAAGACGATATCAATACCCGAAGCCGATATCAATACCCGAAGCCGATCTCAATACCCGAAGCCGATCTCAATACCCGAGGTTGATTTGGTCGGTTGGCCAGACATCTCTCTCTGTCTCATGTTAATAGCGCCATCTGTCGCGAGAATTGGATAACGCTGGAAATTTAATGAATTAAAAAGCAGGTTGGGTGGTTCTGCGATTTGAACCGGGGATTTGTAGCTTCAGAGGCCAGTATGTTAGCCACTGGGCTATTGGGGTTTCTTGTCGTTGTCGTTTAATTTGTGTATATAAGGTGTTTTGGACGATCTAGCGAAAATTAGTCATGCATCTCTCTCTCTCTCTCTCTATCTGTTATGAGAATTTGGTAACGATGGAAATTCAATGAAATAATTAATTAAAAAGCAACTTGGGCGGCTCTGGGGTTTGAACCGAGGGAGAAATTTAAAAATGAATTAAAAAGTAGGTTGTACGGGCCTGGGATTTGAACCGAGGGATTTGTAGCTTCTTGTTGTTGTTATTTAATTTAAGTTTTTCTTTCGATCATGCCGATAAATATTTGCTTCGGGACCTGGTCGGGATCTGGCCACATAACATGTATGAAATCCACGGTTCTATTTTCTAAAAACTCTGTGGAGATATTATTACGAAAACGGGGGAATTTTCAAAGAAAAAAAGGTAACGGTTGGGGGCTCTATTAAAAAATTGATCGTATCGACATCCAGGCCATGGGTATCAAGTTTTATAACATATTTAGATGCAAATAACTTGTATGTTTGGGCAATGTCTCAATCACAACCCCATTCTAAATTTGCATGGGCTGAAGATATTAATATCACTACACGCGGGTCAAATTGATAAGCGAGTGCCCTTTACGAGTGAGGTTGTTGACCGTGTTGATAAGTTTTTTTTAAAGCCTGGCGCCTGTTCATGAGATAAAAACTGGATATCAATGTCAAGGTTGCGCGACTGAAGATAATAGAGTTGTTTTTAGTAAGAGTGTTTTAATTGTGAGAAAATTATGCTTGAGAAATATTTTTTTTCAAGTAGGGAAGGTATATCTCTATGCTGCGGTGAGTATTTCGATTAAAAAATTTTGGAAGTTTTTCCTTGCGGTGAGTATTTCGGTTAAAATGTGGAAATTGAGGGTTTAGGCGAATACTCAATAATGCTGAAAATGATAAAGGTGGTGTAAAATAGATATCAATTTCGTATAAAACCCCCAGTCAATAACCTCGCTCGTAAAAAAAAAGAACAGACCCACCAAGTCAATCGCTTATCACAGCAAAATACCCATTCACTTTACTCGAAAAAGGCCTAGCACATTTTTTGTTTGTTTGTTTTAAATAACAATGTAATTTAGAATAAGTTAAGTACTCTGAAAGATCTACAAAAAAAAATGCATGGGTCATTATAAGATATGTAATAATCTAGGTATAGAGTTTTAATAAAACATTTTTTTTTAATTTAAACAATTTGTTTATTTTGGCTAGAACCATTGTTACATTTCAGAAACTTCTCCATCAAAAAAACATTCTCTTGTGCACAGATTCCTTGGTGGATTAAGCAATGATATGTATTAGGATTTTCATATTTGAGAAAAGAAAGTTTTGGGCATTGTAGATCTTCCTCCATGTTGATTACATCTAAAGTTTGTCCAAATAATTGTTTTATCCAATATTGTTTTTCACACCCTTTAACATATATTGTTTTATTGTTTAACAGAGGAGTTATCAACGCTTTTAAATGATGATAGGGAATGTATCCATCTCTCCAGGAAAAACCGTGATGATGATTTTGCATCCATTTAGCCTCTCGAATTTTTGATGGGGGTAGCTCTTGAAGTCCGTATGGTGGTAGAAATACAAAGTGTTGTATTCGGTTTTCATTTGTTAATATAGCCATTTCTTTCACAATCAGTTTGTTATTTTCATTTTTGAATCCTTGGATATCGACGATTGCACATATTTTACTTAAATTATTGCCCATTTTACCTAAATAATTTTTTGAACTTCACTGGTCAACGGACTGTATTCAACTACCCGATCGTGAAGCAGTAAACAATAGGCTGATGTATGTGGCGGAATATTTTGATTACTTTTCAAGTGAATCCGAATGTCAACCGGCCCCGATTTTATTAATTCGTTTTGATGTGAGCAGTCTATAACCACAATTGGAGCCTCATCCTTGAATTTTTCTCTAGTTAGAAGAGGTTGATTTTGGCGAGAATAGTATGATTGTTGGAATTTTACATACATATCATATAGTATGGCATAGCGGTTTCGATCAAATTTAATGTTCATATCTTCATATGGAAACGTTTCAGAATTAAGATGTACTTTAACATCTGATGTATCGCAATGATTAAATTTGCTGGCATCTTCAGATTTATTGTTTTTACGATTTGTTTGCAAAGCAACTACAACAAATCGTGGTTTTTCTAGTTGTGAAGATGTTTTTACAGACCATGTATGTTCTGTAGCCTGTGGTAAAACTGGATATTCATAGATATCCCAACTACGAAAACTCATTTGGATCCGATGTCCAGAATCAATTGTTTTTAAGAGAGCTAATTTTTCTCCGTCAGCTACAGTTATATGAGGTACACGCCATTGAAGTTTAAATATATCAATTTTTACGTCATCATGTGTTGCAATAAAAGCATTCTCATCGCTTCTACTTCGAATCAATATTAATTCATGTTTGGAATTCACAATAATTTTTCTATAGTCTTCAGCAAACCCTAAAAGCATTTTTAGGGGGATGCAAAAATTGAAAAATCCTTTTTCTAGTGATATTGCTTCATTTGGTGACCAGCCAGCATTTAGAAGTGTACTACTTTCATTCTGATTCAAAGATATATAATTTTTTAGTGTTGTAGCGAATCCAAGATTCCTCGTTCTGTCGATTTCTACACCATTTAATTCATAACGAACTTCTTCAAAAAGATATGCAATAGAATTATTGGAAAGATTTGATGTTATTGAGGTAGTCCCATCTGTTTTCGTTAGAGCCCCCTCGATATAAATAAAACTTTCACAGGGTAAAATGTATAAATCCTGATGTTGTATAGAAATTCGAATTTCATCACTGTTTTTATAAGAGGACTGATATGGGGAATAACTATGATATTCAATTTTTGTAATTGAATTATCATAAGTAATTCCTTGTGAAATATCTAAAGTCTCACTCATTTTTGTTTTTCTTTTTTAATATAAATCCTAAGGATTTTAAAACTCTTTCGTTTGCTATTGTTAAACTCCTTCTAGTCTGTAACGTTGTTGAGAGCTGACTACTAGGTAATGTACTTTTATAGCCGCTTTTATTGAGCGTGTTATGTATTAACATTTCGCGGTTTTAGATGTAGTCTTATCGTTATAGTTTCACCTCTAAAGTTTATTAAATCTCCGTTTTGATCTATTAATCTGAGCGCAACCGACTTAATTCTCTGCACATTCACTGGTAAATAAATTACATTCTTCGGAACTTCAATTATTTTATACCCTGGACCTACTTTGGGTGAAAACTCATGCAGTGTATGCACCTGTGTGTTATTTATATATGAGCCTGATATAATATTGCACTCAATTCGAATTACATTCACTTTTATTATATTTACTGGTAAATCGGATTCGTTTAAAATTTTAGGTTCAAGGATCCGTTTACTGAACCCCAACAAGGAACCAATCGATTTTTCTGTATTAAAAAATACTTTTTCTGAACTTTTAACTTCACTTTTGAGAGTATTATTATTTGCCTTAATAGTAATAACTTCTTCACTACCTATTTTTTTTAATTCTCTATTAACAGTTTCGGAAATGTCACTAATTTCGTAAGAACCTTCAGGAATTTTAATAGTTATGTTTCCAATACGAAGTAAATTATTCTTGCTATCAACATTAGGGATTGAGTTGTACGTTTGAAAGTCAATTAAACCACAAACATAATCAGTTTTCAGCTCCAAAGATGGAAAATACTCAGCTGTTAGTACAGATGAACTACCACTTAAAGTTAATGTTAATGACATGGTTGTTTGGAATAAAATGAGACTTTTGATTAAAAAAAATGTAGCTTTATTTATGACTTACAGCGATTAAACAAAAATTCTAAGCATAAATGACCACAGTTAATTGTTTTATAATTTTGATATGTATCATAATTGTATACTAAATTATTATTATTATTTAAATATTTAATAACTTCCTTAGGTGGTTGCAGATTTCCAAAGCTATCAAAATATTCGCTTTTCGTTCCATTTTTATAATATGCTACCCAATGAGTTCCTGGTCCAGAAATAGAGTCTAAATTTATAATGCCACATTCATTCTTTCTTGCTTTTTTAGGAAGACTGTCGCGCATGAAAACTCCTCTAAAGTTTGGTAAATTCTTAGCAGCCTGTTGTAGATCGAATTGATTAAGTGGTCTTTTGGGTAGCAGTTTTAATAGTTTTTTGATGGTGGATTTAAATAAAGTCCTAAGCCCTTTCTATAGGGCTTGAGGTACAACCCACTACCGGTTTTACCTAGAGCAATTGCCTCCATTGCTTCATTATGCCTATTGGATTCTTTAAGTTGTTTTCGTGCATCAACAGCATCACGAACTACTTTGGCTATTCCAGCCGCCCCTCCTGTTAATGCTCCTAAAGCAGAAAGCCCAGCAAATATTGGAATCAATGGTAGAATTCCTCCAATTTTTGGTATAGGAATAATACGAGGTGTTTTTATTTTTGATTTTTTATAACCGCGAAACATGGGTTTTGTAGCACCTAAAGCAAGATTTATTGCATCATTTATTGAAGTAGGTTTCTGTGATTTTAGAATATTTTTCGCTTCACGAATTCCTTTTTGAAGTGATATCCTCGATTTTGTTATCTTCTTCTTCTTCTTCATCCTCTTCTTATCTAGACCCATTCCAAATTTCACCTTTGTTTTCATCGCATTTGTAATGAGCCAAGAATTTAAACGTTCTCCAACTGAAGCGTCGCTAGATTTAAACCTTTGCCAGGCCTTTCCTAATAGAATTTTATCTGCTATATGTCGATTTTCTGTATCTTTATGCTTAGAGTAAGCAATATCGTGTTCTTTACAGGCGGCGTCAAGTGGATTTATACCCGAATCGCTACGTTCTAATCTTTTTTGTAGTTTTGTTCCGGGTCCACAGTATTGATAACCGGGGAGATGAAGTTCAAATGGTAAATTGTTTATTACTGTATTCAGTAATCCTTTTCCAGCTCGTCTCTTACATTTATTGTATTCCAGCATTCATAACAATATTACTTTTTTAATGTATCTCAAACCAAGGTTGTATTAACGCAGGTATAAGAAGCGTATTTAGTATAAAATATATATTAGTTGCAATAAATCCTTAAAGGTTTCGACTTCAAAACGTGAAAAGCAGTAGCTTCTCTTTAAAGTAGCGTTTACTTTGAACTGAGGTAATACCTTTCTATGTTAAGAATATATATATACCTACATAATGAAATTTGTAAAACAACAATCAGAATTACCGATATCAAATATTGATTTTAAAAGCGGAAATAGCCTAAGAAAAAAGCATGGAACGCTTTTACCCAACAGTATACGAGCTATAATTGTGGGTCCATCAAATTGTGGTAAAACAAATCTTATGCTTGGTCTTATAGAACACCCAAATGGGTTAAGATTCGAGAATATTTATATATATTCAAAATCATTACATCAACCTAAGTACAAGTATTTAGAAGATTTAATGAAACCAATAGAAGGGATGGGTTATTACACATTCTCCGATAACACTGCTGTTATAACACCAGAAAAAGCTAAACGAAATTCAATTTTCATTTTCGATGATGTTGCTTGCGATAAGCAAAATAATATTCGCGCATACTTCTGTATGGGTCGACATAATGAAGTGGACAGCTTTTATCTTTGTCAAACATACACACGTATACCGAAACATTTAATACGTGATAATGCCAATTTCATTATTCTTTTTAAGCAAGATGAAATGAATCTTAAACATGCTTATGAAGATCATGTCAATACGGATATGCCCTTCAATATTTTTAAGCAGGCTTGCGCAGAGAGTTGGAAAGATAAATATGGCTTTGTAGTGATAGATAAAGACAGTCCTATTAATAAAGGTCGTTACCGAAAAGGGTTTCATACATTCATCCATATATAAATACGCTTTAAGCAGTTCAGAGAGCAGTTAAAGCAGTTCAGATATCTGTTAAAAGCAGTTCAGAGAGCGGTTAAAGCAGTTCAGAGAGCAGTTAAAGTAGTTCAGATATCTGTTAAAAGCAGTTCGGAGAGCAGTTAAAGCAGTTCATAAAATGAAGCATAAGACAAAAGGAGACAAAGAATATCAAGAAGATACTATTAGGAATATAGTAAAAATAAGAAATTCTTTGAGGAAGAAGTTTCAAATGTTAAAATCAGGAAAAATTCATACGGAGTCTCAACTGGAAGAAACATTCAAACCTATAACAAAACCACTTCATAAACTTGTTACAAAAGTTGAGGAAAACTATAAGATTGATGTAAAAAATGAGCCAAAGAGTGAAAATGATGAACCAACAACAAGTCAGTTGAATCAAACAACTAAAGCTATTTTCCCAGAAATAGAACACACCAGTACACCATTAATAAAAAGAAATCGACTCGCCACATTCGATAATGACTCTTTTATGATGACATCACCACCATCACAAAAATTACCTGAAAAAGAATTAAGTTTTAAAGAAATGATAGTAGATAAATATATGAAATTATATTCTGAAAATAGTCCTGCTATTGATACTACATATGGTGTATATTTTGATGGCAGTCAGTGGAAGATAGGAAATACAGTCTTTGAAATCAAGAATGACAATTTTATAATTGGCGGGGAAGAATATAAGATAACACTTGGTTTATGTGAATTGCTATTTATGAAAAGACCTGCAGCAAGTTTTTATACCGAGGAAGACTTAGCAAATTATACAAATATTATTATTAGCAGTAGCGCACATAAACGAAATTATGATCCTAGTAGTCAAATAAGCGGAAATAGGGGATTTAAATTTACAAATATTATAAGCAAATTCAATTTACGTGAAGGAAAAGGTTTAATGCAGCTACCTAAAAACAATATTGATTATATATATTGGAATGATCCCAATGAATTGGTAGAAAGGCTACAACTTTTAATAGCATCACAACAAGCTGGTCATAATAACCATCATAATGAGATCGTAGCCATAGTAGAAGAATTAAGAGAAGCTGCCATCATTGAATAAATAGGATAGTCACTTTTCTTCTATGCTTATAATAATAATGAGTGTTGACAAGTTTGGACGTTCGAGTACGAAATTTTTAAAACACGGTTTGTCAGGTCCGCGTGGTGAAAGGGGTCCGACAGGAGCTGATGGTAAAAGAGGTCCACCAGGTTCACCAGGACCACCAGGAAAGCCAGGAATAGGATTCTTATTAACAAAAAATGGGGATTATGATATGCAATTGAAAACACTTAAATACCTCGCGCAACCTATAGATGATGAAGATGCCACAAATAAAAGCTATGTTGATATTATCAGTAGATACCTTAAATCCGAAATTGAGAAAATTGAAAAAGCAAATGATAATCTAAATGATAAATTAGATACAGCAAAAGAAGAATTGAGAGATTTCATAGGAAAAGCTATTGAGGATACAATGAAATACATTGATATGAAGATTAGTAATATTAATTTAGTTTTAGAAAAGTTTGTAAATGTAGAATCAATTACAATTAATACTCCCAAGAGTGAACATAAGAATAATGAGTAAAAAAATTGTTGTCAATGAGTTGCACAAGTCTGCTAGGAGGAATTTTAAAAGACGTCGCGTAGTTATTAAAGGTTTGGATGATCTATGGCAAGCTGATTTGGTAGAAATGGGATCATATGCCTCTCAGAATAATGGATACAACTTTCTATTAACTGTTATTGACACATTCTCTAAATATGCTTGGGCTATACCTGTTAAAAGAAAAACTGGAGCTGAAGTTACTCAGGCTATGAGAACAATATTAAAAGATGGAAGACATCCTAAAAATTTGCAAACCGATGATGGGAAGGAATTTTTTAATAAAAATTTCGCAGAGCTTATGAAAAACTACAAAATCAATCATTATTCTACATATAGTTCTCTTAAGGCGTCAATAGCTGAACGATTTAATAGAACCTTAAAGTCTATGATGTGGAAAGAATTTAGCATGAGGGGATCATATCGATGGATTGATATTATAAAACAATTAATTTTAGCATACAATATGAAGAAACATCGTACTATAAAAATGCGTCCCTTTGAGGTTAACGATCGCAATGAACAACAGCTTATTTCAACAACATATAATCATATAAAAGTAGCCCCAAAAGCTCGATATCAAATTGGAGACTTTGTTCGAATTAGTAAATACAAGCACGTGTTTGAAAAGGGCTATACACCAAATTGGACAACTGAAATTTTTAAAATCAGAAAAATTCAGCTAACAAATCCAGTTACATATCTCTTGGAAGATTATAAAGGTAATCCGATACAAGGTGGATTCTATGAACTCGAACTTCAGAAAAGCAAAAATCCTACTTTATTCTTAGTTGAAAAAATTGTAAAACAAAAAGATGATAGGGTTTTTGTAAAGTGGTTAGGATTTTCATCAAAACACAATTCTTGGATTAATAAAAATGATGTATTATAAAATCAAAACAACAACAACAACAGCAACAAAAGAAATTGAAGAGCTTGGGGAAAAGCAGAATAAACATAAATGTTTTAAAAAATTTGTTAGTTTTTATTTTTTATTATTATTAAATCTAGTATTATATATTTGTTTCCGATGATATTCGTTCCATATTGGCTCTAGAATTTTATTCAGCTCGTTGATCCTTTGTTGGAAGCGATGTCTTTCAATAGCATGCAAATGCCATTCTCCCTTACGAGCAGCTCTATAAGCAAAGCCCCATGTAATCATGTAATGTATCTCTGGTGGTGTTGTTGTAAAATGCACTTTTTTGGGTGTCATTGCTGTTACTTGTTTCTCTCTCTCCTATTTTAACCAGCTTCCACAACAGGATAGACAGCCTCTTTTCTTTAAGTTTTTGTAGAAATTAATCAAGTATAACACTCTCTTTAAATGCATATCCACACTATGACATTCACATGTATCGGGACCTTCTGTTGCATCATCTTTAGACCATGGACAGCTTGTGTAGTGCTCACCATATTTCGATTTCACCTTGTCTACATTTACAAATAATTTCAAAAAATCTAAATGTTCCTTTATTTCCTCTTTATGTTCATCACACATTATTTCAAAGCATTCACTTAAAAATTGTTCAATATTCATCTTTCTATGACGGTAGACGAATAATAACTAAGCTCACTTTTTTATTTAAGATATATTCATTTGATATGTCTGTCTCATTTTACGTAGATCTAGTAAGTCTACATCAGTTTTATAGTTAGGATCATGTTGTTTTATCAACTCAACCTCGCCATTACTTAAAATTCTCTCCGTCTCATATTCATGATACTCATAACAATTTATTTTCAATGAGCGAGCTTCATAATTGCTATTATATGTACACCGAACTCTTATTGAAATATCATCATCAAATTCAAGCATAAAATGTCTATAAAAAATGTTATTGCTTTCAATATATCCAGCAATATACAACTCCTTTTTAATTAATTCTTGCCTAAATCCCTCGATAGCTTCCTCAACAGATACAAATTTCTTCTTAGACTTCTCAGTTTCAGAATCCTCTGATGATGATGATGTTGTTGTTCGCATTGATGTTGGTGGTGATGATGTTGTATTATTATTAGTATATGTTAGCAGTCGAAAAGTTAAACCAACTTGTACTTGATCATTATTTGGAAGATTTAATTTAAAATCTATGTTGCTCACACCATCATTCATAAGGTTTATATCTAGCGGTACTGGTTGTGCATTCGCATAGAATACAAAGAGTGTTAAAAATAAAATAATGTTTGGATGCATTTTGATTTATTAACTTGCAGCGTGTGAATAGTCTGCACTCTTTAAAGAAACTAATTGATGTGTTCAGTTTCCATAGAATTTATACTCAGGCTTTGTTTTAGCTGTTTCTCGAGCTTGAGTTTCATGGGGTGGTTCCATTTCCAATCATCTTCATCGGCAAAGACGCAATTAGCTGGAAAATGATTTGCTGACTTGTATCTTATTGAACCGTCTGGAGATTCCCCAATTAATACGATCGTCCCTCCTAATAATACGAATAATGCATCTTTTAATTTTCTCATTCTTTTTTAAAAAAAGTTTTATTAATTACCACGAACTTCTATTTTAACATGTTGCGATGGTGTAAATTTGAAAATATAATGAAGCTCATCTGGAATAGGTTCTCCACTTCTCATACGTAGTATTAGGCATCTATTACCATCTTCAGGTGTCATATATAGTTCGAAGATATTATGTGAATCTACGGTTACATTAACAATTCTGAAGTTTTTCCAGGCTCCCTCACAAACGCAAAACTTGTTTCCAGGTCTTATAGTCTCACACCAAAACATGTTTATTATGGAAAAACTTTAATTATACTAATGGGTTTATAATAAATCATGATCCTTTTATTATATTACAACATTATGAATAAAATGATTCAAACCTTATTCGATAATATTGTGAAATTCAACATGATTCAAAATTTCGCAACATTGTCAAACTAAAATCAGTAATTCGAAAAATAGTGAAAAATCAAAAAATTATATCCCCATCACATTAAAGTCTATGTGCCCAAATTTTAATAAAAATGAACAACCAGAGAAATCGAATGTTTCCTATCAATCTCTTCAGAATGAGAAAAGTGGTGAACAAAATCCTGTTTTTAGAAAATAATTGTAAAGTGAAGTGGAAAGGTAAAGTGGAAAAACAAAACAACATTATTTACTTAGATTAAACTTTATTTCTGAGATAATCTATAAATTTGTATAAAAAACAGGGTTAGAAGTAGATTTAGAAAAATTTAAATTATATGTGTCCCCGGATGTTCCATGATAACTGACAAAGTATCCACCTTCGTTGAGTCTTTCTATTGTTTTGTTGGATATATTACGGAATCGTTCCGGTAAAAACATCTGATGATCCTCTAGCTCCAACACAATTCGATCTCCATATTTCGTTGAAACCTTCCCACAGCCTAGAATAGCATAGGTTTTGAAGGGATCCATCTCCCGCGCTTTTAAAAGAGGTTTATAATTGCAGCCATTCAACTCCTTCAGGGTTATAAATTCCTGGTTTAAATTTGTTGAATCCATTGTTAAAAAAAAGAATTATAGCACCGATGTCTATAACTTGTTCGTCGAAGACGTTGGAAATGATACTTAGCCTCAGAAAATATATTTTCCGCTTATAAAGACCTTTAATATCAGCAAAAAACCGCAATATCCTTCCTGAATCTCCATAATATCCGGGGTTTAATCGAAATACTCGCCGCAAGGAAAAACTTCCAAAATTTTTTAATCGAAATACTCACCGCAGCATAGAGATATACCTTCCCTACTTGAAAAAAAAATATTTCTCAAACATAATTTTCTCACAATTAAAACACTCTTAAAAAGTCTTACTAAAAACAACTCTATTATCTTCACTCGCCCAACCTTGACATTGATATCCAATTTTTATCTCATGAACAAGCGCCAAGCTTTTAAAAAACTTATCAACACGGTCAACAACCTCACTCGTAAAAGGCACTCGCTTATTAATTTGACCCGCGTGTAGTGATATTAATATCTTCAGCCCATGCAAATTTAGAATGGGGTTGTGATTGAGACATTGCCCAAACACACAAGTTATTTACATCTAAATATGTTATAAAACTTGATACCCATGGCCTGGATGTCGATACGATCAATTTTTTAATAGAGCCCCCAACCGTTACCTTTTTTCTTTTGAAATTCCCCCGTTTTCGTAATAATATCTCCACAGAGTTTTTAGAAAATAGAACCGTGGATTTCATACATGTTATGTGGCCAGATCCCGACCAGGCCCCGAAGCAAATATTTATCGGGGTGATCGAAAGAAAAACTTAAATTAAATAACAGCAACAAGAATCTACAAATCCCTCGGTTCAAATCCCGGACCCGTACAACCTACTTTTTAATTCATTTTTTTTAAATTTCTCCCTCGGTTCAAAATCCCGAACCCATACAACCTGCTTTTAATTCATTTTTAAATTTCCATCGTTACGGAATTCTCATGACAGATAGAGAGAGAGAGAGGAATGTCTGACTAATTAACCAAATCGGCTTCGGGTATCGATATCGAAAAAAAAAAAATTCTATTTTTACTTCGCTCGATCCTGGTGTAAGAATAATGCAGGTCAACCAAGTTCTTATCAATCAATCCAAATCATAGCCATCATATTCCATCATCCATCTTCACCAGGGGCAAATAAATATTTTTCAATTCATTCACACACATATTTATTCACACCCCGGTCGAAAGAAAACTTAAATTCTATTTTTACTTCGCTCGATCGTCCAAAACACCTTATATACACAAATTAAACGACAACGACAAGAAACCCCAATAGTCCAGTGGCTAACATACTGGCCTCTGAAGCTACAAATCCCCCGGTTCAAATCGCAGAACCACCCAACCTGCTTTTTAATTCATTAAATTTCCAGCGTTATCCAATTCTCGCGACAGATGGCGCTATTAACATGAGACAGAGAGAGAGATGTCTGGCCAGCCGACCAAATCAACCTCGGGTATTGAGATCGACTTCGGGTATTGATATCGGCTTCGGGTATTGAGATCGGCTTCGGGTATTGATATCGGCTTCGGGTATTGAGATCGGTTTCGGGTATTGAGATCGGTTTCGGGTATTGAGATCGGCTTCGGGTATTGATATCGGCTTCAGCTGCTATCTAACACGAGACAGACAGAGAGAGATGTCTGGCCCTGTAGTGAAAGAGAGAGACGGGGATGTCTGGCCCTGTAGTGAGAAAGAGAAAAAAGAGATAGACAGATAAAAAAGAGAAAGAAAGAGATAGACAGATAAAAAAAGATAGAAAGAGATAGACAGATAAAAAAGATAGAAAGAGACAGACAGAGAGAAAGAAAGAGATAGACAGATAAAAAAGAGAGAAAGAGATAGACAGATAAAAAAGAGAGAAAGAGACAGAGAGAGAAAGAGATAGACAGATAAAAAAGAGAGAAAGAGATAGACAGATAAAAAAGAGAGAGACAGACGATGTCTGGTGACGTCACAGACGTCGGGCCAAACCGCCCTAATACCTACTGTTATGAAAATATGTTTCCAATTCATAATTGTACCTTCGTGTGGCATTGAGACGATATTTAACTAGACGGACGAACAATGACCGTGATTGCATATGGGGAAAGGTGGCGGCCTCATGTAGAATAGATACTAAGATATAGTGGCGATGTCATGCCCAGTGAACAAATAAACAACTACTGGCAATCTAACGGCGGAAGATTCGCGTTCTTGGACCTGAAAATTGCTCTATTAATTATTTGCCTCTTGCTATTGTTTCACCGCAAAACCGTTCGGATAGTTTTCACCTTAACTGCTTTAATTACTACATACCTTCCCTTTTAATTATTGCAAATAGTATTAATTCCGTATTTCTTTTGTATACCTTTCTAGATGAGAAAACTCAAGGATATTGAGCGAACAAATAGTACCAGTACGACAAACCAAAAATGTATCAATACGACGTTTGGTGACAGCGATTTTAATACTGGGGTAAGTTCAAATTTCCATTTGAATAAATTTACTAATCTGAAACATTTCTGCCTTGAATATCTGGTTAATTTTGAATGAAAATGGTCATGGATTTCGAGAAACTATATGTAGTTATATAAAATAAGTAATTTATTAACATTATTAAAATTTATTTGCTTACGGAGTAAGATTTTCATGACTTTTTCCATAAAGTCTAAGAAATAACTGAATTGAGTATATATTATAGAAAGAAGACTCCCGTAGAAAAATTTCATTTCTGAAGAAATATTGCCGAATGGGCTACTGCCAAGTCAACCGTTTGACCGAAATTGTTTTTCATAAATAAATGACATAAAACAACCTTTCAAATAAATGTCCAACTATTCAAAAATATTGAACCGTTTTTATTTATAACAAAAAGAAATTTCAATTTTTAAATGGGCCACTCTGTATAATACTTATTGGCAGAAAAAAATGTCATCAGTAACTATCTGCCAGAGCAAAAAACATTCCCATGTGAGTGCCAGCGAGACGGTTAATTAGCAATCTGCGGGTTAAAAAGTAAGCGTATATTGAGAATTTATGAATTTTATGAAATGTAGATTTTAAACTAGTAGAATGGCTCTTTGCTAATTCGTAGAAACGACATGTTTAGGTGCCGGTACCCCTATCGCAGGTATTCTCCAAGTAATTTTGAAGGTCAACTTGAAAAATATCTCGATTCTTAAAGAGTACTATTCTAAGTATTCTTAATTTTTGGGGAGTAGAATGGATATATGTCTATTGTGTTTACCTGTACCTGTGACGTAGTTCTCTATACATTTTTCAATGTTTCGGAGTTCATTATACAGGTATTAACAAAAAGTAATCTACAACCGGACTTAATCCAAGATTCAAATAATTCAACAACTAGAGTGATGATAATGAGAACGGATAATTCTCCACACAGCATCAATTTAATTTTTTTAAATTTTTACAATAAAAATTTCCCTGAATTGTATATATTTGGACTTGTATATATTTTAGTATCCATATGCGCTCTTTCTTTAACCCGCAGATTGCTATTTAACCGTCACGGTCGCACTCACATGGGAACTTTTTCTGCTATAATAGCCCAGTCCAGTCTCTTACTACTTAGGATTTCCTGAACAATTTCATCGGGAACGAGGGATGCTGTAGATTCACTCGGTTGCACCGAGGAAAATGCGCATCTTCAGCTCTAGTGTCTCAAAGCACGTAGAGGTCCAGTCTCCATTATGTTTCTGTAGGAGACTGGAGGTGCTGGGGGATTTCGAAGTTGGTTGGCCCCGACAACTCTTTTTATTATTACTTAATAATGTATATAATGAAAACCTACTTCTTAAATAAATAAAAATAAATTTTATTCATTTAGATTTCACGGCGGTCCACTTCTTAGTGGAGTCTTAGACTCATTTATTCCCGATTAAAAACAAAATACAAAACAAAAATAAATAATTTCTTTATTTTATGAAATTTTAATCAATGACCAAAAAATAAAAACAGAACGATTTTCTTTTATTTATTTTTAGCCACACGAAATTACTGAACGGATTTTGGAAGCCCATAACGACTTACATATTTTCGCAGCTAAGGTACGTAGTAATTTTAATCTTAATTAAATATAATTTTATATTTTTTATATATAGGATATAAATAGCTCGGACACAGATTCAGCTCTTTCATCTGCACCACAATCGATTAGCCCGCAACCGCCACCTTCAGGAATAGAGCCGTCGGATATATGGCAATCGGTAAGTTAATACTTTGTTTAGTATAAAAATAAAAATTTTATTTTGCTTGCATTAACATTACAAGATCTTTTGAATATGTTGTGAAACGATAACTCTCCTTTTCATTGTTTTTGTACTATCAATACATTACGTACAATTTAAGTTCAAAATATCCCCAAACACAATTTTCTTTGAATTCGAATTTCTGCTTGACCTTTAAACTGAATTCTATTTTTGATTTATCCTTTTGTGGTGGATTTTGCCGATTTCTTTTTAAAGACTTGAAAAGTTATAAAGATTCGCCCCACGAACAAAACACTGTGTTGTATGTGCTTCACGAGAAACGAAGATTGTATCAGTTCTTGTCGAGAACTGTTTACTAAAAAGCATGCTAAATTGTCCGCCAATTTAAAGAGGGACGTTTACATACCAAACAATGTGCAACAATCTTGTCTAGCCGTTTCGTTGTGCATTCAATTCTCGGAAAATGTAATGCAAAACAATTTTTTTTACTCGTTTGTGAAAAAAGTCAAGTAAAATATATTTAGAGAAAAAGAAGAGAAAAAAAAAGAATTAATGCTCTGTGAAGCTCGGTAGGATTATTCTGGTTTTCTCTTAGTCTTTTTGCAAAGTTAATAATTAAATAAGATTTCTGAAGAACGCTGAAAGATTCCTCAAAATGCAGAAATTGAAAGAAAGTTTTAGAATTCTTTCACACGACAAATGCGGGCTTGCCCCACCGTCGATAATTCGATTAAGTTATTTGCCTTTAATAGGTTTATTGAAGGAATTTTTATATAAATTGTTTTAACGTCAAAGTTAATTATATCGGGAAGTACGGCTAACAGAGTTTTATTGTCCCTATTGAACTCAAATGAATGTTTTTACAACGTTTCATTAAAATCTGTGCGCAGATTTCAAACTAAATCTATGTTATGTTCAAATATAGTTTCTTAGTTAGCCTAAATGTTTACCAAGGTGTCATTTTGACCCCTCTGAGAAAACTTTTCATTAATTTTCTTCAATCAAATTTTTGCCGTATTTTTTGAAAATATTTTAATTAATTCTTATTTATATTAATAATACATATATGCGCAAATCTAATCTTTCCTGTCCTCTACTTCCAGAGATATGTACATAGTATACCTATTTTTACCATAGGGGTAATTTTGACCCTTCGAGTTAATTTTATTATATCTGGCAGCTCAATTTATTTGGTTACTTTCTTTTATTCAACGAAGAATTCAAAGAAAAAAATAATGAAAGGTGAAGTAAGTAGCTCATTTTTTTTGATAATCACTCAGCAAATTATTGAGCACATCAGATTATGTACAGAAGTAGAGGCTTCGCGAGTTTTAGGAACGGAATGGAAGCTTACGAAAGAAGGAATTTTTGCATTTTTAGCAATTCTATATGCACGGGGTGCATACGAAGCCAAAAATTTGAAGATATCATATCTTCGGTCTAAAAAATGGGGAACTCCTTTTTTTTAGACAAACCCTGAGTAGAAACAAATTTACAAAAATTTTATTTTACGCTTCATCCGCTTTGATAAAAAATCTGAACGGCGTCAACGACTTCAAAATGATAAATTTGCTCTAATATCAAGAGTTTGGCGCGATTTTATTGAAAACAGCCAAAAGGGCTTCATACCAGGAAAAGATATAAACTATCGATGAACAATTATTCCCGACAAAAGCTCATTGTAGATTTACACAATATATGCCTAATAAACCAAACAAATTTGGCAAAAAATTTTGGCTGGCATCGGATGTAGCTACAAAATACGTCATAAACGGGTTCCCTTACCTAGGCAAGGATGAAGTAAGGCCATCATCGATACCTCTTGGTGAATTCGTGGTGATGAAATTAATTGAACCATAAGTCAATTTTATATTTTTTCCAATTAAATACCCAAAAAGGTCATTTTGACCCCTTTGGTAGAAATAGGTATATGTCAACTCATGGTAAACCTAGTGTTAAACATTTTTCATAATTTCGAGTCTAACTTGCTTAACTAAAAAACCTAACTTTATGTTTTAATAATAAAATATGTATTTGGTTTATATTTTAGGTAAAGGGATATTCGAAAGAGCTGGAAAATTTACAAAGAATTAATGAAGAAGTACAAAAGGACAATGACCAATTGCAAATGGAGCTTAAGTCAGCGAAAGAACAAATTTTAGATTTAGAAAAGACTGCATTAGAAGTAGAGGTAACTTTTAATTTTTTTATTATATATTAATTCGAATTTAAAACATTTTCAGGCACACAACAGCAATAAAATGCAACATTTCGTAGAGAGAATAAGATACTTAGAATTGAGAGAAGATCATTTGACTAAGGAGTCCCACGAGTTACGGGAACAGAATGAACTTCTCGAATTCAGGATATTAGAATTAGAAGAAAGCCATGACAAAGTAAGTAATTACAATATTTTTTCATGTCTATATAGTCTTATATCATGCGTTGATTTTTTTAAGATTTTTAGTAATTACAAAAGCTTTGAATTTTGAATATTTTGTTGTTACTTTAAATTAAAACGATATTTAGGCAGTGTCAACATTTTTTTGCATTGCCAGCCAGTATTTGCAAAGATATCAAAAATGTTAGTCTGATAAAATGGATAAATGTAATTAATATATTCTTGATCCCAATTAGATTTATTATAATGTTTTGTTGGGTAATATCTTTAGTTTCAGATAAATTTTATTTCATACCATATTACGAAAATCTTCATGTTAAACTGCATCGTTAGAGTCCGACAAGTAATAATTGAATCTCCCATAAAAATAGACGATAATATTTTTTAGATTGGTTTCATACTGTGGTACAGAGAAATTGATTTTACAAAAATATTGTTTTTCGATGTTGGTTATATTTCTGATATTTATGATATGTATAAAAAAACAAACGAAATCAAACATTAGGCTACACAACGGTTAGATTATATTGATATATGCCAGATATTAAAAAATAAATAATGCGATATTTTAAAGAAAATAATTAGATGATTTAATAACGAAAAAATATGGTAAATAAAACTGTTACTTGTATTTGTCGACTTTTTTCTGTTGATCTTCGAGTTTTTTGAATCATTTTTGATTTACAATGTCATTTACTGCCTGCGTAATATTTAAATATTTTTTTGGAACTTCATCTAATAATAAAATATTTTAATAATAACCGTTTAATAACTCATGAGAAAAAATTTTTGTACAATGATATAGTACACTACTAAATATAATATTTATGTATTCGTCGTTATATGTTACTTCGAAAAATAATTTATTATCTTTGCTTAATTTTTCACCAATATGAATATTTTCGAATTCAAAGTTAGCAAAATAATTGTGTCAAGCATATCGCTAGTGCTTTTAGAAATTATTACAAGACTCTTTCTCTATTGATGTAAATGATTTAAAAATCACACAAATTTCGGATACAACGGGGGTGAATATCATTTCAATTTTTTCTCAATAAAACGAAGCAACACTACTTAAAATTTCAGCAAAAATGGCTCAAAATTGTATTAGCAATGACTTTTCTCCAAATTGCAATATATAACACTTTAAGTATATGGTATAATCCTTAAAAACTTTTTAAAATTTTCGCATGCATTGATTTCTGACTTGAAATGCCACTGTGCTACTTTTTTTTTATTGGGATCCTTTGAAAAAATATGTAAAATTTTGGAGTAGTTCCATTTACCTAGTCGTGCCATAAATTCTGTCAAAACTTTAAAGAAGCATAAAATCTAAACAATAAAAGATAATATGTTTATTCCAACGAAATTTATTTTAATAAAATATTGTTAATTAATTAATAAAAGCTTTACTCGAAATGACCTCCTTTAGCTTTTATACAAGCTTTTAAACGTTGTGGCCACTGGTCTATAGCGGCACGCATGGTATTCAACGACATTTCATTTGCTGCTTTCACCAACGATTTTTTCAGACTGTCCAAATTGCGGTGGGGAGTTCTACAGGCCTTGTTCTCTAACTCTGTCCATAATGCATAATCCAGCGGATTTAAATCTGGGCTCCCGGATGGCCAATCTTCTTGTGCAATAAAATCAGGAATGTTGTTGCGAAGCCACTCCTGTGTGCTTTTTGCTTTGTGAGCAGGAGCAGAGTCTTGCTGGAAGACCCAATGTTGTCCACCGAAGAGAGTTTGCGATAAAAGTTTCACAACACCTTCCAGCACGTTGGATGACCGGTCCTTGCTCTATCATCTATGCCTAAGATTTCATTAAATCGTTCTGTGGCACGATAAATGAATCTTTTTGTTATTTTTAGCGGTTTCAACAAATTGAAAATTTCAGAAGCATATTTTCCACACTTATTGAGTGCTATTACAGCGATACGATTTTCTTTTATTCCCCACTCCATGATTACGAGTCAAAGACTGTCACCAAACTGATCGGAATATTACGCCGTACAGTTCATTTGTTACAAAGTGCAACATAACGGTAAAATTCCAGGCTAATTTCTGAGAAAGAGCGCATTAGAAATTGTGTGACAGGTTTATGGCAAGACTAGGTATACTAGCCCAAAGTTAGGAAGGTTCTAGGTTCTAGGTTCAAGTGGCTGCCAAAAGAGGCACACTTAGGCCAAGTTAGGCCCATTGTGATACCACGTGGGACGAAGCCCCCAAATAACTAGCCTTCGAACCATTTGGACTCTTTAATGAACTGCTCCAGGCTTCTAATCCTGACGGAGCTCAGTTCCGACAGATCATTAAAGAAAGTGGAGCCCAGGCTTCGATTTCTCCGTACCGCTAGTGCTGGGCATTGACATAGGAAGTGAAGGATATTCTCTTCCTCTTCCTCATTAAGGCAACTTCTGCAGAAGTCATGCGTGGTCACCCCCATCCTATTGGCATGTTTGCCGATGAGACAGTGACCCGTGATGACCGCTACTACGTTGCTGATAGCGGGTCTCTTGAGCGAGACCAAGTTTCTAGACCTGTTGCGGTCGAAGATGGGCCAGATAGATCTGGCCGTTGCGCAGGTGGGCTCATTTCTCCATCTGCGATTAGCAGTTGCTAAGAAGGACTCTTGTATGGTCCGCTTGCTTGATGCAAGCGGAGCACCCGGCTTAAGAGTGATATCCTCAGCAGGCAAGCCTGTGCCAAGCCTCGCCAGCTCATCCGCCCTGGTGTTGCCCGGGATGTCGAAGTGACCAGGCACCCAGACCAGACTGACTTCAGTTCTATCAGCCATGCGGATGAGCTCCGAGCGACAGTCCGCAACGACCTTGGATGTCGTGTGAACACTTACTAGCGATCTGATCGCAGGTTGACTATCGCTATAGATACGTATATTGACCAGGGGCTTCTTTGTAGCCCTCAGCCGCGCGATTGCCTGTGATATAGCTATGACCTCAGCTTGGAAAACGCTGCAATGGTCTGGCAGTCGAAAGGAGGTTTCTATACCCATTTGTTCAGAGTATATACCTCCACCCACTTTGCCGTCCTTCTTGGAGCCGTCAGTGAAAACCTGAATCGACTCTGGCTGCAAAACTAGACCCTCCGCCCATTCCTGCATCGAGGGAAAGGAGGCAGTAATTTTAATGCCGAATGATGGCTTAGGAACCATGTAGTCCACCGCCGAGGTACGTGGCCCTAGAATCTTAGAATGCCCGTAATCCGTACGTGTCCAACGGTGAACCGCGTTGAGCCTTATGGCCGAGGATGCTGCCGTTTGCTTACCAAACAGGTCCAGCGGAATGAAGTGGAGGATAGTGTTTAAGGCCTTAGTAGGGGTGGATCTGAGGGCGCCTGTAATAAGTAATGACGCAAACCTCTGTACCCTCTCCAGGCTTGCCCGGTTGTAAGCCTTATCAAGAGCTGGCCACCAGACTAACACACCATACACAAGTATAGGCCTAATAACGGCCTCATAGAGCCAGTGGATAATACGGGGTTTCAGCCCCCATTTCCTTCCAACAGCTTTCCTGCAAGAGTACAGAGCCACGGTGGCCTTGCGTACTCTTTCCTTAATGTTGTCTTTCCAATTTAACTTTCTATCGATGATCAGGCCCAGGTACCTGACTTGATCTGAAAGTTTAAGATTGACACCCTTTAGTGTTGGTGTAACAAAGGTGGGGGTCCGGTGTTTCCTGGTAAACAACACCAGCTCGGTCTTATCCGGATTGACCCCTAAGCCACATCTGTCACACCACCGTGCAAGCTTTGCCAGAGCACGTTGAAGCACCTCCGTCAAGGTGTTCACATGTTTGCCCGAGACAGCTATTGCAATGTCGTCGGCATAAGCAACCACTTTGCACCCGGAACCATCCAGCTCCACGAGAAGGCCGTTGAGAACTAGGTTCCAGAGAACCGGCGATAGGACACCACCCTGTGGGGTGCCCCTGGCCGCAAATTTCCTTATGGAACCACTCCCAACAGTGGCATTTATGACTCTGCAACCGAGCAACAAGTCAATGAGCCCTGTGACCGACCCGCTAATGCCCAGGCCCCTTAGTGCGTTCGTAATTGCCTCTGGCCTGATATTATTGAAGGCCCCCTCTATGTCCAAGAAGGCTGCCAAGGTGAATTCCTTGTAGAGAAGAGACTTCTCCACCTGATCAACGAGAGCATGCAGGGCGGTCTCAGTGGATTTACCCTTGGTATAGGCATGCTGGGATTGAGATAGCCTACTTGGACCTATGTTATCCTTAATGTAGACATCCAAAAGTCTTTCCAGAGTTTTGAGAAGGAAAGAAGAGAGGGTAATGGGCCTATAATCCTTTGGCTTGCAATGCGAGGCCTTTCCCCCTTTCGGGATGAAAACGACCTTAGCCTCCAGCCAGGATTTAGGGATATGCGAGAGCTGCAAACAGGCTTCAAAGATGATAAGCAGCCAAGGGCTGATTAGCACAGAAGCCCTCTGCAGCTCCGCTGGTATAATGCCATCCAAGCCTGGTGACTTGTATGGCTTAAAACTCCTGATAGCCCAATCAAGTCTTTCGCGGCTGAGGACCTTTGTGACGAGGTCCCCAGCCTCCTGTGTGACCGTGGATACCACCGTTTGGCTGTCCGAGCAGCCAGGAAAGTGAGTATCCATCAGCAACTCCAGAGTTTCCATGCTCGTCGAGGTCCAGTCTCCATTTGGTTTCATCAGAAGACCGGGTGCACAAGGCGTCGTGGCGAGTATTTTTCTGAGGCGATTAACCTCGGACACCTTTTCCACTCCGCCACAAAATTTCTCCCACGAGGACCTTTTGGCCATCCTGAGAGATTTCTTGAAGTTCCTAAGGCTTTCCTTATAAGCAGACCATTCGTTGGTGCTCTTTGCCTTGTTGAACTGCTTACGGCATGCCTTTCTGAGTGCCGTAATCTCATTAGTCCACCATGGGGGCTTGGGTCTGCCCCAGGGCTTGCACGAGGGGCAAGCAATTTTGGCCGCCCTGTTACAGGCTCCAGTCAGCACGTTCACCGCTGCATCAATGTCCTGTCGGTTATTGATGATTGGTGGTCCATCAGCCGGTAACGCCTGCTGGAGAGCCAGATTATACCTATCCCAATTCGTCCTCCTCCTATTAATAAAGGGGCTACGAATTGGTTTAAGAAAGTCAAGTCCGAACTCAATGTATGAGTGGTCGGACAACGAAGGCTCCTTGGAAACCCTCCAGTCCTTAATAATGTGGGCGGAGTTCTCGGTACACAGGGTAACGTCGAGAACCTCCCGTCTCACAGAGCTGACAAAAGTGGGCTCATCACCTACGTTGCACACCTGAAGGTTAGAGCTAAGTATAAAGTTAAGAAGAGACTCACCTCTATCATTAATGTCCGAGCTACCCCAGACAGTATGGTGGGCGTTCGCATCTGCGCCGATTATCAGCGCTTGCTTGCGCTTAGCTGCCTCCGCGACGATATTTCGCAGGGTCTCATGCGGAGGAGGCCCCTTATGATCATGGGCCATATACGAGGATGCCAGCCAGATGCTGTTCGATCCAAGTTCCACCATAACCGACACCGTATCCCTGTCACTGAAATGGTTTAGCATGAAGGCATTATAGCTGGTATTCACTAGAATGCAGGTTCTAGGTTTACGTATTCCCTTTGCATAGAAGATACAGTAACCCTTCAGATTGAGTCCGCAAATCCGGTCTCCGACGACCCATGGTTCTTGGACAAGAACAACGTCCTCCCCCTTTTGCGATAGGCGCAGGAGGAGTGCAGCGGACGCTGCCTTAGAGTGGTGTAGATTAATCTGCACCACTCTCAGCTTGCTCTCGCTGGATAGGGGACGCCTCTATCATCGTCACCTCGGCGTCATCGGCGTCTGAGAGTAGGATGTCTTCCTCCAGGTCATCCTGAATGAAAAAATCTCCCAACAATCCAGAGGTTGATAGCGTATCGCTACCCTCATCCATGGGTGCTGACGGAGATGATGTCGGGAGTTTCTCAGCACCGGCCAAAGTCTTTGCTTCTACTACGGTGCTGGTCTCTCCACTTTGTCCAGCGACACCATCAGGTCTTTCGACTCTCCTGTCCTTCGAATAGACGGACAGCACGATGGAGTCGAAGCCGTAAAAGATTTTGTCACCCTTAGCCGCTAGAGGTGCCAGAGATTCCTCATTTAGGATAACAATGGCTTGCCTCGTTTTGCCCTTGACCTCTCCGACCTGTGCAATCCTCCAATCATGGGTCGGAAGGTTGCGATTGCACATTCGCATGATGGCCAGGATCTTTTCTGGTTCGGAGGGCTCCGCCGGGATCCACGTCCTGGCTCTCGGTCTGTTCGGGATCTCGTCCCTGGACACGACCTCGAGCCTGGCACCTGGCCAGACTTCGCCCAAACAGGAAATCGCTGCTTTATAAAGATCTGCCGATCTCTGATCCTCGCAAGCGATTAATTTCACCCGACCTCGATACCACCCAGCATCTGAGCAACAGGGGGTAGGGCCGGGGTTTCTCTCCATGACGTCCATAAAGACGCCGAGTAGCGCAATCCGGACCGATCTCCAGTTGTCCAAGGAGATAGCGCCATCCGGATCGCTGCGGTTTATGACAGCCAGGATCAGGCCGTCCTTTGCCACTTCACTAAATGGCTTAGTCGGCCTGACCGTCTGGGGAGCTGTCTTTGGCCGCTTCGTGGAGGCCGGCTCTTGCTCGTCCTGCGAGCGCTGCCTTTTGCCTGCTGCGAGCACTTTGCTGGCCCACACCAGAGAAGTTTTGTCCTTCTCAGAGAGTTCCTTCTCCGGGATGTTCTTAATCCTGTTCAGGAACCGCTGCGCTGACCTTCTTTCTCTGAAGGTCTGAAGAGAGGGATTGCCACGCCTCTTCGCTGAGGAAGTGGGTTGCGACTCCCTAGATGGTGCTGTGATCCTACTTGGTCCAGGCATAGCCTGAGCCGAGCTGCCAAGCACCGAAGAGGAGATGGAGGGCTGGGGTGCCCGGGAAGGCGCCTTGACTTTGCTAGGTCCAGGTTTGCCCACGGACACAAGCGCTGTCGATGCGCGCAGAGCATCTCCACAACCGAGCTTACCAGCCGCGGTCGTTTCGCGAGATGTCCCTCGAATGGGGTTAGGTTTGGATTTCCGGGCTGACCTTGGGTTAGCCACGGAGGGTTTGGGACAGGGGTTACCGATCGCAACGCCCTGAGATAGCAATGATCGCTTCCCTTTGTGGGTTAGCGAAGGAGCAGGATTCTGCGCCTCAGAATTGTCCGAGGCAGGTTTGATGGAACTCATTAACTGGTTCTTACGACCACTTTCGTGACGAGGCACTACTAGTGGTCAAGGGTAGGAATTGGGGAAGAGTGTCCACCATGCAGCGCCCCTTGCATGGCAAGTCCGTAGTTACGACCTGAGGCGGACAGGTATCAGGAAGGCTCCGTTCGAATACAGCCGGTATTACCCCCTGGCTGCAAACCAACCAATGGGCACGGATCACATGACACCCTTGGGTTAGGGGGGTTGGTGGCCCTGGCCCATACTCGCCAATCCCCCGTCTGACATGGGTGACCCTACCAGGAGAGGCTGGCTCCCGCCAATACGACTCCGGTCAGCATGGCCGAATTGGGTCATCGTACGACCGGTATCCACCGCGGTTTTTTCTTAAGAGAGTTACCATCTCTCCGCCCGACTACAATTAGCCAGCACACCCGGCAGAGACATGACCATACCGGGTGCCTGTTTCCAGCCGCCCCCACGGGGAGGGTATAGTCGCACTGCCATCAGTATACACAGATCCGGCACATAGACACAGTTACGGCACGTACACCAAGGTGTTACATGTTGTTCCCCCTGTGCCCATGTGTGACCCCCCTGTGTACCTGACGGCTGACGGCCAAAGTTAGGAAAGAAAGAAAACAAAAAAATAATAATTTGCAATTCACGGAGTCTTCGCTTTGGAATTGATGTGGGATTTTGAACAATATTTATAAAAAATATTAAAAAATCGATTTAAGTAATAACAATAAAAGAAATTCTTACTAAATATGCATATGTACAAAATGCATAAAACTTCTTGACAAAATTTAGTTAGAAAGACAATTCTTCATAAACCGTTTAATAAAATATTGTTTTTCATTTGTAGACTTTATATTACTTACGTACGCACATAAGTAAGATCTTATAGGAAATTATTTTAGCGATATGAAAGTGGGTAATTTATGATTAACAAACCGAAGAAAATTGGGTGGTAGATAAACGTATCATTGCTTAAATGACATAAAAAAAAAAAAAAAATACTATATTTATCTAAATTAAAAAAAAAAAAAAAAAAAAAAAAAAAAAAAAATTAAAATATATTAAAATTTATTTTTTTAACGCTTTAAGGTTAATTATATGCAGGAATATTGGCACAAATGCGCACGTTGCTTTAAAACAATTTAAAAAAAAGTAACCCATGAAAATTTTTGTCTTAAGATGTTAGAGGGGTTTTCACTGCATGCGTTATGTAGCCACCTGAAACTTTTTAACTTAAAACTGAGTAATAAATAAAATATCAATTCTAAAACAATCAATTAAGCTTAAAGTAGCCTTAAAAGACACCGACCCAATAAGTCATGCTATACCATGCATGTTTATTATTCAGGCGGCTTTCTCATTCTTCATCAGCTTTACAAAATAAATGATTTCATTTATTTATGTAAGCGATAACAATACTTTTAATTTAAAGCTAATGTGATGCCACGATTTTTGCATAAAAATATACAAAAAATCGTTATTAATCTTAAGTAAAGAAAAACATATTCAAATTGGCTTTCTTAAAATGCTATGATTGTGATATGTCAACTTTGATTTAAGAGATTACACTGGTCAACAGCACTTTTGTCTCCAAAAAATTGGCAAATCATTTCTATGGGATGTTTTCCGTAGATTACGATTACGGATTGATCCAGGAAGTTATAATGTTGCTCAAATTATAGATGAAGTTATTATAATTAAAATACAAAAAGAAAAAATCATTTCGAAACATTACTTTAAAATATTTCAGTTTTACTTTTTTCCATAAACTCATTATTTTATACAATAGATAATAGATGCTGAATAAAATACATGGCAAGCGCATACTCATGAAAATAGATTAGGAATCAGGTTTTCATCTTCGTTACAAACTTTTATGATGAATATTTATTTTTTAATTATTTTTCAAAAATGCCCAAGATACGGTTTTCTGTTTTTATTATTTCTATTTTTCTCGAAAGAATTACTCAATTGGCAAAAGTTTTTTAAAAATGTTAAGTTCTTCCTGCCATATTTAAAATGTGAAATGCTGTTCAAAACCTTATAATGTATACTGTTTTTCAAAGCCTTACTTGTCGTTCTACTGTGTTTTGAACAAAAATTATTTCGTTTTATATGAGCTCACTTCCTTACACACGTGAATGTTTTTCAGTTTAAAAAAGGCTTCAAGGAGAGATTTTCATCGTGAACGCTGATCACTGTAAGGAATCGATTGGGACACTTCTTTACGAATCACCCTGTATATCAATAAGTAATTCGCGTAAATTGCGAATACAACAGGATACTTTGGTTAATTTTTCGTTTTGTGCGGTAAAACTATTTGAAATCAAAGTTACGAAGCTGGTTCAATAAGTCCATAGAAAAAGATAGAAAAACAAATTATTTTAGGAAATTTTGTTTTAAATTTTCCAACATAATCTCCTTTTAGCTTTACACACATTTTTAAGCATTTCTCCAACTTCTTTCGTAGCGTCTCTTCCTTCCCTACTCCAGCGGATCTCCATTTACACCAATCCTCGTAACCTCCGTTCGGCACCTCTCTTTCGCAATGCTTATCACCGTACCAACTATGGACTTTCTGAGCCTCTCACCTGTATGCTTCGGAAAGCCAACACCCACCCCTTTTTTGACTTCCACCTGAGTAAATCTTCTCTCAGGAATGCCCTTAATTCCTCCTAATGTTGCCTGTTTTTTTCTTTTCTCTCTTGTCATGTGCCATTATCATTCCCGTACTCTAATTTTAATTTATTATTTTTGTTATTTAGTTTTAAATTTATTGTAGCTTGTAATAAGCGATAAATAAACTTTTGTAAGCCATTTAAAAAGTAAGATTTCGAAAAGCTTCAAAATAAGCATCTGTTTGGGACCTCGTGATTGCAACAATTTACAGGAGAAGGTGCCAAAATTCTAACTAAAATAATTTAGTGTGATATATATAGTACTAAAAATATCGTATTATATCTTTAACTAAATTAAATCCTATTGACAATACGAAGAGTCTCATTTAATTTGCGAATATTGCGTGAGAAAAGAGGAGACAAGTAAGTTCGATGCCTGGGTAATTTAAATTTGAAGGGATTGTAATTCTTTAACAATGATTTAATCGCAAGACGGTGTATGCGTGTCCAAGCAATTTAAACTTTGCGGCTATTTAGCTGTGAGCGGCCGGTTAAAAGTATAAGATTCGTACCGTAAAATTACGGTATAGTTTGTTTACCTTAACACTATATAACTGCTACGATTTCGAATAAACATGACGGTTACGAAATCGAAAGAACGAAATACCTCGGAAGCTCTTGCTACTTATCAGACCGGATGTTGCGAATTAGGTCATAGTAGTTGGCAATTTATATAGCCTTGCACGTTTCTTAATTCCAACTCCGGAGAAGCGTATTTTTGCCGCTGATGCAAACATTAAGCTTTGCCTATTAGAGCATACCATGTTACGTAATTGCGTTTTATAAACTTATTTTCAATTCCTTTTCATTGTACCATATGTATACAACCCAAATTAAAAAACGAGCATCTGAGCTTAAAATACGCAGTGTTTAAGTAGGGGGTGTCTTATTAAGTTTACTTTAGAAAAAAATCTAAAAATTCGTTCCATAGTACTTGAAACGCAATTTGAGTACATTATCTTTGAATTTTCGCCTGCCTTTATTTGGTTAAAACACTACAATCTTTTTTGAAATCGTGAAATTTGAAAGTTTGGCAACTTGGACAGAAAAATAATGCGTAGTAATCGTCAAAATAAAGAACAGTTTTGGCTCCTCTTCGATTTATGCCTATTCTAAAAAATGGATCAAAGAGCCTGTATCTAATTTTGTCTGGAAAACAAAATTAAGTGCGCGGACGCATTTCGAATGTTGACTGTGGCATATGGTGAAGCTACTTTGGACCAAAGCGACGTTTATCGGTGGTACAAAATGTGCTCAGAGAAAATAGTATCGTCGAATCACCGTTAGAGAAACTGCTGAGGACCTAAAGATATCGATTGATTGGCTCGTGCCATTCAATTTTTACCAATGATTTGGACAAGAGACGGGTCGCCGCAAAATTCGTGCCAAAATTGCTCAATTTCGACCAAAAACAGCATCGCATTAACAATGCTAAGGAGCTGTTGGACTCTGTCCGCAACGACCCAATTTTGCTCCAGAGGGTCATAACTGGTGACGAATCATGGGTTCAGATTCTTTGATCTATTTTTTGGAATAGGCAAAAATCGAAGACGAGCCAAAATACGTCCTAGCAAAATAGCTGTCAAAAATTAACTGAACATTCAAAATAGCCAAGTGAGGGACATAAGTACCAACATAACGGCTCAAAAACCTCGAAAATCAAATATACGTAGCCCGTCGAAATTCCTAATCAAGTCTATATGTTCTAAATTTGAAAAGAAAGATTTAATCCGAATCAAATGTAGCATATAAACCCCTGCAGAATGAAAAAATGAAGGCCAAAAACCTTATATATAAAAAAATAATTGTGAAGAATGGGAAAACATTCAAAAATGTTGATTTACAAAATTTTCGTAAATATTTTATGGTTGGATAAACTGGTGAGTGAAACAAAATAAAAGAATTGAGTTATTCCTCAAAATACATATTTATTTATTTCTATTTTAATCTATAAGTCAATATAAAAATTGGGATTAGAGGTAGTCTTTGAAAATTTTTAATTATAAGAGTTTGCAGTTATTCTATGGTATGTTAGAAAGTATACACCCTTGTTGAGCTTTTTAATCGTCTTCGGCGATATATTGCTGAAGTGTTCCGGTAAAAACATCTGATAGTCCTACAGCTCCAACACAACTGGCTCTCTGTATCTCCTTAGCTTTCAAAAGAGGTTTATAATTGCAGGAATTCAATTCTTTCAGAGCTTATTTCTCCGTTGAAATTGGCTGAGTACATTGTTAAAAGTGTGATGATTGTTCGCTGATATAATATTTAAATGAAACTATAAGTTCACTAATTTGTTCTTTAATTTAGAACAGAATGGGTGTAGAAATTTCGTAGCGCTTAATTTATATCCGATTTTTATCTAATACTAAGTATCAACTATCAGAAAACCACAATATCTCTCCTAATTCCTATAATTTCAAAATTTACTCTAAGTAGAGCAGCATAGAGAAACGCAACATTCTTCTTACTACCAAAACTCATAATTATCTAAATTATTCGCCGTAACATACTGCAAGTACTCGTCAACTAAAAAACTTAAATTTCCCACACTTCCCACTTAACATACATACGCTAATTTTAAAATAATTACCTTACATCTTATCGCCTGCATTTGCAACATTCCAAGGCCCCTTACAATTCGCAAGATCAAGGTTACTACAAATGATTTTTCCCTCGTCCATCAACCCTTTCATACAACCCATCCTTATCGCTAAACTAGCCCGCCGACTGCCCAAATATCTTATCAACACGGCCATTGACCGCGCTTAAAGTACTTGGCTGAGAAACAGTACGTTGGTGTCTTGTTTACATATAAATCCACTAAATGCCATAGACTTTTTCACGCACTTGCAACGTTGGTGCAGAATATAAATCGAGTGCTCCCTATACAAACTTTTTCATGCACCCTCGACTTTGGCCCAGAATCCGAATTGGGTGCTCCTCATAAAAGCTTTTTTGCGCACCTTCGACATTGATCCAGAATCCTATTATCAACACTACAAGGGGTTTATTACAAATTATTAAACGCAAATACGTTGGATATTATATAAGATGTTTTATATCTAACAATCCATTTCTGATGATATTTTTTATCTATTTGTTTAGGGTGTATAAATTGTGGAGATCAATTTTGTGTAACCTCGCCTGTACCATAGGAGTTAAATTCAATGAAAAACTTCAATGCTTAAGAGCGTTGAATGACGTGATGACCTTACAAAACTCAACTTGTTTGGAAGTAGATGTGCTTAATTTATTTTTAAAATTTATTTCACCAAATTGGAAAATATCAAACAGAAAAAATGGAGAACTACAGTGGGTGCCATCAATCGCATAATTGATTATCACCAAAGAAAATTCCTGATATTTGTAAAAAAAGAGTTTAGTCAAACTTTAAAGTCTCTTCCTTAGAATTTCTCGTAAAATAAATCAGAGAATAGCCATAAAATTTACAAATTGGTCAATTACCTCATTCAAGATGCCCCATTAGTTTATTCGAGGCATATTAGAAACAGTTGTTAGTACCATTTATGCTACTCATTCGAGAAGCATGGAGACTGTTAGGCATCTCAGTAAATATCATGAATTTAGGCAGGGGTTTAGCCCGCCTACTGGGGCAGAACAAATGGAAAATAGTTATTGATCTTCACGACAGTTTTATGGCTGCAAATTTGGAATTGATGTCATTGAAAACTATGGACTGGAAGAAGTAAAATTATGTATTTTTTTTGCGGAGCGATGTTTGAATGATAATGACTCGTAAGAAAAGACGTCTGTAATCACTTTGCCGAGAAACCCACTTTTAGGCCCATCAGTCCCATACTACTTTAAAATGTTTTCTAATATAGAGGAAATGTTTGACTATTTTCATAGTAAATCTTGTAAGATCGAGAGAAGGAAAAACAATGAATTTTCGTGACGAAAAATTCTCTCAGGAGGTTCACATAGAAAACGATCAACAAAGAGCCGGATCACATTCACACGTTGAATAAAGTTGGGGTTCGAATGCAGCGCATTCCTGCGGCAGAAATCAAAGTTGAAACGCGTTCAAACATAGCGCTAGGCTGTGCGATCCGTTCAATACGCTGAGATCCCTCGTCCGCACTATTTTTCGCAATTATACACGAAATCAGGATTTGAGCGTGTTGAAAAGGTAGAGACAAAAGTAAGAAAATAATGTAATAAAAGTTGAAAAGAAACTACCAAACCCCGAATAGAATGAGTTGTCAGCTTTGGGGTCTTGTTTTCCGGTGTTTTGAGCTATAGACATTATAAAGACTTCGGTAAGACTCTGGTAAGGCTTTACTAAGACGCTGTGCTTCGGTGGTGATCGCGGCGTACCGATCTCTACCTATGCGGCGAACTGCGAACAGTTGCAAATTGCACACCGAACGATTTGGAAGTTTATTACCTTGCCGGCGCCCCGTTTCAGTTAATACCATACATATATTCCGGGTTCTTAGCTCTATGCGGGCGGTTCGATCATTTTTTCTATCTGTAAGATTTCTTTAAATCAAGCAGTTGATCAACTGAAATATGCGAACTGAACTCGGCGCATTATTGATCGATCACGATCGTGTCGTCTATCGTTTCTTTAATTCAAATTGTGGCGGGAATTCTGTGCGTATATTGACGCACTTGCTCAGTGAGGTGTGAACTGTGTAAAAGTAAATGTTGGAAAAAGAAAAGAAAAGTATAATAGTATTTATTTATTAATCGCTTAATATAAGCTACTGGCAATAAGTTTACTTAAATAATAGAATAAGTTACAAACAATAACATATTAAGAAAAAAGTAAAATTAGAAAGGAACAGGCAATATTAGGAGGGACAATTAAGAGCATTCCTGAGAGATGATTTACTTAGGTGGAAGTCAAAAAAAGGGGTGGGAGTTGGCTTTCCGAAGCATTCGGGTGATATTGTTCAGTGTTACAAGAAAATAGTGTCGAATTGTTTTTCTGTTAGCTTTTTCTCTGCAAGCAGTTTTTCTAGAGAGACAAACCGATCTTTCAGAAAAGGTCAATACAGTTTTATTTTTTGGCGACTTGCTATTTGCTGGAGGAGCCACTAAATCGCAGTAGCTTTCTACTGTAGCAATGATATGACGTAGTAAACGTAAGTGCTTGACCTACATATATTTCCCTGTTTGAAATTTAAAATAAAATCTTGCTGTGTACGAAACTTGCGAATAATAAGAATTACGTCATGATTGATACCGCTGCGCATATTCCCTGGCTCCGGGAGTAGATGGCCTCGAGCTGGAGCTTTTTGGTATGATCGCATGAAACATAGAAAATTGTGTGAAATTTTTCGGTAGAGGTAGGTGAAGTGTCTCGGTACAAAATGGGTTAAAGTGTTTTCACTTTTGGCAGAGAAAAAAGAAATAAGAGACCGTTTTGCATGAATCGTTACCTCTGCGGTAATTGTACCGCCAACGATCAGGTGAATTTGAGCAAAAATTCGTTGTATGAATGTGAAGCTAACTACCTTTGATTCATGATTGTTTATGTTTGTGGCTTTTATTAGCGCGGAAAGGTAATGCCTTGAACTTATGCATAACTGATTATTGCAATAGCTGTTGGAACGGTTTTGGGAGAAACTTCAGTACAATGTGCTCATTAAATTATTAATTATTAGATTTGAACATTTCGAATATCAAAGAATGAGTTAAGATTCGGTCGGTTAGAGGTTTTCTTGATGATATCCCAAAAACAAAAAGAAAAAAAAAAGAAAGCATGGTACTAGTTAGGTAATATGACATGTAAGTAAATACACATATTCTTTTTTTGGAATAATTCAATTTTTTCTTTCACCAGTAAAAAAATAATAAGAATATTTGAAAGAGAATGTGCTATGACTGTGATTTTGGTTACACCACTTATATCTCATGTCCCTCCTAATGTTGCCTGTTTCTTTCTAATTTTTCATTTTTATTTTCTTAATTCGTTATTGTTTTTAATTTATTCTATTATTTAAGTAAACTTATTGTAGTAGTACAATAGTAGTAGCTTGTAGGATGAAAGACCTGACCTTGATAAAAAATCGTTTGCGAGTTAAAGCGTGGTTCGAAAATTAAATTTTCCATGGCATCCACATCACTAATTTATTTTTACCTTTTCATCAACTCAACGTAGCGAAATTCACTATCATAAAGTCCTTTCCAAAGATGTCATTAATGCTAACCTACCACCACCCACTACAGGTACACTCACTTCCGAAAGTGGAAAATATGTTTCTCATTTTCCTAAAATTCAACTTTTCCTCACATTTTCTCCGAAATTCATGTAATTATTGCACATATTTATTACTTTTATCGAATTGCCAATCTTATTTCCTTTCCAACAAGGTACAACATGTCCAAGAAGAGAAAAAATATGGGCATTTATTCATGGAAAACTTCTTCTGGTAAATTAAAAAAAAATCGAATTTTAAAGACATTATACTAAAATTAAGCCCAACATGTTTTTTGTTTAATTAAAAACCAATTTAAGTTAATGCTAATATCTCACAAATATTGCTTAAAATATCCCACGCCATTTGCGATGTATGCGAATAAAATCCTTCTAACTCCCTGTTTAAGGTGAATTGCCAGCCTCTACCGTATTTTCGTCGCTGCAGTCTCAATTCTGCTAATTAATTCCTCTCTGATGTTAACAGGACTTGACTAAATTTCATCCTTCATCATTCTCTATAAGAAAATTTCCAATGGAGTAAAGTCTGGAGATATAGTAAGCAAAGGTATCGGTTCACCGTGACCAATCCAGAGTTCAGGAAATTGTTCATTTAATTTCAGATTCACAATGCTACTAGTATGCACTGATGGTCCATCGTATTAGTAAAATATTGACCTTGTATTATCCAGAGAGATGTCTTTAAGTAGATATTCTCCAAAAATTTCAAAAATTTCGCTATTTGGCTATTAAGCAGTTGCGACAAAAATAATGGTGCTATTAAATGATTAGCGATGTCACCAGCCCAAACATTGGCACTAAATTTATGCTGAAAAGAGGTCACCCTTGTCCTATGTGGGTTAGTATCCCACTTTTTTTTAGAAAGGACTGATTGATATTTATAAGTAATTTATTGAAATTTTACGTGTGAATTATTACATAGAAAAATTTATAGATTTACCAATATAAATTGGAAGAACTGTAATATAATATAATAGGAATTCTTCAGAAGACGTACGTATTTAATTATGTATATAGCACCCTGAGGAAGAAGACTGCCAAAAGATCCTTCAATATCTTGGAATATAAGATAAATTATGAGAGTTTTCTGTTATTTTTATTTACTTAATAAATTTCCTTATTGTATGGCGAAATATGTTATAATTTTTCTTTTAAAATTGAACAAAACGATAATGTTATTTTTGCTTTTTAACCAAAGTTTTCATGGGAATCGAACCCACAACCTCGGAATGGCACACTTAGTACATCACAGCCAAACCGCTCAGCCAGCTATGCCACCCGAGGCCCCGAATTTAAAAGGAAAAAAGTTAAAATGAAAAGATCCTAAAACAAGTTTTGTTAGGAGACTTATCTAAAGGCCCCCACTCAATTCATTTTTCGAAAACTATCATTATTTATGTTCTCAGGCTATCAACATGTTAAATGAGGAAATGGGATAGCTGTAAATACCGACAGACATACCGAAACTACAAAAAGGTTCATAGGGTTCAAAAGCATTGTTTTGAGAGCCTTACAAATTTTCGACGTTGAAAATTTGAAGTTTTTAGTTTAGTTAGTTAGTTTTCTTGAATTCCTGAGTAATGATATATTTTCTTAAACTGTCTTGAGGTAAAAACTCTCTTACCTAACATAATAAAAAGAGCTCAATTTTATACCTGAAGATTATTTCTCTGCGAATGATTTTGTGTGATTTGTTGAAACATTAAGAAAAACAAATTCAAGGCAGTGGAAAATGAGAGCTGCTCTTCAGAGAGATCGCATAGCAATAACATATCTCACCGGAGATCATAAGACAGCATCGGACATGTTGACAATTGCAATATTTAAAGAAAATTACGCAAGAAAAATAGCCCCTATTCTTGCAAACTTCCAGAAAATGATAATTTTTCACATGCACGATCGTTTCCGAACCGCACCAGATCTCTATGCGATATCGCGAGATTTACGCTACTTCTGGGCGGCCGCGGGCGGTACTTGTGTGGATGAAGATACACCTGGTAATTATTAAAAATTGCCAGATTGCGGCTACTAGGTGATCGTATTTTATATTTCACCTCATATGCACTTGATTAATTTAAATTTACTGTAAGCCGCACGAGTGCGTTTGTTGCGCTAATTGTTTTCCTCTTTAAATCTTTTGCTGTGATATTCCGCGCCGCTTTGTGGCGAAGGAAGGAAATTGAGGTCTCAGTCGGTGATTTAGCTTGCGGTGATTTTATGCGTTACCTGTAATTATTCGTGCGAACTTAAGGAAATAGCTAAATATTTTATTTTTATCTATTTTTAGTGGTCGCTGAAGAGCAACTCAAATCCGGACACACGCGACATGTGGACAGACACTGATAAGTATCCAGACGACATTCTTATGTATACGGATCGATCAGATTCAGGGATCACATCCCCGCACAGCCATCATCACATTTACGATAGGAATGTCGTTTCACCATGCGATCTTTCGGTATTTTTAAAATAATAAAATATCTTAAGTGTGGAAATTGTAGGGATGCACTTTGGACCGTTACAGTTACTGGACCAGGTATCCAACGACGAAGTCAAGCGGCGCATCACAGCCATGACAAAGAAGCCTAACATTGATGAGGAGGACAAAGCTTGCCTGCTTCAGGTGCTTAATTTGATTAACAATTTGGAAACATTGTCGCAAGATACTTTAATGGCTAACGACGAAATGATGAGTTTGGAAATGGTAAGATGAATGATGGATGTGTTGGAGCTACTCCTTTTAAAGTTTTTTGCCCCTCCTTGAATTAGATCGGGTAAATTTCTAAAAAAAAATGGAAAGTTTAAAACCACGACTCCACCAAGTCCATTTGAAAATATCACTAATTTTTATTACAAATTATTAAGGGTTCTTTTAATATTCGTAAGAATTCAAAACAACAGAAGCTTTCTCAAGAAATTATATTATAAATTCAATTAAACAATTTTACTTTAATGAAAGTGAGCTGCGCAACAATACTAGGTAAATATAGCATCTTTTAGCTTCCATACATATTTTAATTCTAGGCAAAATACACTAAATCAAAATATTTATCAGTTCTTCTAGCATTTTGGCTTGGAATTAAGGTAAAAACCTTTTCCTCCAAACATTTAAAAAACGACAAAATGTGAAAAATATTTAAATAAAAAGAATTTTAGGTCGCATTTACCGAGCTATTAAGCTTATGCATTTTTCATATTATTGATATTCAGCAATCGTTTAATATTTTTGCTTAAATATGATGAAAATATCTTAAGTGCTTGCATTTTTTCTAATTTTTACCGAAATTTTGCGGACATATATCGAATATTGGGACAGAAAAATTCCATTTTTATTACCGAAATTTTAACATTAAATATTTCTGGGAATATAAGTGGTTTTCGAATTTAACTGAACATCCCTACATTGTTTTATCAAAATCCGTGAAAAGACCTCAAACTCAATTTATCGCTTTAATGTCAATGTACGGATAAACTAATTTTTTCCCATGGTCTTTAAATAACAATTATTATTCTTTACTTTACACTAACAAAACTAAAAGGAATTTTTAGATTGAAGTATATGTATATTGAGTGTGTATTTATTGTTTTTGTTCTTACTTAATTACTGTTCTAGACTCGAACTCTTCGAAAGCCTTATCTATGACTTCATGTCGTTCTACTGCAAATCCATTTTATTCCCTATTCAACACGGTTTCCTTAAAGACAAATCTTCAAACAAATCTCTAATGCATCTGACTCGTATCTCCTTCAATACGACCTAAACAAATTTTACACCTGGTGCACGAAAAACTTTCTTGACCTCAATGTTTCTAAATGCTAAACGATCACGAGATCCTATGTCCTATCTGGCGAACCCATTCCTTTTGTCACTTTCCTTCGCGATCTCGGTGTCATATGCGATAGTAACCTCAACTTCTGTTTCCACATAGATTATTCAATTAGCAAGGCCAAGTCTGGTTTTGTTAAACGTTGGTCTAAGGATTTCTCTGACCCTTATGACACCAAGTCACTCTTCATCTTCATTGTCTGACCACTTTTTGAGTACGCCTGTCAGGTTTGGTCACCCTCGCAGTCCACACTCATTAACAGGATTGAATCTGTCCAGCGCAGATTTATCCGCTTTGCCCTGTACCTCCCCTGGACAGACCTCCTTCATCTTCCCTCTTATGAATTCCGCCTACAACTAATCAACCTCCAGTCCTTCGCCTTACGTCGAAATGTCGCCGTTATTGTCTCCCTTCACCAAGTCCTAGCCGGTTCCATCGATTGCCCTGACTTCATTCACAGCATATCCCTTAACACTAACCCCCGTTACATTAGATTTTTCCCTACCTTTCGCCTTGGAAGTCATCGTACTAACTATGGCCACTTCGAACCCTTTACCAAAATGCTGCAGATGGTCAACAACTCTGCCGGTTTTTGCTTTACATCTTACCAAAACCTCCCTTAAGCTTGCCCTATACTTGCCTAACCCAACCCTCCAATGAACCATTCAGTTTCTATGTCCCCTGATCTAGTCATATTAGGTTAATTTAGTTTTATTTTTGTTATTGTTTGTTGTTATTTATTTACCATATGTAGCTTGTATTAAGCGAAATAAATAAATAACAAAATATAGAATTTCCAAACAATCTAAGACATCTATGCAATATATTTTTATTAAAAGTTAGATTTTTAAAATAATGGAGAAGCATTTTCAAAAAAAATATTATGATTAAAAAACTGCAAAAATTAGTGATGGTTTTAAACTTTTGCGTACAACTGTAGCTTTGAAAAAATCGTTTAAATAATGTAATATAAAGAAGTAAAAATATGTGACTTATATAAACAGAATGAGGATATGGTTCTTCACAAAAACCATACACATTTCATTTTAAGAAAAATTGAAACATAAAAAGGTAATGGTATCTTTTTCACACATGCTAAATATAAGTAGCAGTAGTATCTAAAACTATTTCTCAGATGCTCTAATGAATAATATTTAGTTGTGGTATTCGAAAAAAAATATTGATACCAATGGTTATCAAATGGTTTCAATACTTTCGAATATATAAGACGTAGTACGGGGAAAAATTGTTATTTATTATATGGGGAAACTACTAGAAAGAGCAACGACTTTGACTAGGGTATAAGGCTCGAACCTGTGACATTCAAATAGACGCTTCGATGGTCTATTGGATTGAGCTACAAACCGTGGTCCTTTCCGACAGTTCTTCCCGAGCAATTTTTGTTTTCATGAGAATTGCGACCGACTGATTCTACATAAATTATATTAATAACCTTTCTGCCACTTAAGCGCTTTTATTTTATGTTTGATTTGATGGAATACGTTGATTTTATTAACTTAATATGAACATACACTAGCTAATGGATATTTTCTATAATATCTAAAACACACTTTCGCATTCATCAAAATAACAATCTGTTTTATCCTTCTTTCTTCGGGATTGAGTTTTTTGGCTTAATTTATAAAACTGATACTTGGTTAATGTCAATTTAACCCAGTTTAATTTTTGAGAATAGTTAGAAAGGCTATTTTCTCACCACTCAATATATTGCAGTTCTAAAAAAAAGTCTAATAATCTTTCATCAGTAGGTATTTGTAATAAAGTATCTTGACCATATTGAAAAAGTAATATGATATAGGGTTTAACAGAATACACTCGCAAAGATTATAAAGAAAATGTTTTAAGTGAAATTTAATTATTCGATCTGATAGTTTAGTATATAATTTCGTAATTCTTTAAATAACAATTTTAGTGAAATAATTAGATGTACTTACAAATGTCAGATAATATGCTTTTATTTTAAGAACCACTATTAAGCCTTTTTTTTATTTAAAGTTTTAGATCAAGGGTAAGAGGGACAAATTTTAGATAGTTAAATTTAAAAATATGTGTGTTCAGCTATGTATATTAGACTCTAGTAAAAATACTGAAAGTACACCTACACGCATGCAGTGACTTAACTAAATAAAAATAAGTTTTCTAAATTCCTAAATGAGGTGTTCTAAAAATACACCTATTATGAAATAATAGTCCATTTTATATATGTCAGTAGTGCATATAACTCAGATTAGTTTGAAAGGTTAAGAAATATAATTTAGCAATCTATGTGCCTTTAAAAAAATTGACAAATTTGTCAAATTTATAATTTTATATTAACCCCGAAAAGGCAAATTAGCCGTTAAAATAAAAGTTTGTCAGGCGGCTAAAAATCCACCGAATAAAATTTATGTATTTAACGTCGAATATTTATGAAATCTAAAAGAGGCGAATCAATTGATATACAAATTCCACAAAATTACAGGTGAAATCGAAAGCATCCGACTACAGCAGCTCGGCCTCGTTATCACCCCGCACTCTTCTAACAGAAGTTCAGTCCTTACCAAAGGGAAAGAAGATCATTGCAACAATCTTGCCATATAGTAGTACCTTATCGACTCCATCAGATTCCCCACGTCGGTTCAGGAGTTGGAATTCGAGTGGCTTACAGGAGAGCGGTGTTTTCGAGGGTGACTCTAGCGATAGCTTTTATTCTCAAGCCACACAAACAGAAGCTGAGGATTTTCTTTGCACCGATACTCCCGCAACCGGAGACTTATGTGCCGAAATCCAGAAGCTTAATAAATTCAGGGAAAAAATTGAAGAGGTTGTAACGAAGCAGTCTACAAAGACTCCTGTTCCGGTGCCTACAATCCTTTCTCCAAATTTGTCGGATCAGAGGAGGTTACAATTTTACAAAGATCGATTAGAGCTACTAGAAAATAAGATACTCATTTATGAGAGTAGTGGTGATCTTCAGACAAAACGGTTATCTGAGCGTCTACAGAGAGAGATTCATCTTGAATCGCTTGCTAAGGAGCTTCGGCAGCGAGTCGAATGCTTAGAAGCTGAAAATCTTAGGCTAGAAGAGGAAAAGTGCGAATTTGAGGAAGCGGAGAATGATACAAGGCTGCGATTGCAGCGTTTAGAAGTGGATCTTGATATCCTCAGTCAACGTAACATTGAATTGGAAATGTCTCGGGAAGCCTGCCAAAGTAAATTAAAAGAGTCGAAGAATCAGTGCGCCAATTTGCAAGAAACCGTCCTGCAGACTAACGAGAGGATGAATAAAGTTGAGGGTGAGAAAAGGAGTCTTTCAACTGCTTTAGGGATGATTAAAGCCTCAATGCCTGCTATAGCGCTATTCGGTGCTCTGATGGTGCACGGAGGAGAGCCATCCAGAGATATCACCTGCACCTGCTGTGCCTGCCATCATCAATCTGTACAAGTGAAACCCTTATCTTCTCAGGAGTGTGACAGTTTAGCTTTAACAGAAAATGCTTCAGCAGATCCCGCCGGGATGCAAGGACAGTTGCATCAACTAATGGAGCGGGAAAAAGAGCTTACGCAGAATATCAATGAGCTGAACCGAGCCTATCAAGAGACCATGGAGAATGCAGATATTCTCTGGGCTCAGATTGAGAAGGACTACAAGGACAAGCTCGCACGGGCTATCCAGGTCGAACAATGCCTTAAGACAAAGATTGCTCAGCTTGAAAACAGATTGAACAGCGATTCGTCTTGTGCACAGGAGAGGATTGTCCAACTAGAAGATAACGAGACTATGATGAAGCACAAAATTTCAATTCTAACTAAGCATAACAAGGAGATCGTAGCGGAGCACGAGGCCTTAGTGGCTGACTACCAATCCGTGAAAGATGAAATGTTCAAACTTAAGAAGTACATCGAAGGACCAGGTCAAGAAATGATCGAACGTGAGAAGAAGAAGTGCCGTGAGCTAGAAGACGACTTGAAATCAATGAACAGAATGGTCTGTGATATGGAGGAACAGCAAAAGAAGGAGGTACAAACGATACGTCTTCAGCTGTGCAAGGCGAACAAGGATCTTGAGAATATCGAAGTCACAAACTCGGAGCTAAAAGAAGAGGTATACACGCTAGAGAATCAAATTTGCGAATTGCAAAAGCAGCGACAAAAAGATGAGGAAAGGATACAGTGCTTACAGGAAGAGATTAAGGCCAAAGAAGAGAATGTTCCAAAACCCTGTACATGCGAAGTAGGCGGACTAGGAGCAAGCCTGGCGCAGGAGATGTACCCGGATTTGGCAAATCGTGGCGACACAACAGGAAAATTCGTGAACTTTGAAGAGGTTGATAATTTTAAAACGGCTTCAAAAAAGTTGGCAGAGGCTCTTTCAAACATAAGGGTAATTTGTTTATATTTTAAATTTTCGTATTTTAATTATTAATTAATAATCAAATTGGTCGCAGTAATTCGTGGGTACGTTTTTTAGAGCCTTGCTTATGCACAGAGACAAATCTTTGGTATCATTGGATGACTTCTAAAATAACTAAGATCAAATTTTTAAATTTGGCAATTTTGTTATCTTTCCTTTTTAAATTTGAAGACTGGAAACTAAGGCGTGTGTTAATAATAGTTATTAACTATCTTTTTACTAGAGGCGAAACCATGTATATTAATAGTGGCTTTGCGACTAAGACCTACTTTCGCAAAAACTGAAATGATGAATACTTAGCTACGATGTATGGTTGAATTTCTACTCGTAAAAACGTTGATAAAATTATTAAATCCTAGTATTGTACATTTCGACGCATACTTCTATTTTTAATGCTTGCGCCACATACTTTCGCCAGTTATGTACTACTTACTTTTATAAAGCCTTGTTTATTTACGTTTAATAAATAATAAAAGTTTATTATGTATCCAATTACAACTGAGCTTGATCGTTTCTTAAAAAACAGCACATCATTTCAGTAAAGAAACTAAATTTAATTTACTAAAAATATGACCCACTAGTCATTTCTTCCAAACATTTTAACGAAATAAATTTTGTAAGTGAGGTATCCTTTGAATAAAAAAAGAAAAAGAAGAAAACAACTTGAAAAATAAACACAGAGTCGACAAAACTTAATTTTTGTTATAAATTTTAAATCTTTTTTTTTTCCAAAATCCTTTGATGGAGTTTAATTTAATAATGTAACAAGCATATCCATAAATTTTATCATCCAATTTAAAAACACTCGGGCTAATTCATTGTCTATTTAAAGTGGTTAAACAAATTTCAATTTAATTGTTATAATGATTTGTTTCCATAAAATGTAACAGTTATCAGATTACCTTAATTATCATTAATTGCAGTCACTTAAGATTGCACTTCCGTAATTAAAAAAAATACATAATAATTTCAAATGTAACGTAAATATGCAAAAATAAACATTGAAGAATTATTCTTCTAATAGTGCATTCTATATCAAAAACGAACCAAAATTTAAAACTTATGTTCTTGATATAAATAAATAAAAATTATCTGTTAACAACAATTAAGTTGTGTATTACAAAGATAAATAAAAAATAACGATTGATTTTTACTTTTTATATTAAAAAGTACAAATCCTTAAACGTCTTAGCAGAGGAAAGATTCAAACGGCTTGGATTATTAATTTATTCATTCATAATAACCTTTCACTTTGAAATATTATATTAGGTCTACCGCAAAGTTCTGTCCGTTTTTAGAATAAAGAAAAAGAATAAATTTTTCATACCTTGAATAAACTTTACTGAATAATATAATTGCCATCATTATTTATGACTTCTTGCCAGCGTGATGGCAATTTGTATATGCCATTTTTAAAAAATGTCTTATCTTTAGAGGACAAAAATTGAACCAGTGTTTGTCTGATATCTTCTTCGTTATTGAATTTTTTGCCCTGCAAAAAATTTTGCAAGGACAAGAACAAGTGATAATCCGATGGTGCTAGGTCCGGAGAGTATGGTGGATGTGACAGTATTTCCCAGCCTAGCTCTGCGACTTTCTGACGAGTCCCCAAAGCAGTATGTGGCCTGGCATTGTCATGAAGCAGTATGATGTTCTTCCTATTGAACATCGCCGGCCTTTTTTCTTGGAGTGCTGTTTTTAATTTATCCAATTGCTGACAGTACCTCTCCAAATTTAGCCTTTCGTTTGGTTTCAACAGCTCAAAATGTATTGAGTCTCGAATGTCCCACCATATACACAACATTCTCTTGTTCAGGCTCAACTTCGGTTTAGGGGTGGAGGGGGCAGGGTTTCCAGATTCACAATATGCCCTTTTCCTAATGACGTTGTCATATGTAATCCACTTTTCATCCCCAGTTATCATCCGGTTCAAGAAGGGTTCGATTTTGTTGCGTGAAAGCAGAGATGTGCATACGATGACTCTATCATTCAAATTCTTTTCATTTAACTCATGTGGCACCCATCTCGAATACTTCCACACAAACCCTAGTTTCCGAATATGGTCCGAAATGGTTTGTTGAGCAGATTCAAGCCTTTCCGCAATCTCTGATGTTGTCAATAAAGGATTTTGCTCTAATATGACCTTGTCAGTATCGTCGTCGATCAAAGATGTTTGCCCAGAGCGTGGCTTATCAGAAAGGTCGAAATCACCTACTTAAAATTTTTCGAACCATCTTCTGCATGTTCTACTCTACTAGAAACTGAACCTTCTCCAAACACTTTCAATAAATTTCTTCAAGCTTCTGTAGCATTTCTTTCTTGTTGAAATTCGTATAAAATACAGTGGCGTAAATTAACTTTATCGGTCGCCATGGGTACGCGATCGCGTTTCACTTAATACTGACAAGAATGATCTTCGTTTTAGTTCATCTAGGACGTCAGTGTGTATACATTGTTAGCGATAGAAAGAGAGAACCATATATGCATCATATGAACATGCACATACTGAAACTGATTGTAACCGGAACGGACAGAACTTTCCGGTAGACCTAATACTTATAAAATTTATTATTATTATTTTTGAGAGAAGACAAAAACTGGTCAATACCTTGGGAACTATTATTAAATTAAGGAAAATATAAGCAGTTATAATAGTTGAATTTTCCAGAGAAGGTAATTATAAATTACTCCTAAAAAATACACTTATTTTCCTAAAGGTTATTAGTAACTTTCCTCTTATGTAATCTATAAAAATATTTCAAATGTTTTCGAGAAAAGTTCGCTGAAGACCATCAGAAATTGTAATTAATCAAAAAATCAAAAAAAGTAAATTTTCATCTTTTTTTAATTATCTATGTAATATATGGATCTAAAAAATTACTTTAGTTATACAAACACTTGGATTTTTAAAGGTTTATAAATAATATTTAATTGTTTACGTTTTTATTTTTTTATTAAAGCATTGCGATAACTGTGGTAATCACACGAAGAATATCCAAAAGATGGCATATGAAGTTAAACATTTCTCAGACAACATCCATACAACTTTGGGAGAAGAGGTAAGTGTAGACGATCAGGATGAAGAAGAAAATGAAAAAACTGAAAAGGTCGAGAAGTTTGGCGGTGAGAGTGGTGATGATGATCAAGGTGGTGCAGGTGGTGCTGCTTTCAAAAATGCAATTGAAGACGTAGAGGGTGGTGATGTGAAACCTGAAAACGCTGAAGAGGATACGCCTGCAAAAGATGCGCCCACAAATGATGCACCTGCGGAGAACGCTCCTGCAGAGGACGGTTCTATAGCTGAAGAAGAATTGAAAACCAAAAATGAAAATCTAGCTAGGGGTAATTTGGATTGTCCTCCCATGTTTTCAAGAACTCAAATCAAAAAATTGCCTTGCAAGGTGAAAAGTTCGGTTGAAATAAATAAAATGCCTTGCAGAGTTAGTTCAATTGAACGAGAGAAAATGCCTCGCAGGGATATGCCAGCTACTGTAGGAGATTCTGTTGAAACGCAAGACAATGATTCAAATGAACAATTTTCCTCTCTTATTCAAAAACTTATGAATGCTTTTAGAAGCACCTATCATAATGTAAATACCGCATCTCATTTCGCTGGATTACCATCTGGTATCGATTCTACTCAGATCAGTCCACGGCAAGACATAGATTTGAATAGGAACAATTTAGTGATTTCCACTCTTAACATTAATGATCTTAAAGATGACTTAGAATTAAATGCTTGTTTTAAGGAATCTGAAGTTGCTGACAATTTTAAATCGCATCCAACTGTAACAATACCGGCTTCAAGTCGTTATTTGGAAATTTCCGAGGAAAATTTCGAACATCTTATTGCTGCACAAAATTTGTGCTGCAAACAATCTGAAGAGATACAAAGCAATATCTCACAATCTAAGAATACAATAAAGAAAAAATCAAGGAAACACGGCCACTTAAATACTCTTCTTAATTTAATTCGATCCAGTGTTATTGAACCTATAAATTTAAAAACTTCTGAGAAAAAACTAAGAAATTTATATAAAGCAAACAAGGTCTTTAAGAAAAACCTCAAGTTGGCCCTTCGCTTTAAGAATGGGAATTCGGTAAAGAGCTATGATGAAATCGTTAGAACTATGGCCTGTCTGCAAATAATTCAAGATATTTTTAAACCAGTTGATATCCCGGTACTGTTGCTCTTGTTCTTTGTTATTATTACCTCATTTTGAGTGTGTTTTTGCAGATTCTGAAAAATCTTGAAGAGATAGTGCATACCAGTCTCCTTGAGTACTACAAACAAACCCCAGCTCCAAAGTTATATTGTACTGTATTTTACCCTGAAAATCGAACTGATGACAGCCCTAAAACGATGTAGTGACTTTCTGGCATATGATTGTTTCTAGTATGGATTTAGTATTTTTATGAATTTGTTAGTAGTGAATTAGTAAAATTTCTTAAATATAAAATACTTTAAAGTAAATATCAGCTTATGGTAGATAGAAAGCAGGTACATAAAACTTACACTTAGGATGTCCATATGAAATTCAATACAATTTCTTATAAAAATGTTTAGCATGCAATTTGGTTCTAACAGATAAAATGAATTTACCTAGGGGTGGGTCATTATGTATTTTCATATATTGCCAATACCCTCTATATTTGCAATACAATTTGTTTAAAGAACTATTCGTAGCCTATATACGCAATTAATGAAATTATAGTTTTAATGCATTTGTGAACTTAACGAACTACTGATGGAATTAATAAAGTAAGTATCAATTAAGAATTGGCTAACAACTAAAAATTGAAATCTTTGAGGAATTAAAATTATACTTTCTACTAAACTTATTCGTACTATCGATTAAACGAATATTCTATGCTTACTTGGTTATTTACGGATCAACTATTTATGGTTTTATTGTGTTTATATCAATTAAACTCCTGTTTTATTAAGGATATAAAAAAATATATTTTTTTTCGTTGGCGGTGCCAACCTTTATTCACCGATTATTAATTTTAGACTAATTACAAAACGGTCTTAAGTCTACTTTTTACTTTTACCTAATTCTACCTGAGGTAATTTTTGGATGGCGCGTGTACGTCTCGTTAGCATTAATTGAATCAGTTGAACTGCGGTCACGTTGCGTGGGCCGGTGACCTGATCGATGCATTGCGCGTGGATGATAAAATGCGCTCTTATCTAATATTTTTAAGTATAGATTTTACTTGTTTTTAGACTGCTCTACTAGTGCGTAAGCAAAGTAAAAATAATAGGTGCATGAAATATCGATTTCCGTTTGAGTTATTTTATATCTTTTAATACTTATTAGTTCAAATTTAAATCATATCGCATAAAGTATTTTGCGAAAAGCATCCTAATTTTATAATGCAAATAAATTAAATAAAAATTTTAATTAATTAAGTCATCTAAAAGGCTCTCAAAATATAAAATTGTAAAAACGTTAAATCCAAAACATGTAATCCACTTTCCCACAAAGGAAATTTGCTATGCGCAAATTTTCACAGTTTACATTTTAATCAATACTTGATTGATCTTCAGAATTTCCTAAATCGCCGATACGAAATGTCAAAATTAAAAGTTGAATATTTCGGAAACTATAACCGAAGCATATATACCACTGTCATGACGCATAGTATTCTGAAACATAAGTGGGGTTTATGTGCGATAAGAAAAGTGGAGGATATCGGCACCATGTCGGGCAGGAGGATTAGAGAAATAATTTCCTCAATGCATCTCCAACTCAAAGTACATGTAATACAAGATGTTTAATAAGCCCTTCTTCTCAAATTTAAAATTCAGACTAGTTTGTAGATGGCTTAATCTTCAGACTCTCACGGAAAATTTAACAATTGCCTTTGATAAAATTACAATTTCTCGGTCAGAAAATTAATCTGCAGGATTTGATAAAATAACTTATAAGCAGTGTGTGCAAAATGATGGTCATGGTTGTTCAAATTCATTAAATTGAATATGCTCAAAAGGGCTCGATGATCCATCCGAACTATTTAACAAACGTTTTTTGTAATATTGTAATTTCTCTCTCAACTCCATCAAATAGTGTACATGATATTTTTGGGTCTGCCTATAAAGTTCAAGATAGAATCAGTATAGACAGTATTCTAAGCTCCATTCCTGAAATTGTAATTATACAGGAGAATCTTCAGGTACTTACTCTACGTGGCATTTGTAAGGGTATCCTTCGTGAACGTGCTTCTAATTTATTTAAAGAATTCAATTTTTTCTATAGGTGACTTAATTATATGTTGACTAGGACTCGTTCAACTTTAAGTTATTTTAAATGCATTCGTACAAAAATATGCTTCTTTGTTTTTTGTATTAAATAAATTCATTATACTTAGTATTTACCAAGGGGAGGCGGAACGAAAATTAAAATCACGTTTCACCACCCAAAGCAGCGCACACGTTCGAATACGTTTGGCTCGCCTTTAAAAATGCACAGTGAAAAAATGTAAGCAGCCCGCATCCGTATACATGCTCTGAGTGTGCTACCTGCCTGTTCCCCATTCTCAATTCAGGATTTCCCTATGCTGGTACATTGCCTAGGGATGGCACTAACACAATGCATGCAGAGGCACACAGCGAGCCCAACAGATTGGCCCGCTTTTAAAAACGCGTGATAAAAAAAAGCTGCATTTTATTGCCTACACTGTAAGTGCTGTAGATGAGAATTTTTGGCTGCCTATTCTTATCTCTTTCGTTCTTATTGGAATTTAGATAAGGTATAGGAAGCAATAGTTCTTTGCTACTTTCTCTAATGGAAAAATTTTCCCCAGGCAGTTTTAGAAGTTGCATATGGGTTAGAGCTTTAAGCTTGTATAGAGAGTGTCACATCTAGTAATTCATGATCTTTGGTAGATAGCACAGACAAGCCTCGTGATGTATTTTTATTATCTCTTCGTATCGTGATCAGTTTTTAGTTGTTCTTGGTCACATTCGCACGTCGAAATTTACGTTCATAAATCCATCATACCATTACAGATTACTTATTTTGTATTTTGGATTTTTGTATAAATAAACATTTTGTAATACTTGCGTCTACCACAATTATTGCATCAGGCTGTAATTGCGTATCAAATATTCCACGTAATATTCACTTCTGACCCGATCACCGTACGCGGGTTATGCCCGTAATATTTACGTTTGGCCCGACCATCGTACGCGGGCTATTCCCGTCATTGTACGTTAAGGGGTTAACTAAGTGACTTAATTATATGAGCACAAGTGTTCATTGACATGTCCGTCATATTTGAAATTTTATTTATTTCGGCTAGGTTGTGCTCTTACAACATAAAAATTTCATGTTCTTATTTTCTGTTTAAAAAAAATATTTAAAATTGCTCATATAACAAAATTGTTAATGCCCTAATTAATCGAAGATGTTTGGTAGTCAAGGACGCCGTGACGTCAGAACTCGTCCAGTGTTGTGCTATGAAGAGCAACCAGAACATACTGTCGAAGAGTTAGACGACGGTGGACGTTTGAAAGGTGGAGGGCAAAGGAAAGGGAAAGGATCTGCGCTCAGAGCAGGTCAGCAGGATAGTACAAACGATTTCCCGAATGTGTCATCCACCGATCAATCGGGCAATTCACCAATCACTGATCCTCTATCTAATACTAATCCATCACTACTAAGTTCTATTTCTCAAATTCGAAATTCACAACAGTTCTTGGATGGCTTAAGGAGCCTTCAGATAATGACTCAAAATCTAATAGCCGCCTATGATCAAGTGGCCAGTAAAGAATATGAAGCTACAGGGCACAGCAAAAGAAGTCACGATGTAAATAATTCTCAGCATGAGCCAAGTGGTCGGTTTGGCGGTGCACCAAGCGATATTCCTAATATTGAAGATACACAATTTCATAAGCGGTTTGGCTTACCACCTCCAATTCGCCGTCCGGTTCCGGAAGAGTTCTTAGTTGGCTTGAACGACGCTCAGACGAGTCCGCATAATTTACAAAGCCTGTTTAATACAACAGGAAATATGTCTATAACACACGGTGGAAATAACCAGGGTTATGGTAATTCTATGTCCGTAGGACCGGATGGAAAATTTAAAATTTATATTCCTTTGTTTCTCAAACTGAAAGTTGGTCGGGATGGAAATGTAGAAGAAATAATTCGTCTTCAGTTTGCTGAAAAAGTCGAATTAACCAGGCCTAGGACGCTACCTTACCAATGATAGAATATAATAGGGGCTAAAGGAATTTAGCTTGCCGAAATTGAAAACGTGCACTTAGTTTGCAGATCTTAAAAGTTTAAATATATTTCTATTAATAAAATTATTAGATTTTGAACCACAAACAGTTACAATTACAATTACAAAATATATGAAATTTATTGTATCATCTTTATTTTGGTGGTAGGGGTTAAATTGCAATTGTTCGAGTCCCAAAATTTTCTAAAATAAAATTATATTTGTATTTTTTGGCATTTAACAATTTTCCCCTTATAATAAATGCGATTGATTGATCAGAAAAGATAAACATGCCTATCTATATTTTTTGTGCTGTATATGGTACATACATATGTGTGAATATGCTTTAATTTAATGAAAAATTAATACGTTATAATCTAAGCTCTGCGCATTTTAATTTAACATTTTTCATAGAAATTTATCAATAATGACTCTGAAATACTTCAAAATTTGTTTTAACTAAAAAATTAGCAAAAAATCATCGACTAAGATTTGATTAAGGAAACAGGTACTTTGGAATAGATGTATACAAGTTAATTTTCTACGGGTTCAACCGTCTAAAACAAACAAACTGTTATATTTTTGATCAGACTAACGATCTGATCAGCACGACTTTATTACCAGAACAAAACTTAAAGCTAATTACAGAAAGATGTGATATTTATTAGTTAGCCTGTTCACGTTGCTCATGTTGATCTGTGTCAGCAATTATTTGTCACCTACAATCGATGAGGTGAACGCACTTGATCAGATTGGTGTCAGCAATTTAATGGCCGGAATGGGAACGTGTTAGGAAATTTCCATAAATTTGGGGCTGTGATATTTGCGGTGTTAACTTACATATGTCTAAAGTATAATACTTTTACATTTTGTAAAATATTATATTGAATTTATCGGATTTCAGATGTCATAATATTAAAACGCATGTATGTATATGTCCCATTTTTACTAATTAAATAAAAGCTGTATTTTTGATTATTTGATCTGGATTTGGAATTTCGCATTTAAATAAACATTTTAAACATAAATCGGTGCAATTTGATGCTCTCTTCATAAAATAAAAAATTTTTATTTTCAATTTAATACAAAATTTGATGTGAAATCTGATTCACATAAGTTAATAAAAAAAAAATACTGCTAATAGTAGTAGAAATGAAAACTTCGACTAAAAAATAACTGAATTCCTTAAATAGTGTGAAGAATTTTTATTTGGAAACTTTTGCTGTTGCAGTTTTCTACTACGGCTTACCTGAACACTATCAGTTTGTGATCTTATTTCTACCTGTCATTATTTGAGTGAACATTTGTCTAAGCCATAGTTTACATCGTCAAAATATCAAAACGGTGTAGCATCTGATAAAACTTGATTAAACTTGAAACTTAAATTACCTGTAGTATTTCAAAATTGCCTCACAAAAATGTCCTTTAACTAAATTTAAGATTTAGTGAACTTGGAAAATTGCAGAGGACAAACACTAGCTTTTACTTACAGTATAAGTGAAAATTAATATAGGTTATAAAAATACTTATAAATATGAAGATAAACAGGGACCGTTTTATGGTACTTCCACGTTTATTGATTGTTCTAAACCTTGCAGTATTTTGATAAAAATAAGTATAGGGGGGTTTGCAGAATCTCTGCTTTGTAGGCGTTTATACGATTTTCGTGCACACTGGATTGTTATACTGAAGCATACACAAAGTTTGCTTGAAATCACTTGAAAAATTCTAGGGCTATCACCACAATGAGATTATGTACGAGTATCATGTATGTAAAGTGTCTCGTAAGTAAGGGATAAAATTGAGATGGTTGTGGAGGATATTTTCCATGTAATAAAATTGCCAAATTCATCGAGTTACTAATTAAAAGCACTTATATTTCATAATTTTATCAAAAACACCAATCGGTTTTCAGTTTATCGTGGATTATTTTCAAATTTTGGATTCAATATATATTGTTGTTTTACTAAATTAATTTCCACTCTTTTGTCTAAAAATGTATGTAAGGAAAGGCATCATAAAAAGTTTGTTTTACTTTGACATTGTTCTCTTTAAGTACCATCGTAAAGTATCGATTTATCGAAAAAATATTCTCAACTCATACCCCTTTTAAGTCAATATAATTATTACTACTATAAGAAGTTGGACTTGGACTTTTATCAGAGTAGAGTCGAATAATTAATTCTAAGTACTAGCATGTTTAAAACGGTCACTTTCAATCACTCTGCTTTCCCTTTCAGGTGGAGGCTTGTAAAAAAGAATTTGAATAGTCTAAATTTTTTAAACAGTTCTTTCACTTACAATGGTTTTTATTAAAAATTAACAGTATTTAGGCCCAATTATGACAATTTTAGAATTCTCTATCTATCTGGTTTTCCAAATTTAAAGCTTACTTACACTTTACTACGAAAAGGTGTAGAGGAATGGTTAGAGAGTTAATTAAAAGTACGCAATATCATACTTAAAATTATTTCACCCTAATAACACAATTGTCCAATTTGTCCAGTATTTCTTATGAAATTAATAATCACGATGGCTTTTAAGAAGGAGCATGAGATAGGTACATATTTTTGATAAACTGACACTACGACAAAAAATATATTTAAAGGTGTAACTGCTAAGATGGAACAAACTTTTGCTGAATACACACATTTTCAAACCCACTACTAATCGCATAATCAGGGTTTCGTACCAAAACTTTATGAACTGGACAGCCAATCGACTGAATTTAAGTATGGTATATGTGTATATGATACATACATACATGTGTGTAAAGAACACTCTTAAAGTGCGCGTCACGAAGTTCTAACATTATGCAAAATTTAAATTCTTAAGACGTTTGTAAACAAAATGTCTGCTACAGACAAATCGACGAACGTAAGATCTTATAAGACTTTCATTTTTCCTTTTGAATCCTAAAAACTAATGTACTAAAGAATCTACACTTTGGTAATTATCCATGAAAAATTGAAGAGTCATGGATCTTTTATGAAAAAATCATAAAATGATTATAACTTCGTGTGGGAATTGGACAAAAACTTTTTAGACAAATAGGTAGGAAATTCTATAAGTTGTTAAATTGATAATAAATATTTTCGTCGAAAATTTCATGTTTTTGGAGATATTTTGCAACATACCACTTTCCGTCATATTTGCCTCGGCTTACTTAATTAATTAGGTGATAGATGAACTCAGAATCCCAAAGCCAATGTTAAAATTATTTTTTAGTTTAAATGTCTATCAATCCCGGATGTTTCTTAATTAACCCATTCGTTGCCGAGATAATATTCAGCCACACATTCAGCTATAGGCAACTACGAGATATGTATCTCGTCGTTGGCAGTGAATGGGTTAAACACTTTAAGCTTTTATAAAAAAAAGTGACGAACGAATAACCCTTGAGATGGGCCGTCATATTTATTTTCAATTTTTTATTTGAGCTGAGTTGTATATGTAAAATTATTGTTTTATATTTTTTTTCGTATAAAGTTGTTAATAAATTAATCTTATCTAAATTAAATTGATGACCAGATAAATCGGAAAATGTTTTGCAGTAAAGCACGCTGTGACGTAAGTTCTTGTCCAGCATTTAACGATGAGGATTATTGGGATGTCCGCGAGCCCGAACCAATATCACACGATGTACGATCAGTACCTCAGTATCGTGCAGGAGAAGATTATGGGAACGATTTAAGAAATACTGTTTCTAATATTCAAAATACGCAACAGTTACTAGATACTTTAAGGAATCTTCATGCTCTTACAGAAAATTTAATAGTTGCAATTGATCAAGTGCCAACCGATGGAAGAACACAGTACCAGGGATATTATAATGATACGCAGCATATGTCAAGTGGACGGTTTGGCGTTGCACTAAGCGATATTCCTAATATTGAAGATACGCAATTTCATAACCGGTTTGGCTTACCACCTCCAATTCGCCCTATGGTTCCGGAAGAGGTCTTGGCTGGTTTAAACGACGCTCAGACGAGTCCGCATAATTTACAAGGCCTATTTGATACAGCGGCAAATATGTATCCAGTGCCCAGTAGAAGTCACCAAGGCTATGATGATTCGGAATATCTAACTATTAACCTTCCTGTGCTGCTCGAAGTGAGTTTCGATGGGAAAGAAGCAGAAATAACTAATGTTATGCATATAACTCAAACGGGGAACCCGGCACTAAGTCAGGGAATCCCTGAGGTGCCCCCAGGACAAAGTTACATGGTCGATCGACAAAGAGATATCTCTAGACCGCTGCCTCAACCACAGCAAAAGGATTTGAAACGTTGCGTTTCGTGTTCTTGTGATGAATGTCCAGTTTATTTCACGGACTCAAATATCCCACAGTGTCCTAACGATTGCGGCTGCTGCGACTGCGATATTAAAATTATTAGGATAAGAGAAGCTCAAAAAGATATTAAAATTTGTAAATGCACGGGAGTTGCAGGACCATGCAAATGCAAACCGTCGGCGGGAGAATGCAAGTGTATGAAATTGGCTGAAAAGTATCTGGATGCGTTAGATGGTAAGGAAACGCCTGCGCCCCGCAGACGTTTTCTTTTTTATATTATGATAATTGTAGCTCTTCTGGTTATTGCTTTCCTCGTATACTACATAATATCTAGGCGAAAAATTGGGTGCTGTCAAGTATTTCAGGTCAAATAAATACAAAGGTTTGATTCCAAATTGCTCAATAAATAAATAAATTGTGACAAAAAGTTTTGTTTTGACTAAAAATCTGATGACTTTTGTATTTATTCGATTTGAGCATAATTTTATCCATATGTATAGCTAATGTTCTTTAATTCGTTTGCACATTAGGATGTTTTTTCATATTCGGTGTTTTTATGTTAGATCTAAAGTTAAAACATTGCTCTGTGAAAGTGAAAAGCATACCCTAATATACAAATCTATTTGCGTCTCTATACGAGCATATGTACATCGAAAGTTTGTCTAAAGGCTTGGTGCGATAATTGTAATTTTAATTAGTACTTATATAGATATATTTATTTATTCGCGATAGCTATACTATACCATTTATTCGCGCTAGATATACTCTTTATTCGTGGGTCCCAAATTCCCAGGCCATATATTGCGGTCAACAATTGTAAATTTCAACCAATTAACATAAAAATTGAAATTTGGTCGTTTTTGATTGATTTCAAATTCAGATTCTGATTCAAAATTCAAACTATTCAGATTTCGAAATTAAAAATGGCGGATTTTAATATTTGATATAATTTGAAAACCAAAATTGGTAAATATAGTACGGCGTCCAAATTTTCCACGATTCCTATCCATAGTAATTCGATGGGAAAATATATTCAGAATAAAATCGTGAAGGAAGAGATGAAAAGCCTTTCAGATGTTGGCTGTGGTAAGTAATAAAGTGATTTTTCGGCAATTACGTCGATCGAAAAGTAAACTATTTTTTTATATATATGTTGCGACCAAATACCTATTCTGTTTGCCTTTCAATAAGAGTTAAATGGTGTTGTATTGTGGTGCGTAGAAGTTTCTGCAATAAATTAGCAAGAGTTTAATGTGAATTTGATTCAATTAGTGCTGTTAGCAATTCATTATCCAAATTTGAAAACCTTCTCGACCTGTGTGCATCCTTCAATTCAGCTTTGACTTTTGTTTGGTTTGGATTTCTTAAACAAATTTTAAAGAGATAGTTTCAGTTCAAATGAATTTGGAAATGGAGTTAAGAACAGATATTTAGATCTCCAACAATATTTTTGTATACAGACTCTGACTTCAATCAAATCTCAACAAAATTGATACTAAAACTTGCATATGACTCGTTTGTTCAACCAATCCTTGAATAAGGAAGACAAACGTGGTCTTAAAGATATTTTATTTTCAAATTAATATGTAGGAACTAGGGGTTTCTAACATTAGGTGTAACATGTAGGTGCAACGATAAATTATCAAAAATTGAACTTTATTCAATGCTGTTAAAATAAGTTCGGAACTTCAGCTCTTACAATATATATAGTAAATGTATATCAATGCAGAAAGAGTATGTTCAAATATGTACGTGCCCCAAAAAAAGTGGTAAAATCTTCTGAAGGCCTGAAAATAATACTTCCCTAAAAAAACTTTGTACCGATTTACTGGCGACTGTTTAACTCAAATTAAACTCAAGTAGATTTTTAGATAGTTTTGTTGGTCTTTCTATACCAGAGTCCAGTATTTCACAAAACCCAAATTTATTTTAAATATATAATGCACTATATTTTAAGAATAAAATAAGAAATGCTATTGCTAATTTTACTTTAACGAATGCGGTATCATCTACTTTGGAATGACCATTTATAAATCGCTTTGGATTTTTTTCAGTAAATTTTTCTTTTACTTATTAAACAATAAATTAAATTGTTTCTGAAAGGAAATCTTCTTTCTCATTTTGAAATACCTATTCTTTTCAAAATTTAAATATTAATTCAGAATAAGCTGACAACGTAAATAGTTATGTCCTAGAATGTTTTATTTGATAACCCAAACGGTGGTTTCCTTTTACACTCGAGTTCAGTTTAACTCTATAAATTTGTTTATACTAAAATCTTCCAACGCTTCAATTCTACTTTCATACTTTGTTGCTTGTTCCGTTTGTATTCTATTCTATTTTTATAGCTCTAATTACAATACAAATGTTCGAACTGTTGAAACTAACTAACCCAAAAATTTAAGTTATCTTTTATAGAGCGCGCTCAGTTTTCACTCGACTAGATGATAAAGAAATAAAGAAACCTGAAAAAATATCAAAAGAACCAGATAAAAATGGTAGTCTGAACTTATTATTTTAATTCATTTCTATCATTTCATTCTTTTGTATTATTTTAATTTTTGCTATCCCAATTTTTCAATAGTTAGATAAGTAAAAACTCAATTTGGATGGTGAGCTCTATTTTTGATCGAATTTGAAAGAGCTTACAAAAGCTTTTTTTGAATTGAGATTTCTTAATAAAATTCCTAAATTTGTAACAAACTTTGTTACCTTTGACTTTAATTCATTTTCTCATATTCATCGTTTGCACGTATTGCAACAAATTTACAATTGGCACTATTGACGAATCGGTTCGAAAAACTCTTTTTAGACAAAAATTCCTTAATAAAGTTGTTGATAGAAAAATCCAATTGAATTATTTTGATGTTATGTGAGGAAAAATTAAAGAAGTCAAAGGTTACTAAAATGAGTTTATGAGAATTTTAGCAACTTACATAATTAAAGAATTTTTGTTCACAAAGGCCTTTTGTAATCACTTTTCGATTCGATTCGACAGTAGGGGCCAGTAAGAAAATTGCTCGAATTTCGATGAAATTTTGCAGAATCATTCAATTTTCCCTAAAATTGAAGAATATGAAAGAATTTTGTGGCATGGGCTATAGTTTAAAGTTAATATTCAATATTTAATTTTGAAAAACTGTCGGGATTAAAAGTTACCATTTCTACCATTTCAGGCTTAAAACCTGAAAAATTAATGTTAAATACCTCTCCTACCTGTCAGTGCTCTATGTCATTTTACCACTCAGGCAAGCACGCATTTGTTTAATATATCCGAATTTTGAAAGTGTAGGTATGAAAATCTAAAAGTCAAATAACATGGGTGAAATTTTATCCCTTATTCGAATTTTTCTAATTTATGGAATGTTGACTGCGTTCAGAAATTAAGTTTCTAAAAACAACTTTTTGACTAAATTAGTTCCCGGTGGAAATTATTTTAATATTGTATCAATAGAATACAAAATATTAAACAATTTTAATTTGTTGATAATTATTTCAGGTCCCATACCAGCTGACCATGTAAACATGGAATCTGTTCAATGCCCTGAAGACTGTCCTGCAGATTGTATTAAATGTGCAGCGAAAAAAAAGAATCTAAATGAACCAAAAACAGAACTTGAAGAAGCAAAAGAAACGATGGATGCTGATGAAAAAGAGGATACCAAAGATGAAAATGATGCAGCAAATAACCTGAAAGAACAAGACAAGGGGGAAGAGGTTCTTCAAAATCGTTTGAAGCAAAGCATATTCGGGCTTGAAATTCCACCAAATGCCTTAGAGTTTCTTCTACGTTTATGCGCCGAAATAACAAAGTTAAAGAAGGCAAAGGATTTAGCAGCACCAAAGGAACTAGAACAAAGGGAAGAAGAGGAAGAAGATGAACAGAAGAAAGAGGAAGAATATGAAGTAGAAAAGATGCCAGAGAAAAAAGAAGCAGCAGAAGACCGACCAGAGAAAGAGGAAAAAGCAAAAATTCAATCTCATAATGAAAAATCTAAAGAAGAAATAGCGATAATCAATGTCAAAGAAAAACTAGAAATAATAGAAGAACCAGTTAAACAGGAGGAGGAAGGGAAAGAAACAGACAAAAAGAAGAAAGCAGCAGAACCAGAGGAAAAAGTGGATGAAGTTGGTCAGGAAGCGGAAAAACCTGATGAAGAAAAGGAAATAGTGATGAGAGAAGAAAAATCAGGGGAAGCAGGTGAGGAAGCGGTAGTGAAAGTAGAAAACCCAGACGAAGATGAGGAAACCGATCAAGAAAGAGAAGTGAAAGAAGAAAAATCGGTTAAAGAAGGCAAAAAAGAGGAAAAAAAAATCAAAACTGAGAAAGGTGTTTCGGAAAGTATATTATTTGATCTAATTTTAAATTATATTTATTTTGCAGAAGATATTTGTGGAAGACTTATTTCGGGATGTTAAGGTTATGAAAAATACTCTTAATCGTGGATTATGCGGCCTGCGGTCTGCTAGAAACAGATTTTCGGTACTGTGCATTTTTTATAACTTAAGACACTCCTCTTCCACTCTTCTTTTCATTAAATGCCTTTCCTCATTTAATAATCCCAGAACGGCCAAACTACCGATTCCCCAGAAATCTGTGAATGTAGCTTTCCTGCTTCCATCCGCTATGTTCGCCCTCTTGGGTCCAAGGCCCTTTTAGTCAGTTGGGTCGTTCATTCGTTTTGTGAGCTCGCAGGATACGAGGTTCTCAAACCTATTTTTATCCATTTTGAAATCGTGACGCATTAAAAACTAATCCAATGAAAAACTATTAGGTGTGAAAAACCATTTTGTTTTTCTTCTTGATGATTTTAGTTTTAACCCTTTGTGGACCGGACTCTCTGACGCGCGAGTGTTCGGCTGGATCGGGAGTCTTAAGAGCATTTCTCTAGTGTACTAAAGCCTATTTCCAGTCAATTCCATATTCTAGGTTATGTTACATCACTAAATATTTTTTTCTACTACTACTACTACTTTTGCTGTTCAAAACCCATTTTGATTTTCTCCAATGTCTTTATCATCTCTGAGAAATCGTTAGTTGGAATTTATTGTTTTTTTTTATATAATGGTATTCGAAAATTGAGTAGCATCAAATTAATACTCATGAATTTCACCAATCGATTTCGAGAGAAAAAAACTTATTGGAGTTTAGTTATTGTTGTAGACCTGTAATCCCTATTAAAAAACTTAAATTTAATCGCATATGTGAAACCGTTAAATGGGCTCTAAGAAGTAATAATTGCCCTCTATATACATATATATATAATACATTTTCGCGAAATCTGGTTCAATTACCTGGGGTGGGGTACTCGTACATACATCGCATGTATACGTTAAAATTTAAATAAATTTAAACGTACCCGATTTTAAATCATTTTAGTTAGTTGTCTAAATAAAGAAAAGGAGAGAAGATGTATTTTTTGTTTCTTTTGAAATTTAATGCGTCACGGTTTTAAACTATTTAAGAATATTTAAAAACAAATTACTAATATTGTTATACGTTTTTGTACTTAGATCTGGGTTGACGACTGCTGCAAGACCCGACTTCATTCATCTGGCTACGACTCCGGCTGTATCTATAGCGTCGACGTCACCAAAAAACATATCATCGTCCTTCATCCCGTTCCTCTTGAGACCTATCAGAAAGATCGTAAAAAAACGTACGAATGTTTAATGTGCAAAATCCTGCCTGATTTCTCCGCACCGAAACCGACACTTAAGAGGCCCCCGTTACCAGAAACATGGACCCCAAGCATCTATATTTATGATCCAAACTGTCCTTCTAAGGACTGTAATTTTTCCATTGACAAAGGGCCGTGTTGCTGTGTGTAATGCTAGTCACAAAATGTAGTACACAAATACAAGCATTCTTGTATTTATCGATAGATTTTAAGAGTATGTAAGTAATTTTGACATTTTTTTTGTATCGCCCCTAAAAGCAATATGTAAATCCCTGCAGCTAACATCATTGTTTAGACTTAAGCTCCGCCCGTTTGCTAACTATAAACGGAAACGTTTGTTCTTTCGAAATTGTAATTGAAAGTGCCTTAAAAAGGACAAGAGCCCATGCATGCCTACGGTGGTCATTTCGACAATAAATCGTGTTTTGTTTTTTTTAGAACTCTGGATAATGCACGCGCTCTTGTGTTAACTTACAATACTACCCTCACATAACTCGTTTACTTGTAAAGGGTAGTAATAGAAATTCATTTTGTAAACCATAGAAGAATAAATATCTAAACAAAATTCAGTTTTTTTGCTTATTCAAAATCGATATAACTTAATTTTTTGGTTTTCTCAATGTTTCCAGCCAGAATTTTTAATAAAGCTTACGCAAGAGACAAATGTTTTATATATGATGAAGGAGTAGGCTTAGTTATGCAAATGCATTGGTATATTGCTTGCTCCTGTCTTAAAAATTGTCTAGTTGGGCTTTTGGACTGAGAAAGAAAGTGAATTTCACGTGTCGATGTGTTCGTAAACGGTAATCATCGAAACCACCTAATTTCAATGAAATTTTGTGAGTGGGTATAGTTTATTCTAGCTTGAAACATAGATAGATACTTTTGGGTCCGATAGGTGGTGCTGTTGTCGAGATGGAGGAATGTGCTTCTTCGTCAGAAGTACGATCTCGGTCTTGGCCAGCGCCAACATCAACCCGTGGTCGAGCAGCCAGGGATCAACCCGGCGCATCACCTGATTGAGCCGCATTTGAGGCTCCGCGACATTCCTGGCGGTAATAATTGCCGCGACATCCCTGGCGGTAATAACCGCCGCGATGTCGTCGGCATTCCCAAGCAGGAAAGACCCTTCCGGCATCTCCATACGCAGGATCCCGTCATATGTATAGTTACATATGTCGAGCGCTGGGCCGCCCCTGCCTATAAGACTCTCGTTTCTGGGCCATTCTCCGTTTCGTAGGTGAGTGTGCGGTCCTTCAGGTAATCCTCTATCATCCGCAAGAGATACTGGGGAACCCTGAAGTCGCGCTATAACGCGTCTCCCCGCTTTACCAAATTAAAGGCGATGCGTAAATCTAGAGTGACCAGTTGGTACACCGGGCGGGAATAATGGTTCCTGCTCTCGGTGGCCCAGGCCGCGTCGACTACCTCCTGGATAGCATGCACCGTCGACCTCCCTTTCCGAAAACCATACTGCCTCTCGGAAAGGTCGCGTGTGATGGCTAGAGACAATTTTTCGGTATCCATCCTAGCGACATCGCATCGGGGCGGTATACCACGCGTTTAACACCACCAGCCCGCGCTTGAATTCAAAGTTCAGGATGCGTCCTCCACGCAAATCTGGCCACTCCAAGGACTTCACTTTAAAGTCTCCAGCCACCACCAGCTCCCCATCCATCCATGTAGTTTTATAATTTAGTTTGAAAGAATTAAAAGAGGTGAGTATAAAACTAATATTCTCATTACATATTCGTCATAAATAGTTTACTGGTTAAAGCTGATGTAAAAAGATATTTCTACTTATAAAATAGTAATAGTCAGCGTTGGACGTAATGCATTAAATTTTCAGTGCATTAATTATTTTAATAAGTTAAAATTACAGTTTGCACTATCACAAAACGATTAGTGGTAGTGCAAACATCTTTCATTAACACTGAACGATAAGGCAAAGGTAATGATGTCCATATGCAGTGCACAATGCCTAGCTCACACGATCAAAACTAATGTTAAAGAATTAAGAGCTTCGTATTTGTGGAATATTTGTTCCTACCGGGATAATCTCCCGCATTTCATAAGAAGGGATCATTCATCATATCATCGCTACTAAAAACCTAACTAGTATTACTTATTTCGCACCGAAAACAAAAACAATCTGGCACAACACGTCAATGTAATTAGAATTTAAAATTTAACTAAACATAGAATAATAAAAATATTCTGCGGGGACGGATATGTACATATATCATGCACATACGGATACTGTGTATATTGCACACAACTTATTGTTTAGTGAAAATAGAGTCATTTTAGAAAAATCCCGCTTAATATTTTTCTAACAAAAATACTCCAATTTCTCTGTTAAGTTATGCTTTGAATTTTGTTATAATCTGGCTAGTGCTAACAAGAAACTGACTATTTATTTTTGAAATTCTAAAAGCGAAGTAAATTAAAAATATAAATTATGTGCGTTCGCGGTGAAGACGACATTTTTTCTTGCGCAGATTTCGATTCTGATGATTCTATAAGAGATTCAGATTTAATATTTCCATGCAAATATTACATTATTTAAATAAAAACTGACTCTGAAGAAAATTAAGTTCCTGTTCAGCTTATTGTATTATACTTATGATATTTTTTGAGTTGAAATTAATATATTACCTCTGATTTTTAATATCATAATATCCAACCGGATACCGGATTTGATTAAATTGTAATTATTTTTCCTTACTTTGTTTTAATTATGTAGCTAAACAAGTCAATAACCCCATCCCTTCCATATAGAGAAGGGTGGCATTATTGAAGAAATCGTATTATGTTACATGCAGCTTTGTAAAACACATAAAATGAACACATCCATATGTTCCTGTGGTAGCTAAAGGTTGTAAAAGAGAAGCATCAAATTTTAACAAAAATATGATATTTTTTATTGCTGATACCATGCTTCCTTTGTCAATTGTAGAAAAAAATCGTTTACAACTTTATTTGAAGGCACGGGCCTCAAAGTTATGAGCAGACCAAAAGCAACCAGTTTGTTAAACCAAAAAATGAAAGAGAGGATTAGGTTGGAAATGCGCGAAAACCAGTATTTTTGCATGATAGCAGATATCTGGTCTTTAAAAACAAGAAGTTTTTTTGGCTACAACGCGACAGCTTCCAAATTAAATTTTATATCCAAAATCGACTTTCAATCACGAGTAGCCTAAGAAGTTATCCTTATTCCTTATTCTTTTTACCACATCTTCAAACAAAATATGTAAAATTTTTGAGTTTAAATCCAATTCCACAGGGCAAACGAACCCCAGACCACTTGCAACACCACGGCGTGAGAACACTTGGTTCCGAAAAAACGACAAATTACTTTCTATTCTTTTCACCAAAAATTCATTAATATTTTTGGCGTATATGGATGAAAGTTTCTATGGTCCTTGTGATTTCAATTTTATAAGTAGAATTGTAGGTACAATACAAAAAAGCCCATTCGATTTAATTTTACTTGAGATTGAGATTGTCGCCATACCATTTGGAATAAATGTCGCAAACTGTCAGGCCACTTACGTACACATGCAATGGCCCAGTTCATGGCTTGTAAATATCGAAGGTTTTGATTCCAACTTCAAGAGATTTTCCGCAGCACTCGTCTGCGAACGGTTTTATAGCCACCGACTTTAGCAAAGCCTTCCATAAATTTTTTTACAAAATTATCATTCTAAAGCTTAGTTATCTAGGTTTTCGTCCCCGGCTTATTTCATGGATTTCTTCCTATCTCGATAACGGCCATTTCCAAGTCCGTTTTGACTCCTCGATTTCTAATCCGTTCACATCACATTCCGTAGTCCCCCAAAGCAACCACCTCGATCCTTTAATTTTCAAATTGTCCATCAACGATGTTGAGAACATCATTAATAACTCTGAAATTCTAATTTATGCCGATGATATGAAAATTTTCAAATAAGTCTCTATTGTATCTGACTCGTCTCTCCTGCAATACGATCTAAACAACCAGGTGAAAAACTAGTGCACGGAAAACTGTATTGATCTCAATGTTTTTAAATGCCAAACGATCACCTTTTCCCGTAAGCGCACCTCCTCTTCTCTCAGATCTCATGTCCCCTCTGGCGAACTTATTCCTGCTGTCACTTCCCTTCACAATCTCGGTGTCATATGCGATAGTGAGCTCAACTTCCGTTCCCACATAGATCATTCAATTAGCAAGGCTAATTCTACTTTGAGCTTCATTAAACGTTGGTCTAATTAATTCTCTAACTCTTATATCATCAAGTAACTCTTTATCTCCTTTGTTAGACCACTCCTTGAGTATGGCTGTCAGGTCTGTCCACTTACGCAATCTACACTCATTAACAGGATTAAATCTGTCGCAAATTCATCCGCTTTTCCCTGCGCGACCTCCCTTTGACAGACCTCCTTAATCTTCTCTTTTATAAAAACTGCCTAAAACTAATCAACCTCCAGTTCCTCGCCCTACGTCGAGATGTGGCCAATATTATTTTCGTTCATCAAGTCCCAGCTGGTTCCATCGATTGCCCTGACCTCCTTCGCAGCATATCGCTTAATACTAACCCCGGTAACATTAGATCTATTTATTTATCGCTTATTACAAGCTACAATAAATTTAAGAACTAATTAACAAAAAAGATTAAAGATTAAAAGATTAAAAAGATTAAAAGATTAAAGATTAAAAAGTTTAAAAAAGACCTTATCTAACCTTACCTTTCGTTTTGGAAGTCATCGTACTAACTATGGTTGCTTCGAATCCTTTACCAGACTGTTCCGGATGGTCAACAACTCTGCCGCCTTCAATTTGCATCTTACCAACTCCTCCCTTAAGTTTGCCCTACACTTGCCCAACCCAACCCTCCAATGAACAACCATTCGGTCTCCATGCCCCCCAATCTAGTCATAGTAAGTTAATTTTAATTTAGTTAAGTAATTAGTAAGTGTTCATTTTTTAGCAGTAGCATTCTAGTAATGTAATGCATGTTAATGGTAATGCAATTTTTTACAAATCTGCTCAATGGTAATGAATATCGATTTTTCCGTCAGTGAAGGTTATATTTTTTATAAATGTTCATCTATACATTCCGTGAGCTTTAAAACGAAAATGGGTCGTTGTATATAAGCTTTTTTGAAGGAAGCTTAAGATGTACAGTTTTGGGAGTGACCTCCATCGACATCTGAGCAATAAAAAACGAAATTTTCGCGAAGACCCGATTTTCTTTACGTCGATATAACGCCGAAAGAAGACTTTCACTAACAATATAATCCAGAATTCACCTTAAGAGAATTAGCGAATTGAGCGATCGATTGCAAAGACAAATCCACGAGCAGAGGGACATCTGGGTCAATTATTCGATAATTCAGTTTCTGCACTCGACTTCATTTAAAAAAATCTGAGTGAACAAACTAGACGGAAAAGGTATTGAAAATTGAACTTTAAGTGGAAAGTAGTCGCATATCAGTCATAAGTTATTATTTGCATTAAAAACTTATAAAAATTCAACGGAAAACAGGGGAAGATTTTTCAAATATTGGACTTAACAAGAAACGTAGAGATGGAAATCAGATGGAAGTTAGACAGAATACAGACGGAAATTTTTTAAATGTTGCACTTAGCAAAGACACGGAAAACAGATGGAAAAGTGGCGGAAATATGTTGTTTCGCAATTTTGCCTCCTGGTGGGCTTTTACGAATTTTGCTTTTATTAGCTTTGTAAATTTCGTAGTTGAAGAATGAAATCAACTACTTAAGGTTGAAAATTGCTTCCACAATGGAAGAAAATCGCTATCAATAATGAAAAAAACTATAAAAAACATAATAAACATTTTGCTTTTGGAAAACCAAAATTAGTTTTTCTTTATTTTTTAAAAAGTGAGACAATAATGAATAATCATAGCAAAATAACATGACATTTGTTTTGCAAACCCATTTTTTATATAGCGAACATCTTTCTAGGAGAAGTTCCCGAATTTCAATAGTTTTTCACGTTTTTTTCTGAAAACATTTTCATAAAATAAAGAGAAATGTCTACAGCACTTTTGAAAGAAAATTGTGTAAAGACTACAACTCTCAAATTCAAACTGCAGCAGGACACAACTCAGCAGCACGCCCGATGGTGTCCAAGTAACGAGTACTCCGCGATAATCCCATTCCCGAATCTTGCCTAACCTTTTATACCTCTAACCTGGTCATAACTAAATCCTTTGGCGCCTAAACTATGCGCATGCTAGGACATGTTCAATTAAGAAGGTGCCTGTTTCCCATTTTGTTCATTGCACATTTGCGAAGGACTTTATGGCCATGCACAGGGAACCTATGCTTCCGTTTTTAGAATTGCACAAAATGTGAATCGTACTTGTCAAAAGGGGTTCAGTTATTGTTTTTCCCTTTCAGCACTTAATTACGAACAAAACTGTTTGTGCCGATCCGTCTGAATTATTTATTACCATAGACATTCGACGCTATTTCCAGATTATCATACTGCTGCTCTTCCTTACAAACACCTGTGCTGCTCAGAAGATATGCTACAATCTTTAATTTACTTATTTAAGACCAAGCGGGATTTCCCTGGTTTTTCCGTCGCTCTTACAATTGTTATTTTGTTTTATTTAGAAAAAAATGGGCGAACTGTGAGTCGTTAATTTATAGTCTATAAGACGAGCACTCAAAAAAAAAAGTTAAGTTATTATTGAAAATGCTCTAATTATTACACTTAGATTATTTCAACTGTCGTTTATGACCTTATTTTAGTATTACATATAAGCCATACAAAATAATCAAATACTCTCAACAATAAAGTACATTTGATCAATTCTAGTCCTTCCCTGAATTTTGCATTTTTTGCTGAAAAGTATATTCATTATTAGAAAAACTGTAAAGCTCCATTTATTTGGTTCATGTCAAAGCTAGTTTCATAGTTTAAGTTTATGAACCTACCCGTTAATGTTGAATAATGCATATATCGAAAGAAAAGAAAAAATATAAAATTGCACAGATTATTGATTTACAAATAAATTAATAAAACAGAAGCATCCACATAAATTCTCACGACATAGCCAAGTAAAGAATAAATTTGTGAAACACCTAAAACAATGCGCTAAATAATAATCTTAAAACTACATCTCGTCGTCATTCAATAAATTAAGACGCTTCTGCAACAATTTTAATTACACAATTTGAACAAACTTTATAAGAAAATAAGCAAGTTTTTTAGACAATTTGTGAAACAATAAAACAGTGGAGAACGATCACAAAAACTAATGTCCTGATATAGAAGCAGTCATTTTCAAATAGAATTTTCTTTGCTTGTTCTTAAATTTATAAATTTGCTCAAAAAATTGCAGACGAAATGGAATGCTGAAGTTGCCTTCCAACGCAAAGCGTAAATGGCCAATGCAAAGTGTAAATGCTAAAAGTTCTAGCCAATAATGTTTATATATTTTTTTTAAAATTAAGTCCACTGACTTTGAGCTCAGGGAACTTACTGGCTGAGCCGCATTGCCTGTAGTAATTCATTTTGATCCACATTCGCTTTGCCAACATAATTAAATCATTAAATGCTTAATTAAAATCATGGCACGAATCAGAGTCCTTATGCTTTTTATGGAGTCTTGTTTTATGTCGATTATATTTTACAACTAAATTCTGCATGTGAATTTCCTTATAAGTTTCAATTGACTAGCGAGCCATAAGAGTCGAATTGGATAGATTTAACTGGAAAAATAACCCTTTCTTCTCTTTTTATGTTTCTCTTTATTAATTTCAAGAGAAAATCAAGAAAAACAAAATTAATAAGGCTCTTACTCTAAACTAGAGTGATAATACAGGTTCTTCCGAATTGAGTAATAAATATGTATAAATATTATTAAAGACAACTCGGAAATATAAAATGTGCATTTTTGTCTGGCTACTAAAGCTATATGCATTTAAAAGCCGTCTGCGACCTGGCCACGCTTGCGTTTATTACTGCGATAAAAAAAGATTTTTGTAGACGGGAGAGCACTATGCTCCGACATTTATGCGGACTGTGGTTCAAACTTTGTAGGCGACAAAAATTATATGGACAAGGAACTAAAGCAAACAACTAAAAGATCAGTCTAATAATATTGGAGATTATTTAGCCACAAAGGGAATGTCGTGGCATTTTAATCCTCCTGCGTCGCCACACCATGGACGATTATGGGAAGCAGGCGAGAAGGCGGTGAAATTTAATTTGCGCAAAACCCTGGGAAATACAACTTGTACCTACGAAGTATTATCCATAGTACTAACGCAGATCGAAGTATCCCTCAATTCATGCCCATTATGTCCCATAGAAAATAATGTTAATGATTTGAAAATATCAACACCAGCACATTTTTAATAGGCCAGCCTTTAAGTTGTATACCGGATCCGGATAAGACATATTACCTAGCAGCCGAACACATCACAAGAGTCAACTAATGCATCATAGTAGACAAAAGTCAACCAACCCGCAGACTCGCAGAGGTTCAAATGCAAATTAATAACGATGTATAACGATTTATCACGAAAGAAGGTGAAACTATTAGGTCTACCGGAAAGTTCTGTCCGTTTTTGAAGAGGATGAAAATCAGTGGCGTAGCGTGCTTTGGAGGGGCCCTGTATCAAAATTAGTTGGGGGGCCCAAATGAAGGGTAAAGTTTTCTCACAAAAAAAACAAAAATGCTTGCATTAAATTAAAATAAATATTTATTGATTATAAATTATCGCTTCCTCCTAGAAATTGAGCTAGCCAAACAATTCAAATTAAATGTACACTTTTCTTGCCTTTTTTTCGGCAAATTGATTTATTAAATCATCTATAGCTGAAGACGATTTCAGTTTTTCTAACATTTCTGCCTCTATAGACAATAGTGACAAGTCTGATAGCCGTTCCTGCCCCATCGAAGTCCTTAGGTAATTTTTTATCAGTTTTAATTTTGAAAAACTTCTTTCAGCTGTTGCGGTCGTAACTGGAAGGGTCAAGAATAGAAAGCATGCTGTTATTACCTCCGGAAAACTTGATGCAAGGCTATTGAATTTTATCAGCAATAATTCCATGAGATCCTTAATGGAATGAATTTTTTGAATTTCAGATTTTAAGCATGTTTTCAGAGCAATTAATTGTTCATAAAGATTAACTGAGATGTCTTTACTGTATTTAGCTGACAGTTTTCCGGAAGCATTTTTTATCACTTCGTTTGAAGAAGATAGGAGTTTCTCCGGTTGTAACACTTCGAACATATTACTCAGGTCACAAAGGCTCTCAAATTATCTATTCTCCTAGCATTATAAGAAAAATGGCTTTGAAAGTAATAATCAACTACTAATGAAGAAAATCAAAGCAAAATACTTATTATTGCTCGTTACAATACGTGATCAGGTATTTTCATATATTGAAGGTTGCCATTGTTCTTTCGAAAAACAAAATTCACCCTTCGCTACTGGTAGATAAATAGGTAGTACTTACCATTGCAATCTAAATCACTCACAGAAGCTGATTGCTGAAAAAATGAAGAAATTTTGGGCATTTTTTTTATAACCTCCTCCCTTTTCTGTTTATTTTTTCTTTTCATAGCTCCACTGGGATATTCTCTTTTCCTTTCACTCATTTTTTTTACAAATCAAACTAATTAACCAGTAAATAATCAGAAGAACAAGATTGTATTGTATTACAATGTAATAACAGTTGAACCGGAATGAAATAAAACGCGTAAATATTGCTCTTCGTGGTTTGACTCAAACGGGGAAATCCCGCAATAACCGATGTACGATGTTGCTAACTTTTGGGCGCACGCTCACTGCAAATCCCAAGATTTTACAAACGTATAAAAATAACACGCATAAAATGCGTTTAATGTAAAATGCCCATAAACAAACTATACATGATTTGTAGACACTTTGTATACGTTTCATAGTGTGTGAAAAATCTATAGTTTGTGTACGGTATTTAACATTGAAGAGGCTTAGCATGTTAAACACACTTGGATTCGCAGTGCTTAACCCGGGAAAAGAAGAGATTGCTTTTTGACTTTTGTCATTTCTGAAGTAAAAACTCTATAGGCATGTATGACAGTTTTTTTTATATATTTTTTCTCAGGAAACACGAGATTAAGTGACATTGGGGATAGCATTTCACTAATTTTTGTTTACACACGTTAGGGGCCTCTGTAGCCCGGGGGCCCCGTATCATTGATACGGCTGATACGGCGGTAGCTACGCCCCTGATGAAAATGATACAATTTTTAACATATTGAACTAGATTTATTGTACGATATAATATTTCATCGTTCCTTATAACTTCTTCCCAGCAGGATGGCAATTTATAAAACCTATTTTGGAAGAAAATCTTTGGATGTGAAATACTACAACAGTACAACTGTAAACGTAAACGTTTTCTTCATTTTTAATTTTTTTCTCATAAAATAACTGTAATGAAAGGAATAGGTGAAAATCTGATGGTTAAGGTCTGGGGAGTATGGTCGATGCGAAAAAATTTCCCATTCTAGTTCTGAGATTTTCTGGCGAGTCGCCAAAGCAGCATGTGGTATAGCATTATCGTGATGCAGTATGACTTCCTTCCTATTGAATATTGTCAGCAGAACTCGTCAATTTGTTGACTGCATTTCTCCGAATTTAGCTTTTTCTTAGGTTCCAAAAGCTCATAATGGATTGGATCTTGCATGTCCCACCATATACACAGTATTCTCTTTTTAAGGCTCAAGTTCGGTGTAGAGGTGAAGAAGGCATGTTTTCCGGGTTCACGCTATTTTCCTTACGATGTTTTCATATGTAATCCATTTTTCATCATTTGATCTATCGTGGTCTTAAAAATATCGTCATCAACCACAAATGGCCGCCCAGAGCGTGGCTTATCACTAAGGCCGAAATCACCTGCTTTAAATTATTCGAACCATCTCCTACACGTTCTGTCCGAAACACCATCTTCACCAAAAACTTTTAACAAATTTCGACACGCTGACAAGGACATGAGATATCTCTGTTGTAGTTAATTTCGAAAGGCACATAATAAATGCAATTATAAAGATAGCTTAAAAGAACATGTCCAAATATATTCAAACTTGAAACAAAATTATTGGACAGAACTTTCCGGTAGGCCTAATATTTATGTACCAAAAAACGTACTGCAGCGATTGGATTTCGTCGAAATCATCATCACAAAAAAGGAGTGACAAAAATAATTAATCGTGCTGAACGACGAGTCCAGCGGGTGGGAAAATATTCCACTATTGATCAACACACTAATAAATTAAATACAAATTACATATATTGAACACCTACTACGTTGAGCTATACAATACAAAATTGAATTACGTAAATATCAAAAAAGGAAATGAATTAATAAATTTTATCCGAGCTATATCCTGAAACTTGTCAATTATAACATCACGATAACGCTGAGAAACAAAATCCCACATGAGGATGGCCTCCTAAAAAGTAAACAAACCGTAACCATGTTTTAGGAAAATGGAAAAAAAACAAACAATGCACAAAACACAAAGGGGTACAGATGATCAAGGGAGTTACATGCCCAAGCAAATTTCCGGGTAAATAACGGTGATTTAAGCATATCACGAGCATAACGAATATAAGGGAAGTTAATATTTAAAATCCGCGGCAAATGCCACTAGAGGCAACTTAAGTAATAAAGACTACAAACTTGCCTGAGATCCTTAAAATTGAGTTAGAACCCGATATATTTCACCAAAACAGCACTACACAAGCACCCACGAACTATCACCATGTGAAGAAGGGCCGTTCATTAACTAAATAATAAGCTTTGCCTTACAAGTGATTGACAGCCTGGCGTTTTGACATTCACGGATCACGTTTATGATAGCGATAGTACAAATATTAATTTATCAAAGAAATTAAAATTGCATAACCTCACATAAAAAGGGTTAGGGAGAAGGCAAGATAAACATAAAGGGAAAAATTTGGAAACATTTCTAAGATCCATAAAGTGTGGTACCACAGCTACTTGATGTGTGCAAAGGAACCTTCAGGAAATGATGAGAAAACAGGACGGATTTAATACTAGAAATTTATATTACGAAATATGAGAGTTTAATGTACCAGAGCCGTAAAAGAGGATTTTTTCAAAAATATCATGTCAACCACTTGGGTCGCATGTAGAATGTAGAATTTTTAGATTCCATTTTAACATTAAAAAGACAGGAAATTAATGGAAAATTCAGCTATACTCGTATAAGGCCCATGGTCACGCAGATATCTCTACTTCTTGTTGGATCGCGATTTGGTATACGGATAACAATTTGAAATTTTAAATTTGGTTATTTTGGATTGTGAATTGGACTACGACGATTGTGTGCTTGGAATACGAAATTGAAGGGATTAGAAGATAAGGAAGTGAATAACGAGAAGTAAATGATCCTTGTGATTGATTTTTTCTCGCATAAGCTTCCTTTTAGTGCATATATACCTTATATATGTATATCATTTTTCAACAAGATGGTTGTCCAGCGCATTGGACTTTGATAGTGACACAATATTTCAGTCGTGGTTTCTCAGACATCTGGATCGGCAGAGATGGTCCCGTCCCTTGATATGCCCATCACTCTTTTATTATTGTTTTCTGATCAACTCAACGCAACGACATCCAACTTGCGCGAAAAGCTTACTATACCAATGTCCTTTTTAAAGATGTTAACAGTGTGGACCTACGACTACCCACTGCAGGTACATTCACTTCCGAAAGAAAAAGTTGGCCTGCAGATCTACCTGGGGGAGCCCAAATCGTCCAATCCAGCGCTCAGGACTTTGTTCATTTAATTTTACCTTCAGAATGTTATCAGTATGCGCTGGTTCTCCATCGTGCTGGTAAAACATTGACCTTATATTATCCAGAGAGATGTCTTTAAGTAGTTCTGGCAATGCATTTACCAAAAAGTCCGTATAAATTTGGCTTTTAAGCACTTGTAGCAAAATGAATGGTCATATTAAATAATTGCCGCTGATGATAGCCCATGCATTGACACTGAATTTGTGCTGAAATTATGTCCCTTATGTTATGAAAGTTTGCGATACCATCTTTAGTGACTTACGATTCATTCCTCAACAGAATTTGGTCTAGAAACGCCCTGTTCTATGTCGCATTCCACAAGCCAAGTGCAAAACTACAAACTCTCAAACAATAAAATCATAATGATAAAAAAAAACTAATGAACTAAATTCAATTAACCTACTTATGACCCCGTTAGAATTTTTCTTGTGGGGTTATTTTAAGTCGCAGGTCTATGCGAATAAGCAGATCGGTCCTCAAAGGCAACATAACCCGTGACATAGGTCAAATTCAACCTGATTTATCCGCCAGAGTCATGGACATTTCGGATTCGCGCCACCCAGAAAAGCCGATGTTCTTGATCGCGGATTCATTCTATTTGAAGTTACACGTCCTGTTTCTATTAATCTCTGAAAAGTCCACGAAAATACTCCTCTTTGGGGTGCCATTCTATTACGGAATCTTCTTTGGTATTCCAGGATAGTCTCTCGTTCGTTTCTGTCTTCTGCACCGTAAATGTAAAATAAATTGGCATAATCCTCAAAAATGAATTCGGCCATTTTTCAAATATTTCAACTTAGAACACCCCTAGTTTTCGCCTGATTTTTAAATTTTAATCGATGTTCTTTCTCAGTGACCCTCTTTGGGTATAGCAATAATTTCCGTCCGGTATTAGTAATAGACCATCGGGATAATTCCAAGTATGACTAGCTAAGACAAACTAATTACGGCAATAAAATAAATTCCATTAACCTTTTATGACTTTTCTGGTGCAGTAATTCAAAGTAATTACAGACAGTTTTTTCGTTTTACGATTTTTGCAACTACATGGCAAATAATAAAATACCAGTCACGGTTTTCTAAGGATCATATTTTACTACCTCTATTTAGCCTGGACTTGTTGTACCATGTTGGAAAGGTAATAACATGGGCAATTTGATAAAAGTAATAAATAAAATCGAACAGGACCAAAAAAGATAAGAAAAAAGTTACTAGTGTTACTTGTTACTTAGATTATTTTTGGAGTTGCTAGCTCCGAAAGATGCCACATAATAATTTAGTTAAAATAATCAATAGCTTACCCATAAATATTTAGGAACTCTTGTAGTAGTTGGGGTGCCAGACGTCCCAGCATGGCAGCCGTGAAATTCTGGTGAAGTGCGGCAGCTAAGGATTAAGTTAATTAAGATGGTTTATCTACATTAATTAAGTAAAATAGCGCCCATATTGATAAATCTAGTAGTTTTGATTTCAGTTAATGGAGACTCAAAACGCTGCCCTTGTATCAAATTTATATTGGAAGCATTTTGATCTGTTTGACTAAAATTACTACATATTCTGCAAATTGGCAAACTTCAATGTAAAAACCGACTTGTAAGATTTAAATTTATTTATTTAGTTCTTTATATGTATTAGATTTAAGGATACTTTTGTGCATAATATACACATGTTTCTATCAGAATTAATTTCAACATTTATTCACTTCTAAAGAACATTTTTGCCGAGTTATGCAAATATAAAGAGTATTGCAATACGGGTTTTATTTTATTATATTTTATATGTGCATGAATCCAAATAATAGTTTTGATTATTAAGGAATTAGCAATAAAAAGCTCTTTACAACATTTCTTATGATGATTTATTACTAGTAGATTTAGTACAATTAAAATTGAAATATTATATTACCTTTTTTAACATCTTTTGATTTTTCTTCTAGTTTAACCTATTTTTAGTTTTAAACTTGAAAAGAACTCAGAATGCAACAAAACAATTAAATATAAAAATTTGGGGAGTAGTTTGAGTACTTTTGCTTTTAGCTAAAAAGGGTGCGTCTGTACTTTTACAATTAAATTGGAAAATATTTATTTTTCACATTGAAGTCTTTAGTTTTGCTTCTTTTTTAGGATTTTGTTTAAAGTTTATTTGCTTTATTTACATGTTTGAATTGAAATTTTATGAACATTTTATTTTTATTTTGGGAAGCTGAAAATACACCATGGCTAAAAATTTTGATTCTGAAAATTTCGTTTTTTTTTACAATTCTTATTTTTCGGAGGCATACGATTAGAACAGCATGAACATTTTTTGTATTTTCATAAAATACTGTGATATTTTAAAAATCAATATTTTATACACGTTTATTTTTTTCAACATTTTGTTTTTTTCCAACTTTTTTTTTATAATGCCATTTTGCGCCTTTTAAAGTTCTTGGACTGGACAATTTTTCAAGAGATAGGCAGCAAATATTTCACTTTATTAAAAAAAAATACCTATAGCTCTGAATATGTGGTTTCTGTAGTTTGACGACGCTAAAATATTGAAGTTCTATAAACTTTCATAAAAGAGTGGATTAAAGTAATATTAAAAAAAACACTTGCATTTAAAAAACATTTATAGAGAATGTAGTCCTGTAGTCCAAAAAGATAATACCATTACAGGTAATGTGATATAAAATGGATTACCAATACCATTACCAGTAATGGTATTTCACCACAGTAAATTATTCTGTAATTTGTACAAATTCAATTAAATTTTACTAGCATGATGAAATTTCTAAAAACCACGATTGTATTTTGTTATTATGAGTAATGCTAAGAACTGTTATACGTATTATATAATTTTGAGTAGTGTGAATTAATGCCAACGTAATGTTATTTAATGGAAAATAATGCTACTAATGCCAAGCTTGTTGGAAAAATTTCCGGCCACATCATATGTATGTCCCAATAGGGGTATACCCGTACAGAGCTCATTAAGTTCCTTTCTGGTTTTCCCTAAGTTTTTACAGGCTTTTTCAAAGCTTCATTGCCGGTTTTTTCAAAATGCCCCAACTGGTCGTCAACAGTTAACCCAAAAAATATCTTGGTACCCTCAAAATATAGAAAGGTTTTTGAACGTTCCTCATGCACAGTTTTTGGTTATTAATATATTTCAAAAATAAAAAAACAAAATACAGCAAAATTGTGTTTTATTTAAATATCCAATAATTCATGCCTTTAGGGGGCATATAAACTTAGCGTTACATTCCCCGAGACTGCCTACTGGGTATGCTTCGACATATTCACGGTATACCACATACATTTTTAGCACATTCCACTATTCTTTCAATAGGGGAGTAATGCATTTACAGTAATGGTGAACTACCTTTTTTTAACTACCATCACTAGTAATTTATTTTAAATTACTTGTAATGGTAATGGCTATATTAATGCATTTCAAAGTAATGCATTATCTTACAGCTTTGATAGACAAACGGCTAAACGAAGAGCGCGTACCTCGTTTGTCGCAGTTTGAAAATTTTTTATATGATTCTTTGCAATGGAAGGTCTTCCGATCTTATGGCTTTTGTTAAGCTTCATATGGTTTTTTAAGCTGAGCAAAGTGTTCTAATTAGATAAAAACCGAATTTTTGATATTAAAAATTTAAAACTAGTAATTTTATGATATATTTTATTGTGGTTTCGTGCTATACTCTATATACTCTAATTAAGAGCGAAATCTTTTGCTAGGTACGGAATATGCGGTTCACGATTTTTTGTTTTTTTATTTTTAACCACAAGATGTCAGATGGAATTAAACTCAGTCCAATAATATATTTAGTGCAAAAATGTCTGGGAACTATAAAAATTACTTTGCAAAACTCCACAACATAAAATGAATAAAAATATATCAGGTGTGCATAGTAACTAATCCCTTATGGATTTTCAAACATTAACTTTTACTTTTATGTGAACAATTGGCTTTAAAGGGAGACAACCGCAAACGACGAACTCATATCTACTATTCGGAAAAATGTAATTTTCTAAAGTTTGGTGATATACCCAGATATCGTGGCTTATCTACTAATCCAAGTGTACTATTTCAACTCACGCAAAATGTATAAATTTTATTAATACGTGATTGTAAGTTAAAACATTTGACTTATATGGAATTAACATACATTGTCTAAAGTATTTAAAAATACACAATACGCATTACCTTATATTCTAAAGCGAAATTTATGTTTCAAAATTTGTTTGTTGCTTGTTGAAAATTGTACTCACATAGTTCATATTGAGACGAATTACAGATTAATTAACAGCATAACACGTTTTAGGATTTACGCATGCCGAATGTAGCGTAGGTAGAAATAAGTTCGTTGCATTTTCACTTGTAGAATTGCAAGAGCCACTGGACTTGGGCGATCCGTTCGCAATTCGGGATTGCGAAGTGGGGGTTGAGGGAAAGGGGGCTTTTGAAAATGTAGGATTACTCACCTGGGTTATGAGCATAAGTTCAATACGCTAAAAATGTGTACATAGATTAAATTAACACATATAACATGTAATACTAAAGCAGATAGAAACGAGTAAAAATTGATTACACTAAAATAATACACATAAGTGAGTTGAAATAAGGCACTTGGATTTGCAATGTAACTACTTGGTGTACCTACCTTTTGAATATGATATTTTATTAGTTATAATTGGGTCATAAGATTACTTCATTCAAAATGAGTAAATGTTTTTTTCTGATGCATCAAGAGTAAAATGAAAAAATGAAAGTCCCTGGCACGCAATCTTGACCCTCGTAATTTGCAATTAAATTACATTTAAATTCAAATAGCTTACGTTAGGCACTAAAAAAAATTTACATACACCTTATTTGGCAACTTTCTATCGTAAAATTAAGCATGCAATTTCGAAGTTTATTTGAATTTACAATTCAGTTGTGTTTCAGACGATATTTTCTTTTGCCCTAATAAAATTTAATGATCACATAACCAGTTAGGTACTCTACTAATTTACATTTAACATACAAAAACTATAAAATCTCAGAGTTACTGAAAAATGTAATGAAACAAACAAGTAAAAACAAAAATCCTTGTTACAGAAATAAAAATTTTGTGAAAATCATTTTTATTAATAAAAAAAAAAATGCAATTGGCGTGGGTTATTATTTGCCCTTATTATATTTTTTATAATTTTTTCAACTTGAGGATTGCCAGACATCCTTTATTATAGCGAAAAAACATATATCAGAAAAGTTATTAAATTTAAATTTACACTCATTTTTTACATTTGTAATTTCTTACTTATTCATTATAATATGACGCAAATACTTAGTTTCAATTCATTCATTTTAATTAAGTTAATTCGTCGAATATTTCTGATACAAGAATAAGGTCCTTAGCACCAGCTATGGTACTTATTTATGTGAAAATCCTCTACTTGTTCGGAAATTATTAAATAGAGTGAAGAAAATAAAAGCAAATATTGGTATTACAAAATTTCCAATTTCTATGTAGCTGTTTTATGATATCCCTGGGGATTTAGGGGGCTTTATATGCTTTTTGATTATCTTTCAATACCTGTTCAATTTGTGATAAGACAGCTATCGATAAATTAACATTTCTTTGCTGTTACTGCACAATAATCAAAATTTAATTTTATTAATTGCTTTCAAAATAGGTGTTTTGAGAATTGTATCCTGCAAAAACATTCAGATGATGTGACCGAAAAATTATGTTTTAAAGATTTTCTAATTGACCTGTTAAAAAAAAAAATCAAGCTAGAGGCTATGTGGTAAGAACGTATCGATGAGGTTTTAAATGAGGCAAAAATATCGACGAGGGAAGAGATAGGATAAGGACAAATTCAAAAGGAGAAGGTATTACTATTTGGAACCTTGCTAGCTGCAAAGCTAATTGGCGGAGAAAGTTATCAACTTTGTGGCGACATAGTTGGCAATGCATTACTTCAGTTTGCTTTTTTAAAGGAATATTTATTCATTATTTAATTTTGTCTTAAAATAATGAAATTTCTTCCAAATGTTTTTAAAAATTAAAATTTTATAATAAAACTTTTGATAATCAAAAATTTTTAAAATGTGGCAATTCGTCCACAACCACTAGACGATACGTTAAAGGATGAAGATAAATCAAATGAAACATCGTAGTACTGCAATGAAATCATTTTTATCCGAAAGATACGTAGAAAATCGTTTAAAATTGGTAAATGAAAACTTAAACCGTGATCACAGTTAAACACCTAATAAAAATGTGTGTGGAGATGCTTCTGTTCACTAGAATTTGGCAATTTATTGACTTTTGGAATTCTAAATGCAGAAAGGATGTTGAAATTTTATAAACCTGGCTTAATCAAATAACACATTTTTTGTTTAGATCAGAAAAATGATTATGGGAATTGCGAAAAGACAACGAAGTCTTTTTTGTACTGCATTAAAAGAGAAGGAAGACATCAATGTAATGGAGTAGCCCTCACAAAGTCCTGACGCCAGTCAAATTGAAAACGTGTGTTGAAAATATGGATAATAGCTGTACGAGTATCCAAACTTCACTAAATTTTAAATATATATTGCCTGAGGGGGAATAAATGTAATAACTAGAGTATTTATTTATTAATTTGCTATTACATTATTGAATTGTGATCGATACGCTCCTACCAAACAGACTACAGATAATTTAAAAGTAGTTTCGATTAAATTTTGAGCACCCAGTCATTTTAGTACTGAACATATTTATTTATTTATATATTTATATAAGAGTACAAATCAATATATTTTAAAGAGAACATTTCCACTCAAATCGTTTTAAATTCCTTTTTGTTTTCAAGTATATAAAAAGATCCCACGCTCAAGGTTCCGGGTGTTACATTTAACTACATATGAAAAATTTACAATTACAAATAACTAAGGAAAAAAAATTATAAATGCACCCTGTAAAAGAAATAGGATCTTTCGTGATAAATTTTTCAAAATTGTGATTTTTTACTCCTTGAATTTAAGTCCCGAAAAATTCAAACATTTAGAAAAAAACAGTGGAGTCAGGAACAATAGTATAATTATCTCTATTTACAAATTAAAACCTGTAATTATAAACAATGAGCAAAAAGAAGCATATGCAAAAAATTAAATCTTTTCTATTCACAAATCATAGATTTACCTAAAAATACATTTGGAAACAGTTTCAATACAGTACAAAAACATAAAAGCAATATCTTCAAAAATTATTTTAAATCCCTTAAACATCTACAGTACTCATTAGTTATTCCATTAATTATTATCACCATAATTTACCTGACTAACAACGCATGTCACTTTAGAAATCAACTAAATTACTAACTAGACAATTAGCCAGCTTTGTCGTCTTGATGTGGACTAAGGAGAACAAATGTCCTTTTCCGTTTTATCACAACATTGGGCGGACATTGTGAGACGTTTTTTGTTTCAATTACAATAGCTATTTATTTTCTTAAAATTTTCGTGGTATATATGAAATAAAAAAATTAATTTAAAACTGTTCTCGACAAATGCCTGATTCACGTTGCGATCGGACCCATTCAGTCCTACGGACAGTTTAAATTTGATATTTTTTTTTCTTTTTTTGTGATTTTATAAGTTTCTTGTAATTTGATTTCTTATTTCTCGCATTAATTTATTCATTATAGATATTACAGACGGATGAAGGACGAAGTATTTTTTTTTACAATTTTTAAGTGTAAATATCCACAAAATTAACTCAAGAAACGAGCAATTTTAGTACTAATTTTGAAATTTTATCCTACGCCTATACATTTTAAAAAGTTATAAATTCAAAAACATCTACATGCTACTATGCTTCAAGTAAAGAGATCGCACCAAAACCAAGCACCCTTAATTTTTTCTCTGCTTTTATGCGTTTAATACACAAATGTTACAATTAATAATTAATTCATATCTAAATTCCGAAAAAGACGCATTTATTTAATATTCTGAAATAATTTTACTTCTAAATATAATGACAATGTGTCCAGAAAGTTTAGTTTACTCTTAAGTTCTGCTTAGCGAGAGATCATATCTTTTAATTCCACGGACTCAATGAAGAATGATGGTAATGCGTTAAATTGCCACCAGAAGATAATATGCAACAACGCACATGAACGCACCCATAACTGCTTGACGAGAATGGATTTTGTGGAAGATCCTACTGGCAGCGCTGACTTGATTATTCTGAAAAGAGTAAAAAACAAATGTTTCTTACTTATCTTTTAAACATAGTTTCTCATAATGCATACATAAATAAAATTCTTAAATTAGAAATTTATCAAAGAATATTCTGTTCTTGAAATTATTTAAAATGGTAAAATGTAGCGATTTAATGTAAAATAGTTTATTCTTTATGTTGTTGTATTTAAATAATTAAAATATACATTTTTATAAAACTGGCACGATTTCGTACACTGTAGTTTTTATAGATTTTCAATTTACATTCCAGTAGCAAATAATTTATAATAAATAATTTATAATAAAATTGTCTCAAGAAATTTCATTCAACCAAAGCTATAATGAAACTTGTTTCATTGAGTGTCTAATAGTTTCAGCTGTAGTTTTCAAATCTTGATCAAATAGTAGTTGATTAAAAATTTGTTAATTAGTATCAATAATTCATTCCTACGACATATCCATACAAGGGACATCCACTTTTTGTCAAATCAAAATCAATCGAGAAATGTCTTCAATTGATTACCTTTAAAATCGTTGTACCTTCGCTAGAAAACGTCTCATGTGCCAACTGAGACTTGCCTCTAAATGCATTTGTATCATAACTATTAAAGGTTTGACATATAAAATTTACCCGTAACAATTATGCACAATATGCTATTTGAATGAAAACGAAACGATTATGCATGTGCTACTAAAATGCCCAATGTACCAAAGTTTGAAAAATGTTTTGCTTAGAAAATTTATTGATACTGAATTAGACGAAATAACTAATGTTGAAAAACTTTTGATGTCAAGTGATGAAAATTGTATGAATTGTATTTATTATTTTGTCTTAAATTGTTTATGTATACGAGCATTTATAATTAATGAATAACAGAACCCTTGTGATGGAATTGTATTTTCCTAGACACAATAGGGGCCTCTGATAGTTCAGTTGTTAGCGCGCTGTCCTACCGTCCCAGAGGCTGTGGGTTCGAATCCCACGAATAACCATGGTCTCCTGCGCTACGTGGTAACACAATGGTCCAAAATTGGCCTAAGTGTGCCTTTCTAGGCAGCCACAGAAACCTAACCTAACCTAGACACAATAAAAATACCTATCTATCTATCTATCCATACAAGGGACTTTAACGATTACCTTATCTTTATAAAAAACTATAAAAACAAAATATATAGAAAAAGTTGCAGAGTTGTTTGAGCTAAAACTAGCTGAAATAAATTTGTTGAACCATTCCGAATAAAAATTGTACCATTACCAATGTCTAAAAAGTCCACAGTTTACAAATTACAGACACTTGAAGGTTAAATAATGATTTTTTATATACTTTAAAGGTCTTCCGAATGGTCGTTCCGAATGCTGTAGTAACTCAATATTGAACATTTAGAAGAGTAGTTCATCAGAACAAAACTTTTACGAATATGAGTAATCTAAATACTATGTGATGATCTTTATTTTGCCTTCTAGTTACATTTTCAAGAAAAATTTAACCATTTGGCCACTAAGGGCGCATAAATGCGCTCTGAAAAATAAGCGTGTTGTGGCATGTGGGCGCATATATGAGCTTAGAGAAATAAGTTCATCTGACTTATAAGTACTTTTACAAGAAATGTGCGAAAAATTGGCCGTCCACAGCGACATTTTATTTCTACTTTTGCTTCGGCCCTAAAGCGGTTTTGCATTAAGACATTCCAGGCCGAAAGGGTTTATAAAACCCGTATTTTTCACTTTGGTTTCAGAAAAAGTCATTACTTCACTTTAAGATATGATTCTTGTAAACAATGTTTGTATAGGGTAAGGGTCCCTTAACAAAAATGATCATTCTGAGGTGAATTTTGCACATAAGAAAATTATCTGTCGTACTTTTTCAAATGGTTATTAATATAGTAAAAAAGAAAAACTACTAAACTAAACAATTATTTTGAGTAGGTGATATAGCTTTTTGAAAATGTTTTGTTTCTCCCATTAATAAAAACTAAAGATTTCGTTGATGAATATTCAAAGCTACTATAAAAATGACATTTTGGTTGTATACGAGTATAAATTATGCATATTTTTCTTCAAAGTTTCAATTAAATTGAATTCAAGTTCAACGTTTTAATTAAATTTTCTTGCTAATTGTACTAGTTAAAAAAATTGTGCAAAAGACATTTCGATCATTATTATGTGCTCAAAAAAATAGCTCGAAATCTACAAATAACTATGATAGGGCTTATTCTAAAGTACTTGATTTAGCTATCGTGAATCTACATTTTGTGATTACATTAATCATGCTATTTTTGATTATATCACCTTTTCTTTAAATTGCGTTCTATGCAATTATTTTCATCACACAGAATTGATTGTTAACTTCAGCATGCCCAAGTACGGTCCTTTACTTTTATTTCATTTTTGACCTAAACGCTGAAGTAAAATGCGCCAATAAACATATCTAAAAATAAATTTATTTTAACAGTTGTGCTGCCATTTTTTTCTATATCAATTAAATTAAATTTTCATTATCATCATCAATCAGTTTTGTTAAATAAATAAGTTTCGTCAATAAACTTAAAAAAATGCAATATACATACATATCTGTATTGGGGAGTACAAATAAGTTATGAGGGGTTTACAAAAGATTAACTCGCATCGGACCATCTTGCAATTATATTCATGCTAAAGAGTCATTATTTCTCTCTAAAAATCAGTATGTGTCACTTCGCTGAAGTGTAAACAATATACTTTCTTTGTGCTCTAACCATGTCAACCTTTGTGCACAACAAAACACAATTTGCGGAAAGCGCTTCGTTTTTGTTTTAATTTGAAGAAGAGTGCAGCTGATGGATATCGATTACTGTGTGAAGCATATGGAGAACATGCTTCATCAATAAATACATGTGAGTACTGGTTCCGGTGTTTTAATAGTGCCGATTTTGTCACAAGCGACAAAGAATGCGAAGAAAAACCAGACGACGCTGAGTTGGGGGCATTATTGGACCTAGATTCATGTCGAACTCAAGAGGAGGTCGCTGAAACTTGGGAAGTGAGTCAATAAGCGTTTTCAAGCCTTTTCAAGGCTTTGGATATGGTGAAAAAACAAGGAAATTAGGTTCCATACAAACTCAAGCCAAGAGATGCTCGGGCACATGTTGCAACAGTCGTCAAGGAAAGTTTGGAGGCGTTTAAATGGATGTCCTACCTCATACGTCATATTCACCAGATATTGCTCCTCCCAATTTCTCTGAATAAAACTTCAAAGTTACAAAAAAAAAACCCTCAAAACTTATTTGTACCCCCAATATATGTAATCTAATTCGATTTTATTAAATATACGTCCCGTGTAATAGGGGAACAACCTAAAACGAAATCTAGAACTTTAAATTACCATTTTTATTTGCAGTACATATTAATGGTAAATTGCAATAGGTCTGCATAAAAACTTAGAAAAGCTCAGATATAATTTTATTTTAGTCCCAAAAACCGATACTGTTTTTTTGCTTTGATAGGAATACCGCCCCCAATATTTTGTGTATAAGAAAATTACTTCAAATTAGTTATCAAATACAAAAATTTGATAACAATTTTGGATCGAAGAAAAATAATAATAATAAAGTCTAGTTTAAACATGTTTTATATGCAAATAACTAAATAACTTTAAATTTAGCTTATTTATTATTTTTATAATAATATTACGAAAGGCTTTTGATAATATCTTCTGAAATTGCACATATAATTTTTATCAGTTTTCGTTTGTATGGTTCAAGTAACGATTTTAAAATGTAGTGACTCTATTTATGTTTAAATATTTTTGTCATTTATGGTAAATAGATCTTTACATTTTTTACACAAGACAAGAGTACCCTCCCTTGAAAATTTATAAATCATGTCGAAAAATGAACGACTTTTGAAATGAAGGAATTTTATGAGTTTTACTTTAAATATTTCGGTAGAACTTAGATCTGCAGAAAGTGCTAATCAAAATTCAATTGTATTGGCTTTATTCTCCTATATAAAATATGACCCTTTTTGTTGAGTTTTTCATCAAGAAAATTGATTAAGCTACTCCGGAGAACTTTGATTTATTTTTTATATAACATTAAGCCATCTCTGTCGAAATTTTGGTTACGTTTTTGTCAACTAGTAGGGTAGATGTGTGTATTGTGTTTAAGTTACATCCAAAAACTTGTCGATGCCCCTTTTCTAAGTTTAGCGTAACAAAATGGTTACAACACTTAGTGGAGTTTGCTTCCTGTTTTGTAAATCATCATGTTAGACAGCCACCATGAATTTGGTAGATTTTCTAAGCACTAACAACAAAGATCCTAAACTTAATTTGTTCTATTTCGTAGATTCTGTCTTAATATTATTTTCTACGCTATTATGTCTTATTTAGGTGCAATTTTAAAGAAAACTAACGCAAATTATACTGTACATCGGTAAGTGCGTGCTAGTTCACAAGCTAACCCATTTATTTCATTAAAGACATGAACAATAGCTGCCGTGCTAAATTCTTACGCACCGAAGAAGTCACATATTTTTATGGTTCGTAGGAACTTTAGTTTAGAAAATACTCAATTTATGCAGTGTATTTTCATGCTTAAAGTGCATTAAGGATCCCATTAAACTTACGGAAACTCCCTTGTCACTGAAATTGTACCGAACAAATGAAGAATTGAAAGAGTGCAGCGATTGAGTTGCGTGCGCACAGTAAAAGGGCTAAAGAACATCACGCGGAATTCGTTTAATTTAGATTGTTCACGATACCGCCACTCTCAGTCGACGTTAACTTTATATTTTATGATATAAACACATTCGACAGCAACCAACACAAACATTCACCCAAACATGTCCCGATGCTCTGAAGTGGAACCATAAATAGCATCTCTTCAAGCTGTCGCAGCGGACTAAGATATGCTGTGGCGAGGCACTAAATTGATTACAAATTAGCCCACCTAATTGAAAGTGCCTCTTTTATTGAGACCATAACCTGGGAAAAAAAATATCCCCTCCAGTTAACCGTCTATATCCTTAGTGTTGTAAAACTCCTGCGGTTTTTCTCGTGTCCGTTCCTCTGACACAGTATGCGTTTCTATGAGCGCATAAAAGCGATAATATCTGATCATTTATTGTGGTCGGACTTACCCTTACAGCCCTTTGTAAGGTGATGCCGAGCCTTATGTATAATTTACTTTCGAACTACATTTTTCCCGCGGCGTTGGATAGAATTTTACGTCTTTTGGCGGGCATCGCACATACAACTCAAGGGAAATCTGAATTAGCCCCGGGGTAAAATGAAATAAAATGCGAACAACTGAAAAAGTTTGCGACTATGATTTATGGGTTCGTCTAACGACTTAAGGTTTTATGGCGACTGTGTAGACCATTTTTATATCCGCCAAGAACCACCCTGTTATTTCCGCATTGTGGCCATGGATTCACCTTAAATTCCTGTAAACGAGTATGTTCTTATGTACGAGTATGTGAAACTCGCTTAAATTGTTAGGGTTATGGGTTCCTCTGTACTACGTTTTATCGAACTTGAGGGAGCTTACGTGATCCCTTGGAAACCTCATTTTGAGTTAGCACGGTTTTAGGACATCCAAGAAAAAAACACAATTGAGTCTTTAAATTCACGACCACTAAATGGTTAATCGAAGCGTAAATGAACCAAATACGTGCTTTTTTTTTAAATTTATTTTAATTCAAATTAAAAAATGGATTTTTCGAATAAATTTTTCAAAATAGGAACCCGCGCATAAAATAGTTCATAATCATTTTTATTCTAGTGATGGAAGCAGTTTTTATCGTTTTTAATGCTAGCGCAAATTGTTATTGCTTTTTTTAAAATTCTAGAACTCAGGAGATATCAACTTAGAGTTCTAACAATTTAATTCATATTCGTATTATTGAATACAAGATATAATCACGCACGATAAGGCACACTTTGTTGTTGAGCTATAACATTTAATAAGAAATAAGAAAAATTCGAGATATCGTAATAATTTTTGAAATATATCCACATCTACATTTTTGCTGAATAAACTTAATCGTTTGGGTTTATGAGTTTCTGAAAATGCTTTTTTGAGCTCCTTTAAAACTGTGCGAACATAAAAGATTTATTAATCCAGTTGAAAGTTTCTCTTCCTTTAATGTTTGTACATTTTAACTAGCCTATCGTATTCAATGCAGTGAATGCAGTTATCGTGTCATGCATTAAATTATGCGGCATTGTCTTCATTTAAATGATGCAAAAATTTTCATTCAGTTTCATTCCTACTTTGAATATGAAAATACTTGTTTATTTTGATGCACTAAATAAAAAAATATTAAAATTTGATTTCTTCTAAATTGAAATAAGGGATATATTTTTGGAAATGTTATTTTAAAAAGTACTTGCTATTTTATTAAGAGTTATAAGCAATGCATTTTGAATGTTGAATGGTCCATAAAAACTAAGCACAGACATAGGTTTATGAAATCTCATTCATATTGAGCATCAAAACGTTGCGCTTGACAATGGAAAAATTTTGAGAAAATGTACTATTCTGCCATGATCAACTCTCTACATATTTAGGTTATAACTATAAGAGACGGTTCGTCGATAGAGCTTCTCTTCATTGAATAGATTTTAATGAAATCTTGCATATTGCCCACATAAAGGAGAAGTAGTAAAGGATTGGTTGAAATATGTTATACGATTTAAAATATCTGCTTTAGGTTTGAGTGTAGACCAAAATAAGAGTGTTGTAGGAATTAAGCAACTTCAAGGACGCTGGTGTCGAAAGTCAAACAAAATTTGCTGGTGTAATGTTTGTGATGGACATTTTTTACACCAGCTGATCAAGAGCCTTCAATTCTTGTAAGGGTGCAAGCCAAGATTTTTACGCAAAATTTGCAACAAAATGGTTTGAGAGATTCTTAATTTTGTGTGTCGATTCCATTGATTTGGCTCATTTCCAACTGAAGGACATACGGCTGCAATATTTTCGGTACTTCGACCAGTGCGTTGTCTCATTGACGCAGGATCATACAATAGTGAATATTTTTACTCGAATTTATCCACTATAGTTCGCACAACCTGTCTGGTAGGACGATTATTATGATCGAAAATTGGAATAAGCGTTCTAAAGTTACGACCGTCGACTTAAATTTGCGGTAGTCATTTTTAATAATTTCCAAATGTTCGTTAACTTCATAAAAATAAACATTTTAACCACCAATGACCTTTTAACGTTGACAGATCATGAAAAACGTTCAAGGCTACTTTCGTATTAAAATACAAAATCGTTATGTCCTTATCGGAAGACCCTTCTCATATATGTATGTATGTATGTATGTATATATATATATGTACATTCATTTTCCAGCCATATAGAGACTCAGAGGTGTTTTCAATTTTAATAAGATAGTTGTTTTGAAAGAAATAAATTATTTTTTAGAAAAGTGTATTGTTGATATATAATAAGTTGTAGTAAGATTATGCCATCTGAAAATATTTACTCCAAAAAATCTATTTATGCCAATTATTTTAAAGAATTTGAACGGTTTGCTTTATTGAATGCGATATGTACGAATAAGAGAAGAAAATGTATAGACGAAAACTGGACGAAAAAGTGACCTGCCTGTACTACGATATGGGTATACTTTTAGATTTTTTAAAAGACAGTCTTTTAAGTGTAGTTATGACCTGGTACTCCTACCGCAGACGCCGTGATCGCGCAGATCGAATGCTAGTCTCTGTATCGATTGGTTTGCTAAATCAAGTGTAAAGTATAAGCGAAGACAAATTCCGAAACAATATATTTCTGATACTTTTTCGTTTTTTGCAGTTCCTTGCTACATTCAATATTTGAAAAATTTCCATTTGATTTCCTTACAAGTCCAACAATTAAAAAGATTCGTCTGTTTGCAGTTGCTTATTTATTAATTATTTTATTATTTATTTATTTAGTTAGTTATTTCAAAATTGACAATGTTTTACAAGGTAAGAAGGGTTTACATTCAGTGCTGGAATTTGAAATTCATTCATCTGTGTTATTTTATCTACGTGTGACTTAACCAGAAAGTGTAAATTAGGAATATTACAATTTGGGGAAAATTCAATAAAAACCCAGTGAATTTGTTTAACTATCTACTTACTATGATTATTGCCTAACTAATCCTACTTATTTGACTATACTATTCTACTATTGCCGGGCGCCTGATTTATTACAAGCTGCCTGATTAGAGGGTTATTCGAATAGCCACATTTTTCGAAAAATTTGTCTGCCATAATATTGAGTTTGACACTAACGGGTATAACATTAGCCCGACTATGCAATTCAAGGGTGGAGAAGTGCCAAGGTAGATTTAGCATCATTTTGAGTATTTTATTTTGCATGATTTGAAGTTTTTTGATATGTGTACGTGCACATTGAAACCAGACCGGCCTACCATAGAGCATTAGGGCTTGAAATATAACTTTAAATATTATAACTTTATTATCCAGGTTTAATGTTGATCTTCGGTTTATGAAAGGATACATAATTTTAATCAGGAGGCTTATTTTGTTAAGAGTCGATAAGATATGCTTCGAATAAGTTAGGGTCTTATCTAATGTGACCCCTAGGTACTTAACATTATCATTCCATGTCACTTCACTGCCATTTATGGTCAGGTTATTGTTAGGTAAGAGCCTTGGATTTCTTTTACGAGTAAAGAACACGGCTTGGGTTTTGCTAGGATTTATTTTTATTTTCCATTTATTAAAATAGATTTGTAAGGTGTCTAGCCCAATTTGTAAATTGTGGAAAATATGATTGCCTTCATCGTGTGAACTAAAGATAGCGGTATCATCAGCGAAGATGGACGACAGACAGTTTGGGATGTTGGGGAAGTCAGCTGTGTATAAATTGTATAGTATTGGCCCTAGAACAGAACCTTGTGGAACTCCCGCAGTTATATGACTTACTTCGGAGGATGTGGAGCCTAGATACACTCGAAAGTGTCTATTGCGCAGAAAGTCGCGTAGCAATTTAGTCAGTGGGATTGGAAATTTGTAGCTCATCATTTTGTGTATTAGGGCTTCATGCCAAACCGAGTCAAATGCAGCCTGCACATCTAACAGAACAAGTCCTGTAGATCTTTTTTGTTCAAGATTTATTTTAATAGTTTTCGTGACCCTTAATATAGGATGGGAGGTGTTATGGCCAGATCTGAATCCAAACTGTTGGTTTGGTAATATTGCATTTTCTTCGATAAACTCCAACATTTTCCATTTTATAACTTTCTCTAGTATTTTAGATAGATTGCTTAGGAGGCTGATAGGACGATAGCTTGATGGATCCTCTGGAGGTTTTCCAGGCTTTAGCACTGGTATGATTTTAGCAATCTTCCAAGCAGTTGGAAAGTACTGGAGTTTGAGACAAGCATTTATAATAAATGTAAGATACACAAGACCAGCGCGAGGTAGGGTTTTTAAAAATCTGTTTGATATTCCATCAAGACCTGGGGCTTTAGTAGCCTTGCAGCATATAATTATGTTTTTAATCTCTTTGGGGCGAACATACCAATTGGAGTCAATCTCAGGCTGCAGCATATCAAGTTCCGATATAGATGCACTAACCATTTCTTCTGTCAAGGGATCGCTAAGACTCGAAGAAGTGGAAAAATTTAAAGAGAATTGTTTTCGAAATAATTCTGCTTTCTCTGCACTAGTGAGATATCTGTTATTATTATGTTTTAGTAGTGGGATTGTTTTTCGTTTTTTTTTTGATTATTTTTGCCACCCTCCAGAATGGTTTGGAACATTTTTCTAGGCCGTTTAAGAGAGACCTCCATTTTTTGTTTCTGTGTTCCGTCATTAGATCTTTTACTCTGCGATTTAACTGGTGCAGATCGTACTTATAGGAAGGTAAACGATACCGCACCCACTGCCTCCGCGCAATATTTCGTTGTGCTATTGCAGCTAGGATATATTCTGGTAGATTATCTGACTTGTGGTGAGGTGAAAAAAATGGGACTGATGCTTCAGCGCTTTCTTTTATAGCGCTATTAAAGTTGTCTATTAATTTATCAATGTCTGATTGATTTTGAATTGTAGTACGGGATAAGTTTAGCAGGTTCAATTTCTGTTTTATTAGTCTTTGATAACGTAGCCAGTTAGCAGCTCTGAAATTGTACTGTCTTATATTTTGCAGATTTGGGGTCGCAGATAAAATTATAGAAACGGGCAGGTGATCAGATGATAGTGCATTAATTACTAATGGTTGGGATAACAACGAAGGACAGTTAGTCAAAAAAATATCAAGTACCGAGGGATTTGATCTCGCTTGGCTTGGAATATAAGTCGGGTCAGGAGGGTACATTAAGGTGAATGAGTGATTTACCTCAAGTTCGTGTAGAATATTACCCCAACAGTTAGCTCTAAGGCAGCCCCAAGCTTGATGTCGACAATTTAGGTCTCCGCCGATGATAAAGCTGCCTTGTAGCCGGGTCAGCTTCATTATATCCCTTCTTAACATGCTTTTACCTCTGATTGTTGATCTACCACCTGGATAATAAGCACATACTAGCTTTATTGGCTCATTATGGGTTAACGTAATTTCAACAGCGAGAGTTTCAATCAATGTTGTACCACTAAGAGGTAATAGATTAGTTTTCAATTTTTTGCTTGTGATAATGGCAACTCCTCCCCCTCTGGAATTTAGCCTATCTAGTCGGTAACAGTCGTAATTGGGATTTGAGAGAGAGATATTAGGATTTAATCCAGTTTCTGTAATTAACGCGATATCTATTTTTTTATCAGCAATAAAATTAAAAAATTCAAGAGATTTGGAACGTATGCCTCTGGCATTCCAAGTGATTATCTTAACTTGATCATGGCTCATTGCTAAGATACTTTATGGCTAAACTTGTAATTACGTTAAACTGCTCATATTTGTCTTTACAGAGTCTTAGTTTAGAGACTAATTCATTAGTGAGGGTTTGTATTTCATGTACAGTAAAAAGGTTAGTATTATTAGTAGCATTAGCGACTTTACCAACGTTAGCTAGATTAGGGTTTTCACGGAAACGTAATGTAGACCATGCGCTAGTATTTTTCACAGGCTGGGGGTGGACTCCTCTGGGCAGCGATGGAAAATCTTCATGTCGCGGGATGTAGCCTCGATTTGTAAAGTTCTTCGGTTTATTTGAAGCTAGTTTTTCGCGGAATTCGACGTAGTTCCTTCGACTTGGGCAGTTTGGGTCAGTCGACTTATGATTTCCATGACAATTTGCACATTTTACGTTTTCTGGCGATTCGCAATTTGCAGTGGCATGGCAACCCGAGCAGTGAGCACAGAAGGTGGTTATATGGCAATGCTTAGATCCATGGCCATACATTTGGCAATTATAGCATTGTGTTATTTGTTTTGGAAGTTTTTTGCGAAATTCCCATCTGACTACTGTCCTGTTGATAACGCTATGTTTATCACGTAGTTCCTTTAGGGTTATCGAACCTCTTACTATGTAGACAATGAAGAATGTAATTGATCCTATATGTGTTTTTCTAGTTACGGGTTTAATATCGGTGTGCTGTATACCAGCTTCCGTAAGGTAGGATTTAAGTTTTCCAATGTCTGCAATTTCTAATCCATTTAAAGTGACTTTAAATGGTAGGTCAGCTTTATGACTATGGGAGTAGAACTCGCAATTTGAAGCCTTTAGTGACTCACTTATCTTCACATAGGACTCCATAGACTTTGGGATAATTTTTATACCAATAGACATTCTTTTAATCACGTAATCATCAACATAACTTTCGCTTAATATTTTATGGATGTGATCAGCGTTGTTCTTGATGACATTTATTGGTGGAATTTTGCCACTCACAGCTGGAGTATTGGGTGGGACAGGGTCACTGCTATCGTCGTCGTTGCGAGAATCGTCCAGTGTTTGCAACGGGGCAAAGTAGTTGGCTCTCTGTGAACTACTGCTAGCGGTAGGTCTGTTGTTGCTGGTACTTGCTGGTCGAGAATTTTTCGCTGCTTTTCCACTCATGGTGGAATCACTATTTATATTTTGTCTTTTATTAGCACTATAGTTTTGATTTGTAACAGACTCGTCGGAGTCATCACTATGATACGGAAAGCGAGCACGCTTTATTTTGAATTTGTTTTAATGTTTCCAAATTTAACTTTAGTTTATTTGTTATTTTTTCCAAAGCTCCAAATACACTTCCGTACGCTACTAGAGTGTAGTCGGGACTGGTTATTTATTAATATTTCAAAAAATTCTGTTTGCATTCCGCCAATTTTCATTTGAGTCCCCTCACCCCAAAATTTTGTACGCAAGGGGAATAGAAAATGTCCCCCTAAAACTTCTGCCATTCTCCCCCTAAAACCTCTGACCAAACTTTCCACCTAAACTTTGAAATTTCTAACTGATAGCTCGTACTCGCAGTATTTGAAAATTCTTCAAACTTACTCAAACCAGTCAATATGGCTTAGGTAAATTAACAAGTGAGCCTACCCAATCTAAGAAAACCCAAGCATAAGGAAAATATATAAAATATTTTACCCAAGAGTTTTCTCTTATGTATGATACCTATTTCTAATTTTCCCATTTATAGTCTTTTAGATCTTTGCAATTTGTCATAATCGTAAAATTTACTCTATGTATGTTGTTGTATAATGTTTTTGTTATTATTCGATTGACGAGATTATTTTGGATTTTTTGTTTAGTAAAGCCCTGAAAATTCATTCAAATGCTAATACTTAAATTTCTCGTCTTAAAGAAGTTGAAAAGTTCTTTTGCATTCGTCTTGAAATTAAGTCCTCCTTTAGATATTGAATTCTCTTTTTTAAATAATAAACCGTCCCCTTCTTTTCTCTGCCCGCTGTTGGATTGTGATCTTCTGTCGTAGGAAAATTTAACGATTATCCTTGGCCATTTCTTGAGCACATTAAACTGCAACTAATGCAACTTGTGCTCGGATCGAATCTTAAGAGTCAGAGGATCGAGTTGAGTAGGCAGAACGAATATAAAAGGTCCAGTGAAAACGGTAAAAAACCATTTAATATCGTCCTCATTCGAAAGAACGGTCATCAAAATCGTGAAACGATGTAAAGGTGCAGCTGTTTGAATTTCGTCCACCCTTAAAGACGATGACGGCGTGGTGGCGGCGGCGACAGACGACGACGACGACGACGACGACGACTTGCTTCAGGTATTGCGGAGCACCTCCGGCCAATACAATTTCAATGATTTTAATGGGTCCCAGGTTCTTCAGGATAAATCTTAAGCCCTCGTCCCACCCACAAACATCACAATTCAGCACCTCACCGATTCCCCCTAATCCCCTTTGTTTCGACTAGGAAAGCTGTTTTACGATGTATAGGAGAGTTAGCAAAGACAGTCCTCTCCGCCCTCGCATTACCTAAACGGTATGCGGAATGGTGGTGGGGTCCAGGGAGTCAGCTTTCTGTCGAAAACTTGACTGTTTTTATAGTAAGCGCAGATCGTAAAATTGTTCACCTTTTACGACTCTTTATGCGATTTAGTCTGATTGCAACTTTACTTATGAGGCTTGACTCGATGGAACATAATGCCTTTCACGGACCCCTGCACCGCCCTTCAGAGCCTTAAGATGTGCCTGAATTTGACGACGTGCTGCAGCGGAAGCTGCACTCATTTCGTATTCCTCTCGCATGAACTTTACTATTTTATCGCAGCTAATCAAATTATCTATTTACATAATAATGGCCGCGAAGCCTTTCGCCGGTTTCTGAAGTGGGTGGGTGATTCGAAGCTTACCTGGTTCCGTGTAAAATAAATATAAACGAAATAACAAAAAAATTAAATAGTTGACCTAACTCTATAAACGGCTTTTAATGCATAGAAACCCGTTGATACATAATCAATTTTCTAAAGGTGGAACTATTCTTTTCCTTTTTTATAGAATAAAATTATTCTTTCTATTATCGAATAATAGCATCTTAAAATCTTAAAAATTAAATTACTACCGCATTTCATAATGGATTTTGATTAAACTCTGCGTATGCAGTTACCGGCCTAGGTCGTATTCAAAAACTACGATGTCCGAAACTCGACTATTTCTTAATGATTTTTGATGAAACTTGGCCAATATATCTTCTATATAAAAATCTCGGCTAAGTTCGCAAAATGGGTAAGTCACTTACACAGATGGGGACTTAAGGAGTACACTCTTTTATGTAAAAATCATTAAACACCTAAGGTATATTTCGTACCTGTATTTCGCTATGGATAAAATTTGGCAGAATTGACTATAGGTCCTCTTTCTTTTGACCAATTTTTTGCATTTCCCAGATCTTCTAACCTCATTAATGCATAAATAAAATGTTATACAAATTCCGGTATTTTTGATTTTGAAAACGACGTGACATAGGAATTTAAAATTTAGTAGAATGTTGAGTTTATGTGACGCGCATGTATTTCGATAGATAGACAGATTTTTTTCTAAAAAATAAATATGAATTACTACAAATAAAGCTTCAGCTTGTTATTCTACGTATTTAAAAAAAAGATTAAAATCCAATAATTACAATACCCAAGAATTGTAACTTAATTTACGACATTTAAAGTGTAGTAACTGGAGGCAGAATAATGAAGCTATAAAATTTTAAATCAAGTACTAATTTAATTTTATTACATAATTTGACTAATATGTGGATACAATTTTCCGATTTTGTGCTAACGCAAGCTGCGGCTCTTTCTAGAGGTTAGATACGAGGTTAATCTATTACGTACTTTAGCTGTTTGCTATCATTTTATAAACTACAAGTGGTCGAAAATTATCTACTTTTTTCGAAAGAATTATAATTTTCACTTTATGTATTGAAAACGTTCAGTGTGTTTATTATATTAAAATATTATATGTTAAACGTTTTTGTATTATAAAATATGATAGCAAAGATTGAAACTGGAAAGTATTTAATAAAAAAATATTAAATACAAAATGTTTAAAATAGCTGGTCAAGTGTGAGTTAAATACGTACGATAAGTGTTATAAACTATAAATTTAATATTGACTTTAATAACCAACGAATATAAACGCTGTACAAATAGTTATAAAAACCATTACCAATTCTGTGGTCGCGCGGAAGAATCAGGTAACTCCATTTTCGGAAAACAGGAGAAAAACGCGTTTAACTTTTTTGATTGCTTTGTTATTGCCCAAAATGCGGTTTTTTATTTCTCAATAACTCGAAAATGATGTGCAATATTAAAATTTCGCTCTGATAGAGTGATAGTGAATCAAAAAAACATTCCATTTTTGGGGGTTTTTCAATTTTTCAAAAAAATGGAGTTACCTGGTTTTTCCGCGCGACCACAGAATTAATGTTCGATATTTGGATACTTAATTAATAATAACTAAGAAATATTAAAAATATATACGTTGTTGCTGTATAAAATTAGGTTCTGGAAACTACTTTATTAAAAAACCATCATTAGAACACTAAATTAGCAATATTGTTAAATCTATTTATTTCTATTTCTGTAGATATCCCTAAAATATAGAATTAAAATATATGTACCTCAGGACCATATTTAGTCCATTACGAGACTAACAACGTCATATATTAGTCATCTTAAACAGTCTCTGGGAAAGCAGAGTACAGGATGGGCAAAAGAGATGCACTGTACTCGTATACACTTTTTTAAACTTTATAAAAGAGAAAAAAAAACATATGTATATCTAATTTTGAGATTATTCATAATTAGCCTTATTGTCTGCCTAATTTTATTTCAATAGGATACTTTGTATAAACCTAAAAAAAGTATTTGTTTTTCGATCCGTAACGGTTTTAAGGTATCCATCCAGATGTTAATTGCGCTGTTTTCTTTAGGTTCAACGACCAACGTGCCAATTAAAAACGAACGATGTAGTAAGATTTAAAACGAACTCCGAATGTAATGACTTAATCGGAACTTTCAAGATAAAAGGATTTGCTTACGTAATTTTATTTGGATTTATGTGTTGATGTGTGCAAGTTGCTACACGTGCAGTTTTCATTGCCAAAGTTCAAGGTCAATGTCGATGAGATTAGAGTACAATGTGATAGTACCCTACGCCTCAGATTTGATTGAGATAGTGCAAATTGCAATAGATAAGAGCGTTTACACCACAATAGTTCACTACATTTCACTAGTATGCTTTCATATGAGAACTTATTTCGTAAGTTATCAGCAGCTAGTGGTCGACTCATTTTATTTGCAGCAAATACTTAATTCGCGTTTTTAAAACATCGTTTTATATGATAACTTGTGAAGTTTTAAAACTCTTCACTCACATAATGTCTAGCCGATTGGATCATGTTAGGGTGTTAATTAATATTTAAAGTGGTTTATTTTGTTTCATTTTTTAGGTTAGGCCTTGCAAACCAGTGTACTTGTGTCTAATATTTGCATGTAGCTAGAAGAAAATGGATAAGAAATTATATGATTTATTTGTCTAATACTAACTCAATTTTTCATTCCTAAGATCGCTATGCTTTCGACCAGAAAATAATTATCTATTTTTCATATTGAAATTAGGAAATAAATAATAGGAATTGGTCTCTTAATAAGAAGTTTAAATGAAGTTATAATAATTAAGTTGTAATTACATAGATAACATGAACAGCGGTCGCACGGCGCACTGTTTCTGCAAAATTACTTTCAATTCAAATTTTCAAACACGAAAATTTGTGGGCAAAAGCATCCAAATTCTATTGTGAAGAAGTCATTTTGTTATTGAGTGCCCAGAAGCAGGATTGCTTTAAAAATTAATTAAATTTAATAATTAACGTTAGACTGTACGGTATTTTGAGTTCGTACTAAAGTCTTTCAGGAAGTGACCACTATCGATCCGCTATTTAAATAATTAATTTTAGATGAAGAAAAAGAAATGTGCAAGAATTTCAGTCTTATCATCGCGTGTAAAATTTTCTGTATGTCCAAAATGCATCATAAGGAAGCTACATGTCTTGCATGCTTGTGGAATTGTCCACATAAAACCAAAACAATAAACCAGCAAAAAACAAAACATCATACAAGTCCATATTTTGATCTTAATCCTCAGAACCTTAAAAACTAGTTAATTTTAGTTTAACTAACAACTTTAACCATTGCATTAAAAATAAATTTTAAAGTTATCACCAGATTCTGCCCGTAAAAATGCAATAAACAGTTTAAACTTAATACTTAAGGTAAAATGCATTGATGGATAACCAAATTAAATATTAATCGAGATGGGGTCTTGAGGTTATCCCATATACTTTTAAACAAGCAGCACCTGTACAAGGTTTAGTTGTTTGAATTTCATATTTACAATTAGTCAAATTACTTTGCACGCGAAAGAAAAACAATAACATAAAATAAAATAAAAGGAAATATTGCTTCGATTTTAACGATCATTCACTATCATCGGGGCTTGTATTCAAACAGGGAGCTGTAATGAAAAAAATAAGGCACCTTGACTTTATTTGACCCGTTGATAATAATCCACAAGATCAGCCGCAGTCGGCTCAGACTTTATTATTAATTTTACTACGGATTAAGTGGTCTCTTTAACATTTTATTCAAAATAACGTAACAAAATTTTTATGTCCATTCCAACAAGTAAGTTAAAGGTGAAATTCGTTAGTCTGACTGATTTCAATTTTATGCGCCATTCAGGAAAGAGGTTCGTGAAAATGTTAATGCAACAGTTATTAAATGCTGTTGGAAAATTGCAATTTAATTTGACATTTACTATTTCTGCTTATATATGCTGACTGATACATAAGGTGAAGATGATTCAAACGCGATTAAGAATGTGCTTAGAACCATGCAAAGGGAACAAAATGCTAACTAAAAATTATATTCTATCGAAAAAGTCGTAAATGTCGAAAATTTTTATAAAGTGAAGCAGTTGAACCGTCGTGCGGAACAGTATTAATTATAAAGTTCAGCACTTACAGAGTTCTTCATTGTAAAAATGCTAATTGAAGGACCATGACTATAAATCATTCGGATATAACTCTTAAAAAATTCTAAATTGCCCGTCATCCTCAGGATGATGTTCTATGCGCGTCTTATGCCTTTATGAGTGTATTTTATTCCAGAGAATATCGATTCTGCACGCTTTTTATACGAGCAACGCTCCAGAACATGCAAAAAAGAGTGCAAATCTTCTTTCCAACCATTTAGGGACTCCCTACAGATGAACAGGATCGTCCCGACTCTTTTTACGACAATTAATACTATTTTATGTCCCAAATCTAATTCGTTTTGTCTGAACTGAACAGAGGAAACCTTTTAATTATGGTAGCAAAGTTATTAACAGGCGGACAGTTCCTTAAGCGATTATTTTTGGTCATAAAATGATGAAGATCACCTTTAATAGGCTCGTAAAATTCATCGTTTCTTTGAATAACAAAAATATGTTGAATGGAGCAGCAACTTGGCTGAATAGGGTTTCCAAATGTAAAGATTGATAAAAATTAAATTTAAATAATAATCTGCTCAAAAGCGTTTCGTGTCTGCAAAAAAAAAATGTTTAATAAATGCAGACTTTGACTGTTTTTAACAGCAGCAAAATAAGAGCCCAAAATATCCCAACATACTAAAAGTAAAGTAAAAAATTTGGAAAATAATAATTTTTTCCTGCCAGTCTTTTGGCTTATTTCTTACATCTTACGATTATTTTTGATTATCTTACTTTCAATATTTTTGTGTCGAAATATCTATGAAAATTTTGTAACTGTAAAATACAAAATAGGAATCTAGAGGCATTATCTTGTTTAATTGTACATCATATTTATTTTAATTTTCTTAAAAATGCATTTCTTTTCCTATTTTAAAAATGTCGTATCTCACAGAAAATGCAATATTATCTGAACTGAGCACCTATCCGATGGATAGATTTCTTTCTATTTTGTGTTGTGTTGGTTGGTTTATGGTAGAAATCTCGTTTGTTTAAGCCTTAATATGGTTTTTGCTGCATTTTAAATTTACATAATTCATAATTTCCTAGTGTAGTTAGAATATTCTTTTATAAAATATTCAGTAGAATATGAATCTGTTGATAAATGAATCTGATGAAAATTGGTAAGCTTTTAAATTCTGCTTAGTATTATATAAGAAGAAAAAAAACGACTAAGTATACCCACGCTACTCTAGGGGAGCAATTAAGCGTAGAGGAGGACGTGCAACAAAGGTGATTTTTTAGTCATGTTGTCGGTCTTTGCCATCAACTATGGACCGTTTCGTCTATAAAAATATATTAGAAACTGTCATGCTTCCTTACATCGAGTGGAAAATGTCAATTCGGTGGGTATTTGAAGATGGTAACGACTAAAAACACAGATTTATAATTTTGGAATGCAAAATGCACAATTTACGAGCAAAAAGGACCTCATAGATTCCAAAGGTATATTCCATGACACATAATTGTAGGCAGTCTCAAACCCATAGGTACTTTTGTAATGACGAATTCTAAGAAAATAAATACCCCTTTTCATTATTATTATTATTTATTTTACAATTTAGAATTTAATTATCATTCAAATTGCTTTCTTATTTTTCGAACTAAGCCCATATGGAAACTTTCTGTGTTATTTTGACTTTTTAACCAGAGTTTTCATTTGGGAATCGAACCAACAACCTCAGAATGGCACACCACGTACATCACAAACAAACCGCTCAGCTAGCTATGCCACCCGAAGTCCCCCGCCCCTTTCATATAGAACTCAAAAGTTCTAATTACTCTGTGGACTTTTCTCATGCATCTGCGTTATTTATTTCTAATGATTTTTTATCTGAAAATTACTATAAAATCTTGCGACACTTGATTATAGGCATTTCCAGTTTAATTCAGAATAAATTCAAGGATTTTTTTTTAAAAAAAAGGTAAACGGGTTAAATGAAAACTAAAAGTATAATACTATATTATAATTTATTATTTAATTGTTAATTTATCTGTGTATGGTGGTACCATCTCGGTTTATAGCTTCGGAAATTCTATTTTCCATTTGAGTTAATTGTGGTTTTTCCTCAGGCGGCGACGTTATAGGGTTGGTGAGCTTTTCGGGATCTTTAAGGAAATCAATTACTTCAGCACTTCTTTTGATCCTTCTACCAATTTTTCGTTTAGAATATCCTTCTTCTTTTAGTGCTCTTATTTTTCCAATTTTCTCAAGAGTGAATCTTTTTCTAATGCCCATTTTTATTCTGTCTACCAGCTATTTACTTCTCAATACAATTTTATTACAGTTATATAATTTGTTTCACTCCGAACCACCAATAACTTCTATGCCTACGATCAAGTGTTATAGGTTTTTATAGCAATTTTCAGATAAAAAATCCTTAGAAAAAAATAACGCATCAGATGCATGGGAAAAGCTCACAAAGTAATTAGAACTTTCGAGTTCTATGTGAAGAGGGGTATTTATTTTCTTAGAATTAGTTATTAATTAAAGTACCTGTGCGTTTGAGACTGCCTACAATCGTGTCTTGCGGAGTGTATGAGCGGGAAATGATCTTGATGTCCACCATTACTATTCTAATTAAGTCAATGCCTCGCTGATTTGCTAAACTAATTAAAAATAAAGGATAATACACTAAAAATCAAGGAAATTACTTGTGTGGGCACACCAAATTTTTGGGAATATTTTCTTTTTGTTATTTTTTGTCTTGTTAAAGAAATGTTATTTAACCCTTTGCCTTAAAACAACGTCTGGGAGACGTGATCCCCTTTCCGTGCCTAAAATGAGAAGCACGTATCAGACACGTGATGTTTCGTTCTGGCCAAAACTGAGAAGTTCGTATGAAACACATGATTGTTTCTGCACGATAATGTTTATTGCTATTGTTTTTTACAGTTGTAATATAAAAATGTGGTTTTAGTAAATAGTAAATAACGAACCAGTGGATTGCGTAAAATTTAGCCTGTGATGAAACTGCTTGTGGTCACGACGAATGAAAAGAGCTTTCATCGAAAGTGTCACTCACAATCGTCGCTCAATTCATAAGGCAAAGGGTTAATGTTTATGTTTATATTTATATTTTTTACACAATACAGTATGAATACTTATAATTTTCCTTTTTTTTTTAATTTTAAAAAAAACAATTGTAAATTGCTATATTGCTGGTGCATTTTCGGGTCTTCCAAGTTCTTAGGTAAAACCCTCGAACAAATTTATGAAAAAATAGATTAGAAAATTACTTAGGAACCTTGGTAAATTACCTAAAAACATTTGGGCAATTTTATACAAGATGAATAAACTATAAATGTTGGTAGAGAACCTACTACTACTGCTACTACAGAAACACTTAGGATAAATTTATTAAATTAATTAAAAATTTAGCTTTTAGGGGTGACATCTGCTTTTTTTTTATTCCCCTTGCGAATAGTTTCGTAGGAGGTCATTTCCATTCCCCCTTGCATGCAGGTATGCCATTTGTATAAATTATCTAAGTGCTAAGGTCATATACAATAGCTTAGGAAAATTATCTTAGCTTTGCGTGAAATTAGCTCCGAGTACTATTAAAGTAAAAGGAAATAACTTTAATAATCAAGGGCGGATTTACGAATTTGCCGCCCGTAGGCAGGCAACAAAGTGCCGCCTTTTTTTCTTAATAAAAATCTGTTTTGTAATTTTAAAAATTGAAAAATATGTAATTTTCATTAAAGTGATGTCTTTTTGAAATGATTGTTTAACGCAAAATTAAATTAAATTAAAAAAAATGTGTATCTTTACATTTTCATTAATCAACAAGTTTTTGAATAATTGAAACACGATTGAAAAATATAGGGCGGCAAAATCTTGCAGGATTTTGCCGCCGTAGGCACAGGCCTACTTTGCCTATGCGTAAATCTGCCCCTGTTAATAATTATATATACGAGCAGGCAAAAGTAGCTTAAAATGTGTGTTTTGTTGTCAACCAAATAAATTCAATTCAATTTTAATAAAAACGTGAACATGTTGAGACACATTTGTGTTTGATTTCAATGTGATTAAGCACTCTTCAATTATTGGCATGGAAGTTGAATTAATGCATTTAATCAAAAGATAACAGTTAAAAAACATTATGAGGTGCAGAGTGAAGCAATCAAAATGAAATCCCCTTTTGCTCTATAGTACAAAATATCTACGAACAACCAGAGATAGAAACCTATAAAAGTGCCATAACCTTAGCAAATGCTATACAAAAATTACCTGCCATCTGGGCATCGTAAAAACGTAAAATAATACCGAAAAACTAAAGAAACCAAGGAAGGACGCAGAAAAGTGCCTTGTCAGTTTATTGCCGAGAGGAAATTTTATCTTAATGCACCACATGCGCGCTTATCGCAATTATATTGGTGCATAGCTCATTCCAGGCGGAAAGGACATAAATTATCCCTGGAATTTTCCTCTGACTACCATAAAGTTGGTGCATCGTCGTATTAGGACTGCCAGTTGAAGCAAAGGATAAGACGCGGATCGCATGAGGAATTTTCTTCAACACTTCCTCAGTAAATTGTGCACCGCTGCAGAGCGAGCGACCCATCAGCAGAACAAGGGTGCTGCCACTAACATTTGAGGCTCCCAGGTCTGCAACTCCGCTGAATCATTACATCCAGGAGATCTTTCCCTGATTGTAAAGCGAGAACTTGGTGGCTCTGCTAAGAAGACGGGGCCTCATTCCATGCGGACTGGGTGCTAGTTGGCTGACTCACTACAGTTCTTTATGAAAACCCTCGGATCTGCAGATACATATATTTTATTTGATATGTTGAGAGATGTGCACTTCCTGGAAGATATAGAACTAACTGGGGCGGAGGAGTTTATGCGATTGCGGGTGCAGCTAGCCATCCATCCATCCATCCATCCATCTATTGACATAGACTGCAACTACTGTGGGGCACTAAAGGGGGAACGGCCGTAAAAATTTTAAAGAGGTTCTTGATGGTTAAACAAAGAATGGAAGAACGAAAAGGATCAGCATTTTACGGGCAAAGATATGCCATAAAACCGCAAATGAAATTTTCCTTGTTTCTTCCCTGTGGCCCCGCCAATTCTCTGGCCTTGAAGGTTCGTCTTATGCTACCCTTTCAAGTAAAATTCAAGTCTATGGGGCACTTGCTGCGGTTGGTGCCTTACTGTCGGCCTTATGTAAATTACTACGTTAGTTACTTTATTTTATGGGGGAGTGCAAGATAAGAGTCGAGGATGGTGTGAAATAGGCCCGATCGCTCTTTCTCTTGCAGTTTATTACTTTGGTAAAGTTTAATTTTGCAATAAAAATAGTTTTAAGCAGATAAGACGAATTTCATGCTTTTTAGGAGATTGAACATGAAGACGAATATATCTACGTTTTTCTTTTACATTTTGTTCAATTAATTTATACACATATTAAAATTATATAAGGTCTTTTTATTTTTCAATAAACCCTATATGGAAAATATTAAAAACTTTTAAGATTTTTACTATTCCACATTTAAATTTTGAACATTTTTCAAAAACAGCCAAAATATAACATTTAACGTTTATTTATTTTAAAATTATTTGATTTATAAAACTAGTCATACACTCGTCATACAAAAATAAAACTTAATAAAACAATGGTTAAGTGTGTGTCGGATAGAATATGCATTAAAGTCTCAAGCACGTACTTCCCGTTCCGACACAGCGCGTTTCCGACACAGCACGTTTCCGACCCGTTTCGATTAGTCGATTAAATAATTAAGCATTAAGCATATTTACACATGGTCCTAGAGGGATATAGCTCAGGACGGCAAATTCAGAGAGGTGGTAAAAATAGAAGAAAGTAATAGCATATCACTCACTTGGTAATTGATCTTCTTTGTACATATTCGCAATGGGGACATTTTTGTACATTGTCTTCAAGTTTAACTATAAAGTTATTTTTGCTTGTATGGAATTTCTAAACACTTTTTCAAAATTCAACTCTGTTCATGTCATAAATTGGTAGATAATTGTGATAGTTTTCCTTTTAATTTCGTTACATATACTACTATTATGAATATTTTTCAGATATCTAAAAATAGCGATTTACCTGATAGGAGGGAGGGCATAATTATTACCACTTTAAAGATTAAAATTTTGTTAACGCTTTGCTGTATTCAAAATGCAACATATATAAATTCCTAATATTTTTGATCATTTTTAACAATATCATACAGAATGTGGTATGCGAATAAAACAAAATTCATCCCCATTCACTAGAAAGAAAAAAAAAACTCTATCCGCAGAAAGAGATTTTATTTATGCATTAATGAGGTCAGGTCCTCAACCGGGATTCGAAACGAATAAAATTAGTCAAAGGGATGAGGGTCTGCACTTTTTTTAGTCTCGTTCTTTTTATTTAGGTATATACGCATTAGACGAGGGAGTTTTGGCCTAATTTTCATAGAACTTTGAACCAAATTTGAACTTGTAAAACGCTATAATATATTTCTTTAATTTTTTTAACTTGTAAATCCATTTCCTTAAAATTAAATATATAGCGAAGTGAAAGTACCCTTCCTTTTCTCATTTTTTAAGACTCGAGTCGGTAAATACGTAAGAAATGCAGCAGCTATCGTGGTAACAAAATCATTTTTAAAAATGGATGAAGCATTTTAATACGGGATAGGAATGTATTTTTGAAGTCTACGACATATAAAACGAATTTTGGCTCCCTTTCTCAATCTTAATATAAAAACATTAGCTGCTTTACTCGACTTCGCACGGTGTACGTAAAGCTCAGTAATTGGGTGTAGCTAATATTAAGTCATATTTGTAACAACAAAAAAAAAAAAACAAAACAGACAAATAGGCAAACAGACAAACAAAAGTTTTAAAAATGGTCTTTTGGTATACTGTTGGACCTTTTACATTACCCCAATCAGTTTTTGGTAAATATTTTCTATGTACGTTTTCTTCATTCGCCCCCGCTCTTCTTAGGATAAACTCTTAATCCTGAGCAAAGTTTTATCGCTTCCTTTTGGAAAGTACTCCTATTATCCTTGGAATGAAGTTGGAATGGCATTTTAAGCAGACACTATTCGTAAAGAAGACAATTGGCCAATCTGCATTCGTCACAAGACCTAACAATCCTTCGTTTCAAAATTAATATCTACTCCTAGAATGCAAGGCGCTTCCGGGACGCTTTTGACCCGTTTTACACAGCTTCCTAGACTTGTTGGCCGGGGTTTAACTCCGAGAGCGCCATAATCTCCTGCTTTCGATTAACGGAACATACATCGAAGCAGCTTCCTTAGACTCAGGACCACTTCTGTTTTAATTAAAAGTGATAAAAGAGACAATGGAAGCGGATTAAATGGATACAACACTCTTACTATCCTGGCAAAATTCCGCGCATCAACCGGGAGCTGTGCATTTGGCATACGACAGCAGCATCATTGGCCACTGCACACGTTTTAAGCAAATGCTCTCGGACCGTCCCGGTCTAGCAATCATTCCTGAAAATAGGACGCCAATAACTCGTGGCGCACAGCTAAATCATTTCAGGTTTTTATTCGGGAGAAGATTAAAAAAAAAGTTGAGCGAAAATACTAAAAAGGATCTTAAAAATTCGCTTACCGTGTGGCTAAAATTGTGAGGAATTGCTACGTCGGCGCTCCAGTAGCCGCTAGACCACGACTCGTCAACGTTAGCGGGATGTAGGAAGGTCCTTCGGGAGACGGCGGTCGTGTTGTGTTCATATCCAGGCTTGACGAAAGTATGCTGGTGGATCCTATTCCCGGAGCCAAGGGGGTGGTATAGTACGGTAAGTATGAAGTTGCTGGCGGTGTTGCTGAATACCAAGCGTACCAATGCAGGCGTATCGCATGCAATATTTGCTTTGCTGTAAAAAAAAATCAAAGCTAGAGTTTTTAATCCTTGATATTATGAAAGATTTTATTGAAGTTAATACACCCAAGCGATGGTCGAACGAAAACGACGACTGATCGAGTGTTGAATTATTATGGGCCCAACACTCATTTAAAATGAAGGAGATAAATTTCGATTATAAGTTGGTTAAATTCCCGGTGCACAAGCGATCATCATTAGTTCAAATTGTTTGTTTTCCTGGAATTTGTTTAAGTAGTACATATTTTAGTTTTAAAACTTTACTAGTCGATTTTTACACTTCAACGTTACTTTTTTGAAAACAGGCACTCTCTGTGCACGTTCTCTTTTTTCAATAAATCCTGATTTATTCAAGTTTTCACACTGAAATAACTTAAAAACTTGTTTGACTAAAATTTATTGATATCTACTTACTCTAAGAATATATTTGAAAGTTTCATGCAAAATTTCCAAGCCACTTTAACAAAATTAAAACTCATTCGTAAAGGTTATTTTTTACCAATGTTTTATTATTTTACAAAACTTCTTGCTAATTTGAAAATTATATATATATAATTCTTATATTTAAATTATAGATTAATACAAGTGTACAATAATATAAAACAACAACAATGATAAAATAAAACTTAATAACTAAACAGAGAAATAACAAGAAGGAGCAGTATAAAACTTATTCTAAGATGGACAGTAAAGGTATTTCCTGCGATATGATTTGCTCAAGGGAAAAGTCAAAGGAGGGACGAGAGTTTGCTTTCTGAAGCATTCGGGTGAGAGGTTCAGAAAAGCCATATTTTGTGCGGTACCACCAGTGCTGAAATTAGATGCATATACCATACAAATGATGTAACACCACAAAAGACATTCATAGGGTAATTGTTGTGAATTTTCTTTTCAAAAATTTGTAGTTATTGTATTATTGAAATTAATGAAGTTTATGAATTGAGTACTATTAGATTTAATTCATCTAATGAAACTGTATTCATACGCTCCTTAATTAAAATTAATTTACACCAAAATGCAAAAGTTTCATATTTAAAAAAATTTGTAAAAATTGTGTTCCCGTCGAATAAAAAATAGTGAATTTGATATTGTTATCTAGTAGTCCTATTTGTGACAAGTACAGTCTGGAGTATTTTCTTGTAGAAATTCTGTAGTTTTTACTAATTGAAAAAAGGTAATCTGACTAATTTCTTTATTAAATAAAATAACTAATAATAATAATTTAAAAAATCCAAAAGCTTAACGTTTTATTTTACTTTGTAAAAACAGTCGGACTTTTTAATAATTACTACTTTTTATTTTAAATGCTAATAAACAAATTAAACAGATTATCGATGTATTTCAAAAAATTACGTGAGCAAAAACAATATGCTGAGAAACCCGTCGCGATATTTGTTTTTATCCATCTCTCTAAATCGTCCCTTAGGAACGAATTCCACCACAGTTCCTCTTGAATTGTTGTTCTAGGCTCCTTTCCCTTTCCTTAGCTTAACTTAATCTAATCCTGCCTTCCCTTATTGCTGTTTCCCTAGCTTATAAGTTTAATTTAATTCTAGCTTTAATTGTTTTTGTTACGTAGCTTGTATTAAGCGAATTAAATAAATAGATATGCCATTTATTATCGTTAGCAACGAAGACGCCCATACTGGCGTATGATTTGATTCATACAATACATACATATAGCTCAAATACTACTCCAATTATCAATTAATTTAATTAAATGTGCTCTTTCAAATTAATAGCATTAGCTTATAGAACATATGACTATGTAGTAGAAAAATATTATCAATATTATTCTGCTTCTTTAAATTTTACCTTATCTTCAATATTCATTGGCTAATTTTAAAAAGAAAAATTAATTTTTTTATGGAGCCTTTATTTAATATTTTTTTGAATGAGTTGAAAATGTAAAAATGAAGAAAAACTACAACGTAGGTGTACTATAACACCTAATAGCTTTAATTCGGGCACCGTAGCGTCACGGTAAAGGAATTCTTTAAAAACATCATGACCAAAAGTCCAGATGCCCGCAAATTTTCGTAAGTTTAAGTACCTCCGCAGACATCATCTCTCAGAAAGAGGAGGCAAATTAATTAGCAAGAAATAAAAATTAAAAGAAGAAGTCCTCCTTAAGGAAAACTAAGCTCCGAAATAACCGCCCCGAGACGGCCGTTAAAACCCTCAAAAAGCATTGTTGCAAAAGCTTTTATGGACCAATCCGAGAACGTTCCTCCTTGAATATGATTTAGAGACCACCGCCGCTGGAACCTGGTGCTCTTTCTATTTTACGATTAATAAAAATCACGGAAAACCGTGCTGCAGATCCCTTACTAAGTCACTTTATGGTCAAACCTGGAAGACGAAGTCGGGGAGTGTTCACCGTCATTCTTCTGCTAGCACAATCTTTCATTTTACGACGAACAAATTTCAGAGTAGGGGGCTTCTTTACTTGGGAAAGTACAATTTCGACTTTTCATTTATGCTTTCTATAATTTCCTCGTTCGATCTTCCGACACAAAAGGGGACATATTGACGGAGACCCTGTGAGTTAGTAGATAATTGTATCTCAATCAGCGCTGCGAAGGTTAAGTTATGCCACATAATCGTTTTTAAGATATTAGCCCCAAATAGATGACATTGTTTTCGTGCTAGCGGCTGGAAAAGTTGAAGCAAGTCGTAAAAGGGAGTTTTACTGCCGAAACCTTCATATTAGCTCTTATTAAAATGCAATTACAGTTCTGCGGGTGATAGTTACGACATTGTTTAGTAGTCCATCGAGAATGCCTGAGATATTTCCATAGTGTATCCAAGAGAAAAAAGGGTATGTTCGTTATCCAGCAGCGGTGCACTGACTGACGACAACGACCGCCTGAGATGCACCTTTCGGTTGTGCTGTGTCCCGCCAAGGATTTACAGTCGAAGCAGACTTAATCCTCTAACGAGAGCGCTATAAAGTCATTAACTCGGGGGCAACACTCAACTTCCATTAAATAATAAAACTTTGAAACGTTTCTGGATGCTGCCCTAACGTTGGCCATGACTCAGTCACGAACCTCACGGTGTGGTGCGTGGCTCGCATCCTCCGCGCGGTGAACGAGGGATCGCTGATCATTTCCTTAATTGGAGGCAGCTGGACGCTACTTTCTGCTTGCGCCTATAAACGCGTGTAGTTTTTAGTACTAAATAATTTTTATGTCTTGAGCCGCATTCGTTTGTCTGGCACTTATGCGGCCACCTACGGCAGCAGGGACCTGCTTTATATCCGTCGCAGAGCGGCAGAAAACCCATCCAAGGTTGCAAAATATACAACAACCCTTCAGTACCAATAGCACTGTTAAAACGGTGGTATTGACTTTTTCAGTGTTTAGTACATGATATTAATGCATATACTTATTAATTTCTAGTTAGGGCATTCCACATTAATCAGCACCTACATCTTGATCTTTACAAAAACTGAATTTTTTAAGATCACTAGAGTTTTCAAAAATAACATTATTCGTATATAAAATTATTCTAATAAAATGTTGTATTTAACACCACATCTGCCTGTTTTACCATATAATAAAATCCTTATAAAAGTCAAGAGATAAACTTTATAAACATATATAGAGAAATAAATATAATTATTCTCAAACAAAATTAAGTTAATGTTTAAATCGCATGATTATAAATTAGGAACCATATAAAATATGCCGAATAAGGATTTAATCTGATAGCCATTAAAATTTAGAAGTGATGCAACAAAGCAAATCCTTAAAATGAAAGCGTTGTAACGTAATTCGGAGTTGATTTTATTATACCACTTTTGTTCTTAATAATAATTATAATATGTTGTCAGTAATTTGCTACTTTGATTAGCAAATTGCTTTGATGAACCTTTTCGTAAAAATGAATCGTGCTGACAATTGTGTGCTCAATTTCTGAAATAAGAAATTATTGATAATATCAATTGCTAGGGACTACTACGGTTTCCTGCTTGAAGGACTAAATCTCATAGTAGTTGAAGTAATCAACGTACAACAAGTACTGCTTAATGGATGTCTGTGGCCGAAAGAACAGCTTGTTGGATCTAGATTCTAAAAAACCTATGTTTGATCTGTAGCCTATCCAAATATTAGGTTGGGAAGGATGAAGTTTGTAATTTAACAGCTTATTATTTAACATTGGTTTAATATTTTACCGTTCTGTTCTTTTTGTTGGAAAGTTACATATTTGGTCTGTTTAAAGAAATCATTGTAAGTTTTAAAAAATATTAAAAACTTTTTTTTAAAAATTAATTACATTGTGCGTACTAGGATTTTAATTTCAATATCATCTCATTTAACTTATTATATAATTTACAAATAGAAGGTAGTCTCTAAAAATCTATCTTTAGTATTAAAGTAATCGTAAGGATATACACCTTTACGTTATATGCATCGTTCTTTATTTATAGGAGGAAGATCAACCTTCCCTTCTAAACCTGAAGCTAATTTTTTTATAATGGTTATGCTAAGGTTATCGAAATTTATGGGAACAGTGTGACTGTTTTTAAAATTTATATTACATACCTCGTGTGTTGGTCGTCGGTACCTATATGTTACCTTTCTATCATTTTCAGCAAATGGTTTCTCGAATATACGACAGAGTGCAACTACTAGAAAGCTGTTGATCTGCCCTTTAATTAGCTGATTCATTGGTAGAGGCTCACTAAAAATATTTTCTAAAACTTCTGCAAATTGATTTAATTCACGCACAAACCAATTTATGCAATCCTCACCACGGTAGCACTTGTAAAACGATAACGCTTGATCATATGAGCATTTTATATATTAGGTCTACCGGAAAGTTCTGTCCAATAATTTCGTTTCAAGTTTGAATATATTTGGATATGTTCGTTTGAGTTATATGTGGGGGTATATCTTTATAATTGCATTTATTATGTGCCTTTCGAAATTAACTACAACAAAGATAACTCATGTCATTGTCAGCGTGTTAAAATTTGTTAAAAGTTTTTGGTGAAGATGCTGTTTCGGATAGAACGTGTAGGAGATGTAGGTTCGAAAAATTTAAAGTATCGGCCTTAGTAATAAGTCACGCTCTGGGCGGCCATATGTGGTTGATGACGATATTTTTAAGACCACGATAGATCAAATCAATAGGTTTAATAAATTGCCATCCTCCTGGGAAGAAGTTATAAGGAACGATGGAAATTAGATCGTACAATAAATCTAGTTAAATATGTTAAAAATTGTATCATTTTCTTACTCTTCAAAAACGGACAGAACTTTCCGGTAGACCTAATAATATACTATACTACACGGAACAAGTTCTTGATATTTATTCTTATCACTACAATCTATTAATAAAAACTCCAAGTCTGCATATATGTATAACAAAAGATGCTTCTATCTTATTCTTAAAGTTTTTAAACACTAAAGTTGAATCGTCTTCCGATGGTAATCGAATTCTCTTCTTGTTAACTTTTTTTACAATTCTTTGTATATTCCTTCAGTTTTGTAGTTGTGTGGAAGTAGTGAAGGCATCGATCGCAGAAGTATTTTTGACAATTATTTTTTGATAATTAGGTTGATAACAGTCTAGATAAATTCTTAATCCAAACGAAGTGGTATTTAATTGGTTCTTCTACATTGTCGTAATATACATATTGTATTATAAGTAGATTTACATGTTTTATTTTTCATCTTTTGTCAAGTAATTTAAAAAAGTGATATAATATACTTTCGCAGTACTTAACGACTTGTTCAAAATATACACATTGATTAAAAATTTATTTTGTTTTTCAAATTTTGATATCTATTTATTCATCCTTGAAAAATTTATATCTGTAAAGTAAGCTTATCTTTATAGTACGGATACTTTGCAACATGATCGGAATGCGTTTGTGCTGGATAGAGCGCTAAAACCATTGCCCAGGCAAAACAGGCGCCTTCATTATTCTTTACTTTAACGCAAGATTTTTTATATTCAATTTCCTTGGGTAATTCAATGTATAAAGATCCTAGTTGCGACGTATATTTGTTAATAGTTTATTAGTTTAGTTAAAGTTTATAATTTCTGACAACGCCCAACCTTGAAATTCCTCCAACACTTTGAGGATGTTTTCTTTAAACCGATCATTAATGTCTATATCTCTACATATTGGAGCATTCTTGGTATTCATATATTTAAATTCGAAGACTTCTTCAACTCCTTTTATTATTTTTAATTAACCACAAAACTCTGCATTAACCTTCAAAGCTATTCCTTTTTTTGATGGCATTTTTGATGCGTCTGCGAAAAAGATTTGAGTAATCTTCTAAAAATGTTAGTGGTTCTTTGTGGGCTAAGTTGACAATTACCTCTGTACGCATGTTATTCTTAACACGTTCCCTGCCACGTGTACCGAAAACAGTGCACAAATGAAAGTTCTCCTTACTAAATACCTTTTTGCATGTAAGTCTCTCACGAAAGCTTTGTTGAAAATTCTGGCAGGGGACGTGTTAAAACCAGACTACGAATCTTGTCCACCTCCTGACATTAAGCTTTGCGCTTTAAGTTGAATGTGCATTCCTTTTAATAAACCAGTAGTTGTCATCAGTTGTCTTTTTACTTACATTGTTGGTCTGACGTAAAGAATTATTAAGCTTTCTTAAAGCTTTAGTCAAATTTTTTATTGTGGCCCTTATAAATTCGCGGTTATTTGTAGCATTGATAAATGCGGTTTGAATGGCTTGAACTGAATGATGTGACTTAAGATGAGGTTTGCTATTTATAGTTTTTAAAATTTTAACTTTGAATTATACTAAAGAAAAATTGTGACAACCAACAAACGGAAGCTTAACCATATAAAATATTTCATAATTCTTGCTCACTTTGAAAAGTAATGCATACAATTTATCGTCTAAAAATAAAAGCTCCCGTTAAAGTATACCAAATTTTAAGGTCAGCCGAATTGTGGCGCACCAACTTACCCCAGATATCGTGATGGGGCAAAACGGGGTAAAATTGCGTTGTCAGTTATTTATTTTAACGTCTAGTGGCATAAAAATATGAAGAATCTGTTGATATTTTGAAATAAATTATATAAGCAATTGCTTAAAATATGCCTAGTAATTATTATTCCAATTTAATTATTACATTAATTTAATGAAGCGCTAATGTCGGTCGTCCATCGATAATTGATAGAGTTAACTCCTTCAGGGAGACTGGCATAAATGTGTACGTTTAGTTTTTTATTATGCAAATTGGAAAAAAAACTATTTAAATCTGTTACGGCAAAACCTTTGTAGATAATATTTTTATCTACTTGAAACTTTGCTCTACTTTAGAAATATTTCAAAGTTGCCTTTGATTGTAGCAAGATTTCTTTTTCGTTTAGTGGAAAAATACGTAAATATTTTGATAAATAAATCACCAATTGTGTAAAATTTTATTGGTTTTTATTTCTTTATTTTAATGACATATTTTGCAAAGTTAGGTTTTTTATTTTTGTTCTAATAGCGGTTTACTGCGAAATCTGTGAAGTTTATTTTTATATACTAATTATTTTTAAATTTTTTCTTATATTCTGAATAATTCTTGATAAAAAATAAGTGAACATGCAATCAAACAATTTGGAACCGCTTTTTTATCTTTAAAAAAGTCGCTCTGAAAAGCCCACAGAGTTAAGCAATTAATTTATTTGCGACTTTTATTCACAACACTTTTAAATTACTACTTTTAAATGCAATTGAATTGGCGCCAAATCTCAAACACAACTGACTGATTTGTTCAAAAAGAGCGTTCGATGACATACCAAAACCCAGGGCGCCCTGGGTTTTTTGACAATGCTCAGTTCGCCACGGGTAACCATAGGTTGGTTTTAAAGACTTTCTCATCGAACAGACCTACAATTATCGTTAATTGTACGCATCCTGGTTTTATGGCTCTTACATATATGTGTACATACCTTCAAAGATAAAGCATTTCTAATGTGATGCTGTTTTGATATTTTAATATTTTGAGAATATATTAGTAGCTTGTTTTGACATATTAATTAATTGAACTAATTGATATATTTGTATACATTTATTTATGATGGTATAAATACATATTATTAACTAACTTCTCCTCAAAGTCATCTTAAAATGATAATAGTAGGAGCACATAATTTATAGAACTTCGATAAAGTAATAATTGCTATGCTTGCAACGTGCGATAAGAAGTAATAAGGTTCTTGTCTTATAAACCTGCAAGACAAGTTTTGTCTCATTGCCTGCATACAAATTTTGCATGAAGAATAAATTGCTACTTGTTTGGATCTGCAAAGATCGCGATTCCGCTGCTGAGTTCTGATTGCTTTAGTTATGAGAGCGTCTGGTCACCTGGTAATCTGTTTTTGTCTTTAGCTTGTTCGTCATTTTAAGAGAAAATTGTATAATTTTGATTTCGAGCGATTTTATATTTTTAATAGATCATAAAAATTTTGATGAACTCGGTTTAGAATATAAAAATACAATTTGCTAACTTTATGCTTCAGGAAGAAATACTTCTACGTGAAATAAGATGCAACGGAAGTACGTGTTTGTATTTTGCAACATTGCATAATGTAGGGTTAGGTTAGGTTGCTGTGGCTGCCCAGAAAGGCACACTTAGGCCAATTTTGGCCCATTGTGTTACCACGTAGCGCAGGAGACCATGGTTATTCGTGGGATTCGAACCCACAGCCTCTAGGACGGTAGGACAGCGCGCTAACAACTGAACTATCAGTTCAGTTCATAATGTAGCGGTGAATTATTCTTACACCATGGGGAGGGGTGGATTTAACTTGTCAGGAGGAGAGGGGCTCCCTAAGACGTCATACCCTATACCATGTGTGTGTGAGTGAAAGAGAAACAGAGATGGCATTCCATATATTGCTATCTCTTTCTTCCAATTTTATACACACTTTTGAGAATTTAGAGGCCCCCTTAAAAAAATATATAGAACCCGCTTATCATAATTACTACCCGAAATTTCACCCCAGGCAAGTTGCTTTTCTCAAATTTTAATGGTTTTAACGGTGATGTTTTCTACATACATTTATAAGGTCGCTATAAAAATAACGTTGTTATGAAATATAACATTTAATATATCTAATAATGTATTTAATTGCACTTAATGCTCTTTATTACACTTAAAAGATATATAAGCATACCTTGGGGTGAAAATTCACCCATGACACCCTTAACGTAATTTATTTGGATGATACCTTTTGAGAGTTTAAAAAAAAAATTGAATATTTACAATATGCATCCTCTTATCGATGTGGTTAGCCACGCCTTTTACTATTGCAATTTCATTCATTTGTAGGTGTATTACCTAAACTCGTTTTTTGCATAATAATTATGGCTTTAATTCCTACAAAATATATAGTTGGCTCCTATATTAGGCTAGTTGGCTAGTATATTATACTCTTTCCAGTACACATTGTCCCTGTATTTACTGGATTTTGTATGAGCTAGTTGTGTGGGTGTGAACGCCTTGCATAAAAAATAATCTTTCCTCCTACAGCGTTCAACAATACATAGAAATTCAAAAATGAATATCTAAAGGAGAAACAATCTCATTTTACATCCCTGCATTCCTCTCCCATCCTGACGAGATCGTTGTCAATGAAAGCGATGCACTTTTCAGCTCATATTCCGAGCATAGAGAAACACCCTCAGGGAATTGTTGTGCACCCTGTGCAGTATTAAACAGATTGTAAAGACACCTCTAAAACTTTAAGTACACATCCTGGCTGGGGCTTTGAAATTCCTGCAACCCGGACAGAAGGTCTCCCCCGAGGGGGGGTGCGAAAGCGTCGGCCAATCTTTTATGATGTCGTTCGTGCATCTTTTATGTGAACGACATCAAGCCACGGCAAACTTAGTCTCAATTCAAAACCAATACTTCTTGAGTCGGGATGCACCTGGTGATCGATTTGGACAGGTGTTGGCAATTACGCGTTAGCACTTGGCGTAAATTGCCGCGAATTATTATAATAGCTGTCCGTTCGTCGTGGGATTAAGTAGACGCGGTATAACTGACATATTTAGATATTTACCACTTTCAAAGCCATAACGTCGGGTTTGGGGGAGCTAGGCAACATTTCAGTGATTTTAATGTCAATCGGCTGCACGCAAATCATCGCATTTCGCAAATTAGTTTTTGCAAAAAGTCACGAAGCGCACGCAATTGACGCGTCAGATTGTTGCCACTTTGAGACTTTGGGGAGTCCGCCGTGTCGTCGAAGCCCCATCGTTCGTGGCTAATGAATTAATTCCAATGCAGACACGGACGTCTGGACTCCGGCACGAAAGTAGCAAATATTTTGTTCCATCGGAATGCGCTGGCGAATTGCTCAGGTTGCAACTGATTGGGACTGATTGAATACGTTTGCGCCGCCCTATTCCGCTGTGGCCGCAAAAATAAATTTTCTTAAGTTTGTTGACTCAGGTCGTTGCGGTGCTGAGCTCCTCAGTCGGAATTGCCCGGACATGACTTCAGGCCCAAACAAAAGGCCTACTTAGCGGGGGTTCGACGAAATTAGCAACTAGAATGGGAGGCTGGAGCAGATCCAGCAGCCGCCCTGGACAGTTTTACGACTAAACGTTATGCAGCTATGTCGATGTAGGGAGATCTGTTGCAATTTTTTTACGGTCGGTATATGCATTGTTTTCAGCTATTGTATCTTGTGCATATTTTTGTATTTTTGCACGACAAAAATGTATGTAGGAAGTGTCTGCCGTTTCGCGAAAAGAAACTATCAGCACTCTGGACAGCACTCACTAATCAGCGAGGCGAGGCTGTGAAAATCGTTGACATTCTAAACACGTTTCGCTTGCAACTTTGTAAGCAACAGGAGGTGCGACTCAAAATAAGGGAAAAAACAATTAGAAAGAGCTTTCGAGGAGATGGAAGTGCTTTTAGCTTCGATACAATTCAAAGGAACAATATCCGGATAATTAAAAACTAGCAACGGATATTGATCTGCCAGGGGAGAAATCTGCGAATGTTATTACGCAGAAAAAAGGGTATTCCAGTTAATTTCAACTAGAAAGAAGAAAGGATTTATTCTAGTATCTTCAGGAATTTTCAGTCCTCTATGCTTTTAATTGGAAATACTAGGAACTAAACTCTAGTTGCGTTTTACTGTGTTATAGTTGAAAAAACTTGTATATTTAAACAATGTATACTTATCAATATAATACACTGATATTCGGTATACTGTTATTATATTTTGTCTTCAGCTCAACATAGATTCCTCAAAGGTAGGTCTATAGGCAAATATTTGAAATTAATGGATTAATTAATTACTTAATTGAAGCCTCCTGCGCTGCGTGGTAATACAGAAATGGTCTAAGTTTGCTTTACTATGCACCCACTCAAACCTTACCCGAGTAAAAATCGTCAGCACAAAAAGAGCACCGAAAGACCACAAACGTTTAATTACCACCAATATACAACCCAAATAGACTCGATTTTCTTTTGGAAAATTAGGAGCACTGATATACCACCAAATAAGGGACAGATATCAATTGAAAACTGTAATAGTCGATGGAAGCCCCAAAACACCACCAGAACATGATTGCATATAGAATGCCTTATTCAGCACCAAATGAACACGTCTAGTTGTCAAATGGTGGTATTTTAGTGTAAACGGTGCTATGTTGGTGCTCATTTGGTAAGGAATTTTTTGACGATAGTAGTCATTTGGTGGTGATTCGGTGTTGAAGCTGGTGCTCTATTAGTTGTTGTAAAGAAGTGGATTAACTATTTTGTTCGCCTAAAGGGCTTACTTTGGTGTTATTTTAGTTTAACTTGAAGTGTCGATTTAGTTGTTATTCAGTGTATAGGAAATTCAATGCACAATTTTTACTCGGGTTACTTAACCCAACTTAACTTTTCATTAGTCGGAAAGAAATTAAATTTTAATAAAGTCAAATTAACCGGTTATTGACTAAATTTTGCCATCTCTAATCACACATGGATAAAATAATTGAATATTTGTTGAGACTTTTTCGAGCTGAGATATAATAATACCGACATTCGAGTTTTTAGGGTGCTTTTAACTGCAACCATGTTCCTTTATGGGAGCTTATCAGTTATAATAATTGAGGCATTCGGTTCATTTAAAATGTTGTTAGCAAATTTTTATTAGATTTTTGTTTGAAGTAATATTTGATAATACCTAGTCTTGCCATAAATTCTGTCACACAATTTCTAATGCGCGCTTTCTCAGGAATTAGCCTGGAATTGTACCGTTATGTTGCACTTTGCAACAAATGAACTGTACGGCGTAATATTCCGATCAGTTTGGTGACAGTCTTTGACTCGTAATCATGGAGTGGGGAGTAAAAGAACAGAAGAAGAACAGTCAGTGCCATCAAAACTGTCCAAGAGCGCATCCGTAGAAATCCACTGTGCAAACAAAAAATTTTGTCGAGGGAGTTGGAAATCTCCACAAGATCGATGAGTAGACTCATTCAAGATGATCTTCATATGAAGGCTTATCGTCGGTCAACAGCCCACATGTTGACTCCACGGTTAAAGGAAATAAGATTGGAAAGATGCAAGAATCTCTTGCTTCGGCACGCAACCAATGGTCATGAGAACATCCTCTTTGCCGACGAAACAATTTTTACTGTGGAGCAAATTTTTAATAAACAAAATGATAAGGTTTATGCAACATCATCAGAAGAAGCTAAAAAAACGGTTCCCATCCAGCTTCTGTAATGGTTTGGTGGGGTGTATCCCATAAAGGTGTCACAACACTCCATTTTTGCGAAAAAGGTGTCAAAACCGGTGCGGCGGTTTATCAAACCAACGTGCTGGAAGGTGTTGTGAAACCTTTATCGCAAACTCTCTTCGGTGGACAACAATGGGTCTTCCAGCAAGACTCTGCTCCTGCCCACAAAGCAGCTGATTTTATTGCACAAGAAGATTGGCCATCCGGGAGCCCAGATTTAAATCCGCTGGATTATGCATTATGGACAGAGTTAGAGAATAAGGCCTGTAGAACTCCCCACCGCAATTTGGACAGTCTGAAAAAATTTATGGCACGACTAGGTATTTAATAACGTAAAGTGGCTTTCTTAATTTTTGGAAATATGTAGTAAATAAATCGTAATGAACTAAAAATAATTTTTCAGTTAATTGTCTACTCCTACACACATAATACATACACATAAAATTTAACTCTAATTTTCAATTCGTCTCTAGCAGTTATAATTACAAAACGCTTTGGTATGTAAAACAATTAATATTGCATTTTGTGTTAAAGTTTTTATTCGAATCAAATTTTATTTAATGATATTTTCAACCGGCTGGGCTAATTAATGTATTTTATACTCTATTTAAAAAGAAAGCATCATTAAACATTCATGTTTCATCCTAAATTAAGAGATTCTAAGAAAAAATTATAAATTTCCCGTTCACACTAAACAGAAAAACAAAAGAAAAATGCTATTTTCATCACCTCAGAGGAGCGACCCAAGAGAGAAAGAGTCAAATCAACTTAGAACTTTAGTTTTAGGCTCTGAAATGTCTTGATGATGCATGGACACCAACAACTGTTTGTTTGTACGTACGATCAGAGCCCAAAAATGAAAAACTCCATGGCTCTTTATGTTTTTCTATACTATGTAGATGTCTATTTGATTATGTTTGTGCTCAAACTCAGCTATCTTGGCCTTGCACCCCGCTTTATTTTGTGCATTAACTCCAACCTCGATATTTGTCATTATAGGGTTCGCGTTAGTTCCTCAATTTCCAATTACTTCATATTCCATTCTGGTGCCCCTCGGAACAACCACCTTGGTCCACTAAACTTTCATATTGTCCATACAAGTAGCGTCACTTTACAAAATGAGATGCAATGCATTCTGGTTTTTGAACTTAATTGCAATTGCATTTTGCATGTAGTCGACAGAACATTCGACATGCCTATTAATGTGCTTACAATTTTATAACTTTAATTGAATAAAATTTCAATATTATTATTATTAGCATTTATTCAGAAATAAAGTTAAATTAAATATCGACCACCGGGAGGTCCTAGTTTTTATAATTACATAATTTTTGATTTTTTAATTTATTATTATTTTCAACCTGTCACGTTTCAAGTCAATTAATTTCAACCTATGCTAATTTTAATAATTTAATTATAATAAATTTAATTAAAAAGTTCGTGCGCACGATATTTTATTTAATTTAATTCAGTTTTTAATTTATCTTAAAATTAAAATTAATCAGCGATCAGCGATAGCTGATCCACAAATAATAAATAAATAATGAAATAATTGAAGATCCTCATTCAGAAAAGTGGAAAGAAGCGATGAAAGACGTAATAAATTCCCATAAAGAATGGTACTTGGAAAATAGTGGAAAAGGCATTCAGGAAGCAGGCATATTGACATACGGCATCACTTCATTAGAGGTGGAGTTCACGAAAATAAAATTAAACTGTAATACCTTGAGACCAATAAAATGCCGTCTTGACCAAGCCGCTAGCACCTGTGAAGCATGTCGCCTGCAGTAAGGACTTAAGCTTGAAAACTGTACCTGCGCCGGATGACTACTCGAAATAATACTATAATTGAGGCAGAGTGTTGTGGCGATCAATTATAATCTACTCTACTCTATTACTTATATATACATATTACTTAAATGCTCTTATACTAACATTTATAACTAATCTAGTATTCCATTTATTTTATTCTATGGATATATGTGAATAAAGATCACTCATTCTTGTGTAGCTAATTGGTCTTTTAACTACACTAAACTTAATTTACATCAGATATATGTTATGATGTGGATCCGATGGAATACCATATATCTCTATCTCTATCTCTTTACAAATACGAGTTGAGATACTGTAGCCTCCCTAGTTGCTTATTGCCTATTTGGCCTATGAATCAATATTAGCTCTTAAGCTTAACAACATAAATTATAATTTAATAAGTAGACATAAGTTTTAGTTTTACTTATTAATAAAAATAAACATGTTTTAATTGATTATTATTTTTCTAAATGTTGCATCTGATAATAGTGGCAAAGGAGACAGCTGCTTACAATAAACAATACTGCGACATTATTTTTGAAATAATTTTGGAACAAATGATTATCTTTAGATTGAGATAGATTTTAGGCAACATTATAATCTACAACTATGTACATATAAGAGAAGCAAAATCGTTGGGGCTGTTTTTAACAAACAAAAGGGTTACTTTGAAATAAATAATTGATTTGTTAATTATCATTTAACCCTGTATTTTATTTAACAGCTGTTGTTATTTACTATATATTAATGTGTATGGTATTATTATATTAAATGTCTGCTATTTTTGGTATTTTATTTTATAAAATAAAAAGGACTAACTTGCAGACAGAGGGATGATCGAAGGATAGAGATACTCACAGTAAAATTCAAAATGAATATGGTAGTGTGGTATAGTAAGAAGTATAACGACATGCGAATTAAATAGGCATATATTGCACATAAATTGTTTTCTTAGATTAATAAAAGAAACTGTAGACTTATTAATTCCAATATATAGGTATAAAGTACACAAAATTAGCTGTAGATTTGAAACTATTTATTATATAGCATGAGAAAAATTGTATATGCAGTTTTAATTATTCTTAAATTGTATCTTACATAGCTTAATTAAACACACACAACTTCAGTTCTAATTCTAATTTGTACATTATATATAACAAAAGCATCCTGACTCGTTGCCGTGTCGCAATTATTTATTGGGGTTTTACTGGGTTTTTTTACGACAGCACTTTCCCGCAAACTCAGCATACCACATATAATTATTTTTGGAGAAAGAACGACAAATGTGTTTTTGGCTAAGTGACCTCCTAAAGCGGTGAAATTACTAATAATTTAAAATATTACATATATTTATATACAGTAGATGTATGTAGATGTAGAAGAAAGCTGGATAAAGTTTCATAATTCATAAAGCTTCTATTCTGTATTTACACATTCATATGTATATGAAATATTATGTCATGAGACAGGCCTCATGTCACCTCACATTCATAAACATAATATAGGGTTCCGTACGTCCGAATGAAAAAACGGAACCGTCTACCTAACACAGCCAATTTGGTCCGAATCTACTGGACTGATTAAGTTAAAATTTAGTACACATATGAACTTCTATGACCCAAACACGGATGTGTAACGTAAATAAATGAATTTTGAATACAAGGGTCCCTTTTGGACCGCAAATTCTAAAATTAAAAAAAAGGTTTGCCAATTACAGGAACACCAATAAGATGAAGTTTATAGTTATATCACATAAAAATATATATTTTTTTCTGCGATTACATATTTACATTTGCATTTGGTAAATTGGCTGCAACGTATACCGATTAATGGGAGAAAATTTTGTTTATAAATAAAAGATAAAATAGGTAGATAGACGTGATAAATGATTCAATTTAAATACTCGTAGTAACTACTTATTAACTAGATAGGGTAAGGTAATATACAAGGTGGCGCAACATTAATCAATCAATTTTGTTTTTGTATAACTTTTTTACTAAATAAAAAAAATATTTTGAGTGATGAAAATCTTTATCTATGGACCTTTACAATTTTTTCTGTTAAGTGGAAAAGATGATATCCGTCAAGTAGCTGCCGCCAGTGTTGATACACATTTGTGCCCATTTTATCGCATTTTCCATGACTCCGCAAGATTTCCGGTGATAACTTTTCGCATTCCTATCGAATTTTCTCTTTAAAGGTTGCGATTGTCTGAGGCTTGTTGGCATAAACCCGCGACTTCAAGTAGCCCCAAAGAAAGAAGTCTGCGGCGGTTAAATCAGGCGATCTGGTTGGCCATGCTAAATCGCCAAAACGAGAGATTACGCGACCAGGAAACGCTTCCTTCACAATATTCATTGTGGCTCTTGCTGTGGGTACGGTTGCATCGTCTTGTTGAAACCACATGTTCACCAAGTCCCGCTCCTCCAATTCCGGCAGTAAGTAGTCGTTTATTATGGCCCTGTAGCGTTCGCCAGTAACAGTCTCTATTGCCAATAGCGTCCTTAAAAAAATACGGCCCAATCACTCCTCCCGCGTGAACGCCGCACCGCACAGTGACTTTGATTGGATGTAACGGCTCTTCGTGCATGACACGCGGATTTTCAGTGCCCCAGAAACAGAGATTTTGTTTATTGACGTAACCGCTTAATGCGCTTCGTTGCTCATGATGATTTTCGACTCAATCGTCTTCTTCGTTCTTGAGATTGAGGATGGCTTGACAGTAATTCACACGTGACTGATGGTCAGCAGGCATTAACTGTTTCACTGTTTGCATTTTGTATGGGAACATGTGTAAGTCTTTCACTAAAATTTGCTCAATTGCGTGGCTGGTCGTCTGGCTGATGTTTCTTCGTTCTCAGCGACATCGGCAGCCACAGCCGCAATAGTCTCGGCAGAACGACCAGTCCGGTGACGGCCATGCTCTGCAAGGTCTCTTGTGGTTCCAGTCTGTTCGAGTCGAGCAGCTAAGCGGCGGAATGTTTGCCCTGTTGGCGCGACACGATTAGGAAATCGACGTGCAAATGCACGCTGCGCTAACACCACCGACCGATTATTAGGCCAAAAAATGGACACAATTATTCCACGCTCTTCTGGTGTATAGAGCTCCATTGCTTGTCTGTTTGTATTCTGCAGCTGTGTAGTTCACAAATGTTAAATACGATTGACGTACGACGCCATTTGCAATAATTATAACATCTTCCGATAGAGTGATTAATTTTGCTCCACCTTGTATAATGGTACGGAACCCTCAAGGTTCACATCCCATTCCGATGTCACCCTAGCCAGCCACCTCGGTCCTTTAATTTTCATATTGTCCATCAACGATGTTAAGAATTTAATTAATCACTCTGAAATTCTAATTTAAGCCGACGATATGAAAATCTTCAAACAAATTTCCAATGCATCTGACTCATCACTCCTTCAATACGACCTAAACAACTTTAACATCTAGTGCACGAAAAACATTCGTCACCTAAATGTTTCTAAATACCAAACGATCATCTTTTCCCGTAAGCGTACTTTCTCATGTCCTTTTTGGCGAACCCATTCCTTCTGTCCTGCGCGATCTCGATGTCATAGACCATTCAATTAGGAAGGCCAATTCTGCTTTGGGGTTCGTTAAGCGTTGGTTTAAGGAATTCTCCAATCCTTATGTCACCAAGTCACTCTTCATCTTCTTTGTTAGAGTTTTAAGGGGAGCTGCCACTTCCCCATTACTCCCTAAAAATAGTTTGTTTTTTTGGGAGGGGTTAGATGTGAGCTCTCCATTATCCATTTCTCTTTGCGTACGGGTTGGAGTTCAGGTATCCATTTCCCATTCTCCCTTGTAGAGGAATATGGAGTTAACCGCTTATTCCCCCTTTGTGTGCTGGTTTTGACTCGCCATTCCCTTTATGTACTACGGGTACACAGTAGAATCAACTTAAGAAGTGGTTTACAAAATTGCTTAACTGATTTTTCCAACTCTGCATGCAAGTTATATTAGGAGAAAATTTCATGAATTTATTTTCTGGCTAAGTGTTGCCATGTAAAATATAGCATAACATACATGCCATTTGTATAAATTATCCAACTGCTAAGACGAGTGAGAAACATATAATAGATCATTACTAAGGCGAATTGTCTTAAATACCCATAAACTCAGTCGCAAAATTATAAGAAAATGTTAGGATAATAACCTTCGCCTTGTATAAAATTTGTTAAGGCAAATTGCACAAGTTATTTTATATAATTTATCTAATATTAAGAAGCTTAAGCTTGGTATAAAACAACCAAATACAGAGCAATTTTTACCTAAATATAAACTTTCAAACAAAATATTTTACCCAAACCTCCAAATTTCTCTACCAAATACATAATTTGGTAAGGTATTATAATTTAATAATAGTTTTTACTTTCGGTGTGTAGGTACTTACGTACGTTTCTCGAGTTTAAGAGAGTTCAGACTAAAAGGTATTGTTTGCAACCTTGAATAAATTATAATACTTAATAGCGAAGTTTGGATATTACATGTTTAAAATGTTTTTATCATTTTTCTGACCCGTGTATAAGTTGTTCGTATAAAGTAAGAAATCGATTCTGAAGCTTACCCTTAGAAAATCTCCTGTAGTTGATGTTGAATGAGACTTAAATTATACTTACAAACATAAAGAAAGTCTTGTCTTAGGTAAAATCTAAATGTTGATTGAAGAAAAATGTCCATGTTCTTTTGTTGATTGATGAATTTGTAGAATGTTGATTGAAGATAATTCCAGCCCTATTTAACATTGATTGATGAAACCATTCGAATTTGCATACCATTACAATTTTTACTTAACATTCAATTTTCGAAACTATATTTTTATTAATCCATGCGCCAAACTTATTAAATAAATCAAAAAGAAACCATAGTTAAGCATAGCTAAGTTTTATCCGTAAATATATGTCATTGTTTTTAAAATTAGATTTTTAAGAAGAAAATTGTTTTGTAGTAATGCAGGAACCGTGGGATAATTCATTATTTTGAGTGCTTGAAAAATAAATACAAAAATATAAAACTCGACAGGAACTCCTAAATAAATTTGACTTAAAGGGTGTACACACTTTGATTATGCCAAAAAGCAAGTTTCACTTAAAAAAAAAACGATTCAAATTGAAACACTATAATATCGTTGTTTCTTGAAATTTCAACAGAAAATGTTTTAGATCAATTTTTGAAGGTTTGCGCAAAAAGACACAAATACATAAATTGTTTACCCTCCAAAGTGTGTACTCTTCAGTTAAAAATTTCAATGTCTATAAATTATACATGGTTTCTGTGCTTTTCAATGACTCTCACCGATGCGGGATATTTAAATGAGATGTCAATGAATGTTTCTTTAATTTTTAAAAAAATTATCATCCGCACTGCCGCGTTGTTCCTCGCAATTCAGCACCATCGTACATATTTAAGTTGTTTATACGAGAATAATCGTTAACCACGTATTGCCCTATTTTTTAAAAAAAAGGAAATTTTAACAAATTTGTGGAATGTTTTTTAAAATTAAATACAAAAGAAATCAACCAGCTAAATGAGCAACAATCAAAATAAAGAGCATTTAACCTTTTTCAATTTATTGTTGATACTTAATAGTATAATGCAAACGCTCATAACTTTGGAGGAAACTTATATTTCTAAATGAGTATACCTTCATCAATCCGCCGTGAAGCTTCTTCTATGTCACCTCTAGCGTCTTTAAGTATCACATACATTAAGGGCATCATTTCCCAGGGATAACGAAATTTTTCTAACAATTTGTGACAATATTCTAAGAGTACTTCTGCACTTTGACCTGAAAAATAAGAAATGAATCATTAGATAATAAAAATGTATTAGGTTAGTGGAAATTATAGGCAATAAACAACATTCGAGTAATATTAAAGAGGTTATCTTAACTAACCGGCAAGTAAAGCATGGAGCTTTGGTTCAATTGGGGTTGATTCGGTTCGCAGATAATTTCCTCCTGCAAAATCTCTTGATATGGGACATAAATTTGCTTCAGATAATGTGATAAAATTAAGGTTTATAGTTCATAGCAATTTTCTGTCATATGTTGTGTTTTTAGTTAACTTATATTTTAATTTTCTTATAATTTGTAATTCTTCACCAAAATCTAAGGCATATGTATTTTATATTTTTGGTGAATAACCCAAAGTTAGCGTCTTGATCAAATAATGTTTAAGTTTCCTATTCATATTTGCAATTGAGATATTTTTTATGGAAACAGTAAGTTTTGTTGAACGAACAGTTTGCGACAAACAGACATATGGCACATTTTAATATATTTTTGTGTATTCGAAAAAGTTGCATAATTATTTTTCATTTATTTATTTCTTGAAATATTTTTGTTATTATTTTTGAATAGGAAAGATAATATCTGCGCTTTAAGAAAGCACTAATCCTGAATGAGGACACTATACAACAATACTTATACACTCTTATTGTGTGTAGTATTTTGCAATAAGGATAGTAAAATTACATTTGCAAGATGTAATACGATAATTAAGTATTTCAGACGTAAAATTACGACTTTTCAACTTAAAGTTTTAAATTGAAATCTTTGATGAGAAATAATAATTTCACAGCAGCAAATATTTTATAGTTTGGCGTAGACTCTTAAGTTTAGAAATTACAAGAATAGTTGCATTTTTACATAGTGTTGGAAAAATAAACTCTTGAAATAGAATTTTCCAATTTAGTTGTAAAAATATTTCAATATTTCTCACACATTTTTTAGAATGTATCCTTTATATCAAAAGTCGTATATACTATATAATTTGCTAAACCTTGCACAAGAACTTTCATAAATAGTAAGTAAAATATTTCGAGTAACATTACATATTTAAGTAATTTTACAGTAGGTTTTTTCTATCGATATACCTACCAAAAATATTAGTCAGCACCATGAAATAAGATTTTTGAGGTTCAAGAATATTTTATGGTTTTTATTTACTTTTTTATTAACATTTTAATTCTAAAGTATTGTTACTGACGTTGAAAATAAGTTAAAATTGACAAATAAAAAAAAACAATAGATTATTAAATAGTCAGTTTGTCGCTGTAGTTCCTAGCATGCAACCATTTAAAATGAAATTTAATATTATTTTACGAAACTTAACAAAAAAAAAAAAAAACCCGGAAAGTCTCAGTCTACGCACCGTGATTTGGACGGTTGTGTAAAAACGGACGAGGGCTCTGGTACGAGAGTTAAAAAGCCGACAGAAAACATCTGCGTATGAATTTTTCTCTTTTTGGGAGCAACATCTTCAGTGAGCACATCAGCATTTTTTCGATCCAGTAAAAATCGCATCCATTCTCAAGGTTTCATCTACCAGATAGTGTGTCTACATTCATATCTGCAAAGGGTTGGTGTATGCCACGGTACTGAATGTATTCTTAAAATTCCTTGCTTGCTTAGGGCTGCTTGCGGACGTATTCTTAAGGTTCCGTTCTTGTTACGGGTGCGTTTATGCCTGTTTCGGGCGCGTTTATGCTAAGGTACCGGGCATATTTTTCATGTTCCGTGTCTATTTTGGACTTGGTTTGTAATTGGTCCAACATATAGGATACTTTTTATGTCGACAAAAGAAATTTCCCGGAAGAGTAGTGAAAATACGACTACTCACCAATAGAAGTCGATACGATTATTTCAAAACGCTCAATCTATATAAGAGGAACACCTGTGAACCCAAATATGCTGGTACAACCTTTAAAACCTGAATTGCTGTTGCTATAATAATTCGAAGTGTTACAATAGAAATTCATGTTTAAAATGTTATATGTATGGTAAAGGCAAACGACATCGCGGCCAGAACTAGCCAAAGAGAGATTGGTCCAGTATTTTATTTTTTATTTATACCATCAACGCTAATTAAAAATAAGTGCTCTAAATAAATACATTTCTTAAATTCCCGATGGAATAATAGAAAGCCTATTAGTTTGCTTGGAACCATTACAGTTCCCGCCAAATGAGTTTAAGCCATAAGACTGCAGAGGCACATGGCGTGGTGAAATGCAAGACATTCCCAAAAGACAACGCTGTTAATGGCGCCTTTGGTGAAGTACTGCCTATGAGAAGAATGCAGTTCAGACCTTGCTCGGGCTCACCTGTGGAATACGTTTTGCTCCGCAACGTCCTCACCTTGTACCGGTGCAAAAGAGTAAACAGCCATCATGCTAACGACTCCTCAATGAGTGCACCATGCAGCCGGCCGTCGCGTGCTTTCGCGCGTCGCTGAAACCGTTGGAGCAACTTTTAATGGCATTTTTTCGCAGTCTTTTTCTTTTGAGCGTGCTAAGGAGGCGGAGCTAGAAACCTATTGGTTGAGCCATTATTCCTCCTCCCCAAGGTGCTAACCCGCCGTCGGACTGGAAAGGGAGGGGGCCCACCATGTATTCACGAAGTGCAATAGCACCGCTGGAAGAAGGCTCCAGCACCGGCCGAAGCGAGCAGACGAGACTTCCCGGAATGTTTCCCACGAAGGCGAGTAGCAACCGATTAGCTGCTGCCAGTGCTGGGGAGACATGGTAAAAAGCAGGAGTTATTGGAAAGTCTCGTAATGCGCATAACTGCCCTTTTAACGACCACATAGTAGTAGTTTTCGGTATATTTGTACACAGGGTGGCTAGGGTTGGCTGGCTCTGGTACAGAATGCCCCGGCACAGGTCGCTCTTAAGTGCATACATATTTACGCTATAGGGCAAAAATGCATCCGAGCCAGCCTGGTTCCTTGTGTATAAACTGGGTAACACTATAAAATAGAATGCAATTCCTGTTCTTATTTACGTCTCGTATAGGGCAAAAGTGCACTTGCCCAACCTCCCGAGTCTCGGACCCGGGGACTGCTCCTCTTCTGCTGCTGCTTCTGCACTGCGCTGCTCTATTAAAACAAGAGTTACACGAGAGGAACATGAGCAATATCCGTGAAAAGTTTTCTTCTTATCTTGCTCACTTTTTAGGTATAGGGGGAGGGGTCCCCAGCCCGCCAAGAAAATTTCCTTTCTCATACATGAGACACATAAGGAAATAGTTATGTGCTACAGGAGCAGCTATAAAGTGATGAATTCCAGCGAATTTATAGCTGCTGGGATATGTCGTTCTTTAAGAAGAAATCAGTTTGAAACGGAAATAACTTTTCAAACAAATGTTCCTAAAGAACTGATGCTTTAGAGGGAATTAAATGAAATCGAATATTATGTATATACTGCCTTAATTCTTTCCATTAATTATGTTTATAATGCAACCAAACTGAAGGTAAGATTTATGGTTGACGTGTCTAATTTAATATAAGCATTCTGAAAAAACCCTTTCTGGAAAAATGATTCAGTTATACTCGTACATTATCAAGATGCAATGCCATTGTAGAAATCCAGATAGTAATTTTGAAACGTGTATGCAGGGAACTATGTATTATAATTATAAAATACCACTTTTCCATTCCCACAGACAAAAATATTGCTTTATTTAACTTTTAATTTTGTAATAATAATAACTTGAGAACATTTATTACAATTTCTTTGGAAACATTTGAACGGTTTTTCAAGTTCTAGTATACAAATATATTTTATAAATAATATTAACTTTTCTCTTTATTTTGACGTTTGTATAAATCACGTTTATTTGTTTCTATTACTCAGCCATTCTTATTGTTCGAAGATTATTTTAACCAATTTTCAGGATTTTTTTTATTAAGAAAAAGAAGCAATATTTTTATATTTTTCATAATATTGATAAAGGATAGGTAACGATAAACTAAGAAAATCGAAACCAAATTTGGGCAACAAATACGGAAGGCCTTTTTCAAATAAAGAATTATTTACATAATCTATGTGATCGGTTTTTTATTGCTTTGAAATAAGTTAACACCAATATTCTCTTTCGAAAGCAATAATATGCAGCAAAAAAGGGTTCATCTGCCGATTTTCGAAAAAAATGGCGATTTATGAATATATTTTTGAACATTACATATAAAGCGCTATTTATTAGCACTTTTTTGTTGCATTAATGCATTATCTGGAGCCTTCAGTATAACATATAAAAAAATTAGAATGATAAAAAAAATTATTAGGTTGGAGGGAAAGTTGTGTCATATTTTAAATAGGCAGGTAATTTTTCTTGTTGGAAAATATTCCACATTTAACAAGTCGAGAATTTGCAGAAGAGATTGGCATTCATCATACAACTGTTGGAGATCACATTAAATCTCTTGGGTTTGTGTTAAAGCAAAGTGTTTGGGTTCCACATGAATTAACGGAAAAGAATTTGTCTGATCGTGTAAGAATGTGTTCATCACATCTGATTAGACACAATGTGGAGCCATTTTTGGACAAGTTGGTTACTGAAGATGAAAAGTGGATTCTTTACGAGAATATTAAGAGAAAAAATCTTACTGCAAACCAGGAACATCATCAGCAACAGTTCCAAAACCAAGTATCCATCAACGAAAAGTACTGCTTTGTTTGTGGTGGGACAGGAAAGGTCCAGTGTACTACGAGTTGCTGAAACAGGCAACAAACATTAACGCGGATCTGTACTGCAATCAGCTGAATAAATTGCATGCAGCTATCAAAGAAAAAAGGCCTGCATTAGCGTGTAGAAAAGGAATAGTGTTCCACCACGATAATGCTCGACCACATACTGCAATGGTGACACAACAAAAACTGAATGCGTTAGGATGGGAAGTCCTTAGTCACCCACCGTATTCACCTGACATTGCACCATCTGATTATTACCTGTTCAGATCTCTGCAAAATTGTCTAACGGAAAAAAATTCAAGTCTTTTGAAAGTGTTTCTAAGGCAGTTGCTGACTATTTTAACTCCAAGGACGAGAACTTCTACAAAACAGGAATTCACAGGTTACCTGAAAGATGGCAACAGGTTGTAACAAATAACGAAGCATATATAATTGATTAATATTAAACACGTATTTTTATAAATGAATTCAAATATTTTCTTTAAAATACGACAGAACTTCCCATCCAACCTAATAGAATGCTAAAAAAGGTTTATTTTTTAGGGCCCGATTTTCTTAGGGTTCCATCCTTTTTCAATGTTTAAAGGTGTTTTTTTTCATTGGAAGTGAAAATCTATGTTATCAATACTTTAGTATTATTCTCTAATAATAATTTTGCACTCAGAATATATTACTTATTAATTACTTCTCTCGTTCGAATTACACATGTATTTCTATAATTTTGAAATGTCGAGAACGAGGAAGTTTGTTACTTTTATTCCGATTTTTGTAATGTAATGTGATTCATCACATAAATATTTGATAGTTATTCTTAATATCTTAAAATTTAAAAATGGGTACATCTGTAAAGCCCCGTGAGTTCGTTCTCTCGCGTAACATGTACTAATTAATATTATACTATTTTCTTTTAATATTTTACAATTTTCATTAAATGTAAAAATGTTTCAATTCGAAATTACCTTTTCAGTGTTAAGTGATTTATTAATGCTTCCAAACATGGATCCATAAATGAGATTGAATTAATAATTAAATTAGTATGAAGTAAAGAAGTAAATATTGAAGTTCTGCTTTTATACGACACTAAGTAAAACAAATAGATATCATATTACCGTATTACACATACCTTTGTTTGTTTTTTTTTAGTGAGATATTTCCAGATAAAGGCATATTATTCACAGAGTGTGGCAGCAAAGGTTGATTTGCTTACTACATATAAAAGTTTTATGTACAAAACCGTCAGAAAATTAGGAAGTACTTGTAATACTCGATATGTTTCAAATTTATTAAAAAAAAATGCTAATAAATGAAAATAAGTTATTAAGTATTGGAGAAAAATATCTAAACTATGAAAAAATACATTATTGATTGAACCAAAAATTCATTCATAATTTATTTTCATCAATTACAACTTAATTATTAGCTTTGTAGAATTTAGGCATTCACTCAAGTAATTTTTGAAGACAATCACACTTTTATTTCAATCTTCTTGCAAATATTGTAACAATTCTGTAGTATTCTGAGGGATGCGATCTTTGGCTTTTCGGTTCAATGCATCCTACAAGTTTTCGATGGGTGACAGATCTGGCGATTAAGGGAGCCATACCATCGTATCCAAAAATTATTTACTTTCTTTCTCCTCTAAAAAGGTCTTACATATTCTTGCTAAATGTTTGGGATCATTATCGTGTTAGAACACGAATGGTTTTCCAACAATACGTAGTCCTGATGGCAAAGCGTGACTCCGCAAATTTTTCAAATATTCTTTTCGCATGATACCATCGATTTTTTCATATCTCCAACAGTTGTTGCAGCAAAACCCCAAAGCAACATGTTACCATCACCATGTTTCACTGTAAGCATTAGATAATCATTAAGTGTTCTCTCGTGGGCTCTACGACGAACAAATACTCCTTTATTGGTACCAACAATTTCGAATTTCGATTCATCCGTCCATAAGACTCTTTTCCATTGCTCTAGCGTTCACTGTTCATGTTGGCGTGTCCAATTTTGTCTTTTAAACTGGCCAATTCGTAATCTACGAAAAACATCCAATAGAAATAATCTGCTAACTTATTCGGCAATAAATTCACTGTTGACCTATGTTATAAATAAGTGAAACCCTCACACTCTTGGGCAGTCCTGTTAATTATCTGTTATTACATTTATTTATTCATTCAAAATTGTTGGGTACAACCATACTCGAAACGCAATCACTATTGTAGATTTAAATGGTTCAATTTGGACAAGCAGTGAAAGTGCTTCCAAAGCGTTCCATTCCAGAAGCTAAAAGGGCGTAGATATTTATAAATGAATAAAACAGCGAAATTTTGCTTTGATCGAACGTACCCCAAGAAGAAAGAGGAGGCAATGTAACGGTTTGTAGTTAGTGTTGATGTCTTCCACCCGGTGCAACGTTATAGTGAATCGTAAAAATTCGGCTTTTATGAGTCCTTACGTTTAGGGCATGCCGTTGATTATTATGGAACTTTCAATCGTCTTGTCCTTGTTAAGTGACGGAAAGTTTTGTGCCTCTCCGTCGTTAATCCGCATGTGCATGCTCCGCTTTTTATGAGTTCAGCCGTGCGCCGTTGTATGTCGTGTCGCGGGATCAGCGCGGTCGTAATGAGGCATGCTATGGTTGAAAATAAAATTGAAGCGCTTTGAGGATTGGCAGCCCATTACATTTTTTAAACATCTAAGGCAGGAAGAGGTATAGGCCCCGCTCATTTGGTAGGAGTTAATCCCTTCATACTGCATGAAGCTAAGATATAGGGCCGTCTATCCTTTTTAGGTGCAATGAAGACGTACATCTGACCTCGGCTTCCAGCCGCGACCTGCCCCAGTTATTTTCTTTATAGACATGTCCTCCGTTCTGGACCCTACAATTCCAGCAGATAGACGAAGTGCCTCGGTCCGGCCGGCGTCCCTTTAATCTCGAGCTCTGAGGCTGGTTCTTGGCGATGTATACAGGGGGAGGATGTGTTCTCTGAATTGCATTCATTTCATGACATTTTATTACTTCCCAGCGCATATCTCGGAAAAGAATGGGGGAGGGAGTGGTTCCGTAGGATGAGACTCCAGGGCCAGCCATGCATTAGAGACCATTGAGTGATGGTTTCGACGCTCGTAAAACTTTCGTCTGCTGCCCAAAAACTTCTCGTCTCGTACGAATATATAAAACTTTTCATTTCGCAGTCATTCCCGAAATACTGGAGTCTGGATATTCTGGGCATACTCCCGCTTAGTTACCGTTGCCGCGCGCTCCTTTTTGTACTCATTTCCAGCTGGGGTGTGGGAAATATTTTGAGTAAAGCGCTGCGAGCAAGCGAATACTTTACGACTTTTAAAGATTTCTTTCTTCTCATCAGGTCTTCTGGATGCTGCATACAAATAATCGCGGAAATAAAACTCTCTTTTTGGTTAACTGATCCCTTTATCCGGGGAGTAAGGAAGCTTTCGTTTTGTCTCTATGGCCATGCTCCACAAAAGTACGATCCGCGTTCCTTGTTGGCTAGTGGTAATAAAAAACTTGTCTACAATAAAACCATGCAAAAGCGCCAATAAAGCAATTTTTTTCTTGGTTTTTGTCTTAAAAATATGAAAAAGCGGGGGCGGGTGCAGAACATTTAGCCGTAAAAGGCATATGAAGAGCATTTTATAATTCGCCAAGGAACGTTAAAAAAGTTCCATTCGCTGCTTTTTAAGTTTTGAGCCAGCCGTCCCATCTTTGCTCCTTTCTGCTCCACGCGCTCGGTAAAGCTGGAAAATAACTTCCATTCGAGAAATTTTTATAGCGATCCTTGGAGTTGTCTGCTGGACCAGACGCTGCAATTATCCATTACTCGTTCTGGAAGCAGAAATCGCTGAATCAAGACGCATTAGTCACACCAACCGGAAAATTGAATTTCGACTTTTCGAGGCGGTGCACGATGTCCAGATTTTGTTGATCTGTTACTCTTCCGAATGTGAAAGTATTATAACTCGAACTAATTACACTACGGTAGTCCAGAAGTCGAAAACTGAACTTAACATAATTTGATTAATTGAACGAAACGCAACGGTCGCAAGTCAATGAACACAAAATGAATCGTACCCAATAAATTCGAATACATTAAAAAATCATAAAAAAATATAGACATTTTTTTTTGAATGAGTTAATTTTATTGAAGTGTAAGTTGCAAGGATGCGGCACAGGAAATGTGTCGGGATAACTCCATCTCTCTCTCTTAACTAGCCTTAAACACTTCTCTATCGCGTCATAAGTGGCATGGACGGCTTTCCTCCCAAACGAGCTAGATAATCCTCTTGAACTCCTTCAAGTTTGTGATTTTAAAGTCATTATGCTATAAAAGCATGCATGATCACATGAAAAAATCCAGGAGAGCTGAAAGGCTTTTCATGCTTGGCTAGAAAATCGGTTAGATTGGCTAGACGTTAAGCTTGAACCATATTTGATGTGTGAGCTAGTGCTCCATCTTCTTGGAATACGTACAAAATCTCTTCCATAGATGCGTCTTAAGTTAGGGGCAACAATTTTCTTCAATATGTCCCTTTTATAATACTGGACTTTGATTTTAGCACCTTTTTCAATAAATACTAAAGCGTCGTAAAGCTTACAAATTGCTTCCTGAACCATTACTGAGACGGCACTCTGAAACCTAGAAATGGAATGTCCTCTATCGATACTGCCCACAACCTTTCATTTTAAACATTGTGTGGATGCTCGAGGACAAAAAGGTTCTCGTCCGAAAACACAAACTCATTACCAGCGTGTCAGTCAAGTATCGCGTTTACTCTTTTTAACACATTTTTCTTAGAAGCTTCAGAAATGCTATGAACGTTTTTTGAGCTGATTTTTCATTGAATTCGTCTCTCATGATTTTCACCACCCTTCCTGTCCATATCAAACGTGGCCTATCAAATATCTTCCGGTCCTCCAAAGAGCAAAGGAGTAAAAAAGTGTATTCGAATATATTGAACCCGGCGTATAGTTCCCGAAATAACCATAAATTCAAAATAAAAGTTAAATTCCTTAGGATATTGTTTCTTTTAGTATTAAGAATAATTTGAATTAATTATTTGTTCAATAATCCATTTCTAAAAGCTACTTGTTACCTTCATACCCCAAAGGCAAATATTAGGGTAATTCCAATAATGATGATGTACACCAAAACATGAACACCTATTACAATAATTATTAATCCATTTTCTGTTTGCGTAGAAAAACAGATTACCACCATTTTTACAATTATTAAAGGAGTCACATCTTAGACCATGTAATAGTACTTGTACATGTACTTGTTTGAAAGTGGTTACCAATTCACTAAAGTTGTATATAGTATCATGTATATATTTAATTGGAGAATCTTTATGGTAGAAAAAGAAGAACATGCTTTGTCTGACCAATAAGATCGCGCCGTACCTGAGTCTTTCTGTACATGCAAAACTAACCAAAATTTGACTAATCAATAAATTTTATTTTTGTCGGTCTACCACGAAATTGCAAGAAAATGTCTATTCCTAAAGCTTATTTGTGCATTTCCAGTTTCCAGAATTTTGTTTACACCCATTGCATTTCATTCGAAAATTCCTATTTTACGAGCATTAACTTGACGTTTTTGTCTTTATAATTCACTAGTCCTTAAATTACAGTTATGTAACTAAATGCACAATTAAAGGTATTTCTTTTCAATATACTTATTGAAATGAATTATATTTTAACATAAGCAAATTTTAGGTTTTAATATAAATTTCATTCAGATTTTCGAAACAATTAGTTCTTTCTTTTTAATTTTTGCAAACTCTATTATGCGGTTTTGGAAAAATATTGACGCGTGGTTTGGGTTTTATGCGATTTTAGAAATAAATAAATAGTAAGGTCTCTAATATTATTTAACCAAATGGTTAAACAAAATACCAAACAGGATTTTGCTATACCGTCTGCTTATCTTCTGAAGTTACACCACTATTTTTAAATATTCTTAATTTAAAATAAAAACGTCTCTATTAAAGAAAACATGTATAAATGTAAATTACAAACTAAAATTATCACAAAGCACAACAACTATGTTGTTGGAAAAACTGCATACTTAACTATTCCTCGTTGGTCAAAAATTAAAATATTTTGCAACTAAGTAATAAAAATACCCTCTCGGTAATGTTCTAGTATTTCTAGTTTATACCATATGGGGTGCCTTTGTTGCCTTTGGTGTCTTCGGCTGTTAAATTTCCAACATTGCATATTTTAATATTTATAAATAAATAAAGGTGTTTTTGCTAATTTTAAATTTGTTTCAAAATAATAAATTCAAGCTTGCGATTTGTTAAAAATTTGGTTTTATTATGAAACATGGAAGTCAAGTAAGGGATTCTGCATACCTGATTTAGTTGAAATTTTCCACAACTTGTAAAAATTACTAAAAAATTAATTTTCGATCCAAGCTTATAGTTAATACTGAATTCAAACCAAGACAACTGTATAATAAAACAATTCTCTTGTTAAATAAAGGGCAATACATAAAACTCGAAACTTTAAACTTTTAGTGCTAAATGTAAAGCGGTCAAATAGGCTTTTTTGTCAGGGCTTCAATGAAGAAATATTTTTTATTTTTATTATTGGTTGAATTAGAATTCTTTGTCTTTGACTTTGTGTTGAATTAATTTGAACATTTAATTTTAGGCATAAGTTACTATTTAATAGATACTATATTTTATCTTATTATTTAATTATCTCCGAAGACTTTTATTAATATATGCTAATAGATAATAATGGATATTCCAGGTAAGGTTTTCAAGAATTCATTTAAAGAAAGTTTGGAATATATTAAATGCCTGTTTCATTAAGTTTGTTATAACCTTGTAAACTTTTTATTCCATCAATACTGAGGCTTGAGTCTTCACAAAGGTCAGGGTTATGTGTCGAAATAGAAAATGTTTGGAGTATTTGTTGTTAATAAACAAAACTCATTAGCACATTTCAAAGTGAAAACACCTCTGGATGTGCTTCGATGACACATTACGGTCACAGTTAGTCTCTCTTACTTCTCAGAATTTACAATATTAAACAGAATGAATTTGCGTAGGAGTTTCGAAATTTAAAGTGGCATTAAACACATCCTTCGGATACTTTAGGCGTGAAACATTTCATCGCCTCTTTGTACTTCAAATGGTTAGGAATTGGCAATCAAAAGAACATTTTACATACATATTGTATGGTCCAAACCTTGAACTAAATTGAAGTAGGTGTATGGTGACGAAAGCGTAATTCACCTGTGTAATGATAGCCAGCATTAAATAAGTCACAAATGGTTTAGTACGATTTTAGATTTACCAAACCGGCAGATAAACTCAACAGGACTAGATTGATTACAAATGCAAACCTCTGCAATCATCAAACCAGCCCAAATCGGATTAGCCTACGATCTACAGGAACTGCTTGGGGGATTTAATTAACCACAAACAAACCTATAGATTAGTTCACGTTTACACAGAATCTAGAATTGTGGGTTCTTCTGAAGTGATTGATAATTAAAGAAACTATTTAAGATTATTGAACATTGGAAAGGTTGTATTAATACAATTATTAAACTTTTAAAATACTGTGGAAGTTAATTTTGGTTAACTGAATTTTCATATAGAAAAGTATAAAATTTTATTGTATAAAAATAATAAATCCCTCAGCACATAGCAGCTCTGTTGAGTTGTATATCACATTATATTCTCTGTTCTATTCGATATAAGCAATAAAAAATTCAATACTGTTTAATCGTCATTGAGAACTCTTTAAAAGTTTCTTTTTTATGAAAAAAATAACCCAATTAATAAATTGATTCATTTTTTTTATGCTGATTATAAAATTAAAGAGCAAATATATTTTTATTACTCAAATGTAAAAACAATAACCAACAGTTATGTGTTATGTTTATGAAAATGCTGAACAGTTTAATTAAATACGTTTTTACATTTTCAATGTTATCTCAGTAAAATTTAAATGCTATTTTTAGAGATCCTCTAACACAATTTATTCGGTTAATTGGACACTAATTTTATTGCCCAGCAAATGGTAAATTGATTTTATAAGATATTTTTCCGCAGATAATGAGTTCGTAAATAAAAATGATCTTTCAGCTTTTTGAGGAAAGTGGAATTAAAAATACAAACAACAGTATTTCCTCCATTTATAAAAAATTTACACTAGGTTTACCAAGGTGTCATTTTGACCCCTCTGAGAAAACTTTTCATTACTTTTCTTCAAGAAAATTTTTGCCGTATTTTTTGAAAATAATTTAATTAATTCTTATTTATATTAAAAATACATATAAGCGCAAATCTAATCTTTCCTGTCCTCTACTTCCAGAGATATGTACATAGTATACCTATTTTTACCAAAGGGGTCATTTTGACCCTTCGAGTTAATTTTATTATATCTGGCAGCTCAATTTATTTGGTTACTTTCTTTTATTCAACAGGCTATGCAAAGAAAAAAATAATGAAAGGTGAAGTAAGTAGCTCATGTTTTTTGATAATCACTCAGCAAATTATTGAGCACATCAGATTATGTACAGAAGTAGAGGCTTCGCGAGTTTTAGGAACGGAATGGAAGCTTACGAAAGAATTTTGTGCATTTTTAGCAATTCTATATGCACAAACCTTTACCTATTTTATAAAACTTTCAGAAATATTTATAAACTACAAATTATTTCATACATGAATTATTTTTCAAAAATTACCAAAATACGGTGTTTTGTGTGTTTTAACTTGGTTTTTCTCGAAAACATTATTTAACCGAACATTTTTATTTAAAAATTGACAATCTATGGAAAATATCTAATAGAAATAACCTGCCAGTCACTTGTTTGGCAACAAAGAAAACTATTAAATTTGTTGACCAGAGTAATTATTAAATAGAATTTGTTAAAAATATTAGTGAATTTCGGTTCTTCCATTCTTCTTCCGGTTCTTCAAAATATTTTTAAAAAAGCAACAGAGATCTATGATATTACTTTGAAGAGCTTAAAATTATAGTTTAAATTAATGCACTCAAAAAACTCTTTCTTTTAAACAAATTCGTTAAAAATGGAATTTAAGATTTAGCGATTCGCTATTTAGAATCAGATGTCTTGTGTTAATAAAAGTTCAAACAAATTTGAAAACAGCAATCTTCTTAAGTAAGTGTTAAGTATGCCACCTTTAATTCATTTAGTTCCCAAGACATCTAAGAGTTGATAAATATCATAGAGCTGCTTACAAAAGTATTTGAATAATTTACGTATTTTCATTTAAATAAATTTGCAATGTTTTTAATATGCACCTTTACTTATAGCGTGAGCTCTTTATTCACATGACCCTAACTTGCCGAATATGAAAATTTGCCTTATACTACTCAATGCAGATTCCACGGTTTTTAACGCCCTGGTCATCGTTATATTTTTTACTCTGGCGGTGACCTTCTGGATAATCTGGACAGTGCTCAGCCCATATTTCAGGTAGTAAAAATTTTCTGAATATTAAAAGTTTTTCTATAAAGGCCAGTCATTAATGTCAAATCTCATGATTCATGCAGGATTCAACCTTCTTGGGAATCTCATCTCTGAACATCGTAAAAATTGTGGTGAGAGTCATATCGCATACGATACGACACTTTTAAATAAAAAAAAAAGGAAAAAATTGAAATATAAAAACAATTAACAATACCCCCAGCAAACGGCTGCAGTGACCGATAGAAATTTGCTTACAAGATGAAAAGTAAGTTGTGGTACAAGATCTAACCTCTTCTATCTTGGGACTTCTGATTTTCAAGACAAGGCCCTGCAAAAGAGGCAGAACCATTCAAATTTTATGCATTTCACAAAACTTAAGCCAAGATTGTCGTAAAATACCCGTTAATGGCAGTTTCGTTCTTCATCTCGGTTTCATATTTTTCCCTCCCCGAGTTGGCAAAGTATAAAAATATACTCTCGGATTTTCTATCTTTTACAACTCGGAATCGGGTGAGAATCGCGAAACCGTAGGCAGTTTATCTAAACTGACTCAAAGTCAGTCGTCTTGCGACTGTATCTTTTCTCTTGCGGGACTGTGATCCGGCGGCGGACCCCTCTAGGTTGACTTTTGAGTGGCCATAGTAAATGTCGAGAACTAGCTATAAATTAGCTATGTTATGTGCGTTTGATGGCTCCTTCGAAGCACCGCCAGTCGGGAAAGAGTTAGACAGGGTTTTGTATTTTTTTTTTTTATTATTATTATTTTTTTAACAGTCTGTGATAGAAGGCGCTGCTGCCTATTCCCCGAGAATGATGCAAAAATCATTAAAATGTGTAATTGTATAAAATACTGAAATCTCAGCCAAAACTGTCTCTGAGGAATGTATTCTTAACATGAAAGTGCTTCGAGTACGCATATTTTATTCGATTTGGAAATTTTACGATCCCCGAAGTGCACTGTCGCCGCCACCAAATTGCTATCAGCGAATAGGCAGGCCGGACAAGTTTTCTATCTTTCTAAGTGATTTCCATGTCTAGATCGCATTAATCGCGCTAGAAACATCTTGGCAATTTTATGCTGATATTAAAAAAAATATTTTATAGCTATAAAATTTTTTTATAAAGACCCTCTCTTACCCACTACAAATGCGCCAAATGCATTCCTGAATGAGTTTGCATATATTTGATAGCTGCTGCGCAAGATCGCCTACAACAAAATAATGTTCTTTAAGTATGAAGAGAACAAGAAATGACTCATCAAGTGAAATTCTACTTTTTTTATGGTCAACGTTTCCTTTGCTAATTTGATTGCTTCTGATAGTAACCGAAATATTAACCGTCGGATGTTTTCCTGTTTATTGCTATTTTACAATTACTACGACGGGAAATGGCCAACAATAAACAAATTAAAATGGAACTGCATATTTCGCTTAATATCACATGAAAATTGTTGTAACTTATTTTACTACTACTACCTTTACAAGGTTATTGATCTCTCAGAAATCTAATCCTCGATACGCCTTTATAATATATTTAATTTTAGTTTCATTACTTAATTTATTTGCGCACAAAATTCAAATGAGCAATAAATTAAATGAATGAAAAGAGAGTCCGTGATTAGACAACTCCTCAGATTAATTTTACCAATACTTTTGGTAAATGTCGTTATTTTTTTAATATTATTGTTCTCCCTTACTACAAACTAAAACTGGCGTACTTTTTCGAAGTCCTGTGATCGACGTGCACCAGATGTTCTTCTGGCGGTGCTTGTTTACGTTATCATTGTATATGTGAACTACCAGTGGTCCACGCCGCCAGATGGAGCCAACTAGGTTTGGACCACCGGTGCTTTACGCCGCCAATGAAAGCAATGCCTGTGAACCACCGGTGGTCCACGCTGGATTGAACGTGTTAAATGTGATAATAATTTTAATGTCATGTATCATTTCATGTGCCATATCATGTGCCATGTTATGTCATGTCATGTTTCACGTCATTAGTCACGTCATTATTCATATCATGTGTCATGTCATATGATAATATTTACTTCATAAAATGCACTAATTATGTTACAATGAATAGCAAAAAATAGTTTTATTGTGTTTGACACACCCAGTCCTTTTATTAACCCTAAACTATTTCGTACTCGAAATATATATACTGGAAAAATTTGAACTCAATCGGCCCAGTAGTTTAGGAGTCTATAAAATTCAGACAAACAAAAATTACTTTTTACACACAGCATGTTTTTTAATGGGCATGCCAAAATGAGTGGGATGAAAGATCTGACTCAGGAAAAAAATAATTGTATGGGAGAGGGGGTTATCTTAACCATTTGGTAGTTACAGGGTGATTCGTAACTTCAAATTTTCTATGGTATGTACATCATCATTTTATTTTTATCTTTTGTTCTATCCAACCCAACGACATCTAACTCACACCAAAAATATACTATCCCAATGTCCTTTCCAAAGATGTAAACAATTTTGACCTACCACCACTGCAGCAGGTACACTCATTTCTGAAATTGGAAAATATATTTCTCATTTTCCTAAAATTCAGTTTTCATTTTCGCAATAGTGGGTGAGGTAGGTAAACATTGGGATAGTAGATTTTTGGCGTGATTTGAATGCCGCTGTATACCATGGAAAATTAGAAGTTGTGAATCATCCTGTAACTCCCAAATGGTTGAGATTATTATTATTATCTTGTAAAATTGTTGATCACGGAATCTTAAACGAGGTACTAAAACTATGACTGAGAGAACAACAAATGTTGCTTTAAGAGCAGTGTTATATACATTTTATCGCCACCCTCAACACGGCAAATGTGGTAGAATGTGTATCACTTGTGTTGCCGACTCTGCCTGCTGAGATAATGCACACAGCGCTGTTCGCGGTGTATGACACGAAAATATGAATGTGTCCGTTCGTCTAGCTCGAACAGCCGAAAAATTGTTTGGGTGTTTTTGCATTGACGATCTAAGTAAAAATTTACTTGTAAAAACAAGTAATATATAAAAAAACTTTTTTAAACAAATTAGTTTTTTTATTGTTATAAATGATTTATAAGTTAAAATTGATTTATTGTTATAAATGATTTATAAGTTAAAATTGAAAAAGTTAGACAAGTACAATGATTTTAGTGATGCGTGGGTGGAAATAAGGGATGCGGGGGTGGATTCGCTCGGGAAACACCACTAACTTGTATTGTCACCGAAGTTATACATGTTCGTCAAATTTCATTGAGTTTGGTAAAGTCTAAGTATAAAAATTTTGCATTGCAAAATTTGACAAGACGTAGTGTAAGTTAAATAAAACAATTTAATAATTTGATTTCTAAGAATCAAGAATTTTTTTGTAATGCGGGTACGATTGCTTTTATTTGTCGCATGGCATGTCGGGTACCTCCGATTATTATAAAATAGAGAATATTAAAGCGAACTTATGCAATCAATATTTGCATTCGAGAATATTTTTTTTTTATTCCTGCGAAGTAAAACTAGAATGACAAAATCTAAAATTATTTTCTATATTCATAATATGTTCCTTCTTCCTTAAACCATTCACTATAAAATTCGTTTTAACATTGAGTTCGTTTTGAATAATTGCTATTCCGATTTTGCTCATTGCCACCTAATTACTGTCACTTAAGATCTTTTGAACATGTTCCACTCTAATGCATAAAATATTTGCATATTTCAAATAATGAGGTATCTTCCCACCAAAAACCCAAAATTGCAACGAGCCACGTGTATTGTGATTGATGCAATTATTGCATTCCAGCTAGCAGTTAAAAGTGCAATTCCCAAAATTAGCATACCGCCTGGAGCGCAGATATACTTTTCCCACCGAATGAATTCCGTCATTCATTGGGTTGTGAAAGAACTTCTAAATTTCGAATAAAAAATAAATAAATAAAATCGCGGCAAGACGGACGTCTTAAAGAGGATGTTATAGATGTTTGTGCTTCCAATAAATTAGCCTCAGTGACATGCGTGATTGCTTGCGTAGACACCTTCGGCGACAAGAGATCTGTGCAAAAATGTGCATGCGATTAATCTCGTAAATGATACGGTGGTACAAGAGAAGAGCAGCATCATCAGCAGCACTTAAGGCCTCCAGGTAAGAAAAGAAGTGTCTACCTACGCCTTTAAAATGCAACCGTCTTGCGCACTTCTCGGATTGCTTGAAACTGATGGGAGGTCTTGTTGACAATTTAATAAATCGCCTATTTTGTGAGTGCTAATCCCTGCCTGTAAATGCGGCGACTAAGTAACTTCGAGGACATTCATAAATTTTACAGGGAAAACATTTAGAAAAAAGGGTCTTGGCAATACAATTACAATTTGTTCCCAAAAAAACACTCGTATGCAGACTACTTACATATTTACTTTTAGTGAAAGAATTTGTTAATATCAAATTAGTAATAATATAATAATATCATTGTTTATAAAGTAGATATAAAAAAATTAATGTTTATGGTTTTTAAAAGTTTTAATATAAGGCCGGCGTTCTTCGTTAAATTCGAGTTTTGGGATAGAAAATGTATGCGAATGAGATTTTCAGAGAGATTAAAATAGTTCAGGTGCTCCTTCTTTTCTTTCGTTTCGTAATTTATTGTCTGATAAAAGTACTCCCCAGATAGCGAGGTGGATGGAGGCAAATCACGCGAACCGGAGCATAAACACTGACTGGGACCGGGAGCAAGCAATCAAGTGTAGGGCGGAGGTGGTTTAGGGCGGAGGATGTCTCATTGGGGTCCATTGATTGTTTGTTTCCCTTCGAAAGCTTTAAGCTCTCCCGGATGTCATCACCATCGGCGGTGGGGGCGAATACCACAGTTTGACCTTGGGGTATGGGAATTTATTTAGGTCTCATTTGTATGACATGACCGTGAACTTGACATAGCACGTGAAATAATCAAGGGTGCGTATGTCTGGAATGGTTGGGGTGGTTCGATCCCAGGTGAAGATGTCGAAATACAGAATTAAATTATGTAACACAAAAGGGTGCTCTGATTTGAGGCTTTCTGGATTATTGTTCGAATCAACTAGATAATAAGATGGTTTATGTATTTACGGGTTTAGGTTCTGGTGAGTGAATTTGCCCAATTAAAGGTTGATATCCTTTTGCTTGTCTCACTAATCAAATAATATCAAATAAATACGAGTAGCCTAGGAAACAAGTATTTGGTGAAATTGCAGGACGTACCGTGATTCACAGAAGTAATCACGTTTAGTTAAAATTGGTGAAGTTATTCAAATTTTCTATTAAGATATGATGCAACGGTAAATAAATAGGGCGTTCTTTATAATGTATTCCCTATAAACTGTAAGTACTTTGTATGATCAATTTTGCAAATAAAAATGGCATAAATCAAATTGAAAATTTAGTTTTATAGTGTTTTTTTTCGTTTTTATTTAAAACCGATAGGGAGTTAAATCAGTTAGCTTTAACTGATCGACGAATTATAATCTGGATAGAATTTTAAAGTAAACTATAAACTCCTTTTATTTGATTTAATTTGTAAAAATGTTATCTCATTCCTACAGTGTAAATGATAAAAACCACACGATCTAAAATTTGAAATTCAATTTTCACTACATTTTTGATAGAACAAAAGATAGCGGCGCAAAGATTTGTTATAAGTATTGCTTTTTTCCCAAATGTTTTTTTAATGCTTTTAAAGTATTTCCAATATAAAAAATTTATTTTGTTCTACAGAATCATAATCTAATTAAATTAAAAGCATCTGGTATACAAAAGCATGTTTAATGTTTTAAAAATAATAATAAAACAATATATTTAGATACGATACATAAAAAACACACAGTTTTGCTAAACTGTTTTTTTTTTCAAACAATGCTCTAACAAACATTTGATAAAACGATAATAAAATACTCGTAAACAAAAATTTAAAATGGTATTATCAAGATCGGAATATGTAATTGGTGTTCAGTCAGAATTAATCATCATCAAAAGTCAACGGTAACCAATTTGGGTTTATTCACAAATTTTTGCTTAAATTCTATTGAAAATGGTTATCAAATTGATTCAATTTACACGGACTTTTCGAAGGCTTTCGACAAGGTAAACATATGTATTCATATAAATAAACTTCACCGAATTGGTTTTCATTCTAGTTTTCTTAAATGGATTTCTTCTTATTTATCGAATAGGAAACAAATTATTTCAATTGATAACTTGCGTTCAAAAATTATAGTTGTTAGTTCGGGAGTGCCACAGGGTAGTCACTGTGGTCCTATTCTATTCATATTGTTCATTAATGATGTCATTAAGTGTTTCTTGCATGCACATTGTCTGATATACGCGGACGATCTAAAACTTTTCCTCGAGATTCGTGATCTTCACAGTTGTTTAAAGCTACAAGAAGACTTAAACAGTTTATCTAATTGGTGTGCCAGGAATGGTTTGCAACTAAATACGTCTAAATGCCGTGTTATGTCTTTTTATCGATGTACTACTAATTCTACTTTTAACTACTCCATAGAGGACAAGTTGTTGGAACGCGTTGACGAAATTACCGACTTAGGAGTAATTTTAGATAAGAAACTTTCTTTCTGTAGACATATGGATCATTTCATATTTAAGGCATACAAATCACTTGGTTTTATTAAAAGGAACACTAATGAATTTTCTAATATATTTACTATCAAGGCCTTGTATTGTATGTTTCTTTTGTGAGGTCGATTATTGAATATGCATCAATTATATGGAGTCCCATGTATAAGGCTCACATTAATAGAATTGAAGCTGTGCGAAAATCTTTTACGAGATTTCTATTTTTCAAGTTAAATTGGCAGAAAACCAATGTTCCTTCTTATGACTCAAGACGTTTATTATTTGGCCTATCAACGCTTCAATATAGGTGTGATTGTAGTTGTGCTTTCTTTATAAAAGATCTTTTATGTAATGACATAAATTGCCCTGATTTACTTTACCTAGTAAATATATATGCATTAGGAAGACAACTCCGTTCAAGAAACTTATTGATGGTTCCTTATCACAGGACTAATTATGGTTTGCAGGAAGTGGTAACTAGATGTATCCTCAAATTTAATTTTTTCAATGAAGATTTAGACTTCGCTTTACCAAGATCTGAATTTAAAAGTAAAATAATGTGTCTTGAGAACATTAAAAGTTAGTGAACTCTGATATGTATAAGTTTATTATACTTGTGTATAAGTTTATTATGCTTATGTATTTGGAACAAATCTTAAATGTCTGGTCTCTAAGATTATTTGAAATTGGTAGACTAAATAAATAAATAAATAAATAGCTAAAAATAAAACATAAAAGACGAATATCAAACTTACAATAACTAGTTGAAACAATTACATGTACAATAGTATTGGGTTTAATTAAAATATTAATGTATATTAAATTAAAACACATATTTTTTTTACTGTTTTTGACAGCTCATGCATGATTCGTGGCATGTGTCAAGGTCAAAATTGTTCAGTTTGCATTGCCATTTCATCATGAAAAGACTTACACTCGAACAACGCTTACAAATTATTGAATTTTATTATTAAAAAGTGTAAAAAATATGTTTTGTGCATTTTGGACATTTTGTGGTCATCATAATCGCCCTAATGGGCAGGCTATTCAAGCCATAGTGATCAAATTTCGCACTAATTTCACGTTATTAGGCATCAAGCAACCCACCTGTGTACGTAGAGTGTATACAGAAGAAAATTATTGCTACCATAGTGTAGGTGAGTGGCTTTTAAAAATAACCAGTTAACTGGTTAAATAATTGTTTTTTGATAGTGATACAGCAAAACAAGTTTACCTTTTCTCTGAGATTTTAGCATTCTTGGATCATGAGTAACATAGTTTTAAATTAAATTAATAAATAATATTCTAAGTATTTCCAAATAAAACTCAACAAACTTCATATATTCGGCATATTTAACAAAATCAATAATTTATTTCATTATAATAAAATGCTCTAATAGACATTTAACAATCTTTAGAACGTTTAGATGAAAAATATATAGACCAAAAGTGATGGTATAATTACATAGAGTACTTTGAGGATTTTCAATAAAAAAGTCTCATTATATTATAATAGATCCTTTGGGAACTCATGTCACTATCCTATCCAAGACTTTGAAATGTTTGACTATAAATATGATGTAACGAGGAAATTTAAATTAATTTTATAAATTGTTCCATTCAGCCAGACGGCATAGAATGCGGCTTGTACATTTAAGAGTACTACTAGTAAAGACCAGATAATTTTGTTTTTAATAAGCTGCTTCATAAAATTGAGGAATCCAACGAAATTATGTGTTAATTTTTGAATTATAATACATTCGTGTTCGTGTCAATAATTTAATAGCCGTAATACTTTATGAAACTAGGCGACATAAATGTCAACCGCGAGATGTTTCTTATAGATATTAGCCAAAATTTTTATAGTGGACCCTCTCAGAGCTCCGAAGCACTAGATCGCTTTTGAACTTTAATGAGACGGCACTTAGTAAAATTTTATTTTAATTGTTCTGGCTGTAAAACGTGATTCACCCTGAGGCGCTGCCAATCGCTATAAAATTTTTAAAATATTGTGACTTATATCGTTTACATTTACTTTTTATTTAAAAATACACTTGCAACTTCTTAATACACTGAATTATCCGTAAATTTTAACGTCATTTCATTGGAATGAAATTTTTTAAGTAAAGATCTCAAGACTAGAAGGTCTAAATTAATTTATAGAAATTCGCCGGAAAAGTTGAATTTCTTTTTAAATAAATAAATAAAAAATACTTTTATTGTGATATACTTGAAGAACATTTTGGATAACGTGCTTGTATCATTTCAAAAATAGAATTTGCGAACGCAGTAATTTAGTCTTTTGGCAAAATTTCAAATGTACTGTTCACTTGAGGCCTGATTTGTCAGTAATGTAATCAAATTGTTATTAGGTGTACAAAGAAACTGACATGAATTAGTATTACGATGCACTAATTATACTAAATTATCACCATGTTGCGTTTGCGACAAAATTGTCAAGAATGCTGAATATCTTGTAAATTTTAGTGTCGAACTTAGTCTTAAATTTTTTATAGTGAGACATAAAAGAAAGGTTGAAATAATTTGACCTTTTTGTATACGTTTGTTGTTTAAACATACCTCAGGAAGTAGTGCAAGTATATCAACAAGGTTTATAATATTATAATCATTAGCTTTAGAGGTGACATTGATTGATTGATTGATTGATTTCTGCATATGTTTAAACAAACTTACAGTTACGAATGATATATAATGGAGTTAGAAAAAGACTTTTCTGTGACACTTGACCTCTCTTAAGGTACATATTGCATAAACTTGAAATACCAAAAATGCATTAAGCGACAACCGATTTAAACTATTCTTAAAGATATCTGATAATTTCATAAATTTAACAATAATAACAATACCAAAGTATAAATGTATACAAAAATAAAAGTAATATTTCCAAATAGATAAAAGGATCATTGAAATATCTTGTTTATTCGGAAGAAGAATGTAATTATTAGCTTGCTAATGCCAGTAAATAATTATAACCTACGTCACAATAGGCAAGGGTAGTTCTATTTAAAAATAAGGCGATAACATGCACATTAAATTTAATAATAATTTTGTGTTATAGTTGCAGTAATTCATATGCATATCATAAATAAAGAATTTAACGCGCAATTTCTACCAACAAGATACACGTGGGGAAGCTTTCAAAAGAACTGCTTGTGCAACACTTGTCTATTCTAGAACTCTGTGTTCCTAACAAAGTAATTTTAACTTAAACTTTACCACAATTAAAAAATTAATGTTTCGATTAGAAATCCGATACTAATAATAAAAAATATAAAATTTAAAAAATCATTACCCCTATTATTAATTTTATTAATTTTCATAATGATTAACACAACCTGTTTTGGCACGAGGCATAGATATCTTACCAAGAAAGTAAACATTTTCGATTTTAACTATTTGAATCAGTCAGACAATTTTAGGAAAACAATTTTTGTATAGTGTGTTATTTATTTAAGGATTACATAGGTCAACAGTTAATTTTATGGTGCACAAAGGGTAGATTAATTTGATTAAGTCTTTTCCATAGATTATGAATTCGTTTATAAAAATGATAGTTTAAATCTCGAAAAAAATTGATAATATAAATATTAAAGGCTGCATATTGCCTATTTATGAAAAATTATACAGCAATCACAAATTTTACCTTCAGTTAGCTAAATGGTTTAAATCATACCTTGAACTAAGCTTAGCTATTTCATAAGTAGTAGATTTTTCAATAGTAAATAACTACGAACAAATCCTAATTCACAATTGGTGGATTGAAATAAAAGAGTAGTGTTTTCATTTCGCTACCATAATGTCTTATTATAATTATGATATATGAGAGTTTGCTTTTTTTAATCTTATTTTAATTTTTGATTTTTCCAAGATTACTTGGCAGAATATGTTGGTATTCATTTAAAAAAACAAACGTTTGAGTCCCACAAACTTTTTTCTTTAGGACTGCCCTAATTAGGCAAATGCGTAGGCTCATACTAAACTATTGAAAAAGTTTGTGGAATTAAGAAACGACTCACAAAATCTTACTTAAAAACTGACTCCTTAAAATTCATCTGAATAATTTATGAACGGCTCCTAATGTAATTTTTTTTTATTATTTTTCGAAAGAAGTCTTACATTCGCTAAATAAAAGGAAGTTGTTTTCCTAATTTTTTGAAACTTAATGCGTAGGCTTGGAATACCCTTTTGACTATAGAAAGCACCTAGAGCATTAGAAGAGTATTGAAAATTTCACTTAATATTCTAAAAACCCCTTTGTCCCTCCTTAAGTATGCCATGACTAGAGAATAATTTTTAAGTATGTGTTTAAAAATGCACTTTCAAGTGCAATGCAGCAAAATTACAAATATTTTCATACATTATACATGCAAATAACTTAAAGAAAACCATAAGAATGTATACAAAAGCTCAATGTCTACACGTGCTAGGTATGGTATAATGAAGTACATTATTGCAATTTTGAACTGCATTATAAATCAGTTTGTTAATATACAAAACTTGTAAGATTGCTTTCAAATCGATTTATGCAAGCCATTTATAATTGGAAGTCAAATAGATTAACATTATTAATTATTTAATTGAGCGTTTCCCCTAACGTCACTACTGACTTTTTTCTATAGTGGTTTTATATATATTTTGTTTTGTTTTTGTGAAGTCAAAGAAAAATAAAAACAAAAAAAAGTTATTTTACTTCAACGAAGTGAAATCGTCAAGCTAGCAATACAAAATAATGAATAGATAAAATGTTATACAAACCGCATTACAACATTGGCTTATATAGTTAATTAAGTTTGTTAAGTTGAAAATGAAGGAGATTGGAAAAACCGCAAATAACATAATATGGAAACAGAAAACATCGATGCTCGAGTTTCACAATTCAGTTTATATTGATAAAGTGAAGAAAAAATATGTCATGTGGAACTTCAACAAAAATTATAATTGCGGTTAGGTGAGAATAAGTTTAAAGAACATATCGTTTTCCTGTAAAGGCCACTGTTGTAAAACACCCGATCTTTCTAGAATCTTTAATTGTTGTTTAAATTTTAAGATAAATTTTCTTTGCTTTTATTAATGAATGTGCTCTCATTTCGTCTGACGTAGACCGTCTCAGATTGTGTGCGTTTATTTTCTCGACTTGATCTTGTCAGTATCGCGTAATCAAGATTGTCACACGCTAGCTAGTTCGCGATCAATCAGAGCAGGTTTTTCATTGTAATGCTGGGAAATAAATTAATTTCATAAACAGTACCATTTTTTGTGGTATTTGCTTCTAACCGCTTTGATTTGACAAGATAATCATAATAGCTGCATGTTTATATTGCGGTAATGTTACCGAAATTTCCATATTTATGGTGGTTTATTTTATGCTGAATTTATGACAAGGCGAGCTCCCTTTTAAAAATACAACCCATTGCCTGAACATGCGATACTTAAAATTATATTCCTTTGTCGATGAATTACACTTCACTACTATACTTCGACCAGTTTTATCAATTGCCTCTGTACAGATGATATATTAAGTGTAAATAATTAATTTGATACGGTGTCGACATTTTTGAAAATATCTTACTGAAGGCTCATTTCCCCTGAATTTTCCCCGCCAGAGATGCTTCAGCACACAGACTACACGTACAGGGTATGCGCGTTCTCTTACTATTTGAATGTCATGGAAAATTGCAATTAAAGATAATTGCCAGGAAAAGATTAGAAGATCAACGGCTGTCCTTTAATTAATCAGTTCAAGCGTTTCTGCAAACTGACACTTGGTTATTTATAAGCGTCCAGAAAGTAGCAATTGGATAAACACATTGCTATGTATTATTAAGGGTTTAATTTCAGAATTTTTTTCCCAAGTAAGAATTAATTAATTAAATGGCTTTCTTCGCTTCGCGTACTCGGAAAATAAGCCCAATTGATAATGTGTATATGGTAATCTATTTCTTTCAGTTGCTGCGTCAGTTGAATTTTGTAAGGGTATAAATGTAAAATTCGCCAAAGAGTCAATGAAAAACCCTAATTGCTGGGCAGATCGCTCACTTTTATAATAAGTTTGAATAGCTATAATCCATTATTTTAGCGTGTAACTATCCATGGCTACATTTGTACAAGTGTCTTCTTGAAGAACTCTCGAAATATCTTGTGCTTTAATAATATCTCCAAGAATTATCAAAATAAAGTTATAGCGTTTTAAGAAAGAAAAGGTAAAATCAATATACAGGGTATTTCATATATAGCATGCCACAACAAGTAGAATGACAGATCTGACCTATCCCACCTATCTCAACCTTTTGGAGAGTTAAAAGATGATTCAAAAATTGGAACTTTTCATGGCATGGACGTTATTTTATTTTTATCTTTTGATCTACTCAACACAGCGACATTAAATTCATGGCAAAAATATGCGTTCCTTTCTAAAAATATCAACAATGTGGACTTACCACATACCACTGGAGACGTACACTCATTTTCGAAACTGAAAAAAGTGTTTTGCATTTTCATAAAATTCAGGTTTTCTCAACCAGTTCACCGAAATTCATGTAATTATTACAGCTATTTTGTATTTTTATTAAATTTCCCTTACCAAAAAGAAATTTTCTAGAAAATTTCAAAATTTTCGAAAAATTTTCAAAATATTCAAATTCAAATGTATCTGATTGTTGTAGATAATTTCGAATTGTAAAAATTTAGAATTCGAAGTTAAATAAGATGAAGTTTGAGGCGCGTTTATCAGTATTAATGGAGCAAAGTAAACAAAATTTTAAAATATATAGCGTTTCACAAACTATAAATTCCGGAAAAAAATACTTGTGTTCAATTCTTTTTCATTAATAATTAATTCAAGTGTAAATTTTTGGATATTTTTTTGTAATTTTTGTTAAAGACAAAATGCTAAAAAGTTTATGTCTGTCCCAACAGACGGAACAAATTTATAATCTTTAATTGAGTTGGCATCGCTCCTTTTGAAACTGAGTTTGTGTTTTATTTGAACGATTCGCCTGTTATATTTTCTAAAGTCAAGTTCACATAATTCCATTTTAATACAAATAATATTAGTTCTTAAGCCCAAGTATAAAATTGTCTAAAGATAGTATAATTATTTTTATATTCTTTAATAAAATAAAAACTCAAAAAACGCAAAGATCATTTCAAAACTTAATAGATGTCAATGTCATACTGTGTTTTGAAATGTTTGCTTCATATTAGAATAGAATGAAAGAAAGAGAGTAAATATAGTTTTTACGCTCTCCTGAAAAATTGTGCTTTTATTTGCTAAAAGCCAGGTTTTGAAAATTTCCTATCCGATGTGTATTGTGTTTTATTTGAAAGAAAAGTTCGATCGAATGTTGAAATGATTGCTTCTTTATTTCTTCAATAGAACATTGTAGGTATCAATCTTGAGAAAAAAAAATTCACGCATATTTTTTTGTGAATAATATTTACTACAAATTATATAAATAATATTTATCGAAAATTTTAGTAATCAATTTTAACGATTGAAGTAAAACCTTAAAGGCAGATCTTTATTTACATTTGAATCTATTTTCATTTTATTTATTTATTTATTTATTTATTTATTTTTTTAGCATTACTTCGAGTGAATAAATTATCTTAGCCAAAATCTACTTTCAAAAATACCTTTCTGTCCAGACAAATTAATAGCAATTCGGTATTTGCACTACATCATTAGATTTAAGCATAAACAAAATACATTTGATTAATTTTGTTTATTGGTTTTTCTGCCTACATTCCTCCAGCGTTTCTTCTTTTCATTTTCTCATTGAATTGATCGAATGAAGTAGCTCCTTATTGCATTCAATTTATTTTGTTCATTGACCACCCTCGTTCATAGCATAACATTTTCAAAAATTGATTTTTGTAGTCTTGCAATTTGAATATATTTGTAATAATGTAAGCATTTAATTTTAAAATTATCAGGGTGATGTTACTGTCAAAATTAGCAAACATGATATCGAACCAAAAACAATTCAGGATGTTGAAATTAATATATTTAGTTCTATTTCATAACTATTAATCCGATGTCGAGACATGTCAGCATATTTTATAGAGAATTAAATTTTGTACAAAATTATTTATATTAGTTGTTCCCGTCACTTCGATAGTTTATGAGTTATTCGCAAATATAACAGTAGCATAATTTAGTATTAATCACGAATAATTTAAAAATGGTCAATCGAATTTAAAAATTTGTATGGGCATTTTTAAAGAAAATTCCTTCGTCTGCAACATCATTCATAAACATTTTTACGATATCTCCAATAGTTAATTAGTTACTTATGTATCTCCTGCACCTTACGAAATATTTATAAACGCATAGATTTAAAATTTAGTAAAACAAATCTTTCGCAACTGTTTCATAAAAATATGAGGGTAAACAAATTTCTTATACGCGGTTATAATATTGAATCTGTCATGCCTTAGATTTTTTGCGCAATCTGATGGGGAAGTGTCGTATAATTGAAGCGAAATATTTATAAACACAAGTTGAATTTAGCCTAAAACTAAAAATAAAATGCTGAAGGGAAGCAGATACGTCATGTAGTCATATAGCAACAACAAAAAAATTAAAAAATCACCATCTGCCGTCGACAAATTTGTTAAATATGACGATATCACATTCATTCATCAACTGCTAATCGGTGAGATTGACTGTCCTTCTCTACTTGAACGGATCCCTATCTACACCAATCCCCGTAACATCCGCTCGGCCCCTCTCTTTCGCCCTCCTTACCATCGAACCAACTACGGTCTTTCTGAGCTCCTCACAAGAATGCTTCGAAGAGCCAACTCCCTCCCTTCCTTCGACTTTCACCTGAGTAAAAATTCTCTCAGGCACCACCAAATTAGTCTCCCCTAATCTGCCTTGTCCTTTCCCTTTCTCCGTTTTTCCTCCTCTAATTTAGTCTCTTAGGTTAGCACTAGTCTTAAGTTTATTTAATGTACGTAGCTTGTATTAAGCGTTAATAAATTTAAAAATAAAAAAAATAAAAATATGTAAGAAACAAAAAATTTGGTCGTTGCGGTCCGACAAGGCATGAAAACAAGCGAAATGAACAAGATGAAATTTAATGTTACAGTCCGTCCAATTCAACAAATTTTGAAAAATACTTACTAAACAGGTTTTTTATGATATACTAAAACAAATGTTTAGAATTAGCTGCAAAATACGTATGATGGAAAAATGAAAGGCACCGAGTAACATTTTCGGACGAAAAGACGTTCAATTTGGACAACCGCGACACCTGTTAATTTTATTGGAGGAATGTTCGAACTCGCAAGGGGTTTCGACTTTGTCGTAATTTCGAACCTATATTGAATTATTAGAAGATGCGCTATTAGGATATTCAGTTGAAGTACCACTTGAAATTTTCAAACTTTTTCCAGAAGGAGTAAGCTCCAATCTATATTTCCGCTCTCACACTGAAAAACTAAACTTTAACTGCAACTGAAGAACATAATCTACGATACTATTTATAAATGCAATAACTGGGAAGGAATAAGAAATTAATTGTGATAACTAAAAGGATTAAAAATTTAATTTCAGTAGTTGAACACATGTTTGTGCAGTTAAACCTAAAATTTTACTCTATTGTATTACGAAATAAAAGTATTTGTTGATGCAACAAAAAATATTAAACCAGATCTTTTGTTTGTGGTACCAATGGAAAGAAATCTGTTCATAAAACTTTCACTCAATAACATAAACAATTTTGTAAACCAATTCCTTAGACGAAAATACGTACACGAGGGGGAATGGGGAAAGAGCTATGGCCAGCTACAAAAATAATTTGGAAAAAATAGTACAATTAGACATGGTTGATATTTTAATTAAATCAACAATAAAATGTAGTTATCTTGTACAACTTTTTTAGTACCTGTAACAATTAACTTTTTACTATAATTATTTTACTTATGAAACCATATGAAAGGAGTTTAAATTAATTACTGCAACATACTTTGCAGTCATTAGAAATAATTTTTACGGCAACTTAATAAATTTATTTGTGTATTTCACTAAACAATTTAGTGATAACTAATGAGTTTTTACCATACATGAAAAAGTGGTTTTCTAACCATAACGTCGATGTGATTGAGTAGCCAGCCAAGAGTCTAGGCCTCAATTCCACGGAAAACTTATGGAACAACCTAGTTCAGATATGCAGATAAGAAGCAATTTAATACTCTTGCAGCCTAACTAACCGTTTAACTTTTGAACTAAAAAAATTATTTACTTGGAATTTAGTGTAGAAATTAAGATAATTGTTTTTTTTTTTAAATTTTAAAAATATAAATATCTTAAATACTTTATAATTTTTTCGTGAAATGTATATATATTGGTTCACTTTTGCACAAACTGTATATGTATAAAAGCTTACAAGGAATGTCTACGAAATTTGAAAAATGAAAGACAAATGTTTTTGTTTTTGGTAAAATATGCAACAACCGCAACTAGAATCTGCTCTAAACGCAAATCTATTTTGAAATGCCCCTCTGGCAATGAATACGTACCAATAATAAGAAGAATTACAAACCGGTACATCAATATGATAATAAATGTTTATATGACTTACTTACTAAGGAATTGCGATATATATAATATGAAACGTCTCATGCATTTAAAAAGTATTTTTATGCAAATACCTGCCCTTGTGTATGCGGATCTGACAAAATGAATTATTAATTGTAAAACTTTCACTCTAAAGAAGATGTGCACTTAATTCTAGCCTACCTATCTGTAAAAATGTTTTAGTCGCACAAACCACTGATTACGGACGGACAGGACCAGCTCAGCACAAAGCGAATTTTACATTGAAGATAAATTGAAACTAAATTCGACCATTAAATTGTTTTACCCTGTTTTTTTTTTTCTGGCGGCGGCTGCAGCGGCATACTTGTGTTTTTGGCAGGGAGCATCTCGTTGAGTTCCCGAATATCCAGAACTGAGGATGGAGGTAGTACGGTAGTCTGCGAGTCCCGGAGTCCGAGAGCCGGGAACGTGGTTAAGGCTTAATTACGGCTTAATCGAGTTCTCTCAAGGGATGTGTGATGAACCGAAAATGTGTAAACCAATAAGGCGAGAATTATTGCACTTATGCTTGTGAGAGAATTCATATTTAAGATACCTTAAGGATAGCAAAGTGATGAAATTTTTGCATTCTACTAAATTAAGAGATAAGAAATTTGAAAGATTGTAAAAAAAAGGTTTAAAGTCAAAAAAAATGTAAAATAGCATTAATTCTGAAATTGTTACTTGTAATATTGCATCTTAAAATTTTTTTATAGGTGTTTGCAGTGGGTACGAAGAATAAATTGTCTATCGATGATTACTCAACATGCAAAAGCCTTTTTTTACACATCTATTATATTAAGGGGATATAACTAGTCAACTGAATCATTTTGTCTCATTTTATCTCAAAAATGTTCTCTTAATATTCATAGAAGGGTTACAGCACCGATATATTCTTTTTGAAGTGAGATTTCTTAGGCGGCGATTTAGCACTACAACTACCGGCTAATACGCTTTAGAATTTGAATAAACAATTAATGGAAAAAGGTTTTTGAACATGTCGTAATGTCAATTCTATTAAACTTTGACATAAATCAGAAGAGAATTACAAAAATACACAATTAAATGAAGGAAAGAATTGAATACCAGTCAAATTGACTGGTTTTTTGATAGTTCTAGTGTTAATAATTGGACGAGAATTGAGAGTGAAAAATCAAAGACACATTACGTTTAGGCACATTTCGTTACATGAGAGAGAAGAAATATATAACGTAGAGAGAAGGAGAAAGAGATCTATACATTGTATTTCTAATAAGGCAGTTTAGGCCAAAGATCATGAATTACTAGATGGAACACTCGTGACGTATTCCCTTATCTTTTTTCGACCTTGGTCCCTTTAGTCCACCGACCTTGCAGATTTTGCTAAAAGTGTAAAAAAAAATGTAAGCAGCCCGCATCTGTATACATGCTCTGAGTGTGCTACCTGCCTGTTCCCCGCTCTCAATTCAGTATTTACCTATGCTGGAACATTGCCTGGGGACGGCACTAACACCATGCATGCAGAGGCACACAGCGAGCCCGAGAGATTGGCCCGCCTTTAAAAATGCGTGGTAAAAAAAACGCTGCATTTTATTGCTTACACTGTAAGTGCTGTAGATGAGAATTTTTGGCTGCCTATTCGTATCTCTTTCGTTCTTACTGGAACTTAGATAAGGCATAGAAAGCAGTAGTTGTTTGCTACTTTCTGTAATGGAAAAATTTACCCCAGGCAGTTTTAGAAATTTCATATGGGTTAGAGCTTTAAACTTGTATAGAGAGTGTCCCATCTATAATAGTAATTCATGATCTTTGGTTTAAGCTATCGGCGTCTCCCTTTTGTGCGGTTCTTCATCTTTACTACCACTCATACGTTAAGTCTAAGGTAGGTGTCTTATTCCTTATTTTTTACGAAGTTTCACTTCTTTCATGTGTACGGTGCTGCACGCTCAATTTTTTTTTCTCAAAATCTCAGAATATAGTATTTTTGAGGCTATGTATTATTATATGCAAAAAACCTTAATTTATATCTTATACTATTATATATTATTTGTTATTTTATTATTATATTTGTTTGTAATCATGTTCTTGAAAACAGCTCTAACGATTTCTGTTACCAAATGCCATTTTACATATAAGTCTCTCACGAAAGCTGTATTGAGAATTCTAGCAGAGAACGTGTTAAGGAATTTCAATTCTTTGCGATTTTATAACACTCAGATGCAGAACAAAGACGGTAGATAACAGACATCACTCTTTTTGAAAGGGAGTTCTAAACAACACATCTGCTGAAGATGTGGCTCTCGTTGAAGACAAATTTCCCAACAATTGTGAAAATTTTTATTTGGATTAGTACCTAATCCTTATAAGCAATTCAAGGTACTCCTAATACAAACAACGATTCTCAAAATAATTGAATTTTATTCTTCTGATCATTTCCTGACTTCGATGACATATGTATTTAAAAAAACTTAATAGGTATCTACCTGCTTGAAAAGAGGTCTAATGATTTTGGTACGTAGAAAAGAAAATTTGGTTTACAAACGAAAAAAGAAACAATAACTTGTACAAAATAGATCTAGCTAGACGCTGTCCTGAGCAGAGGTCGGTTGTTTAGGTAGATACTATAATAAATCTCTAAACAAATTTCTAAAAGAACGAAATTTTCTTATGACGATAAAATTTAAGGATGTTATTGATGTTGATTATTAATGTATTTTCATTATTATTTTAACAATAAAAATACATTTCACTAATGTCTCCCTCATAAAAATTTATCCTACTCTCTTGTATTTCACGAAACAACTTTAGAAACCTCAGAGACCCTTGAGCCTTGATTGACTTTAACAGTAAGAAAACTTGTATGTATTTTAAATGTTCAGCATTACATCATCTTTTATTATTTTATTTATTTAAAGATTAATCAGGGAAATCGAAAAAAAATTGTCTGTAGAAAATTCAAAACGTTAAATATGAAATAATAAATATTCTCAAATAGCAAAAAACAGTTTAAATGAGCAGATAGGTATCACAGGCTGATATTTCAGATTAGTTCAGTGTACTCATTGTCGCTAGGTCATACTGAAATAGTAACAAAGGCAAAACCAGAACAGTAAGTCTAGCAGGAGCACTCATGAAGAGTTGGGAGGACAATTTTATTAATTTAGATTAATGAAATATATTATATTATTAATCCTCAGTGTGCTTGAAATTAATTACCCCGATCGCTAAATCAATAACAAATACTACATGGCGACAAAAGCAGAAGACAAAAAATGTAATCTTTTCCATAGATGATTTTTAAGAAAACAGGAAAATCACAATTTTTTAACGAAAATTTGATTTAACATTGAATATAAACCCCCATAACTCCTACATTTGGAAACGCATTGTAACGTATCGGTGAAAAGGTACTTTTATCCTATCTAAATAGGCCTCCGCTCATATATTAATATTAACACGTTCAATCCGGCGCACGTTTTGTAAGTTTTTAAGATCGGCGTGCACGAGTTAATAAGTTGTTTATTCTTCTGGTGGTGTTTGTTTACGTTATTATATATATGGTGGTTCACGCCACCAGACGGAGCAAACTAGGTGTGGACCACCGGTGGTTCATGTCGCGAGATGAAAGCAATGCCTGTGAACAACCGGTGGTCTACGCCGGGTTGAATGTGTTAACCTTTTTTTTTCTATAATTTTTAATGGTGTTCTAAGAGAACCATTTAGCTACTTGATATGCAAAATTGTTATGTACTTTTATATCAAACCACTAAATACTGCCAGGTTTTTGAGTCTTATCAAAAATAGATATAAAAGATGCAGTTGTACGTATCAAAATTATTAACCACTTGCATTCTGAAGTCTAAGAAGGTTTCTTGTCGGATTGCTGCTAATTAATCTTGCACGGAGATTTTAAAGGGAACTTGTTTAAGTATGATGCCGGCGACACGGCTTGTAATTGGTCTGAGGCGTAGCAATGCACTCTCTTGTAATAACCAAGCATTGCTAAGAGGATTGTATTGCGTCCTAAATTCCTGTTAAATCAAAATCTGCTTCTAGTTGAATGCAGTCGGTTCTATAGTCTAATCAAAACTATCAAAACATCCCAGTGACATGCATTGTTAATCGCACAACACGAAGGAAAGAGGAAATCCCTCGCGTCCTGAACATGGTGACACTTTATTGTTCGCCTAGGCATCGCGGCTAAAGCATGCATCGAGTATCTAAATCTAAACTGGCGACGACGTCCAGTCTGGTTATCCCTAAAAGCTTTAGCGGGTAGATACTACTCATAAATATGCCGCATTGCATGCTTCACACCGAGAAAAAAAAAATAATAAAGATATAAACACATCCCTGCGAGCAAACTACGTGCATGCCATCATCGGTTGCCGCAGAAATTGTTTCTTAGGATTGCAAACGAGCGCCGCACCGAACTGCCGTCGATGCATGCCTCAAATGCTCCGTAAATTGAAACGTGCAGAAAAACCAGTCCGGTTATATTGAAAAATATTTATTAATCGGCTCTTTTGATTACTTTTGATTGCGACATAATCTTTTGGTTAAATCTGAACATTCGCGATAGGATAGATCTGCCGAATATAATGATCATCTTTGCAAAGTACGAGTATTATCACTCGAAAAGTTGTCCAAAAATTTTAAATTTATTTATTATTAGTTAAGTAAGATCTTCAATATCTCCAGCAGACCTGAATTTTTATGTGTTTTGGGTATATATTGTAAAAAATTAAACAAAAGTAAAGGTTTTTATTATTAACCGTTTGAGTACGGGAGAATTTTCTTATGCATATGTTAAAAGTCCGGGATGAAATGCGTAGTATTTTTTTTTTTGGGAAACAATGAAAATGGTTATAATTACCACTAATTGTTATGTTATCACTTCTCATAACATAGTCACTTTCAGATGAATCAGAACTTGACATGGTGTATTTCGTAATTATCAGTATAACACTTGGTAAAAATATGAAAACAATTTCTAATTCCTATAAAACAACAAAAAGATTTTTCCTACTAATAAATAAATAAATAACACACAGTGGTAAGCAATAATGTACCAGAGGCGTGGGTTACTACTGTATATTATTTTAATTCTTATATTGTTAAAAGCCACAACAGAGTTAAATGTATAAAAACTGCTACCGATATTACTACAACTGCTCTCAATAATGACGTAAAGTATGCTACCAACAGCAGCGTCTTCGCATTCTCGATACAAAACAGGAGAAGCGCTTTCGCGCTGCGCCGTCTTTTTGGCATACGACAAGTGAAGCGCGATAGCGCTTCCCCGGACTCAAGCGGTTAATTAATCTTTCAATTTGAAACAACAAATACCAATTAAGATATAAAAGAAATATCGGAAATGATTTTTAGTATACTCCACCCTTTAATTGATTCAGCTCATATGCGAACTTAACCGATATTTTGGCACGAAAAAAATACTAGCAAAACTAAATCGATTAAGCAACACGGCCTCTATTCTCCAAAAAGTCCACATAAGTTTGGCTACTAAGCACTTGCGACAAATGAATGGTCCTATTAAATGATTGTCAATGATACCAGTTCAAACATTAACACTGAACTTATGCTGAAATGATGTCGTCCTTGTTCTATCTATATTAGTTAGTATCTGACCTTTTATTATGATTGTAGAAGTTTATGATACCATTCTTAGTGAATTGCGATTCATCTGTCCACAGAATTTGTTCTCTATGTTGCATCCCAGAAGCCAAGTGCAAAACTCCAATCTTCTCTCGAAATTTTCTTGTACTGGGATATGATGATATGCATGTATCCTTTCTCAATGAAGAACCTTCCAAACTGTATATAAAAATAATCCTAATCGTCCTGCGACTTGTCTCGTACTCGTTTCAGGGTTTTGCCTCATGATGCTGATTATTTAATGTTCGACGTCGTCAGAATCTTACGATGTTCCTGATTTCGGACCCATCCTATTTGAAACTACACTTCCGGTTTCTCTTAACCTCTGAAAAGTCTGCGAAAATATCCCTCTTCGGTGTACCCGTCGATTTGGAAATCTCTTTTGGTACTCCCGGACAGACTCTTTCGTTTCTGTCTATTACACCATAAATGCAAATTATTATTTCTCAAAATTGACTTCGGCCATTTTTTAATTATTTCACCTCATAGCAATCTTGCTTACTGACCATCTTTAATAGCAAAAGTTTTGTCAGTTATTAGTAACGGAGTGTCAGGATACATCCAACTATGGCTGGCTAGGAATGTAAGCTAATTACGGCAATGAAAAATATTCCATTAACCTTTTTATGATTTTTCTACAACAATAATTAAAAGTAATTACCAATGTAAGCTAAACAAACATTGCTGATAATTTTTGAAGGCATTTTGCTAGTTTTACGTTTTTTGCAATTACAGAGCAATAAAACAATGAAATAACAATCAAGCTCTTCAAGGATCAAATTATTCTACCTCTATTTAATCTAAACATCTTGTACCTTTTTGGAACGATAATAAGATGAGCAATTTGATAAAAATAATAAATGGATGCATTAATTACGTGAATTTCAGAAAAAATTCCATGAAAACGGGAATGAAAAACATTTTTTCACTTTCAGAATTGAGTGTCTCTCCAGTGGGTGGTGGTAGGTCAACATTGTTGACAATTTTTGGAAAGAGCATTAGAGTAGTAGATTTTTGGCGTTAGTTGGATGTTGTTGTATTGAATAAATCAAAAGGTAAAAATGAAATATTGATTTGAATGAATTTACGAATCACCCAATAATTCCCAAGGGGTTGAGGTAGGCTATGTCACGTATTTCATCCCACTCATTTTGGCATACCCATTAAAAACACCCTATATATTTCATATGAAATTTACCTAAAAATCCTCATTTTTGATAGCAACATGAAAGCAAAAAGATATTTATACTGAAAAAAATATATAATCTCAGGTGTCTGTAATTTTGTTGGCTTCAAAATCCGAATGAGTGAGTGGCTGATAATTTCCCTCAAGTTGTTGAACATTAGGAAACCTGATCGCAACTGAGTGCCACAAAGTAAGATTGCGCTTCCTCACAAATTGGGTGATTCGCTGCACTTCATCAAGTCAATGGAGCGTCTTTTACGACTTGACCAAAGCAATACCAAATCCTGGTAATTTCTCGACTTACACGGATCTTTAATTACCGCAACGAGCAACATCCCTGGAAAAAGGCAACTCAGTCCACTTTGCGCAAAGGACAGAGCATAACTAATTCGGTTGTAGTCGCTCAACCAGAAAAGATTTTATTGCCCTGGTTAATGGCATGCACGCGAAACACATGTTGCTGTGCGCAAGTTGCTTGCTGCCCGTTCAGCCGCACAAATTTCTACGGTTTTTAAAATTCATAATGAATGGCCACTCCAGCAACCTGACACAGATTGGTGTTTACTACTACTAATTAAGTTCATTTCGATAATTTGCAGAATTGTTTACTATTGCTGAATAAACTTGAACATTAATTATCAATTTAAAAAATCAATCAAATAAATTGAAAACTTATTGCTTTTTCGAAGTTTATAATTAATTTAATTAGATATATTATACTTTTACCCAAAAGTTTTAGACCACCACTGATTTTTAGGCCATTTTCACTTTAAGAAACTCAATTTTAAAATATCGCGTATTTTTCTGTATCTGTACTAACATATTTGGCTACATTTCTATAATCTGGGAAAGCCATTTTCCAGTGTATGATATTTTCTTCAATCATTTTATTAAACAAGAAAAATTTATTATCGTATTGAATTATCATTTTCTAACAGCTAAATTGTTTGAAATAACTCTAGCTAAGTAATTTTAGATTTAAAATTCTCATATATTCTCAAGAAATCCTAATGAACGAGATTTTTGCATGAACCTTCGTTATGGTGTCTTAAAAATCAAAAATTAACGATATTTGTCGATGTTTTGTGCAATTATTATAAAAATTGTTGATCTCAAAATTTCCTACACAAAAGATTCGAGCCCAGCACCCGAAGAATTATGTTGTTGTTATCATTATTACTTTGGAAAATTATATATAAACAGTAATAGTATGAAGCATATTTACAAAACCATAATATACCTTTTATTTTAAAAAGTGTCGAAAGGTTTTCATCAGAACCTTTTTAAACAAAAATACTGAAAGATTTCTGAAAATAATAAAAGGGGTAGAAAACACGAGAAATGCTGCTTGTCGCCGTCAAAAAATTAAAGAAGTAATTTGACTTTAATTCGTTTATTTAGGTTTGTTTGAGGAAAAACGATTTTTTTTTTCAAAAGTTAAATATCTTCGAAAGTGGGAGCAATCAAAAAATTGTGTTTGCATATTTTATTACATATTAGATATTACAATAACTGCATTTTTTTCACCCGGCTCAGGCACTCGATTGACGCTTCAATATGAAAATGCAAAACGAACGCCTTGATCTACATTCTATCGGGATCTATGGTAGATCAATGCTCCAAAAGAAGAGCTTTAATATATTCTAACATTAATTCCTTGCAGTTGGTAGCAATGATTGATGGTTATTGGTTTGTGTCAGGTGTGGGTTCAGAGAAGTGAACATTTATTATTTATTATTATTATTTATTATTTATTTAGCTTTAAACTTTCTGAAATTATTTAAAGTTATGAAATAAGAAAAGCTCAATTGGCAAATTCTTAAATTAAAGTCGCTAATCCGGTAATTTACCTGTAAAATTTTTTTTATTTGCTATGGACCTAGAACATTAAGCAGAAATGTTTTATCAAAATTTGTGAGGAGACCGCGAAGTTAATCTATTTCCAATTTGAACATTAAAAGAAAAGAATACTGTCCCCATTCCTTAGAAAAATATTTCTGAGCAAACTTTGGCCTATTTTTATTTTGGCTAGATTCGTGAATGGTGGGATTCGTTTAAAATCACTTAATAAATTCGAAATCCCTTAATAAATCTAATCGTGGTAAAAATGCATCATTTTAAACATATAGTTAACACATCCCAATAAAAAACAAGTTGTAAGGTCCATAAATGCAATGTTTTTATGTAAAATTAAGCGTGTACGATATATAGATAGAGGGTCATTGTATTCTACATTTGAATAGAAAAAATCTGGTCTAAAAAATGTTTACGTAAGCATTTTTTAATAGTAAAACTACTTCCATCCCCGCTTCTTTTCGTTCTTTTTTTTTACCCAAGATGATGCAAGAAAGAAGCGATGTTTTTTCATTTATTTAGAAGTGATGATAAACGTGGTTATTCCTAATATTTGCAGCTGAATTCTGTGCTTGACAAGTTGTTTGCACAATAACAACTTGTCGTGAATGCTTTTTAAATGAAATAAACTCATTTCAGATTATCACGACAAATCTGAACTAGAGGCCACTAAAGACATGACTAAAATAACATCATTGGTTTTCTACATGCACAAGAATTAAGTTCATGAATCCTTTACTTGATTTCCATGAAGCAGGGTTACAATCCGTTTATTTGGACTGATTCAGCTCGAATATTCAAAACCTAAAGAATTAGTATCAGCCCTTCTTAAGATATACTCGTATTATAACATATATATTATATATTTGCTATATTTCCAACTGGCATAGATTGTTGAAAATGTTTGCGAAGTTCACAATATCTCCAAATGAAAATAGGTTGTATATATGTATAGATATATGATTGCTTGTAAATGTATCAATAGATTATTTACATAATCTGCCTACACAATTCGTAACTTTAAGAGTCAATATCTTCTAGGATCGTATATTGAAAGATTTAGTACGAGGGTATAATACTCGTCAATACCGTTAGTCTCATTGCATCCAACGCTCAAAGCGTTCACTTATAACCCCTGTAATCGCCAAATGCAATCTCTCACGACGAAAAGCTCCCTGTAATCATTTTACACGCCTAAAAGCCCATGTTCAGTGCGCGCTCATTTCCCGGTGCAGAGGGTTGCCCCCACAAGAGGCGATGGGAGGGGGGGGGGGGGGGGAGAAGGGAGGTTTGTGCTTATTCAATAAAGTGCATTTCCACCATCCATGTGCGGTTAAGCCACAACAAACCCCTTTCAATGTGTTGCTGTGAAACTTGGCTTGAAACGAACACAATCACGCGGCACGTGTCGCCAATTGATTGCTACCCGACTGCATTGCTATACTTCAGTGGTGGCAGCGGAGGAGGTCGGGGCACAAGACTGGCGTGACTTGCGTAAGAATAGTTGACCTTGACAGAGAGATTGAATCGGCGACACAACACAAGCGGACCGCCGTGCCGCATGTTTCTAGGCAAGAAAGTTTTGATAAATACTGTCGATGTCTGCCACTATCCGCGCAAAAAGTAGAGAAAACATTCACCTTCCCCTACTTACTTCGATATTGTTAATTATAAACAAAACCAAGTACCAAAGTGGCGAAAAGAAGTGTGGGCGTTCATAACATTAAACTAATATTTATTTGAAATTTAAATTTCATTAGACGCCCCAAATCGACTGCATTTCCATAGATTTTGTTTGGCTCTTTTTGCACCACGATAGTGCGCGCGTGCACACCACAAATATTTTATGGTTGGTCTAATTTTAGTAATTTCTTTCATTCCTCTAAACTTAGATCGCCTGGTAGCCAATTTGTGGTACAAATAAAAGTGAAACCGTGAATAAATGCATGCTGCGGGTGTTATGCTCATTTTTATTGCTACTCTTACACCACCAATGCATGCAAGTTTCAGGGCAACATGACCTCATCAGTTGCAATTACTTAATATCTATTGATGTCTTATTAATTTGGCATCAATCACGATCTAGATCATTTTAAAGTAAAACATTTTTCACAAGGTATATTTTAACTTTATTTTCATCTTCAATCTGTTACTCATTTTTAAATGCATTTTTTCTGAGTATGCCAAAATATTGTAAAGCAATCGAGGCGTTTTTCTTTTGAAAGTATCAACTTCTCCTCACTCTACCGCACGATTTTTACCGATTGCACATTAGTCCTAAATTTTTCTAAGAGATATTTCTAACATGCCTCTGACAATTTTCACTCGATCGCAAGTTAATTTCTTTGATGTTCATAAAACTTTATTTTATCCCAAAAATAAAGGTAATGGAAACGAAAGAAATATGTCACAAAAAATCATCTATTTCTCTGACAAAAGGATTTTTTTCAAATGGAAAGAAAATACTGTTCTACTCCATTTTTTAATATCTCTATTCTCTCTATGTAACAAATGAAGTAGTATCGTAAATAAGCTGCCAATTTGAAAGTATTAAAAATAGGAGTACAACAGCGTGTTTTTACATTTTCCAACACAACTGTGAAATGGCAATAAAAATTTTAAATTTGCCATGATTACCATGAAAATGTGTACATAGATACTTCGAGGTTCTTGATGTCGCTCATTTATAATCTGACGAATCGAATAAAATTTAGTTTATTTGTGTTGCTAACTTTCCTTTCTTAAAATATGCAATATTTGCAAAATATTATGTATTAGAATGCAAATTTATTCACATCATAGTGACTCCAATACCACACATACTGGTAACATGGGATGTAGATACTCTGCGGATATACTCTTTAAACTGAAGTATTTAGCAAGTTTATTAGCAATAGTTTAAAGTTCTTGAGAGTTAAAATGCCATAATTTTAGCATTTAATTAACAAATGAATGTATTTAAATGTGATTGTTCTTTGAAATGAAGTTTGCTTTTTTGAACTTCTTGTCGATGATATGTTTATAAATTTTTACTGCATAATATATGGATTATAATATCAATTATTTTAATAAGTACCATTCAATCATTATAAATATTTCCTACCCTAACATGATCGTTCATGTTTCCTACAATTATTATAAATAATTACTTCATGGTCATATACATACTCGTATGTTGTTCGAGTCACAATTAACGTAAATTCATTTAAATATTTTTTTAAATCTACAAATTCACAAAATATGGATTTATTCATATGAAATACGTGGAAAAATAGGATTTTATATTTTGTGTGTATTAAACTGACCCTGAGAATATAGTCGTATCTTGTTAAGTGAAAATTATTCAAAAGACCAATGACAGAAAGATTATCGACATTTTATTTTTAAATAATTAATTTTTAAGATACCTATGTTAAGCTCATTAGACTTACCTTTCTAGGTATACAAATAAATTTTAAGAAACCTTTGTTTGCAATTTACAATTGTTTTCCGCCATTTAAAGGTTTCAGGTATATTCAAGCAAGTACGATATCTGACGGTAATATGATTCTATAGACGACATTGTACGATTTATGGTTTCGAAAAGTACATATCTGTTTTAGACCTTTGACAGTCTAATCTGTGCAGCGTACTGGAATGTCTGAACGCTGCTTTGGTTGACACCGTCGTTCCTACTACTCCTTAGTCATTTTAATTTAAAAATTGTGATAGTAGATTCGAAACTTTTAGCCCCAAAATTAATAATAAATTTTGCACATGAATTTACTGAATTTTAAGTTGTACCGCAATTCTTTTTTGGTTACTATTTCTTCAAATATTAAAACTACATAATCTTATCTAATCTAATCATTATCTTTAGGCTGTAAAGCAGTACGTTTAACCTATGGCTTTAAGACGAAAACTTATTAGCAAACAACAAAAGGTTTTAGATCCCGGACTAACAGACAGTCTGTTGGGTAAGAGCGTATCGCTTAGAATTCAATAATACTATAAATTACTTTATTTTCTTTTACGCAATACATTTAATAATTGGTGTAGTCACCGTTATTTTCTATTATAGCTATACATCTATTGTTCATATTTTCAAGTAATTTTTCAGCATATCCTAGTGGTAGATTCTTCCAGGCTTTCTTTACCGATGATTTTAATTGTTACAAAGTGAAAGCAACCCGCTTTGCCTTCATAAGAGCTCACACATTTTCAATTGGATTAACATCAGGACTTTGTGAGGGCCACTCCATGACATTGATATCCTCTTAATCTTTCTATTCGATACAAAGACGACTTCTTTGTTTTCTTGCAAGATCCACGATCGGTTTCTTGTTTCAAACCATGAATTTGTAGACTTTAATAACCCATTTTTGTAAATTTGCAGCATTCTTTCTGCATTCCAATTTCCAGTAAAAGCAATCAATTTTCCAAATCCTTGCGAACAGAAGCATCCCCACACATGAACTTTTATTGGGTGTTTTACAGTACGTATGATGTAATGCCCTCCTTTTTTTTTAACCATACTCGTTTAGGTCCTGGGTATGGCCAAAATGATGATTCGTCAGTGAATACGACGTTTGTCCAATCGCGGTTCAAATTTTAATTAGCCCATTTCAAACGGTTTTCAATGTGCTTTTCGGATAAAAATGGTTTGATTGTCATACTGCGGTGTTTGATGGAATTTTCCTTTATTCTTTGGTATGGTATAAAGAGACATGTTGATATCTTTCCCGCTAATTTGCTTCTAGCTCGCTTCAGCGTCATTCGTAGGTCCTTTTTAAATTGCTTCAAAATAGTGATGTCTTTTTGTTGTTGATGTTTTTCTTATTTTACCCTTTCCTGGCAAGTCGTCTACGTTTTTTTCCTCAGAAAACTTCTTATACTACTTCTTTACAAAAGACGCTTCTTTTTTAATATATCTCGCTGTTTGGGCATAAGTTCATTTAGGTCCTTTCGAATGAAGGCAGAGAAACACAGCTTTAAAACGTGTATAAAATAAGGCATACATGTTGAAAATCGATCTTCAACGCAAAATGAGACTTTGATCATGACGCGCATATATACATATAGGTTATACTCCCTCCACATCAAGTATTTCTGTCTCTTTCTTTCATTCTGAGAAATCGTCGATACGCTCCTATCAAACAGACTGTATATCATCTAATGAATAAATACCTTATTTCAACGCAGCTGTAGATAATTTTCTTTGTTTAAAGTTTTTGTTTTCATTTGATTTTTTTGAAGTTTTTAGTAATTCAATTCGATTTCGAAGTGCATTATTCTCTATAAAGAATTTGTTGCAGCTTTTGCGATACTATGCGACAAATTACACATTTTTTTCGCAATTACTACAACATCCTACCAAACTGGAGCTACTTAAACGACTTTTTCTAAAAGATGGAGATGTCTCATAAAATTATCTATATCACCAAGATCCAAGTGGCGATCACAAATACACAAATTTTTATTATCATCGCATTACGAAATCTCGCACTTTACCCCATAGTCAATAGGGGGAAATTTAAACAATTTTAAACTTGTGTAATGTTGCCTTGATCTTTTGCAACATTGCTGTATTTAACACCAGAAATTAAAGTATTTTTTGTCATTTTGCTCTATTTTATCGCATTCACTTTAATCGTATTCGAAAATACGTTTATGATACCTCCGCTCGCATTGAAAAATGAGCAACGAATGAAACGTATTTTCCTAAGAAAGTCGCATAATCATTGAAGGTTGCGGTTTGCGCTCATGCACAAACGTATTCCAGAAAGCAGATAACATGTTACATATTATATGTTATCTGCTCTCTGCGGATTCGCTCATCGAAACCCAAAGATCATCTAATACAAGATGTGACACTCTCTATATAAGCCCAAAGCTCTAACCCACATGCAATTTCTAAAACACCCTGGGGAAAATGTTCCCATTAGATAAATCAGGAAAGAACTACTGCCTTCCGTGTCTTATCTAAATACCAATAAGAACGAGAGGGACAAGAATAGGCAGTCAAATATTCTCATTTACAGCGCTTATAGTGTAGATAATATAATATGCACCGTTTTTTTTCCACGCATTTTTAAAGGCGCTGTAAAGTCTCTTTGGTGCTAGTACCGTCCTCGCACAATGCTCAGGCATAGAAAAATCCTGAATCAGAAAAGGGGAACAAGCAGGTACATTCAGAGGATATATACGGATGCAGGCTGTTTATAATACATTTTTTCACTATGCATTTTTAAAGGCGCTGTAAAGTATTGCGACCATGCATTGCTCTAGGTGGCGAAACATGGTTTCAATTATCGTTCTGCCTATCCCTAAATTTTCTCTCACACGTAAGTCCTTTATTACTATCTAATTGTAGCAAAATCTACAAGGCCGGTGGGCTAACGGACCAAGGTTGAAAAAACATAAGGAGAAACGTCACGAGTATCACATCTTGTATTAGATGATCTTTGATCATACCCGTGGTCATCCTCTCCTCATTTCCTTTCCATAAACCTGTAGAGACAATTTTGCAGAACAAGTGAATGTGCGAATTCATTTGAGAATTGCAAATAAAAACTCTCATTCTCGGCCCTGGCCCTTTTTGCTTTCCTCCCACTTCCATAAACAGCTTACGGCTGCGCAGAATTTTTGACTTTAGATGAAGTTAAGCTTCTTGTTATTATTTATTCTTTAATTTTATTCAAATCCGTTAAGTCGTTTTGGCGTGATTGAGAAAGATATATTAAATATTACAAATTTTTGATTATATTCCAGATATTTATTATTATTATCCCGCACATTTTTAATAGAGCTACGCTTATATTTTTGATATCCTCTCTACCTCCCTATACCGAATGCTCACAATTGTGAGCGTTATTTACTTAAATCTGTAATATATTCCACAGCGCCCATATGTTTAATTTCTTTCGGCTGTTCTATTATCACTTTAAGGTTACCTGGAAGAAATTGGAATGAATTCTTATTTAAGATACAACAGTAGTACAATAGTAAATTATTCTAATGGCGTGGCACAACGGAAAATAATTAATTACTTTTAAATTCGATTTCCGGACAAATTTAATTTGATTTTATATTTATATATTTCTCGGAAAAGCAATGACTTTGACCAGGGAACTGGGCTCGAACCTGCGTCCTCCGAATTGGCATTTCGATGCTCTCTAACCACTGAGCTACTCGGAATTTTTGTAACATTAAACATATTAGAAAAATACAAAGCATTAACTTCTTATATCAAAACATAGTTTAAAATTTATTTCATAAGTTTCAAACATCGAATTCTAAATTCTAAAATAGAAATGACAATTATTATTAATTCATTCCTTAGGCGAATAGAACGATTACATATTTTATCAGTACAAAATATCTAAAAGTCATTCCAGACAAGAATTTTCATTTTGAAGAAACCCTAAAAATGTATACGCAATTTCTTATTAACAAAAGGTTTCTCTAACAATAAGACTGGCTCAGGAACATCCCTTTTATGTAAATTAGGAAACTTCTTCCTGAAAAACGTTATCATCGCCAAACTCACTCGACTTCATTCGACATGAACCAGTTTATAGCAGAATTTAGAGTTTATGCTACTCCGTGAGTGGGGATTATAATATTTGAGTCTTCCCCCGAATCTCGAAATAGCTAAATCCATCCGCCAAACCAACCGAGGAGCATCTTAGCAACAGGAAAAAAGAACGGATTCCCGCAGCAACCACATGTAACCGAGGACACTTGTTAAACGTCTTTCTTGTTGCCACCTTTCTGCCAAGCATCTCTTCTCAGTGCAACCTCGGTTAGATAAAAGTGTTTTAAATTCAATTAGACCTCCACCCGAGGTAGATAAATAATCACTGGCGACTCCTGTCCTCCGTTAACACAGTTTACCGGGAGAGTAGATTTTATCTTAATGTATGCGCATCACATGGTACAATCTCTAAGAAGTTCGTGTCCTAGGTGATGGACAGTTAATGTTGGCGGCTACCAGAGTTCTTTAGGAATACAGCCAAGCTAGTCCGCGATTATTTTTTTTAGATGAAAAATCTAAAGCAGCTGATTCCAATAAACGTAAATTAATAAAAAAAAGCGCATATCTCTTTCAAAACATACATATAATTGGAGATAATAATTTAAGTAAATTGATTTATTAAAATAATTTGATCGTTGAAAAATTTATGCAAAGCCCCAAAAAAGCACCAACTAAAATGGTTAAAAACGCTTACAAAATAATTGCCATGGACAGCATTTTAATGGTTTAAAAATAACAAATATAATATGTACGTATATGTGTTATATTGTAAACTCTACACTGTTCCATATTTCCAAGATATTTTAATGCTTCAAATCCTCACCAACCTAAACAAAATGAATGAGAGACTAGAAGAGAAATTTCAACCTGTTTATATTTAATAAAAAACAAGAGGCCTCTTGCTGCGATCGTGTTATGGCGGTATATATAGCAGATGTTCTCTATCCCTCTATAAAAAATTATTTAAAAGGCCAATATCAAAAGGTATTTAGGAATATTTAATCGCCAAAGAGGTAGAATGGATCTTCCAGCAGAATAACGCTGCATGTCACACAACGAAATCGATGAAAACTAAATCTTTGCGAACAAAAATGTTGTTTCTTAACACTAGACCTACCGGCGCGCAAGCCTGTAATTTTAACAACTTTCTGCACCTTGAATTTAATGCGCTTTCAAATTTTAATAAATTTAATAATTAATGGAAAAAGGTTTTTCAATATGTAGTAATTCTCAGTTCTATTCAACTTTGGCATAAATCAGAAGAAGAAGAAGAAGGAAAGAATTGAGTACCAGTCAAATTGACTGGTTTTGGTAGTTCGAGTGTTAAACAGTCAAGGCCCCGCAATTAAGGTCCATAGCAAACACAATCCTTTCTTAGGAACCCTGATGCAAAATAACCTCAAAATATGGCACGACATTAAACGTATGTATGCCCGAAAGACATACGGACATCCTCTTTTTTGTTTCCGACGATTACAACATAAATGCAAATTATATCAGCGTATTCCTCAAATTTCGGAAATTTTTTAATTATTTAAGCGTAGAACACCCGTGTTATCGTTTGGCTTTTCAACTATGATCAATGCCTTTTCTGACCCTCTTTTATAGCAAAATTTCCTTCAAGTATTAGTAACAGAGCGTCGAGACAATTTGTTCGTTTTAAGACTTTTGCAATTACGGAGCAATAAAACAGTAAGATACCAGTTAAATGTTTTTTAAGGAAGATTTTTTTACTTCTATTTAACCTGGACACGTTGTGCCTTGTTGCAATGGCAATAAGATGGGCAATTCGATAAAAATAATAAATAGATTAATTGTATTAATTTCGGAAAAAGTGTAAGGAAAAGCTGAATTTTTAGAAAAAAGGAGAAACATATTTTCCAATTTCGGAAGTGAGTGCATCTGCAGTGGGTGGTTGTTGGTCAACATTTTTGACATATTTGTAAAGGACATTGGTAAAGTAGATTTTTGACGTTAGTAGGATGTCGCTACGTTGAGTTGATGATCAAAAGATAAAAATTAAATTGTGATATGCATACCATGGAAAATTGGAATACACTAATCACCGAGTAACTCCCAATGGTTGAGATTGCCCCCTTCTCATACAGTTTTTTGTTTGTATAGGCCAGATCTTTCATCCCACACATTTTGGCATGCTCCCTAAAAAGACCCTGTAAAACGTAGAAGGGTTTTGTCAAATATTTTAAAAGATATTCTAATTAGACATAGTAAGATCAATTTTGACTTTAAAATTGAAATTTATAATTACAACTTTGTATAGTTATTTTTAGTATTTATATTATTTTGCTTTTGTGCATTTTTAAAAGATTGTTTAATTTTGAACTTGCTATACGAGTATATTTTAATTTTTTGTTTTTTAATTTCTCGATTCGCAAAATATGCAAAAACTGCTATTGAAAGTACATTCAAACTCAATACTGAATGCTATTCAAAATACTTGTCAACCTGTCTCATGAATTATGGCAAATTTCTTGTTTACCAGTGTAATTGACTTATTATTATTATTTATTTTTTGAATTTCCCAGGTTTTATATTGCCTACAGGTGTCTTCAGAGAAGCATATTTCATGTTTAAAATGCTTTCTGCTCAGAAAATGATTTGTTAATCGTTAAATTTATGTTGACAAAAATAGGGACGCTTACTGTGCTTGTATAATTTTTCAAATTAATTTTTAAAAGCTGTTATTTTCAGTTCACTTCCAGGAGGAGTTCTGATAATCTTTTTTAATTGATTAATTCAATTTCAATTTCAATCAGGCAAGTACCGGCAATAATGCTATGCAGGCAATTAGCTTTACCTTTCCTTCCACTTGCTGCTCGTAAACCACAATTTTTCTTAATTTTTTCCCGAAAAGCCGTGAAGATTTCAGATCTTCCTCGCATCAATACCGCTCTGTTCCGCATTTCCTGCCGCTAAATAATTGCCTTATTGCACTTGTTGCAGATCGAGATAATGGCACACTATTCCGCAAAAAGAGCTGATATCTCTGCGATACGGTGTACAATTAACGATTGTTTTCAAATACCAGGTGATAAAAGTGAAAATTTTTACAACCGATTCAAGACTTAACCGAGAGCTACAGCCGTGAACTCAAAAAAGTAAATGAGCTGGTGAATTTTATACGAGGCGTGCAGTGAAAAATTGCAATTAGAAGTGAATTGTAACGAATCGCTCCCAAGACAGGTATCACATCAAAGGTATTAAAAAGGCATAATCAGGAGGGCTTCGCGCAAAGAAGAAGAGCTAGGTATTATTGGAAAAAATTAAAACAAAACCAAAAAAAATATAGATCCTCAAGAAAGAAAAAATTCATTTCGAATAACTTCTTGATGTGTAAACTGCCGCATACGAATGCTGAAGCAAGGTGCACAGTAGCCGTAGCGAATAAGACACGGGACTTCTGCAGATGCTTTATAGCACTCTTATTACTTCTTATTAGCATTTTTCCAGTCTTCTACTGGCCTTTTTTATTTATTTTCCTTTTTTTAAATTTATATCGTTCCACTGGGCAAATAAGACAATCTCAAAAGCGACCAGTCCATATCAAGACGAGATATAATTAAAAATGTCTGCTTAATTTCACTGTCCCTCGGGGAAAAACGCGTATAATTGACATTTTTCCGTGCAAATATAAAAGAGTAAGATTATCTCTGAAAAATGTGAATCTTCACAAGTAAATTACCTTCTAATTGTGAGACATTTTCCTTTGTTCCTTCAATTCATTTTGGGAAGTGTCGAATTCAAGGTCCATCTTAACATCCCATTCAGTTGCTAATTTGAAATCGAAAACCTTCTGAAGTTCTCTGGGACAAACTGGATTTCTGCCTAAACACCATATAATTAATTTTAGGTCAAGTGAGAGTGTTGGAATGAACCACCTCCTGTTAAGTATTTGATTAGCAAATCGACAACCCTTAAAAGACTCAAGCATTTAATGGACAGCAGTTGAGAGATGTGAAAATGACTAAATTGTTGTATCCTAACAATGATGCAACTTGCTTAGGTACAATTCCAAGCGGAATCGAGTCACCGCAAAAAGATATTTATTAGGAATATTAATTGAAACGCGAATTTCCATTAATCGTAATTGTATCAACTCCAAGACAAGCCAAAAACCTCTTTTTTAGATATGATTTTGCTTTGTATGCATGAAAAACTGCGAAAAAAAAACACAAAAGATTAAATGCTTTGACTGAGAAGAAAATGCTTATCAGCAAGAAATAAACTATAAATAAACATCTTAAGGCGATGAATGAAATTCATAAAGATGTGATACTGTGGAGGGTCTTTAAAATTTTTGTTTATTTTTCTTTTTATGACTACTTCAACATTTTGATTCATTTTACAGTGGAACACTGCGATTTTAATGGATTTATGAAATTTCATTAGAGCTTTTGTTTAGTTTCCTTAAGATTTTAAGCACCCTTTATGTTGATATAAGAATTATATGCATATGCGAATTACCAAACTATTGCTTAGAGAAAATAATTAAAAAAGTTAACAATTATTTTATCACATGGCCCTTTGTAAATTTTGTATTATCTTTTGTTTTTACTTTTAAATTTTTTTCTTCAATTGAGTTCAAGAATTAGTTTTTCTTAATTAAAACGTAAAATATATGACGAACTTACATTATTTAGAATTAACAAATTTTTGCGCTAGATTTTCAAGAATGGAATATGTTACGAAATAAATTCAGCAATCTTAGTACTATAATTAGATTTACTGATGTTAGTTTTAAAAAATACATAAGATCATATCCGTTCTCCGTAAGTGATACCCGCAGACAATTTTAAAAGGTTTTGTTTACAATAACTTTTATTCTGGTCTATCTGCTACCAAATCAAACTAAAATCATTTCTTTTTTGTCACATGAGTTTTTAATTAAAGCATATATTAATTAATTAATTTATTTGTTTAGTATTATTCAGCATCAAAGTTTACACACCGCTAAAATTATATAGATTGCCTCATAAATATAAGAAAAAGTTATCGGCTATATAGGTTGGTTGGTTGCTGTGGCTGCCTAGAAAGTCACACTTAGGCCAATTTTGGCCCATTGTGTTACCACGTAGCGCATGAGACCATGGTTATTCGTGGGATTCGAACCCACAGCCTCTGGGACGGTAGGACAGTGCACTAACAACTGAACTACCAGAGGCCCCGGCTATATAATTTTTGAGAAAAGTAAATGCGACTACCATTTTTGTCAGTGTGTATTTGTTTGACTTTCGTACATACCGATATGGGTGTCAAATTAAAGGTGTTGATGCTAGGATTTTATAAATATATATATACATTTATACGTACATATCACAAATGTATTCGATATATGGTATATTGGTAATACCTCGATGATGAAACCGTTTTCCTATACAATTTATATAACAATTATCCATGGGTTTCATGCCAATTTGCATTTCAATCAAATTTAAAATATAAATTGACTTGAATGTTAAAAATTATCTTATAACTAAGCCTATGGGCAACTTTCTGTGTTGTTTTTACTTTTTAACCAGAGCTTTTATATGCGAATCGAACCCTCAACTTCGGAATGGCATACTTAGTACATCACAGCCAAACCGCTCAGCCAGATATGACAACCGAGGTCCCTTTCTTTATTTGTGTAGACCCGTTTTTTGTATTTCTTTTTTAGTGTTTTAATTTTTTTAGAGCATGTAGTCAATCCTTCGTTTAATTAGACTAACAATACAGCGGTTTTGTTACTGCTGAAGTAAGGTAATTGAGGAATATTTGTATCCAAATCAAGTAATCTTTCTACTTAGCTGTATCTTTCTGCAATCGTGAACTTAAGAAAACATGTTTAAGCCACCTACATTGTCTCGGTGACTATCTCGTAATTTACTCCACGAATCACATCCAACAGGAAACATAATGAGACTCGGGCGGAACGGTCGACGACTACCGGCTTTTGCGGTTACCAAGAAGCACGCGCTCCACCACCTTGAACTTAGAATAAGTCACTTAATGTTTTGCTAATTTCTAGATCGTTACAATTATCTTTACTCATGCTCCTCAAGATCATAGCTAGTGTCCGTGTTACGCCTTTTCGCCGTGAGACCAAAAAAGGTCTCAAGAAATTTTCTAATTGATTGCTACTTTATTTTTTCTTTCCACCCTTTTTTAAATGAATTTATAAAATGTTACAAAAAAGCAGCCTGTGGTGATGCGGAGCAAGCGCACGATTCTCACATCGTGAATTTATAAAATTACTGCCTCCAAAGGTAAAAGAACACATAATGTCTTCGTTCTCGTTCTTCAATTTTCCACCGTGCGAGATTTTATAAATTGCAGAAATCTCCTAAAGAGACACACATTCTTCACGATCAAATTACAAATCATGTGTGAGACTACACACTATTAGAAAATATCTCGTTTAATGGAATCTAACAAGAAGAATAATGTGGAATATAAGAGATTGAAGAGAAATTTTATAACTTATTTATGTAATGTATGTCCTTTATACACATAGAAAGACATTAGCGTGATAGAAAGACATCAGCGAAGTATGAATAGCCTTTAAAAGAAGATTAAACGCAACGACGATAAAAAAAACAGTAATAAAAATATTGGTCTCATAAGACAATTTTACATAATTGTTAATTATCTAATATCTAATCTAATTTATAAAAAAACGGAAAATTTATCAAAAGGAAATTGCAATCAAAACTTCTACTCTATAATAAATTTATATATTCTGTCTAGTTTTACGCGAATTGCAATTATATACCAATGTTTTATTCAAAAGGAAAAAATTCTCAATTGCACATAATATGAACACTTTTTATATGTCTGTAGTAAATAAAACAGTAAGTGAACTTTTAATTACGAAAGCAGCACCTTCAAATTATTTCAAAACTACAAATCATTTGCGCATGAGGAAATGTTATAATTATAGGTCAAATCATGTCGTTTTTTAAGGTCAGTTTTGTGAATCATTCGACTAAGACTTGGCAAATATTTGGTTTTCTTTCCATAATAAGAATAATTCTATTTTATATTACACTCTAAAAATAAATCGAAATTTACTTTAATCCATGAAGTACAATCAATTTTATACTATTTAAATTTCATCTGTATAAGTTTACTTAAATGAATGTATTAGATGGCTTTTGTTATTTTGTTGAAAATTAAGAAATTTCTTAATTTTTAACAACAAAATCTTTATATTATACACTCCTGAATAAATTTCGAATCGATTATGTTGCATTTTTATATCAAATTTGTTGAAAATCAATTCTATTAATATAAATATATATATTATACATATATATAATTCATATAAAACTAAAATGCTCCGTAAATTCAAAAGTTTAATTACAATAGTTTGCTCGGAGAATTTGTTATACTTTATTGAATTTTCTATATTAATATTTCTCGGACATTAGATGTATGGTAATGCACTACTACATATTACTACATATAATGTAGCAAACTAGGAATTCCTTATTACACATAAAATTAGTAATTCTAGTATGTATAAATCCCATTTCCCTCCATATATGATCCCAAATGATTTAACTAGGAAATTTTTGTTCAGGAATTAAAGGTAATTGATGGAGTTAGGATAGTTTTATACAGTTTTATGCGAATGCAAATATTTGTGATTTTATAGAATATTTTCATCAGTAAGTTTTTTATTTCACTCGAAAGATCTCTTTTACATACTACTTTAAATACAGTTTTATTGAAAACCGAAATAACTAAATTTGTCTCACATTTCCCAATAGTGTGAAATTAGCATCAAAAATATAAAAATATTTTTGTTTAAAAACGTGCATCGCTACTTGCAGAATAAATCAATTTATTGATTAAAATATTATCTAGGCGGAACTTAAAAATGTCCAACTAGAGACTATTAAGGTCGTTAACTTGAATTCGTCTAGGACAGACTATAGCAGATTATTGGGGCCTCTGGTAGTGCAGTTGTTAGCGCGCTGTCCTACCGTCCCAGAGGCTGTGGGTTCGAATCCCACGAATAACCATGGTCTCCTGCGCTAGTGGTAACACAATGGGCCAAAAATTGGCCTAAGTGTGCCTTTCTAGGCAGCCACAGTTAAAAAAAAAAAAAAAAAAAAAAAAAAAAAATAGCAGATTATTAGTCTACCGAGTAACACGATTAACGCACGGTGCCCTTTTGAGTGTTGCTGACGTCGCTGTATCCTATAAATAAAATGGCCCTGCAACGAGCTTATCGCGCTTTTCTAACCATAGGGCCAGTATATGGTACCTATGAGCAGGTGGTTATTGTAGGGCGTCTCGGTGCTATTCGAACAATCACTAAAGCGGCAATGGTCCGAAATAAAAAATTTATTCGAGTCGATCAGCTCGGACTGCATACAACAAAACCTTTTCCATCGAAAAGTGGATAAATTTATCCGTAGTTGTGAATAGTAGAATAAAACTGGATTTCAACTCCTAGAGCTCCATAAGTAGGGGAATTTTTAATGGGAGATTTTTACAGTCCCAACGAAAGGATATAGTTCAACACCGTTCCATAGCTTTGAGAACCTGTGTTGCATTTTGATGCACTCCTCCACCGGGTGATGCTGAAATTCTTCACGTAAAATTCATTTACAATTGCAAAATAGGGAGAGGCTCGTAAAAACGAGGAAAGTGCTCCGGTGCACTTCCTGGGCACCGTAACGCTTAGAGACAGCTTGAGTTGGCAGGGGCATAAAAATAAGTGTCCCGGAGAGTTACTAACTCACTTTGCCAGGAATTACGTCAACCCGGTGTGTGTCGACTGTCGAATTCTCCTGCCCCAGAACAGGAGGATCTTGCTGTTCCTGAGTTTTATACCTGCGTCCAGTTAGTATCAAGCCATTCGATGAACTGCAATGGTACGAACTTCAGTACTTCTGTAGCAGCAACGAAAGTCCCGAACCTTTCGTTTAACCCTAAGCCCCTTTTATAGTGACACATAAAATCCAAGTGGCATGCTGAAGTTATTCCCTGCTCCCAGTTTCTCACCGCTTCCCCACAGCTCCCGATGACTGTATTGGCTTACGGAAGTAAGCATATTTCTTAGTGTGGAAGGTGTGGAACACATTTTCCAGAGCAACTGAATGAGCACCTCTGAGTCGCCCGCCCAAAATAGGTATTTTACAATTTTAGAAAAGTCGATTTGATTTTGTTTACATCCCGGCCAACATCGTGTTCTCCTGATGAAGCGAAAGCTTCGGATATAAAGTCTCAAAAGTCAGGAAGGGTTTTTAGATAGCATCGGGTCAAATTCGGTGGGTTAGTTTGCTTCCTTCCGCAAAATGAAGTCCTCTGACTTCGCTTTATGGAGCCCCTATGCACACTGTTTGCGCACTGTAAAGTTTGTAAATTTTGTTGTTATTTCACGCCTGAGAAACCATTGAATTGTATGGGCGGAATGAGAAAATTACACATTTTTCGGACTCATGGAAAATTTTCGTAATAGGGCTTCTGCAACAAATGAAATTATTCTAATATTTGCTATTTTCACTTCCTTCAGTCTCCTAAAGTTTTTATACCTCTACTAAACATATTTTCAGAATGTTAAAATAAAACAAAAGCACACCTAATTGGTCTTGCACACCCATAGATACGTATAACTAAATATAAAAGCAATAATCAAACAAATACACATTTATGACATTTTTTAAGAAAACGAGGTTTAATATTAATATAATTAATATTAGGATTATTAATTTAATGTACGAGTTTATCTAAAACGAAAGAAGTTCCAGATTTTCTCCATCATAAAATAGAAATAAAAATAAAAATGCCTTTTCATGCGGTTGGCGGAATTTACCACACCATATATGTATCATATGATTATATAAAAATGTTATCCTCATGTTATAAATTATTTCAATTATTTCTTCGGATATTTAGTAGTTACTTAAATTTTTATTTAAAAATAATTAACATTAAAAATTAATTTAGATAACGATTACTTTATTTTCTTCAGTAATTCCAAATTCCTATTTTAAGTAATTCTGAACTCGTAAACAAAGAGTTTTTATTAAGTACTTAAAGTTCTTTAATTACTTGTAGCCCAGGAAAATTAAGTATTTTTATACAATATTTTAGGTCAACATATGTAAAACAAAAGAAAAAAAATAACAATATAAGTAGAGAAATTAATGTTCTGAATAGGACAAAACAACTTTTGCTTTCCAGATAGATAAGCTAAATGTATGTATGAAGTAGTGATCTTTCAGAGAATCCAAGACCAAGATTTGACTAACAAGATCAAAACCAATATAAAGACCATAATTTTCAAAACAATTTCAAGACATTTAAAAATTAAAATATAAAAATTTTTACACTTAATAAACACGTCTCACATTCCAATTCCATTTATTAAGACACAAATAATGAACAATTGTACAATAAATCACCCATCCCAATGACGATCTTGTACATTTTAAGATAAATATTTGAATTTTAGAAAATTTTTTAATTATGCAAAAAAAAATTCAAAAAGTCATTATTTTAATATTAAAATAATTCAATTTTACTTATTTGTTATTGTTTTTCGACTTGAAAAAAGCATGAAAAACATTATATGACTACAATATAAAATATATTTATTACTGTCCTTTCTTGTAGAATAGAATTATATTAAGAGCAAATCATTTTGCGCTTATCCAATTCAAAACAAATGATGTTATAGGTTTATTTCTTTTTAAATAATTTTATCAAAATAGCGTAGCAGTTAGGGTACCGAACTGCGGATACGAAGATGCCAGGATTTTGTCAACTCTAACATTTTTTTTTTTTAAATAAATGTAAAAATAATATCGCATTGATATATTTTCAAGAAAATAAGGAAAAAAAGGATTAGTACAGCTGAAAAATTTATCATTTTCCTTTACTTTTATTTTTGTTATTTTTTTAAAAGGAGGTAGTAGCTGAAAATTTTGTTCACTCGTTTTACGTATAAAGTCTATCAAATATGAGTAAATAAGTTATCGCAAATGTTTAAGTGTGAAAATACAGGACTGAAAAAGTCTCTGCAGCATAAAGGTACCATAATTTATTAAATTAAAACCACAGGGACCTTAAGGCAATTACTAATGATTGTTTTGCAAAAACGCAATAATTTTTCTGTTCTTTGGAAACAAATGCTACTGTCGTATACTTTGCAAGTGATATAGCGCTCGTTTTTTCTGCTGAGTTGGATTTGAACTCAGACCTTTTATATATTTTTTAAAGACGGGGTTGAAATAATCGCGAATTTAAAAAAAAAAGGATTTCTTCTTAGGGTAATCGTAAATGAAAATCGTTTTTCGATACGAACTGCAGGGAGTTGTTATCCATGTTTACGCTTTGTCTTGTTTTGATCACCACTACTTTGAAGTAACATTTTAGTCCAAAATGCTTTATATTGGTTCAGTATAATTTCGATGAGCATATACTCATGTTAAGAAATTGAAAATTATACATAAATTGAGTGTACGGTCTTTGAATTTTGCAGTGCGATTTTCTTTATGTTTATATAATTAGTGAAAATTGTGTATAAAGCTAAATATATATATAATGTGAGATATTTGGCTAACAGTAATGTTTCTCTAATAATTATTATTCTATTTTGAGGATGATTGGGATAATTGGGAAAGGTAACTTTTAAATAATGTTTTTCTCGAAAACTATTGGTTAAATCTTATTTATTTCAAGATCAATAATTGTGGAAGACGTGCAGATTTTTCTAGAAATACGCGTTTTTTGAAAGAGTTAAAAGACGTACTAAAATTCGTATATCAGATCGATTCGAAAAAAAGGCATTAATTCATATTGGTATTTTCACGTAATGATACAAACTATAGTCTACACTATTAGAAAACTAAAATTTCTGGCCATTTTTCATTCTAAAACTTTTATAATTTTTAAATATTTTGGCACATTTTTTGGAAAGCACGTATACGGATCCGGATAATAGGTATATTATGAATCGATTGATCAAAAGTGAAATGAATTAGACGTTCAAAATCTTTTATCCTAAAAACTATAAAAAAGTGTCCTACTTTTTAAATGATCGAAATAATATATATGTATGTATAGTGCTGGATATACATATAAATAATTATTAAAGGATTTCCATTAGGTGTCGAAATTAGTATCGCTTGCATTTATTTCAATCTGGCAACACTGCATTATTGTAGTACTAGATATCAACTATAATATATAGAATATTAAGCTTGATAGACATTTCATGAAATACTTTTTTACTCGATTGCAAGTAGAGAATTATGCACTTACAAAACAGCATTTGCATTTTGTCTTACTGCATTACTTTATTTTAAAGTGGTGTTGAATGCTGTGGATTGATGTCGGAAATTTATGGCGAATATTCTTAATCTATATAAAATTATGAGTATTGTTTACACGATTTAAAAGTAAAAATTTCAATGTCAGTGATAACGAACATTCTGGAGCACCAACAAAAAATGCTAATGCAGAATTGGAATTACCCGACGAGGATTCGTGCGAGACTCAATAATAATTGTCAGCAGCATTAAATATTAGCCAACCATGTATTTCCCAACGTTTATATTCAATGGGAATGATGCAAAAAGAAGGAAAATGGGTTCTACATCAATTATCTAAAAGAGATCTTGAACCATTTGCAAAATACTGCTTCAAAGGCAAAAAGAAAGGGATTTGTACTTTAAATTGTTACCGATAGCTAATACTGTATATCTGTGGGACTATATGAAAATTCCTTGTCATTCAATAAAACTATTGATAACAAATAAGTTTTTTCTGCCTACACACAATATAATCTTGAGCTGTCTTTATTTTAATTAGAATTTTAAAAGTCACCTCATTCCGATGAGACAACATAGGACCTAGTCATGTTAGCAATAACTTAACGTTTTTATATGTCTAAAGTTGGCATAAACGTCTAAATTTTTTTTAGGCGTCGGACGTTCTAAAGCGTTTCTTTAATTTTATTTTAGACGTTATTTTACTGTTTATGTTACGGCACTGTATAGGCGTTATACAGGTGGCTAAGATGACAATGAGTTCCAGTACCCTAACCCCAAAACCTGTTAAATTGGCTCAAGCAATTTTAGTAAAATTTATAAAATTATTCTCCACCGTTCGACCGGTTAATTAATTAGCTGATTAGCCCAAAACGATCGAGCCACCGCGTTCCGATTTAGTTTATGACCTGTGCGTTGCAAGACAGTCCGGTTTTTTGCGTAACTTAGACGACTCGTCTTGCAGCTCCTTGAGCCCCTCATGCGTACTATGCACAAGGATCAGTGACCGAAACCTGCACAAGTACCAGCGAACACCGCTTTTGGCCCGAGAATAAAAAGAAATCTTACTTGCCTTACAAGAGTAAGAAGAACTCGCCTGAACCACTTACCCGATCCACAAGGAATTTCTGAAGATGGAAATTGAAATCATATGCTCACCTTATTTGAGCGAGATTTGTGGGGCATCTGTGAGTGCAATGAAGACGTTCACACTAATTGGAATTAGATAAGAAAGAGACAAGGCAGGGCGCCTGCTCGTTGCATATGATTTAAAAATGGAACGACATGATCTAGAAATCCTACGGCGATTTGTAAGACCACCAGCAAAAGATACCCGGTGGCAATGAATATGGTGTAAACAAGGTAAATACATAGGTAAATTCAGAAGAATAGAAACCTCGTAGCGATGTTACGTTTGAACTGAAGACGTTTGTCGCTTGGCATAGTACAACACGGCCTAGATTCGAAAAAGCAAAGAATCCTAGGACAAAATGTAAAAGAAACCAGTTTTCCAATGGAATGATATATTGTACGTTATTAAGGTGCTACACTGAATAAGTTCTAATTTTTAGATTTTGTTTATTAGTAGTTAACTTTTCATTGGATTTTTTCGCAAATTTAATTTCGAAATAATTTTGCTAAGCCACGTTTAAGATATTACAGATGAATGAGCTTTGATTTTGTTCCTAATTGTAAGATTCTTATTAGGGTAGACCGAGGCGAATCGGATCACAGGGCGAATCGGATCAAAATAAGAAATCTGTTGATAATTCAAATATCGCATTAACATAGAACGCACTCAACCGGCGTTTTGCGTCTCTCCTCTCACCCCGCACCTCCCGACAGGGCAGTATTTCGATCGCGCTTGTGAATCAGTGGCGACGCCGCTCGTTAGCGACTCGGTCGTTTGTGTGTGTCGCAATTTTGGCGCTCATCTAAGGTACGTACTTACGATTTCTTTGTGTCATATTACAGATTTGTGTTAAAACTCAACTACATTGGTTTATATTGTTAAGCAAGGTGTCTATATTAGAGAACCAATTCGCTTTTAAGTATGATCTTAGAGGTTAACGTCTAAAATATTTATTTCAAAAGTCTTGATTATGGGGCTAATCGGATCATATCGTCAGGGGCGAATTGGATCACACTTTTAAACTGATTTATTACATGTTTGAGGTTATTGATTCATATTTATTTCATTGTAGATGGTTCGCACGTACAAAAGAAAGACTGATGCCGGAGAATGGTCTCAAGAAAAAATGAAAGAGGCTGTAAATAAAGTTCAGAACAAAGAGTTGACCTTACGTAAGGCTGCTGAGATTTTTGCAGTACCGTTCACGAGCTTACAGAGAAGAGTTACTTCGTCCAGGGGTATTATTAAGCGTCGAGGTGGACGTCGAGGTGCCAATAATTAAAATTGATCTCATTATTAATTTTTTACTGATTCCAAAGCTATAGTGTTAAGAAACTTAAAATTTTGTTACATGTTGTGTACGATCCGATTCACCCCAAAAATTGGGGCGATTCGGATATTTTTCTTTTTTCAGTTTTTAAGAGCTAATGAAGCGAATATATGTATGATTTAAGTTTTCCAATGTTTATTTCATAGCTGATTGTTACTTCTTTCGTTTTCAACAATAAAAATAACATTATATAACACTTTAGTATGATTTACTTAACCTCAAAGAAAAAGTGATCCGATTCGCCTCGGTCTACCCTATATGAATGTACATCATCTTTTGAAATATAATATATATACTCGTATATATCATCTAAATATATATAGATCTTTTCATATATCTATCGCTATTCATTCAAAATTATCGACTTTGTTTCTTGGAAAATATTTGATATTTTATTTAGTAATAAACCATGCTAGATATACATACCTTGCCTCTGTTATGCATGGATATGTTTGATATATTTTTCTAAGTGAAAATTGGAAAGAAACATATCATAGTGTTCCTTTTAAATTCACATGTATAGCCTGTTTGGTAAGAGCGATTCAACCTGTTTCTCTAAATCATACGCCAAAGAATAAGGGAAATATCCATCAAACACCGCAGTACTACAATCAAACCACTTTTATCCGAAAAATACATCGAAAACTGTTTGAAATGGGCTAATTAAAATTTGAACCGCAATTGGACAAACATCGTGGTCACTGACGAATCATCATTTTGGGCACACCAAGGACCTGAACGAGTATGTTTAAAACAAGGACGGCATTACATCATACATACTGTAAAATACCCAATAAAAGTTCATGTGTGGAGATGCTTCGGTTCGCAAGGATTAATTTTTTTTCGCATTATTGAATTCTGAGCGATACGATCTTACCAAACAACTCTATATTCTTGTATTTTTATAAAAATTATATCCATAAGTTCTCAGCATTTAGATAAATAAATAAAAGATCAATCCTTTGAATGTGTGCGCTTCACGACAGAAATTAAAAAATGCTAGAGATATTGGAGAGATATTGGGCCTAGCGATTTTTACATAAGGCACAGTAGCACCGATAAATAAAAAGCCCAAAATTGACAAACATACAATACAAGAATTCAGCCTCTATCATACTCTATCGATTTCTTACATAATAACGACAAAATGGTACAGGATTAGCTGCGTTTAAACATAAAATTTTGCTTTGTATTAAAACAACAAACATTTTTCTTTTCATGAAAATAAATTTAAAATGTTTTAATTTATACCTACTTTAAATCAAAAACATAATCCCAATATATTTTGTGATTTGTGTGATTTCCGGACTTGAAGTTTAGATAGGTAAAAATTAGGGCAAAGTGCATAATTTGTCCAGATTTTAATTTGTAAGTTTCAATTAAAAGCAAAATATACTTTCTAATATAATTTTAGATATTAGCTGTGTGTTTTCTGAACTAAATTATTCCTAAATAAAAAAGTGGACTTGTGTTATTATGTTAATAATAAGCTGAAATTTTTAAAAAATTTTAAAATATTACACATTAAAATAAAACTCTGAAGTTGCTATTTCCGTTAACCCTTTTATATACAAGGTATTTCATACCACTTATTATTTTGGGCTACGATGTAAGAAATACCCTTTATAATAATTTATGAAAATATTATATTTGTAAAAATTTTGGGAATGTATTATTAACTTATATAGTATAAAAGGTGTTCTTAAGTGGGCATGCCAAAATGAGTGGGTTAAAAGATCTGACCTAGGCAAACAAAAAATTTTATGGCAGGAGGGCAACATTTGGCTCCCATTTGGGAGTTACAGGGTAATTCGTAAATTCCAATTATCCATGGTATTCCCACGAACAAAGTGTCTCTAAAAAATATCGGCAATGTTTGTTTGGCATATACAGGTAATTAATGCTGGAGCAAAATCATAACAAGGTTAATTATGGTTATTGCCATAATTAGCTTATCTATCATACTTGGGACTATCCTGACGCTCTGTTACTAATATCTGAATTTTAGGAAACAGGGTCAGTCAGAAAGAACATCGATCATAGTTGAAAAACCAAGCGATAACTACGCGTGCTCTAAATTGAAATATTTCACAAATACCAGAAATCATTTTTGTGGATATGCCGATATAATTTACATTTACGGTGTAGACGACGAAAACGAAATAGAGGCTGGCTGGAAATACCAAAGGAAATTTCCAAATGGACAGATTCCTTCAAGAAGAGTATTTGCACGGAGTTTCAGAAGTTAAGAGAAACCGGAAGTGTATGTGTTAAAAATGGACGGATCCGCGGTCAGAAATATCGCCGGCGTTAAACAGACAAACCTTTGAAACGAGTACGGAACAAGTCTCTAGACGATTAGGAGTTGCTTTATATACATTTTGGAAGGTTCTTCATCGATAAAGGTTGCATCCATATCATCATATGCCAGAAAAAGGACTTTTGGAAGGAAATTCTGAGAAAATATTGGAGTTTTGTACTTGGCTTCTGGAATACAATAGAGAACAGGGCGTTGTCGACATCTTCAAAAGGACATTAGTATAGTAGATTTTTCGCATGAGTTGAATGTCGCTTCATTGAGTTGACCAAAAGACAAAAATAAAATAATAGTGATGTGCATAGTGATGTGCATACCATGGAAAATTTACATTTACGAATCACACTGTAACTTCAAAACGGTTGAGATTGATCCTCTTCCCCTTGCCATACAATTTTTTTTGTCTAGGTCAGACCTTTTAACACACTCATCGCATGTCCACAAAAAAACAATGCCTTACAATAGAAATCAAAATTTGTTAGGAGATGCACTCACTTAAGTCCTTATAAATCATTGCAAGGATATTAAGATGCACTTGTTAGGATCTGTTTTTAAATGCAAGATTTATGGGGATTAAAATTTAAAAAAAAATAATAATACTTTACTGAAAAGAATTTAAAAAAAACTGGGAAAAACGCTATTTGTTATTAAAATGGGAAAAGTTTAATATAAAGCAATCTTTATTATACTCGTGAGAACTTTTTTGGTTAAAATACTATCGAAAAAGGATAAAATTAAAGCTTTCAATAGTCATAATTTTCTATTGTTTCTCGTACCCCTCAATTTATTATTTGTTACTACAACAAAGGTTTACCTAATAATTTATTGGCAGTAAATAATTAACACTTACTATAGCTTTTTTTAAATATATTTGGTGAACAAGAACATGAATTTTAGTTTTGCTTGTTCAATAAAAAATTTCCGTTTAATTATGCTATTGAGCAAATTCATTCATCTGTCTATTTTCGCTACGCATGTTAACAAACCACAGGTGTCTGATCCGATTCAAATCAACTAAGTCACCTCAAAAGCCTTAACCCATTATATAAAAAAAAGGGAAATCTTTATCCCAGGTTTTCTCTAAAAATAAAGCAAGCACGCATTTGATTGAATGCATGCTCTCATTGAACAAATTCTAAAAGCCTAAGGATCAAAAACCGCTGACGATGGCGAGCAATAACACAACCGCCCTCAACCCCAGCAACTCCGCCGAAGCATACCACGTTTTATGTTACAACTACCAGCCGACTTCGAACTATTGACGTCTTTGAAACCGATTTGAGTAAAGTTCTCCACACTGTAATTAATGCGGTTTTGCGACTTGAAGAAGTACTCGCGCTTTATCGGAGCGCACTTTAAATGGAGAAGGAATGCGGTGATATTTCCGCAACAGATCGAACTATGTCTTGTCGTTTATGTTACATTTCGCAATTTCTTTTAATATCTTGAACTTTTTTGTACTTTCATTCCACATTTAAAATTTGCTTTTATAAAATTTGTATAGTATACTACCGATGGTCCAAATAAATCGAATCGACTGTTTTTTGTTTTAGTCTTAACACCTAAAAGGTTAGTATATATTGTATTAAAAACCTATTTGTGTGTTAGCTCAATAACTCAACTTATAAAAAAATATCACATTCGGTAGGTATCTTTTCATTTAATGCGGAACCCAAAAAGAATAAGAAATCATTAAATTTTATAAGTAAAGTTTACCGCCGTTATACATTCGCTGTACGAGAAAGTTTTCCACGAACGTGGTTGCACTGTACGGCAGTGTAAGCCGCAAAATATGTTTTGCTGCAAACACAGTGTAAAGTTTTCATTTCAAGCAGCCCCGCTTATAGCGGGCATTGATAAAAATCTCGCGACCTCCTAGTCAGCATCCATGGAAATAAAATAATGAATTTGTAGATGATAAAGTAAAAAAAAACAATATAAATTGGAATAACTAGCGACTTTACGCACAGAATGCGTATTATCTCTTTGAGGCACATGAGTTTAAAGAAAATCTGATACCCAAATTGCACAGATTCTTTTTTTAATGATAGTAAAATAATTTTAAAGATAAATATTAAACTGTATAAGAATGATTAATTTGAGGTTTTCGAGGTGGGTTCAAATATTTCCCTCCATGGGCTAAGCAAAAAGTGAGACTGTTTTTACCAGCTGTACAGAAAAGACCTTACCGGTTTTTCTAACAAATGTCGCTAGTCGCAAGTATGGAATAAAATCAATTGAAATATGTGTCATTTTATTCTACTGTCATTAAGCTTCCGCCTAAATAATAGCGGCATAATGTTATAGCTCTAGGAATATGTCGAATTTCTTGCTTGAAAAAGAGCATTAGCGGCATGCAATGCTTTTCTTATTTAATCAAAAGAAAAAGGCTGTTGAACGTTATCATTTGCCGGTAGAAACTTACGGAGAGCATTCTCCGAACATAAAAACATGTGAGACGTGGTTTCGAAAATCTAAAAGTGGTGATTTTGATTTGAAAGAGAGTAAACGTTCGGGTAGAACAAAAATATATGTGGATGCGGAATTGCAGGAGTTATTGGATGAAGGTCCAATCCAGACTCAAAAACAATTGGCAGTTATATGTGGCACAAGAAACGATTAGCGACCACTTACGAGCAATGGGAAAGATCCAAAAACTGGAAAGATGGGTGCCACATGAGCTGAATGACAGGCTATATAAAATAGAAAACCCATTTGTGAAATGCTGTTTCAACAGTAAAAAAGGAAGTCATTTCTGCATCGTATACTGACGGGTAATGAAAAATTGACTTATTTCGAAAATTCAAAACGTAAAAAATCGTGGTTATCACCCTCGCCAAGCTGCCTTATAGCTCCAAGGCCAAATCGTTTCGGAAAGAAGACAATGCTCTGTGTTTGGTGAGACCAGGGTGGTGTGATGTATTATGAACTTCTGAAACCTGATAAAACGGTTAATTCTGATCGTTACAAACAACATAGTGTAAATTATTTTATTCATTATTATTTATTGCTATAAAATGATACAGTAGTCGGTAACAAATAGACTATTAATCTACGTTTTCGGGATATCGATCGGTGGTCGGTATATGGGTAATAACATTAAATTCTGCAAATAGTGAAATATAGGATTGAAAAAAATTGACATTCAAACTATTTGGTTAATTATATATTAGTTCCAGTGCATCAAAACCTGATTAGCAATTATCCAAATGAAATTAATTATTCCAAAATGTTATTCTAAATATATATAACAATATTATATATTAAATATGTATAACAATGTTATAAATTGTGTTTACCCGCAGTATTTTATTCATGTATACTTTAAGGTTTTTAGACGTCATATGGATATAGGTGATTATATGATATTGAAAAATTAGGTGGAACTTCGCTAAATATTTAGCTAGTATTTTAATTTTTAATATATAATACGAAAACAATGCGTCATGGCATATCGAGAGAATGAATATTTTTCAATAAATAAGCAAATTTCAATGTCAAATTATTAAGTATTATATTTTGTATCGTCCGTATTAAATAAAGTTTGATGCTTTTGCATTTATTTCTTACCGAATGTCCAAGTTTCAAAGAAAAATTAGTCGATTGGTAATAGGGGTAAGTGTGCTCGCCATTTTTATCATCAGCAGTAACTTAAAAACTAAAATATGCAGCTAAAATCAATCTCTTAAACTCATAAACAGGAAAATTTTGTTAGCATCATTGTATTTGGCTTCGTATAGACAAAATAAGTAAGATATGTTTACGGTATAAGATAATTTTACGTTACGAGTTTTAAATTGAGATAATACCTTTTATTTTCATCTGGCAGCTCTACGAGACTACTGCTATGTTCATTCTTTAAATTATTGGAATAGACTTTAGTGGTAAGTGTGTGTTTACTTAAAAAAATTAAATAAAAGGACTTTTTTTACATAACCTGGAAATACATTTTTAAATTGCTACCTTTTGATAGTTAGGAGCTATACAAGGTATTCCAAAACTAGTTGTCAAGTGGAAGTCCAGAAGTAGAGGGTATGAATCATCCCAATGTACAGTATTATTATATTACACAACCATTATGGTTAAAAGTTGTGCAATAGTTTTATTTATTTATTTTGTTTTAATAACAAGTTTAGAGAAAAATTAAAGCAAATTCTTTAATACTTAAAAATATAAAGAAGAAGAAAAACATAAATTTATATTCAGACTTATACTAAACACCAGTACAAAAAAAACAATGCAACAACTTCTGTCACCATTATTTCATCATTATTTAAGCGGTACAACTTATTTTATGCAATTTGATTAATTTTATTCAGTTGTTATTAGTGTTATAGGTAATGTTACATTCCCACAATACACAACAGTGAATTCAAATTGAAATTATTATAATTAGTGAAATAAATCGCGGATATTTGCAAACTTTTAATGCTTAGCAATATGGTATGGTTCCAAGATGTACGCATTATTAAAAGATATCGCAAAAGGGGACACATAAGAATAAATTCAGGCCGGCGACCGCGTGCAAAAACTAAGCCTAAATATAAAGGAGCCCGTATATTTCTTTCAACAAAATCGTACAAAATCTATGAAATTGAGCATAGACTCGAGGACGATCGAAAGACGTTCAATTGAAAATAATTTGCGAATTTTTCATCCTGTCAAAAAACCTTTATTGACAAAAGAAAGAACAAGTTTTTTATAACCCAAGTATCTACTGGTTTGGGAAAAAAATTCTGAATTTTTGTTTCATTTTTAGACTTCAATTTGAGTACATCTATTTTCCAAATTAACAACAATTCTCTTTGACGATTTGAGGGATGAAAACAAGTTTAACTTGATATCCCCAGACAACATTCAACATAAATTCGTAGATTTTAGGGTTAAAAAAATTACAGACTATCGATCAAACACGCAGGTTGGAGTATTATGGGCTAGGGATATTTTTCCACTTAAAGAATGGGTCTCCTTTTTCAAATCGAAGGACTTATAGATAGATTTAGTTAAAGAAATATACTAGAATCAATCATAGCGCCTCACACTGAAGGGAAATGCCACTTAGATGGATATTTCAACACGATAGTGATCGTAAATATTCATCGAAGTTGGTAAAAATGGAAACCAAACCTGTCCGCGCACTAATTGTGTAGTAAGTAGTAAATTCCATTCTAGAGAAATGCGCACAAATAATAATAAATAAATGCTATTATATTACCTACTTGTAAATTATTAAATAACACCGACGTTGCTTTTGTTTTGTACAAGTGTTTAGTAGAAGAGTTAATATAAATGTATGTTTTATTCTTTTCATTTCATTTCCGTAATAGTTTTTTATATGTCTCATAAATATATGTATTCCTTTGTTTTTTTTTGTATTTTACAAGTAATAATTATGTTTCATAATTTGTCGCCAAACTATGAGTTTAAGTTCATAGTAATTGAGATAAATATCTGATTTTTTTTCCATTTTGCCTGAATGATAGGTCTTTCTAAAAAGATTTGATTCCATAGCAAATACCATTGCCCCGAAAAGTACAAAAAAAAAATTAAATTGTTCAACATTCATCGAGAGCTTCTAAATATAAAAAAAAATGATTTTAATCCAAATCTATTTTAACCCATTCACTTCCAAGTACGAGTATATTCGTAGTTGCCCATAGCTGAATATATGATCTGAGCAGCGAATGGGTTAAAAACTTGCACATTATAACGGCTATTTACTCTGACTATTTTATTGAGCTATTTCTATGTCATTACACCCTAAATTCGGTCCAAAATGTGCCAAAGCCAAAAAGAATTTAAAATCTTTCAAATATTGCAATTTTATAAAGAAAATTATCGTATTCAGTTAATTTGGAAGAAAATCCATGAATTTATCTCAGTATTCAAGTTACTATTACCAAAATATATTTGAACTCGTAATTTGGTAAAAAATAAATCCCTTGTATAGTTATTTATTTAGTGCAAATTAGATTTTCATTAGACTGAGAACCATTGTATTATACTATAAATAATTTCCTAGTAAGAATATCGGTTACACTGAAAAAAGAGGAAAATATCAGCTATATCTAACGAAAATTATCTATTAGATAATTAAGATATATGTAAGATTGTCTGACAATGGCAAAAGAGGCTTCAAGTCGAAAAAAACAATCAGAGAAGATATGTACTCACCTATGGGCATGTTTCCATCGGGTATCGGGTGGAACGACAGAAATTTGCGGCTGGCGGGAACTGAAATTGGTGGGACTCCGGATGTTGATGACGGTGATGCCGACGACGAATCGCAGGACACTTCAAGGGACTGTGCTGGCGTGGGGACTGTGATTTGGTGCTCAGCTCCACCGGGTGAACTTTTCTTGGTAACGGTCGTTGTTGCTGTTGTTGTTGTTGTTTGAAGGACGGGCGGTACTTCTCCCATTGCGAGTGCTCTAGCCTCGTCCTGTGCTTGGGCCCGTCTTAGGGCTGTCTGACGAGCCATTATATTTCGTCTTTCGGCAGTTAATTGGCATTTCTCGCAATCACAATAACGGTACTTGCAGTATCTTTTATGTCCCTTAAGGGCGATTTTTAGACCATGATTTCGGCACAAAGCACAATTTGGTGGGGTTCGCGGCGATAGACAACTACCACTTGAACTGGATGCACCACCGCTGCAAATATCGCTTTTAGAATCGAGTATGTCCGAATCGGACATTGTTTCACTCCAGTTGTTTTCGTCCAAAATCATTCAAAAGTTACAAAACAAAACAAAAAAAAAAACAAAAGCTACACCGTATTGAGTCCGGGGGTGGAGTTAAGCTTGTCACTTTTCCCCCCCGATTTCCTGATTTAGCTCAAAAAACTTTTTTATTTTGTTCTTCACGCTTTTTCAAAAATTAAATGGAAAAATTAATAAATAATTTCCCATGTCCCGAATTAAAACCACCACTAAACAGGAGTAACGGTAAAGTTCACTATCAAGGTCGAGTGACAGTGTTGCAGTAAACTTCCGCAGATTTGTTTAGAAGGAATAAAAGAGCGGGGCTAAAGTAAGGTAAGTAAAACGATAATAGCGCAAAAATAAAACTCAATTTGGCATGCGCATCGCAAATACCGAGGATATCGCGGTGTCTAGGAAATGCGTGTTCAATTGCGAAAGAAATATTCGACCAATTTCAATTTGTGCCACTGATCGCGAATAAATTACGCTAACCGTCTCTCCGTCCGGCTCCTCCTCGTCCGAAAAAAAGAACGCTCGATCACTGCACGCTTGCACCAACTGTATTCAGACGGTAAATCAATTTTTCGACTTTCGTGAAAAGGAACGTCTTTGCAATTTGTCCAATTTCGTTTTATACACGTGACCTCAGATCACACACGAAAGGCTTATTTCGAACGAGATTCAGTCCTAGGGTAAATTAAAAATAAAATCAAATAAAATAACGGTAAATCATTCAGACTTCGCAGGACCCTTAATAAAATCGTACGACACTTAAACGATTTCGCGCACTCCGAAAACTGGAAGGAAAATCAACTGGCGCTCGATCGGACTTTGATTGATTATCTCCTAATGGCGGCGACGACGGTGTAAACGTCTACCCGATCCGCTGTTTCTAAACCTTCTGATACAACCGCCGCTGCTGCTGCAGTGTTTGCAAGCAAACAATTTCGCGAGAACACCACGATCACCAGGGCCTTTGTTGCACACATATGCATCAAACTGCAGTAATATATGTAAAATATATGTATATATAAAGTGGGGCTTGACCACACAGGGAAAGAGCCAAAGAGCGCGCCCTAGACCACCAAGAGTCCAATGCTCGTGAAGTGTTCCCCAGCCGCAAGCGCAGCGATTGCAAGTAAACAAAATTGCACTACCGGTGCTACTGTTGCCCGCGAAAAACACGTTCAGCGGCTGCGCCAATGCACCTTTTTGCAGTAGCTTGCGAGCCGGCGAGGTGATTCAATTGCTCTACTTCGAGATTAATGCCACCCGCTTTCGTCGTTTTCTATCCCAATCTAAAGTCGCAACAAATATGAGCCAAGTTCCCACTGTTCAGCACACTACGAAGGACGATTGAAAATCAAGTTTACCGTTCTGTGCCAACGGCTTTTAAAGTTTAAAGAATTTAAACTGTTATCCGTACTGTCCGCCATAAAACCATCGGTGCGCCCACAAAAGCAGGAAAAGGGGGAAAGAGGATGAATTTTCAAACTTGTTGCCCACCAGCTAAAACAAAAGTAACAGGATCACCACAAGAGCACGCGGTGGGAGCGAAACCGTCAGCCGGCCGCGAGTATAGTTTCTTCCTGGTAATCAAAGTGTCTGCCGAGCGACTGAACTAGCTAGAGAAGTTGACATCGTGTCGCGAACTCGCCGTGCACCACACCACACATAAATCCTCTGCATCACGCCAACGATGACGTCGTCCAGCCCGGGTATATGTCAATCTCTTCTCCCGACTTCCCGATTTCCGACCCCGCTCTCAACTTGGCTCAAGCTCAGTCAACGAAGCTCCTGCCTCGGCTCAGCGCCGGCATCTTTCTCAATGTTTGCAGTGCATTGGATTCATTGTCCCCGAATATGTGCACTACGCTGCACCGCTCTGAACCCCTCTGACCTCCCCTCCCCTGCTGCACTCTACCAGTGCACATGAACGTTAGGGCCCGCTTCTGACCAGTGGCACCCACCGCACGCGCGTATGCAAAAAGCGCTCTCGTCAGAGAAGTGCATCCATCATTCGTCGGAAGAATTTGCACGATATATAGACATAGTGCAAAATTGCATGATATATTCGTTTAGGAAGAAATGTGCATATTGGTGGGTGGGTGGTACACACTTTGCAATGACGGATGTCTTTGAATAGAAATAGAAAAAATTTTTGAAATTGAAGAGGTTAACCAAAACTATTCGATGATTAGGAAATTATAATTGAGCTTATAATAAATTATTTCAAACTATTACAAAATGCTAGAAACTAGATGGAATCTGTCCTTCTTAAGACCTTTTCCTTTCAGGCCAAATTGAAGGCAATTTTATCGAATCCAGAGAAATTTCCTTATATTTAGTATGATTATTATTGGCTTTTATTATACAAGGTGTTTTTAGTGTGTATGCCAAAATAAGAGTGATAAAAGATCTGAACTAAACAAACAAGAAATTGTACGACAGTGGTGTGGTGCCATTTCAACCGTTTGGGAGTTTTCAGAGTGGTAAATTCCAATTTTCCATGCACGTCATTATATTATTTTCATATTTTGATCAATTCAACGCAGTGACATCCAACTCACGCCAAAAATCTACTATCCTAATGGGCTTTTCAAAGATGTCAACAATATTGACCTACCCACCACCCACTGTAGGCACTTCCGAAACTGTATGCTTCTCATTTTCTTAAAATTTAGATATTCCTGACTTTTTCTTTGAAATTCATATAATTACTACTCCTATTTATTATCTTTATCGAATTGCACCATTCCATAAAGGTACAGCATTTCCAAGTAGGGAAAAAATAAGGAAAATTATTCGTGGAAAAATTTTTCTGAAAAATTCCAAAAAATTGGAATTTAAAAAAATTAAACTAAAATTAAACCCAAAATGTTTTTTGCTTAATTAAAAACCGATTTAAATTAATGCTAATATCTCACAAAAATATGCTTCGCCACTTGCGAAGCATGCCAATAAACTCCTTCTAACTCCCTGGTTGTGATTGTACCATAAGTGTTCGTTGCTGCAGTCCTAATTCTGCTAATTAATTCCTTACTGATATTAGCACGATTTGAGTAAAGTTCATCCCCCATCGTTCCTCATAAGAAAAAGTCCAATGAGGTAAGGCAAAGATGGAGCAAAATGTAACAATCTCTATTCAAGCGCAAAGCTCTAACCCATATGCAATTTCTAAAACGGCGTGAGTAAAATTATCCCATTAGAAAAAGCAGCAAAGAACTACTGCTATGCCTTATCTATAATCCAATAAGAATGAAAGAGATAATCATAGGAAGTCAAATATTCTCATCTTAGCACTTACAGGGTGCAGCATTTTTTACCACGCATTTTTAAAGGCGGGCCAAAGTATCAACCACACTGTATACCTTTGCATGTATGGTGTCAGTGCAGTCCCCGCGCAATACCCAGGCATAGGAAAATTCTTAATCAGCATATATACAGATGCGGGCTGTTTACATAGTTTCACTGCGCCAAAATATTCGACCGTGTGAGTTTCTCTAACTGGTGAAAAGTGGTTTGAATTTTCGTCCCCTCTCCCCCTAAATTTTTGTCTCCCTCTCACACATTGACACATGAGCCTTTTATTACTATCTACTTTTAGCAAAATCTGCTAGGTCGGTCGACTAAAAGGACCAAGATCGACAAAACGATAAGGAAAAACGTCACGAGTGTTACATCTTCTTATAGGTAATCTTTGGGGTAAGGTCTACAGATCTAGTAGGCCCAAGAATCAGCCCACCTCGTCCAATACAGTGTTCAACAGTTTGTTATTTTAATGTTACCGTCACAATGTTACCAGCATTCGCTGGTGTTCCATCGTATTGGTAAAACGTTAATCTTGTACATATCTAGAGAAGTAGTTCTGGCAGGGTATTTTCCAAAAAGTTCACATAAATTGGGCCACTAAGCACTTGCGGCAAAATGAATGCCGATGATACCAGCCGAAATATTTACGCGAAATTTATGCTGAAATGATGTCGCCGTTGTCCTATGCGGGTTAGGTTTGAAGATGGTGGAAGTGTATGATACCATCCTTAGTGAATTGTAATTCATCTGTCCACAGAATTCGGTTTAGGACCGCCCTGTGCTCTATTGCATTCCAAAAGCCAAGTGCAAAATTTCAATCTTCTCTCGGAATTTCCTTCCAGAAGTCCTTGTACTGGGATTGGATGATATGCTATCTATGATCTCTTTCTCTATAAAGAACCTTCCAAACTGTATATAAAGAGAATTAATCATCTTGCGATACGTCTTATAGTAGTTTCAGGGTTTTACCTGACAATTCTTCTTAGTTACTCTTCAATGTCAACGGAATTTTGCGATGTTCCTGATCGCAGATCGACTCTATTTGAAGTTACACTTCCGATTTCTCTTAACCTTTCAGCTTAGAACACTCGTAGTTATCTCTTGGTTTTTCAACCATAATCTACATTTTTGCTAACTGACCATCTTTTATAGCAAAATGTTCGTCTGGTATTAGTAACAAAGCGTCGAAATACATCCAAGTATAACTGGCCAACCAAGCTAATTACACCAATAAAATAAATTCCATTACTTTTCTGCAGCAAAAATTAAAACTTATTATCTTCTAAACAAACATCTTCGATAATTTTAGAATATTTGGATTTTTGCAATTACAGGGCAATTAAACAATAAAATTCCAGTCAAGGTTTTCTAAGGATAAAATTTTTCTACCTCTATTTAACCTGAACATGTTGTACCCTTTTGGAACAATAATAAGATAAGCAATTTAATAAAAATAATAAATAGATTCATTAATTATTTGGATTTTGGCGAAAATTCCATGAAAACGTGAATTTTAGGAAAATAAAAAACATGTACCAGACATTTTTAGAAAGGATATTATGATAGTAGATTTTAGACGTGATTTGAATATCGCTGTGTTGAGTATTCACAATATTCAACTGCGAATTGTGGAAAATGTGTGAATCTATCACTTTTCGAAAAATTTCAAAATCATCTAACGGCTCTCAAGAATAAATCAATAAGACGTTCTAAAGCGTTTTCGTAAGTATAATAGATCATAGATTCGGTAATACAATATATTTTGAATATTAGCAGAGAAAATGTAAGTGAATATAAAAGATATATCGGATAAAACTTGTGATATACTTCAAGTGATATTTTTACTACAAAGGAAAATAATTTATTAAATTTGTATTATGAAATCATATTTTTAGTTTTACAAAGATCTTTAAATTAAAACAAACAGCATTTACTAATTATACTGAAAAAAAGAAAGTTATCCAAAAACAACAAGAACTAATTCATTAACTTCAAGGAAATAACCCCTGAGTGAAAGACAGAAAAGGTACTTACCATAAAGTTGTATTTTAGACGGAACAAAGTCGGAACTTATTATTTGGACTTAAAATTGACAGTAAACAGACGACAATTTTTTCAAATGTTAGACTGAACATGAAACTACAAAAAGACAGAAATTAGAATAGTTTCTAATAAATTAGAAAAGAGATGGAAACCAGACGAAAATATATTATTGCAGGCATTTAACGCACGCGAGTAGTGGTAAGGGCTCCAAAGATTATAATAAATTTCCGACTCTTGTTCATTCAGTCAACTTTCCAATAGTTTTGTGGTAGCGTTTAAAACCAACAATTTTATTTTGCTACCCGGGTGATCAAAACGGTTCAAAAAAATATACCCATTCCCCACTTTTGCAAACCTATTTGGTAGTTCTAAATAATTTAATTCGCCTTGAATTTTTTGCAAGTAACTAACAACTTTATTTGAGGAATACTTTGACAAATTTATTACCTTTAATAGTCACTTCGTCAATTTTCTCTGAATGAAATTGTTATTAAATATATCTTAAAATGTTCAATACTAGCTATGTTTTAGGGCATATGTTATATGTACCGTAATACAAATATTATATACAGTGTTGTGCAAAAAAAACAACCATTTTAATCGTAAGGTAAGTTTATATTTTTCCAGGAATTTTAATAATATACCTCTTAAAGAATATAATATTCTTATCTACTAGCAAAACACCAACATTATGTGCACTTCAGACAAATAGGAAAGTAACCGTCAAACAATTTAAAATAAACCGATTCAATGGCATTTTAAAGTATGCAAAACATAAGCAACTTTTCAGTTATACAAAAGAAACTATCTGAAACCTTCAGTATTTTGTATAGTAGCCTTTATTTTTAATCACCTCAAAGCATTTTCGCTGCATTAATGCTATTCAATTGGTAAGTATGCTTTGCCATTCATTTTCTAATGTTTTTAGTAATTCTACGTTATTTCGAAAACGTTGACTTGCAATTTGACGTTTCAAGATACCGATAAGGTTCTAAATGGGATTCAAATTCGGAGATTGGGACGGCCAATCAAATACTTGAATCCCATTCTCATTAATCCAATACTTAAAACTCGCGTTAAAATCCCATCGAAGCATCTGCCCCATGCATAACCGTTTTTATAATCTCTTTGTATTAGAAACGATCTAGTATATTTTTATTTCGTAGAAAGGGCCTACTCCATTAACAGAAAAACACGTTCGCACCATTACCGAACCGTCTCCGTATTTTGCAGAGGCCTTACAGGGTAGAGTCGATCACCTTTTCGCCTACGTACAGTAGTTATACCATCGGAATTAACTAATTAATTAATTAATTTAGATTCGTTTTCCATTTATTTATGGACCAATTTAAATGTTTTACTGGAAAATCCAGCCTAAAAATTTGTGTTAAAAGTTATATAAAATTATATTAAATTCACCTTTTTTGGACATATTTTCTTATAAATACTGGCTTTTTTACCGATCTATAACTTTTTAAATTCTTTTCAATAGCGCGCCTCCGGGCTCTACTGGCATCTAGACTTAAATTTAACGTTTTAACAATTTCATTTGAGGTTGCAAACGGGTCCTTTTTATTTAATGTGCAAAATCATTTATCAAGTTGTGCTGTTATTTCACGTGGTATGCCATCAAAATGCACTGTATCTATTTATTTATTTATTTATACAAGCCAACAGACAACTGCCCTGAGTGTACACAATTAAAAATATATAACAATATTATTTATTATAATGACTTATCTACTATCTATTTTATTTTAAAATAGTTTTAATTTGATTAATACTTAAGTTAAAGTCTAAGGTGTAAAAATGATCATTATAGGATCTTAGTAAAGAATTAATGGGTCGGGTAAAAGTCGCATAAGAGGTCTGGTGAGCATCAACATGCAGAAAATGAAAATTTCTCAGCTTCATTGTTGGTACATTAATTTTCAGTGACGATAAAAGCTCGGGGCAATTTATTTCCCCGATCAACAACAAATGAACAAAAATAACCTTAGATACCTCACGTCGACGTTCCAATGTTTGTAAATTTATTAGTTTTAATCGGCTCTCATAACACGGTAAGTCCAAGCTATTCCGCAAGGGCAAATCCCTCAACGCGAAACGAAGAAATCTCTTTTGTACTGACTCAATCCTCATTATATGCGCAGAATAAAACGGAGACCACACAACACAAGAATACTCAAGGATTGGTCTGACGAGTCCCACATACAATGCCTTCAGAACGTAGGGATCTCGAAGCTCGCTGATTCCATTATATGATGTTTGGCACATTGATGATTTGTGATTTTTCTTAACCAAGGCGGATAGTTGGCCCACCAAGTTTAATGGTGGTGTACACTGTCGGCACATCACTGGACAATCTCAGCCATCTGGGCAACTATCCATCCATTTTAGGACTGGTATAACATTATCATTTAATTTTAAACACTGCTTGTCTGTCCTTTTATGTTTATTGTGAGTCACTTTGCGGGGTTGAGTTGTAGTTCACACGATCTAATGAAGCATTCTTTGTGTCCAAGAGGGACTGTAGACCACTAGGTATCGAAGCGAAGTAAAGCATGTCATCACTCGGGTTTTCCAACATACCATATAAGTCGATTCGAAAAACTATCTCCTTCGGAAGCCTTTTAAACATTCTGTCTATCACTAGAACAAATAACGAAGGTGAGAGAAAGTCGCCTTGTTTAAACCGGGGTCCTGGGATTATTGGACGAGGTGGACCGATTCCTTGGCTTACTATATCTCCACACATTCGACTTTTTATTCTGGAGAACGATGAAGGATGGACTCAAATCTAAAGAGCAATTAATTAGCAGAATTGAGACTGCAGCGATGAAAATACGGGAGAGGCTGGCTATAAACACCTTAAATAGGGAGTTAGAGCGAGGTTATTGACATGGATCGAAAAAAGCGGAGGACGTTTTGTCAGTTTTTGTGAGATATTAGCATGAACTTAAATAGGTTTTGAATTTTTGGAGTTAACTTTAATTTTTTTAAAAATTAGGTTTTTTTTTAAATTACCCAGCATTTTGCACGAATAAATTTCCATATTTTGTCTGTATTTGCACATGTTCCTTGTTGGAAAGGTAATAAGATGGCCAAACCGATAAAAATAATAAATAAGTGCATTAATTACATCAATTTCGCAGAAAATGCGAGGAAAAACTGAATTTTAAAAAAATTTAAAAAAAATGTTCCTGTTTCGACAATTAGAGTACCTGAAGTAGTAGGTCAACATTGTTGACTTTTTGGAAAGGTCATTAGGTTGATAGATTTTTGGCGTCGTTGCGTTGAGTATGTCAAAAGTTTAAAAAAAAATAGTAATGTGTGTACCATGAAAAATTGGCATTTACGAATCACCCTGTAACTCCCAAACAGTTGAGATGGTCCCTCCTCCCCTGCCATGTATACCTAGTAATTTTTTGTTTGTCTAGGTCACATCTTTTAATCCACTTATTTTAGCATACAATACAGTATAAAACACCCTTTATAAACAGTATTGCAAACCAACTCTTAAGTCTGCATGCATGGATTGCGGATTGGTATTGGGGGAGGCGAGGTAGGGAGTGGTGAAATAGGGGCTCTAGAAAATAAGGACAATATAGAGTTTTACCTGACTTGCAACGGGATATGGGCATAATTTCAATACACCAAAAACGTGTACAAACATTAAATTAACACACATACCATAAACATATATGTAATATTAATATTTTTTTCCTTAGGAAATGCACGAATTAATGCCCTTTACTCTTTGATATAATTTTACTACTTTTGTACTAGCAATTGAATGCCTGGGATAATGATGGTAAAATTACTCCAACATTTTTTACAGTGTAATTAGAACTAAAGGTTTGGATCAAACTGATTTTCAGTGGCTAGATAGAAGCCGTTCTAGCCGGCTCTACGGTAGATTATGGAAAAACTAACTGCCGTTGAAAAATGAAGAGTTTCAAGCTGAGTTAATCAAAGTTAATTAATTTACAGAACAACCTACATGCATACTTAGTGCTTTGGTTACAAACAGTAAAAAAATTTGTCAGAAGTTTTCAAATTACTATGCAATAACCTTATGTATAGTTGCTTTTCTAATAGTACCCTATGTATATTTGTTTTTCTAATAATACGAGTAGATTTCTACAAATTCATGAGGGGCAGCGGGTTTAAGTTGGATTACCTATGCCACTTGTTAGGTATAATCATATCACGGTACATTACTCAGACCAAACAAATTGCTTCATCAGTTCACCTCTTTTTTCGTAACAAATTTATCTCCTTTGCATTCCTTAATAGAAACAATTTAGTGAATTACCGAAAAGGAGAGGTCACCTCATCCCTTGTGCCTGCTGCGTAGCCCCTCAGCCTCCCACAATTTCTTGCAATGAATTACTTTGTCAAAACATTTTCCTGTTTCTCTAATTGTCCCTTCCCCGGAGCTTTTGGAGGAAATGTTTCCCGTAAATGCTTGTTTCCTCCAGATGTTCAGCTTAAGACTAGGAGCGGTGAAGTTAGAGAAAACTCCTGGAAGCGTTACGCCACCTCCCAAAGACGGAAGGTGTTCGGGGGAGCTTAGACGATATCCGGGAAGGTGGGATGGAGAGGATGTGAGGCAAAAGTCCGTAGAAACTCAAATCAAATTTAAGAAAAGCTGGCAACAGGATATGCGGTTTTGCAGGACTTCGACGGAAACTTTCCCCCGGTGAGCAGGCACTCGTGCGAATGCGGTCTGCCAAGAACTGCCGCATATATCTTTTGATCCCCCCTTGCTCCTTGGTGATGTATTCTGCCATGGCCATAACAATGAAAATTTATTAAGATGTGCGTCGATATATGCACTCGTGTCATGTCATGGGGCCCCAGCTTCAGCCCGAGACGGTCCGCTCTGGTGGCGGAGCTCGGATGCGGATAGAAGTTGTTTACTGAATTAACACAATATCCAAACTTGGGCCATTCGGGCTCAACTTTTTGACAATGCCAAGGAAACACTTTGAGGATTGTGAACAAAGGCCAGGACTATCTGCAGCCCTATTCGCAAATCGAGACTGGACCGGCGATAAAAGCATAAGATACATAAGATACATATGATGCTATCGTCGTTCCTCCTCCAGTTTTGCACCGAAGGAAGGTATTGAGCACACCGGTTTCTTGACTACAATAGAAACGTGTAAACGATCCCCAGGGAATTGAATCGTCTTCGTGGCTGCCTGTACGCCACTAGTTCCAACTATATCCCAACTAGTTCTCGGCCAAAAACAATTCCGACTGGAAACTCCGAGAAATTTTTGGGATTATTACCCAGCGAGCTAATGAATATAGATAGCCACGGACTCGGATAATGTATGGAGCCGATGTGGCGCGCTGTAATAAGGTAACTTCATTTGCATGAATTGTACTCGCACCGGGAGTAGTGATGGACATGACCCAATAATTTTCCCCGGGGAAGGTCTCATCTCATGTGATTTCTGCTGTTTTACGCGCCCAAATCACCTCTGACACGCACACAGCATCTCCTCATGAGGTAAAAACAAATTTTCAATTAGATTTCAGTATAGACTAGGTTGGACAGGAGCATACCATAAAAAAATCATTAAATGCTTTCCCAGAGTGAGGAAATTTCCGATTTTTGAACTCATCCTCATATAAAAATTTAACAGACAACGGTAGTAGTACGTAGGCTTTGTATAAATTATTAGTTCCGAAGTGCATTACATGGCAATATAAAATGTATTTCTTCTCGTCAGGAATTATAGAATTCTTTTATTCAAATCCTCTTTCTACTCTGGACCAATGTGCGTGATGCCCTTTGTTTTCAAATATAGGTACTCAGTTTTATGACTCTCTTACTTCGACCGTGAATAATGAAATTTACCAAAAGGTGTATTTGTTTTCAGATTATAAATATTTTCTTTCTGCAACCGCTTATGCCAATCTCCCAATCGAAACAACCCCTGTTAAATACATCCTGCTTACAGGGATCATCGCACTTTTATTGTTGGCAGTTTTCTTCCGGCGTCGTAGTTGATAACATTTAAATTAAAATTGGTTTATTTTAACTATATTTAAAGATAATTATTATTATATCATAATAGAATTGTAACTGTTATGGAAAAGGTTGCTATTCAATTTAAAACCTTTTTGTTTCCTATTCAGGGGTTTTAATGCTTGACATTATTTAATGCAGATTTGCTGCTATTTCTGATGCCGATTTACTACTGTTACAAGATATAGAAATTCTCAAGTAGAGAAGTTCAACTTCGAGAGCTTCCCCACACAGTCAATAAGCATTGAAAACAGTAGACTTTAACTTTATTTTAAATTCAAATACTTTTATGGTTGCTACACCATGACCATTACAGTGGCATAGTAGTATTCGATTTATATAGTATAAAAGAAGCTGCAACGACTTCTTAACTCTCTTTCAAGTGGTCAGTATCGACTAAAACATACTTCCTATAAGTATTTGGGTATTGACTGCGCACCATTCCTTCTTCCAAAGTATTTCATTTTCCAAATGTAATCGACTGTGCACTTTTATTTTTCTTTAGTGTACGGGAATCGACTGGGCACTTCTCTTCTTGTAGTGTTCGGATACCGAGTGTACACAACTCTCTGCCCAATATTGGTTGATATTTCGTATTTTGTTATATATCTCTGAAATTTTGCATTAATACCACTTTGTATTAATCGAATTAATTTGGAATTTTATTAATTTCTTTTGTCTTGCGTTTAAAATTGTATTAAAATATTTGATCGAAAAATAAAAATTACTTTGAACTGACTTATTTCCGACCATATTATTTTATTTTTGTTTATTTCATTCCCTTAATTTAATTTTTTTATTACGTTCTGGTAGTAGTCAGAACATAGATAGGTCCTTAGGTCCGGTAGGAGCCGGTTAAACAATTTTGAATTAATATGTTGTCAACTCTTCAGCGGAAACAAAAGTTGTCTATCTTGGTTGTCTATTGTAAATAATCGTTATCAGTGTATAAAAATGAATCATATTTAATCTCGTATGTTCAGTACTTTCAGGTGTTCCTGAGAGTAAATATTTGCGTTTTTTTTTTCTTTTCTTTATTTTAATTAATAATGTGATTAGTAATTATTTAATTTTTAATGTTTGATGTATGCGAATGACAAAAGTTTTCTTTTCTATAAAGAGCACAGCAGATGTTTCCTCGTAGCAATTGGATTCCGAACCTCTGAACCATTGGTGCAAGATGAATTGCCTTGTTTTTGACCCTTCAATTTACATCGTATATTCTCTCCTTTATCTTTTTATTATTCAATTGGGGAGTATGTGTTGAATCGTTCCAAGGGGATTATGCGTCTTGGGGTGTTAGTATTATCTAAGTAATGAAGTGTGAATGTAAAGTTGTTTTAAATTTAAAATTTCAAAATTTTAAGAAACTTCATAGACGATATGAGATGTTATATCAGGTGCTGTATATAATACATATCAACCTTTTGGGAGTTAAAGGGTGATTTGCAAATTCTAATTTTCCATGGTACGAACGTCACTATTTTTTTTTTATCTTTTGATAAACTCGATACATAGACATCCAACTCACGCCAAAAATCTACAATACCAATTTCCTTTCTAAAGATGCCAACAATGTTGACCTACCACTACTCACTGCAGGTACACTCATTTCCGAAAATGTAAAATTTATTTTTCATTTTCCTAAAATTCAGAATTTCCTCATATTTTTTTCGAAATTCATGTAATTAATATACCTATTCATTATTTTTATCAAATTTTCCATGTTATACCTTTCCAACAAGGTGCAACATGTTCAGGTTAAATAGAGATAGAAAAATCTGTTCCTTAGAAAACTCTAACTGGTATCTAACTGTTTTATTGCCCTGTTTACATGTTGAATATTGAAAGTTAGAGAAAAATTGGACATTCGTTGCTTGGCAGTTGTGAGGTGAAGTAAGAGAAACTTTGAAATGAACTGAAAAAATTTATTAGCAACAAAACTGGATGAAAACTGCAATTAACAGAGAATTTTAAATTAGAACATAATGAAATTTTTGAACCCAATTTTAGTTAGTTAATTCTTATAGGGAACCAAATAATTCCTGTCTTACTTCACTTTTTTTACTTATTTATAATGCCAGAAACTCTCACATTCTTATCTCAATTTAATTTCAGTTTTAATTTCAAACTTAATCTTTGATTTAACCTTTTTCGTAATTTGAATTTTATTCAATTTTATTTCTAGGTCCGGGCCAAAGATCATAAAATACTAGATGGGACGCTCTCTATACAAGCTTAAAGCTCTAACCCATATGCAACTTCTAAAACTACCTGGGGAAAATTTTTCCATTAGAGAAAGTAGCAAAGAACTACTGCTTCCTATGCCTTATCTAAATTCCAATAAGAACGAAAGAGATAAGAATAGGCAGCCAAAAATTCTCATCTACAGCACTTACAGTGTAGGCAATAAAATGCAGCGTTTTTTTTATCACGCATTTTTAAAGGCGGGCCAATCTTTTGGGATCGCTGTGTGCATCTGCGTGCATGGTGTTAGTGCCGTCCCTAGGCAATGTTCCAGCATAGGGAAATCCTGAATTGAGAATGGGGAACAGGCAGGTAGCACACTCAGAGCATATATACGGATGCGGGCTGCTTACATTTTTTCACTGTGCATTTTTGAAGGCGGGCCAAACGTATTCGAACGTGTGCGCTGCTCTGGGTGGTGAAACGTGATTTTAATTTTCGTTCCGCCTCCCCCTAAATTTTTATCTTTCTCTCACACGTGAGCCCTTTATTACTATCCATTTTTAGCAAAATCTGCAAGGTCGATGGGCTAAGGGGACCAATGTCGAAAAAAGATAAGGGAATACGTTACGAGTGTCCCATCTAGTAATTCATGATCTTTGGTCCGGGCGCTACACAACAATTGACACACTTCTTCATTTTTATGTTAAATAAATGTTTTCTAAAATCGGCTGACTATTAAAACGAATTTCGAATTGTTTTTCTACTTTTGCTATTTAGAAGAACCTCTAATGTTTAAGCTCACATCAACGTAACACCGGCTGATAACTGCTGGCCAGTCCCATTAACGTGATTTCAGCTGGTAACCATCAGCAAATTGAATTCGCAAGTGCGTGACAAAGATAGAGGAAAATACTGGAGACCAAGGGGTTGGAGAAAATCTGAATCCGCCCCTGAGAGAGGTGAAGGGTGAAATTACAATGCCAATGCTGATAACACAACAAATCACTATTGATTGGTTAGTTTAGATAACCCCTATAAGTCCAGCTGCTCACAACTCAATGGAAATAATTGCAGAAATATTTTAAATACAATTTTTGAATATAAAAATGCCATTTTGTAAATGCTATTCTCGAGTTTGATAGAATATTGTATGTATTAGGTTGGAGGGAAAGTTCTGTCGTATTTTAAAGAAAATATTTGAATTCGTTTATAAAAATGCGTGTTTAACATTAATCAATTATATATGCTCCGTTATTTGTTACCTACCTACCGTTTGGTAACCGGTTTTGTAGAAGTTCTCGTCCTTGGAGTTAAAATAGTCAGCAACTGCCTTAGAAATACTTTCAAAATACTTGATTTTTTTTCCCGTTAGATAATTTTGCAGAGATCTGAATAGGTAATAATCAGATGGTGCAATATCAGGTGAATACGTTGGGTGGCTAAGGACTTCCCATCCTAACGCATTCAGTTTTTGTTGTGTCACCATTGCAGTATGTGGTCGAGCATTATCGTGGTGGAACACTATTCCTTTTCTACACGCTAATGCAGGCCTTTTTTCTTTGATAGCTGCATTCAATTTATCCAGCTGATTGCAGTACAGATCCGCGTTAATGGTTGTTCCCTGTTTCAGCAACTCGTAGTACACTGGACCTTTCCTGTCCCGCCACAACCAAAACAGTACTTTTCGTTGATGGATACTTGGTTTTGGAACTGTTGCTGATGATGTTCCTGGTTTGCAGTAAGATTTTTTTCTCTTAATATTCTCGTAAAGAATCCACTTTTCATCTCCAGTAACCAGCTTGTCCAAAAACGGCTCCACATTGTATCTAATCAGATGTGATGAACACATTCTTACACGATCAGACAAATTCTTTTCCGTTAATTTATGTGGAACCCAAAACACTTTGCTTTAACACAAACCGAAGAGATTTAATGTTATCTCCAACAGTTGTATGATGAATGCCAAACTCTTCTGCAATTTTTCGACTTGTTAAATGTGGAATATTTTCCAACATGGATCGCAAAACATATACGACAAATACGACAGAACTTTCCCTCCAACCTAATATATACCTATAGCCCATACGTCTCATTTTTGAAAGAAAAAGCCGATGGTGGAAAGGCATCGAAATTTACCAAACCAGTTTTAAAATCTTTAAAAGAAATAATAACGTGATTGGCTACTTCCTTTCCTGATTTGAAATTGAAATAAAATATGATCTCAAAAGTCTTATCGTATGACTAAATTCTTCAATCCTTCCTTCAATAATCGCTATGAAAAATATTGGTGTAACAGCTGGCAGTTTGTCCTCTTTTCACTTAGAAATGATTTAAAAGAATTTGAGTTCAATTTTAACCTTCTATTTGAAAAAAACAACATACGTTTTTTTCGACTACATTTCAATTTTTATATTATATTATATATTACGTAATATTTGTAAATTTGGAAATTATTTTTCAAAAGAGTGTTAACAATAACCGAAAACTTTTACCAATTCGTTTTGTGTTCCCGGAAGTTTGGAATATGTACATAATACGAAATTGCGCTTAGGAAAGGAAATTTTGAACTTTCATCCCTTACCGTGAGCGGTTTTTTCCTGGAAACCAACCCAGGTGGAAGGGTTGGCTCCGAGAACTTTTTTATAGAAAAGATTTTCGCTATTCTTAGACAAACTTATCTCAAACTCAACTCTGTTTAGTACCATTAACTTTCCTTGTGTGGTTGCAGTTCAGAATTTTGTGTTTTTATACCACATATAGCTAAGACAAGATCCTGTATTCATCTTTACTCCAATAACATAACATAACAGTTAAGGAAAATCAATTAAATCGAATTAACTGAGGAGTGAGTTGTTCAATATTACACCTGTAACTAACGATGCTATATAAAATATATAAAAATTTTCGTGAACCGAAATTTTGGAGTGCAAATTTGTTTAGCGTTTATTTTTCTGAAAATTTGACTGTAGTATTCGTGCTGTTTTTAGTCTATGTGCAAGTATTCTAGATTTTTTCAAAACCGAATTGTGACCAGTTTGTCTAAAGTAACGAAAATTCTTCATATGAAAAAGTTCCTGCAACCAATCTTTCGACCTGAATAGTAAAAACGTTCACAGTAAGAGACAAAAGTTCAAATTTCCTATTTTAAGCGAAAACCCGTACCCGGATTGTGTCCACGGTAACACAAAACGAATGAGAAATAGTTTTGGGTTATTGTCAACACTGTTTGAAAGAACAAATATTTGAAAAATTCAAAAATATTATATAATATAAAATTTGATATTTAGAAGAAAAAAATCACATGTTCAAATGGAAAAAAAACATTTAACTTAAATATTTTAAGTCATTTCTAAGTGGAAAGCGGGCAGACTGCCTGATGTATGAATTGCCCTATTCAAGAACTCGCAATCAGACTGCAACACTGCGGCAGATATGCTTTCGTTTGATTGACATCTGTAGTCACCGAAAAATGTTTGTGTAACCAAATGTCACTGCCTGCGCCGCTGCATACAAATTTTTGACACACTGCGTTTACACGACAAATATTTGAACATATGACCCGCAATTATAGTGCTCACATGCAATTAAGGGGACTATCCAGTGAAATGGCTAAAATTGGATCTATTTGACCGATTTTGTTGAAATTTTGTGTAAATATAGTTATTATCGAGTAGATAAAAAAACCACGATAGTTTTGTGGCGTCGCAACTGTGCGCTTGTGCAGCTGTGCTGGTTAGCACAGTCAATGCCACAATAAGCGGAGGAACCAAACAGTCCGTTAACTTCAAAACAAACTTTATTTTCTCGTAACAAAATATAATTTCCTTTCGCCGGTCGAAACTTGTTGTCCTCGTGTCAACGTCCCTTGCCAGAAGTAACGGCTCGTCTCTTCTTCTTCCTCCTTTCGAACTCCGCAACTCCCTCTGCACGCCTTCTCGTTATTCCAGCAGATGGCCTCCCGATCGCATTGGCGACGCTGTCAAACCCTGCCAGCTGGTCGCCCCGCTGGGTCGCCACAGTAGCCCCCCCCGAGTGGCGCGAAGTATGATGCGTCACGAATGCGCCTGTTGATGGGGCCAAGCCAGGCGACGATGCTGATGATGATGTCGAAAGGCTCGGATGAGCCGCCAAGGTGGACTGCGGCGACACCTGACTCTCCACAAATGCAGGTTTAAGTCTCTCAGTAGAGATGGTCGCCGGAACTCCGTCGACGTTCACCTTGAAGACAAACTTAGATATTTTTTCAATTACCTCGTAAGGTCCCCGGTATGGTGCTTCAAGGGGCTTCCTGACTTCGTCGACCCGTACAAATACATGCGAGCACGTTGGTAGTGTTTTGTGGGTGAAGGCTCTCTTCCTATTGTGGTGAGCGGTGGGTGTCGGCCGGATGTTTCGCATGAACCGTCGGAACCTCTCCACGAAAACTTGTGGTTCCTCTCCCGCCTTGCTGTCGACGAAAAACTCACCCGGCAATCGTAGGGTCGTCCCGTACAGCATTTCTGCGGCGCTAGCCTTGATGTCCTCTTTAATGCTGGTTCGCAGCCCCAGGAGCACCACCGGAAGCACACTGGTCCATTCGCCTGATGAATGGCACATGATGGCCGATTTAAGTGAACGGTGCCAGCGCTCGATCATTCCGTTTGATGCCGGATGGTATGCGGTGGTGCGAATTCGGTCGCATCCCATGAGTCTCGCTAGGGAGCTAAAGAGCCTCGACTCGAACTGTGTACCTCTATCGCTAGTGATGGATATGGGCGCCCCATATCGGCTGATCCACTCCGCAAAGAAGGCCCTGGCCACAGTGTCCGCTGAAATATCCCTAAGGGGAATGGCTTCCGGCCAGCGTGTGAATCGATCAATAAGTGTAAGGCAATAACGATACCCTCGCGACGGCGGCATGACGACAATGTCCATATGAACATGTTTGAAACGGTCACTGGGCACTGCCATGTGTTCTGGAGTATTTTTAACGTGGCGCTGGATCTTACACCGCTGACAGTGCAGGCAGGTCTTGGCCCAATTTGCGATGTCACGTTTCATGCGTGGCCAAACGAATCGCTGATTTATAAGTTTTTTCATCGTTCTTCCGTTTGGATGAGACGGATTGTGAATATTGTCGAATATTTGTCGTCGCAATCCCAGTGGAATATAAGGCCTCGCGATTTGATCCCTTACATCACAGAAAAGCGTTGAGTCTGAATTCTCGATTCCGCACCTCTTAAGCCTTAAAGCTGTTGTGCCGGACTCCAGCAGATGTTGCAGCTCTACATCGTTGTTCTGCTGCTCGGCTATGTCGTCGGACGAAACTATCACTGGCATGGTGATGGTGTTGATTCTTGACAACGCGTCAGCGACCGCGTTCTCCTTTCCTGGAACATGCACAATATTGGTCGTGAATTGGCTGATGAACTGCAGATGTCGTTGTTGTCTCGGTGAAGCCTTCTCCGACCGCTGCACGAAGGCGAAAGACAAGGGTCGATGATCCGTAATCACGGTTAGGCTGCGTCCCTCGACGAGGTGTTTAAAAAATTTTATTCCCTTGAAAATTGCGAGAAGCTCACGATCGTACGCACTGTAGTTCCGCTCCGGTGCGCTGAGTTTACTTGTATAGAACCCCAGTGGTTGTCTAACTCCGTTTACAACCTGATCCAGGGCGGCCCCAACAGATCTATCCGACGCGTCGCACCTGAGAGTCACGGTTGCACTCGATGTCGGGTATGCGAGCTGAACCGCATCAACCAAAAGCCGCTTACACCTCTCAAAAGCCTCACCCGTCTCATCAGTCCAGATGACCGGTCGTTTGTCGTTTTTCTTTGCCCCCGCGATAAGGTCAACCAATGGGGCATGCGCCTCCGCCGCGCCCGGCATATTCAAACGATAAAAGTTCCAAGAACCCAGAAATCGTCGCAGGTCAGAAATCGTCTGCGGTTTTGGATAGTTCTGAATTGCCTCAATACGTTCCCTAGGAGGGCTGACTCCATTTGCATCGACTGAGTGACCCAGGTAAGTCACTCGAGGTTGAGCGAAAACGCACTTTTCAACGTTAATAGAGAGACCGTGCCGGCGCAATTCTGTAAGGACCAGACGCAAATGTCGCTCGTGTTCCTCTCGCGTTTTGGAAGCGATGAGTATGTCGTCTATGTATACATGACAAAAATCGAAACCTCGAAGGACCGAGTCCATTAGTCTCTGAAACGACTGCGCCGCGTTGCAAAGTCCAAAGGTCATGACCCTGAACTCAAAAAGGCCGAATGGTGTTATCACGGCAGTCTTAGGACGGTCTTCCGGCGCAACCGGTATCTGGTAATAGGCCCGTGTTAGGTCCAGTGTTGTAAAAATTTTGCAGCCATGTAGCTGATATGTGAAATCTCGCAAGTGCGGGATCGGGTATCGGTCTGGTATCGTGGCTCTGTTCAGACGGCGGTAGTCACCGCAAGCACGCCAGCCGCCAGATTTCTTTTTAACCAGGTGCAATGGGCTTGCCCATTCGCTCTTCGAGGGCACGCAAATTCCCTGCTGCATCATATTTTTGAACTCTTCCTTTGCCACCTGTAACTTCTCGCCGAAAAGACGTCGTGCTCGTTCGGCTACGGGAGGGCCGTGTGTAGTTATGTGATGTTGAACACTGTGATCCGGCGACCGGCTCTCTACCGGTTTTGTGACCTCGCTGAATTCTTTCAGCAGACCGTAGTATGGGTGGTCCCTGCTGATTGTGGTCACAGCCGGCTGCGCGGCGTATATCAGATTAGCTTTGGTAATTGAGTTTGAATTTGCATCGAGCAGTCGCCTGCGTCGCAAGTCCACGAGAAGCGCATACCGTCTCAGGAAATCTGCACCGAGTATTGAATGTGTTACGTTGGCGACAATGAATTTCCAAGTATATTGCCTCTGCAGGCCGAGGTCGAGGCTCAAGGTTTTGGTACCATAGGTATTTATGATTGAGCCATTAGCAGCGAAAAGTTTAACACCGGGCTCCGGTCTTTGAGCATTTGTTTGTAGGATGCTTTTGGGAACCACCGAAACGTCGGCGCCCGTGTCGATCAGGAATTTGAAACCCGAAATCTTGTCCGCGATTTGCAGGCGTGAAGCTTTTTCGCCCTCAGAGATGCCCGCTAATTTTCTCGAGGGCGGTTCGCGTTTAACGAATTGTTTGCGAAATCGCACGGAGGACGGCAGTTTCGTGCACTCTTGCCAAATCTTGCGTGATAAAAACAAAGGCCATGCTTAACATACCTGCTCCTTGACTCGGCTGTTGTTTGTCCCGCTCGCTTGTTGTTATGGAAAGAGTCAAGGCCTGCCCTCAAATTCTCGGTTAATGCTTCCACTCGTTGCGTCAGTTCTCTGATGGCTGTAGATTCGGTGCTGCATGAGGCCGTGTCCAGCGAAGAGATGGTATCCTGTGACGCCTCCAGTATCCTATCGGCCTGCTTCGCCAATTTGGCTAAATCAGTAGTCTCGCTGATAGCCAAAACGACCCGAACTCGCTCGGGAAGCTGCTCCAGGAAGAGCAAGCGTAAAACATCGTCCGAAACTCGTCCGCCGGACAAGCTCCTAAGCTGGTGCAACAAATTTGAAGGTCGTCCCTCTGTAAGACCGCCTCCTCGCAGCAGGCGGCGCAGTCTGGACTCGCCCGACTCGGCAAAGGACGAAATCAAACGCTCCTTGACCGCAGCGTATTTTCCCTCGTTGGGAGGTGAAGCGATGATGTCCGCAACCAAGGGCAACGGCTCTGTGTCGAGATGTGCGATTATGTGCTGAAACTTTGTAGCGTCCGACGTTATTCTGGCAAGCGAAAATGAGGCCTCAACCTGAGCGAACCAAAGCGCGGGCTCCTCCTTCCAAAAAAGCGGCAGCTTTCGGATCTGGAGCATTTCTCCAGGGTGCTCCAACTTGGGCGCGATTTGAGGTTCTTCCGGTCTCGCCCGGACTTGATCGTCCTCCAACATTTTAGAGCAGAACACTCTTACTGGAAAAATTCAAAAATGGCGGTGAATTTCCAGCGCCGTCTCCCGCTCCACTCGGGGTCACCAACTTGTGGCGTCGCAACTGTGCGCTTGTGCAGCTGTGCTGGTTAGCACAGTCAATGCCACAATAAGCGGAGGAACCAAACAGTCCGTTAACTTCAAAACAAACTTTATTTTCTCGTAACAAAATATAATTTCCTTTCGCCGGTCGAAACTTGTTGTCCTCGTGTCAACGTCCCTTGCCAGAAGTAACGGCTCGTCTCTTCTTCTTCCTCCTTTCGAACTCCGCAACTCCCTCTGCACGCCTTCTCGTTATTCCAGCAGATGGCCTCCCGATCGCATTGGCGACGCTGTCAAACCCTGCCAGCTGGTCGCCCCGCTGGGTCGCCACAGTTTGTTGAAAAAAAATAATATTAAGCAACATTTTTGTTAATAACAATTGGAAAATAGGTCAACTTTGACGAGCTCCTGGTACTCGAATTTTTATCCGATTTTCATTTTGTTGGTGTCAAAATGTTCGGCATTTGATAATAAACAAATCTGTCAGACAGATTTGTGATATTCATCTTTTGTTTATTAACAATCCACAAATATGTGCGGGAATGTCAAAAACAGGCCGAAAATGGGGGTTTTTTCAGTCTTTTTTTTACTTTGTTGTTAATAACTTTTCGAATTGTTTATAAATCAAAATTCTGTCAGACAGATTTGTTCTATTTTGAATTCTGAACATTTTCCACTGTTCAAAATCAAAATCGGATGACAATTGTGGTACCAGGAGCTCTTAGAAGTTGGAAAAAAGTGAATAAAATGATTCTGAAATAATCGACATTGAAGTTTTATGTTTCATTTTTTCAAATGACAAGAGGCTAAAATTGGATCTATTTGATCGATTTTGTTGAAATTTTGTATGAACATAGTTGTTATCGAGTTGATAACAAAACCACAATAGTTTGTGAAAAAAAATAATATTAAGCAACTTTTTTGTTATTAACAATTGAAAAATAAGTCAACTTGAATCGAAAATAGTTGTTAGCGAGTAGATGGCAATCTTTTGTCGAAAAAAAATAATAATACACATTTTTATTAATAACAATTTAAGAACAAATGAATTTCAATAAGATTTATTTTATCATCAGTAACAAGAATAATATTTTTATCCAGCATTTCCAGGGTCATAAGTAACACCTTCTTTTTTGTTGTTTCTTTGTTGTTCATTAAATGTTATAAAATATATAAAAATATATTTATAAACAATTAATACATATATCCATGGTCATTTGTACAAAAACGTACAAAAATACAAGAAAGTACGTTTCGTCGGCGAGCACCGCTTGGCGTGCTTCGAGCCGAGCGCATTTCTTCGCCGTGCGCGCCATCAGAAAAACATTAAAAAAACATGTTAGACATTGTTTTTTTTTAAATCCAACAACGCTACATGATAAAGGACATTTCAATCTATCAAAATATGCAATAAAAAAAAAATCGTTAAAAATTCAATTTTAGCCCAAAAATCGATGGATAAGTCCCCTTAATGAGTGCATGACTACCAAACTGCGAGTTCTTGAACGGGGCCATTTTTCGTAGCGAAGGAGGTTATTGAAGAACGAATTAAAGAAGAATTTTATCTTGCAATTAAACTTTATTTTTATTTTACGTAGATTTCAAGATATTGAAAAAAAAGTGCTAACCACATTATTATATCTTTTGACTATTTCAAAATTATTATAATAACCCAAACTCGTCAGCATTAAAGACCTGATCAGGAGTGTAGGAATTAACACAGATAGATTATGTAAAAAATGCCTTTGTTTAAATCTTTCAAACCAACCATGGCTTGCAAAAAAAGGCTTCTTTTCAGTTGAAGAAGTAGATGGTAACTGATTTTTAATTTTTTCATAAATCTTCAATGCTTTATTTGTAATTATATTAGTATCGATTGGAATCCGTTTTTGAGTGGTGTATTCTAGCCATATCATTAATGCTTTTTCTATATTTTCTATTGCACCATCTCTTACACATGAAACTGTGCTTATACTCGTAGAAGATCCAGCTGATATAAAATAATATGCTTGATTAGTAACTAACTGCCTAAGTATCTGCCTAAAATATTCTTCACTAACTCCTATACTCGTATGTATCATGAATTCTTATATTATAACTAGAATATTGTTTTTGACTTACCGATGTTTTTTTTACCAAATTATAATGTTATTATTGACATAAAAAAAAAATTAGTTTATTAATGTTGGGAAAAGTGAAAAATTCAGGTTCAATTCAAACTTTTAAAGGGTTAGTATTTCGTTATACAGGGTGTTCCGTTTAGGTCTGACAGACGTATGTTAATCGATTTTACATGCATGTCGATAATCAACGTTTGTTCGGATTTACAAGACATTTTAAAATTCAAATTAAAAGCCAATATCCGAAATCAAAGTCCAAAAAAAGCCAGAAAAGTCCAATAGAAGAAACCCCAAAGTCAAACTCACGTATCTACCTAGTCGTGCCATAAATTCTGTCACACCTTTAAAGAAGCATAAAATCTAAACAATAAAAGATATGTTTATTCCAACGAAATTTATTTTAATAAGATATTGTTAATTAATTAATAAAAGCTTTACTCGAAATGACCTCCTTTAGCTTTTATACAAGCTTTTAAACGTTATGGCCACTGGTCTATAGCGGCATGCACGGTATTCAACGACATTTCATTGCTGCTTTCACCAACGATTTTTTTCAGACTGTACAAATTGCGGTGGGGAGTTCTACAGGCCTTGTTCTCTAACTCTGTCCATAATGCATAATCCAGCGGATTATTTGGGCTCCCGGATGGCCAATCTTCTTGTGCAATAAAATCAGGAATGTTGTTGCGAAGCCACTCCTGTGTGATTTTTACTTTGTGAGCAGGAGCAGAGTCTTGCTGGAAGACCCAATGTTGTCCACCGAAGAGAGTTTGCGATAAAGGTTTCACAACACCTTCCAGCACGTTAGTTTGATAAACCGCCGCACCGGTTTTGACACCTTTTTCGCAAAAATGGAGTGTTGTGACACCTTTATTTGATACACCCCACCAAACCATTACAGAAGCTGGATGATGGCCTCGTTGCACCCTGGGAACCGTTTTTTTAGCTTCTCTTGATGATGTTGCATAAACCTTATCATTTTGTTTATTAAAAACTTGCTCCACAGTAAAAAATTTTTCGTCGGTAAAGTGGATGTTCTCATGACCATTGGTTGCGTGCCAAAGCAAGAGACTCTTGCATCTTTCAAATCTTATTTCCTTTAACCGTGGAGTCAACATGTGGGCTGCTGACCGACGATAAGCCTTCATATGAAGATCATCTCGAATGAGTCTACTCATCGATCTTGTGGAAATTTCCAACTCCCTCGACAAAATTTTTTGTTTGCACAGTGGATTTCTACGGACAGTTTTGATGGCACTGACGGTTCTAACGGTACGTGGACGACTGGTCCTTGCTCTATCATCTATGCCTAAGGTTTCATTAAATCGTTCTATGGCACGATAAATGAATCTTTTTGTTATTTTTAGCGGTTTCAACAAATTCAAAATTTCAGAAGCATTTTTTCCACACTTATGGAGTGCTATTACAGCGATACGATTTTCCTTTACTCCCGACTCCATGATTACGAGTCAAAGACTGTCACCAAACTGATCGGAATATTACGCCGTACAGTTCATTTGTTACAAAGAGCAACATAACGGTACAATTCCAGGCTAATTTCTGAAAAAGCGCGCTGCATTAGAAATTGTGTGACAGAATTTATGGCAAGACTAGGTATATTCCTATAAAATTTATTTTATAAGGTCAAGTGTTGGGTTAAGAATAATTAAAATATTAAATGGTAGATACTAATCAGACTTAATCCAAGAATTTTATAGATAAGTGATGTAATTCAGTAGGGCCATATTTGGTGAATTTTTAAAAAAAAACCACAAGGTATATTTTACGATTTTAAAAACTTTATTTTCAAGATAAAAATAAACAATATATATATTAAATTTTACATAATGTCAATAAAATAATTTTTAAAAAAGATATTTTGTCCTTTCGTCTTATTCATTTCCAAATAGTGTTTTTTTTTTTACTTAGCGCGAAGATTTTCTTTACTTGCCTACTTTTTAAAACTTAGTTCTTTTCTTAGTATTCCTTAAATTTTTATTTCATTTTTTCACTTTCGTATAAAGAGAAATAACTGAAATGGTAACTGATTTTGCATTTTCTTATTTATTTATTTATTTTTATTTTTTTTGCTGTTTCTCAATCAAAGGCAAAGAAAATTCGAAAGAAAAATAATAAATGTACGCTAATCCAAGTCTATATGTTTTTATTTATTTTTTTTTGTTTTCACAATTATTGAATTCCTGAAAGAGTTCTCGAGCAATTTCGTGAGTGTGTGAATTTTGAAATCTGAATGTCCGCTTCACTTTATACAAATATTCTTTATTCTTACAAAAATTATGGTATTTACAAAAATTAGGAAAGAAACAATAATCATAATCACCGTGCAAATTTCATGTCGTTACGCTTAAAAATTTCCAAACACTTTGTGTATAACATTCTTTTAAATATAACTAATTAATAACATAACAAACTAAGCGAAAACAAATTCATTTCTTAAATCTTTAATTTCAATTTCTCTATTTCGAAAATTTTCTCAAATCGTTCACGTTTCTCTTTTCAGATATATATCGTCAATCAGTTATAAATGGTAGTAATAAATTAATAATTAATAAATAAAGGACTGGGAAGAGGAGAGAGGGGTGGCAATTGCTTTTACTATTATAACATATTTTCCTACTCTTTTTTTTCGTCGGTTGATCGTGCCTTTTTGCTCTATTCACTTTTTTTTGCTAATTTTCTCGTCGATAAAAAGTATCCAAAATTTTTCTGTTTTTATATTTTCTTTTTATGTTATCATTATTATTTTTTTTTTTTAAATTCAGATACTCTGCTTGGAAGTCGGGGATAGCGAAAATAATGTTTCTTATTTAAAGATATACACAAATACTTTTGTGGTTTTGTGATGGTGCAGCTTCAGTAAATGAAACAAACACACTTCTTTTACGCAGCCATATGGCAATACCCCGTTGTTTTAATTTTTATATTAATTTTTTAATTTTTCCCTTACAATCAATTCTTAGTAGTTTTGCTCATTGTGCTTGCTTTTTAATCCTATTCAGACCTTAGAATGCTACATATATTGTTTCATTTACATCAAACAGTATAATTATTTCTCATTTTCATTTTTTATACTTTGAATTCTCATAAATCGCTCGGATGTTCGAGTCCCTTTTCTCCTACTCATCAGTTTTGTGTTGGCAAATATTTTTTTGTGTTTTCCTCCTTCTCTCATAATTCTTTTCCCATTTCTTATAAATATTTGTAAACCCTAATAACATGTATGGACAATGACACGCCTTAAATACAGAGATATTTAGAAATCATGAGTTTTTGTGGTGCTTCATTTTGCTTTTTCTTTTTTTTTTTATATATATAAATATTAAATTTTAGTTTCATTCGTCACTAAAAAATATAAACGTTTTGCTTTTTAGTGTTTTATTGATTTACTTTAGCTCTTTTTGTCTTTAATTTTTCGTTAAGTTGAGAATTAAGCGAAAAATTTAAGAAAAATCAATAAAACTGATTTAGGAGGTGAAAAATGTTTCATTATATATTTCGGATTATGAAATTATTAAGGGGAATTGTATTCCCATTCCATAAAGTACTGTAGGTGTCGACATACAGATAGAAGAAAATTACCCGGTTAAAAATATGATTAAGTGATATTTTTTATTTTTTTTAGAATAAATTATATTAGTAATGCAAGATAGCAATTCTATTTAAGCATTACCCATAATAAATTACTGAACATAAGTTAGCATTACTTTGGTCAACTCATAAATACTTTTACTTGAGACATATTGTAATATGTAGATAAGTTTTCAGCCCTATTTTTTATTGATATTCATTAATAGTTTATTAATGATCCTAAGTAATACATAGAAAACTTAATAATTATAAGTAATGCTGTGTAATGACGAACAATTAAAAGTAATGCACACATTAATACGATTTTTTTAAATCATAACTTTATTTAATTTCGTTAATTCAATTAATTTGCATTACTTGTATTGGTATTTTTGCAGTAATCGAAATGGATGTTTAAAAAAATTAGACAGTGTTATAAGAGATTTATGTAATACTGTAGTACCTTTTTTGAAAACACAAAAGTAAATAAAATTGATCTTCAATATTTGTTGAATTCATAAAAAAAAAACTAACTCTTTTATTTGGTGCTTCCGCATAGTTTTGAAAACTTTTGATAAAAATTCAAGAAACGAAATTTGCTCCCACTTATATAAGTAAGTTTAAATTAACCTTTACTACAAAAAAAAAGAAAATTAATTAACGCGAACACAATAAATTGAAAGTAAAAATATATCCTTCTAAAATACTATCGATTCCAATAGAAGAACAAAATTTGAGAAACATTTTTCATTCCAAAAATTCTTTGCAATTTGTACATTAATTCTCTCCGACAAAATCGAGACAAAGAGCTAATCTCGCACTGACTCATTTTAAAAACTTTTAATTAAATTTTATATCGATTTAACGTACTCTTAATTTTAACTTGCTTTTCCAAACTCTTCTTAAAATAAGAATTTGTCAAATTTTACTTTATTTAAATAAAGCGTGAATTGCGTCAAAATTTCCTTTACACATCTGGATAATTTTGAAAATGAATTTTTCTAGACGTTTTTTTTTTTTTTGTTTTTTTGTTTTCATTTTTAATTTAGTTTTGAGTTTCAATATGCCATAATTTTTTAGATTAAAACGAAAAATAATAGGAAAATTATGTTTTATACTCGTATATATATATAAGTTCCATTTTTTATTATTATTATTTATAAAATGCTGATAGAATCCTTTTGAACAACGCTCCAATATTGTTCTACATTTTCATTGTATAGTAAGTACAATGTATGTTTCTAAAATGTCATCGTACACAATAACTTATATCGCACTTAGACTTATACATGGATTTAAACCTAGGTTTATTCTTATAATTTTTGCCTGAGATGAATCAATACCTTAAGCCTAGTGCTATACATACATTTTGCTTCACATTTTAATGCTTTCGTAATTTTATTTTATTCTTTCACTTTCATTTATCATTGTTTTTTTTTTCATTATAAACTAGAAAAGAAAAACACTAGTAGCTCCCAAAAGAAACTTCCATCGTTAGGTAGTCACTGGTTTAATAGTCCACAATCAAAATGATCGCTCTTATTTTGGTAATATATACATTACTCTTTTTTTTACATAATTTTGAGTGCGACTTTACAATTTCTTATAAATCAGAGGTAAAACGAATTAAGGAGTTATGCCAAAAGTGCCTAAATCTTACAATTAAGTCCCAAAGGTTATGTATAATATAAAAAACAATTATTTATAGTTTTTTTTTTTTTAATATTTTGTTTATCTAAAATTTTTCCTACGAATTTTTAGCATTTTTTAATTGTCTCCTTTCTCCAATTTTTACTTAATTTTAGTCCACCATTTTTTCCGCTCTTTACATTCATCAAATTATGAATTGTTTTCTTATTTTTTGGTTTCAATTTTGACTATTTTCTTATAATACACCAACGATTTTTTTTTTATATAGAAAATATTAATACAAAAATACTTTATTTCACTTTTTGTTACTTCGCTTCTGAATTTTTACACAAAATTTTAAATTAGGGTTTTAAGGAGAAAAGCTGACTGAAATGAAAGTATTTTGAGGGTGCTACTGTATTGTTACATTTGCATTTGGTCTTTTGTGTTTCACAGTTAATTATTTTTGATATTTATCAGAATTGTTCGTTGACTAACTTCCTTTAAAAAATAACTGGTATATTTTTATAAGACTAAATCGCAATGCAAGAAAAATACCGAATTATTTTTTCAAGAGAAAGAAAGATTGGTCTTTTGTTAAAACCGCTTTGTAATAACGATCTTCTATTAAATAGTTTAATTATAGAAATTGAGCACACTTCGTCTAAAATATAATTTAACTTTCCAGAAGGAGAATTGAAGCACACCCAAGAAATAGATAGGATGGGTTTAATATGTTTTGTATTTATAGAGGAATATTACATCCAATATATCAAAAAATAAAAAATCATTTAATTTTAGGATCGTTTTAAACTACATCAAGCAAATAATCATCGAACAAATCTGTTTTTTCTGTAATTTCATTGAATATTTTAGAATTTTCAATTCTTATTTTGAATTCCCCTGAAATTATTAAAGTTTAAATACAAAGTAAATGCTTCAAATTACTTACTAATTTTAAACAAATGCTTGAATAGGCTAAATTTTCATACTTGTAATTAGTAAAAGTAAAATTTTAGCAATTCTTTTTTGAATAAAAAAGTAGAAAACAATAAATTGCTTGCGCATTATCGCTAATATTTTGCTAAACTAAAAATCCTTAGAAGCAGATATTTCAGATTATTTTTTCCTATTTCCATTGAGTGTTATTTATATTTATGTGTAGTAATATTTTTTTGAATGGATTTTTATTAAATTCACACAAAACACCATTTTATTTGTTAAAAGCAAGTTCGTTGTCACATTTATTATGATTTCTATATTACATGAAAATTCTTTTGAAAAATTAACAAGTGGCTTTCTCAAGTAATTTTCATATATTCTGTAGTTTATGTTATATAAAATTTTCTGGGCTATTGTTGTCTTTGTAATTTTGAAATTAAAACAGTTTTTTTTTCCAAAAAGTCTGCTGGTTTCTTAAAGATATTATTTTATAAACATTTTTCAAGCTGCGGTTTGTATCTGTAATTGTTATGAGTAAAAATCTGTTACCTATGTAATTACTGCGTGTCATTTATCTATACAATAATCCGGTTTATTTTTAATTTATAAAACTGTCACTATCTTTGTTAAATACTATTTCATTTGATGAGTGAGAAATTTAACTCGGTTGGCTCGTTAAATGATTTGTTTAGCCTTTGGTTTTTGTGATGTGTGAAATAAATACACTGTTTGATTGGTGCTTATTTGTTTCATTTTTGGATACCCTTTTAAAACTGAATGTGTTGCATGTGATATACTTTTAAACATTGAAAATATATAAGGAAATATCTTATTACCAAAATTAAGAAAAATAAAAAATTGCTAGCGAAATTAAAGTAAAAATTGAGTTAAAATAAAAAATAAATAAATTTATTGACATACTAAGTATAATTAAATTGCAACTGAAATGAATGTTTTCCTTTTATGAATTTTATCCTTGCGTTTAAGTTGCCCATAGAATTTTTGAAGATTTACATATGTGTTACATCATGTTCAAAATTATTAAACAAATTGAAAATGGAAATTGTCGAACATGAACTTATGAAAATTAGAAAAACGTATGACTTCTTTAGCCCGTTTTTTCTTGGTTTGGTTTCATTCAACGAAATTCGTATAATACTTCAGGTACCTTCATAAAAATAATTTGATTTGAATGTAACCAACAATATTACTGATTCCCATAATTGCAAAGTTGGTTTCGACTTATAAAAGATCAATGTAATTTAAACCTCAATAACCCATACACATTGAATTGAAATAATAAAAATAATGGTATATATTAATTTTAAGAAAGAACGAAATTATTCATGAATAGAAGTTAAATATTTTGTTTTCAAAATTCGTTTATTTTGGTTTTTATTCGCAATATAACAGGGGTCGATGTCGGGACTTGGGAGTCCTTCAAAGCCATGCTCTTTATTGTTTCGCGAATAAAGACATATATCTATATTTGCAAACATTTTATTTAAAATGAATTTAAGAGAATAATTGCATGATCCTAATTTAACATAAAATAGGTGAATCTTACATCGTCGTAATATTTCAATTAAACGAAACGATTAACTCTAGCGTTCGATTATCGTTTAACGATAAAAAATAATAGGTCATATTTTGTAAATTTCTAAGATTTATATTCAAAACAGATTAATATTTCATAAAAAGCTTAAGTGTAGAGCAACTTATTACAAGCAGTTTGTAATTTATGACCTTCTCTAAAGGCTCACACAATTTAAACAAAAATGCAGTCTTCAAAATGTTTGTATTTAGGTATTGCTAACTCTTTCTAGAACAGCGCTAATATTCATCTCTAGTTTATACAGATTTTGAAGACTTGATTGATAGATTTTCGAAACTACAATATATAAAAGTAATTTTAAATAAAAAAAAAAAATATATATATATATATATATTCAGGAGATTTCGAGCAACAAATTTTAAATTATAAAATTAACAAAAGAAGCGGAAAAATTACGTTAAAAATGTTTAAAATTTATCACAATACAAAATATGCAAGTTTTGCTGTAGTTACCTAATTTTATCGCTGCAAAAGGTGGAAATATATAACTTACTTACAATTAACACTATATACAACGATAAAAAAGTAAATTACAACAAAACATGAATATCTTCAATTTCTATGTATCTTTTAAGGACTATAAATAGGCAGAAAAAGTAGAGGATGTAAAGAATGTACGAATGATGGTTACATTTCAATTTGTGTTTGGCTAAAGAAGAGAACGTAATTAAACATTTCGAAAAATATAAAAACTGTACAATAACAAATACTAAAAAAAATTATATTATAAACTTATAGATTTAATGTGTATATTTGCTAGTGCCCGGAAAAGTATCTTGTTTGCCTCTTCGTTCTTATAATAATAAATAATAAATCTAATAAATATTCTTTGCTAATGCTTCCCATTGCTTCTTCAACTACTCGTCAACTCAGAAGTTTTTATTTTCGGAAATCAATAGTTATTCCATTACACGTAGTTATTAAAACTAGATAAATGTAGAAAAGAACTTAGAAAAATAAAATGTATCCAGCATGTGTTTTTATTTTTCAGTTGTTATGCTTTTAAATACTTGTGTTTTTCTTCATTTCCTTTAATTACGGATATAATAATAGTTTGGTATCATAGAGTTTATAAATATTAGTTGTGTACGTAGTACTTGTTCCTACTTGCTAAAATTTTGTTTTTTTTTTGTTTTTTTTTTTTTTTGTTTTTCACTTTTCACTTTATTTTTCTTTTATGATTTTTTTTTTTTTTCATTTTTCCGCATTTGATATTTATATATGTAATTTTCGGTTTTAATACATTGAAAGTATTCGGCATATGAAAAACACTAAACTTGAATCTAAAAACATATTTTCCACTTTTACTATACTGTTTGCTTTAACTTTACTCCTGTTTTACTTATTTATTGGTTTAGTTAGAAGTACAAATTTTTTAAAAAATTCAACTGAGGCCTAATATTTTGCATTAGTGGGTAACATAAGCTGTAGAGTGGGTAACATAAGCTGTATTAAGAGGGGAAATGATTTTGAAAGAACTAAGGGTGATTCAAGTTTAAAGTGTTTTCATTGAATTCAATTACTCCGCCTGTCCTCTTTACGTTTTAATGAAAATTTGATCTTGGGTCTCTTTTCTTTAATTAGTTTTATTTATAAAGTTTTCTTTTTTACTTATTACTTGTTTTAGGTTTTCTTGTAAAGACTTATATTAACAATATAATTTTTTTTTTCATTTTCTCTTATAATAATATATATACTTTTGAGAATTTCGAAATTGTGTGTGGATCTACGATTGAGATATTTCGCATGATCGATGGGGGCAACAATAAGAAAAAATTACAATTGCTGTCCCCAAGTATATTTTGATTGACACTTCATTTTTGGGCTTCTCTTTTCGTTTTTTTGTTTTTTGTTTTTTGAACTGAACATAAAACATTGAAGCGTCTGTGAGAGGTTGAGCGCTTTGGTGGGGCGAGTAGTCTATTAAGGGCCCTTTTTGTAATTTTTTTTTATTATATATATTTTTTTAGTTTTTTTTCGTAAAAAATCAACATTTTTTTTTTTTTTGTTTTTGAAGGCACTTTAGATCGGACGATGCGGCCCAAGTGTAAATTTTGAATGAGTGATTATTTGCCAAAAAGTGTTGTATACTTTGTCCAGAATTTTTTGTTTTACCAAAAATTTTGTAACCGGCTATTGCAGAATTATTTTTTTTTTTTATATATGTATATACATATATGTTTTTTTTAAAATAACTTTTTCAAAGTTTTCACCTGTATATTTTGTGTTTGGTTGCCTTCATTACTATTGCAGAACGGATTTGGATGTATGTCAAAGATTTGTGGCTATTTCAGTTTTGAGAGCGCCCAACTTTTCACAATCGCCCACAAATTATTCTTGTTTTGTATTTTATACAAAAGCCCCCTGGATGGTATTCAGACGGAGCCATGTATTTATTTATTATAAATAGTGTAAAATGAAAGTATTAGTTTTCAAACGAACAACATAGCGCTTTAATTCATAAATTTCGAAAAGATTTTCGTGGTATGCTCCCAGATTTAAGGCTACATGGCTATAATGAATAATGTTACTATTGTTGAGTAATTAGCTGGGTCTATTGTTACTTTTTTTCGGAAATTTTTTATATCTTGTACTATTTGCTTTTACTTAAAAGAAATGATTTTAGAATTCGAACAGTGTGCGTTCCACAAAGAAAGGGTATTAACTGAAATTATAAATTTGTGAAGAATCCTAAATTGGGGACATATCACGAAAAATCATTTCTAACATTGTGCCATCCTGTAAAATATATGTATTTAAAATACTGTTTTCGAAAATTTTAAATAACCCAAAACTAGATTCAAACTGAGGTTATATAAATTAAACTTGATGAGGACATCATACGAAGTATTCTCAATCTTGTGTTTTTTTGTTCCTTAAAATACCCCAACAAATTTTACATTATAGTTTTATATATATATATACTACATCCCACATTCAAAAGAATATTTTTATTTTGCTTAATTTAATTAATGTTTCTCCTTCCTTTAGTTTAATATTCATCTTAACCATGATTTTTTTATTTTTCTTTTATTTTACTTGTTTTCCACAAACTCCTTTTGTTTTGAATTCCCTTTTATACAAAGAAACGGGTTTGTTCCTATCGTTTTATGAAAATTATAGAAAAATTATCGAGTGTTTTGCTATTCAGCATTTTCGCTTATTTGTTCTTTTTTAAATGTACTACCACTACATTTTTAATTGTGTATGTTGTGTGTATACTTTCTGTTTTTTGTCAACATTAAAAGAAATGTGTAATTATTTTTTTCATTTTTAGTATAAATTTTGATACATCAACTCATTGCAGAAGAATGGTTATTTTTTTCAGTACTGATTACGTATTTTTATATTTTCCAATTTTTATTTATGTATTTTATTGAAGTTTTACATTTTCATTAAGAAAATATGAAAAAGGGTAAGATTTTGTTTATTTAGTTTCAAATTAAATTTTTGTTGCATTTGTAAATGTTTACATTTATTTTTAAAACTATAATAAATATTTCTGTGGCTTTTTGTTTTACCTCGTGTTGTTAGTTGTTATTTTTGAGTCGTGTAAGTGCTGCAGCCAATTTGGAATATTTTATTTTTGTCAATTTCCATGCTTTTGCTATAATTTTCGAAAGAATAATTCAAATAAAATAATGAAAATAAGTACAAATGTGCTGTTCTTGTAGATTTTGTTTGATGAGTACAATCGTTTTAATAAAACATGCTGACGAATAACGTAGAATACACTTTGTGTAGTAATACTCTCGTTATAACTCCGAGTACTTACAAGGATACATAATGTTTTCACTTTATTGTAGTTGATTGCAATTGAGATGTTTGACTAGTTGTCTTTTTGTTTTGAAGAAAATCTAAGTAAAGTAACATATCAGCTTGGGTTTAGTAGATTATAGAATATTATGATTGCATTTTTCAATACTCCTTTTAAAAATCCAGGGGAAAACAGGCAGATTAAATTGAATTTAAAATTTGATCCATATTGTTGAAATATAAAACCAAAAAGAATTAGTTACATTTCTTACACGTTTTGGATTTAGAAGAAATTCTAGTTCATTCTTAATTAAGTATGCGAGCCATAGGTGAAAAGAACGGCTCAAGCAGAAATTGAGAATGTAACGAGAATTTTATTTTATTTTGAATAAATAAGTTAAAAAAACAGATAAACTTACATTTCATGCTTTTAGTTTACTTAAAGCACATATGCGAGCTTACCTGCTGATTTTCATATGGGCTATTTCTCAATTTATTTAAAATAGAAATGAGTGTATATTGCACAAAGATCATGAATTACTAAATGGGACACTCGTGACGTAGTCCCTTATCTTTTTTCCCCTTGGTCCACCGACCTTGCAGATTTTGCTAAAAGTGGATAGCAATAAAGGGCTCACACGTGAGAGAAGGACAAAAATTTAGGGGGAGGCGGAACGAAAATCACGTTTCACCACCCAAAGACACGTTCGAATACGTTTAGCTCGCCTTTAAAAATGCACAGTGAAAAAATGTAAGCAGCCCGCATCCGTATACATGCTCTGAGGATTTCCCTATGCTGGAACATTGCCTGGGGACGACACTAACACCATGCGTGCAGAGGCACACAACGAGCCCAACAGATTGGCCCGCCTTTAAAAATGCGTGATAAAAAAAACTCTGCATTTTATTTGCCTACACTGTAAGTGCTGTAGATGAGAATTTTTGGCTGCTTATTCTTATCTCTTTCGTTCTTATTGGAATTTAGATAAGGCATAAAAAGCAGTAGTTCTTTGCTACTTTCTCTAATGGAAAAATTTACCCCAGGCAGTTTTAGAAGTTGCATATGGGTTAGAGCTTTAAGCTTGTATAGAGAGTGTCCCATCTAGTAATTCATGATCTTTGATATTGCATACTGAAAAACACACACTTCTTCATTTAAAGCTTCGTGAGCAAAGTTTTTGATGATACACAAGTGAGAGTATTTTAGATATTGAACTTTTCCCAAAGATTTTTTTACTTTGACGAAGTGTTGTATAATTTGAAAATAAAATTTACTTAAGATGGATAGCGGCTTCCAATTCCAAACTAGAAAGAAGGCATGAAAAATTATTGTCACATTCTTAAAAAAAAGCACGAGCAGAAAATTACCCAAAGCGCAGAGATTTTATAAAACTTGAAGCTTTTCTACACCTTTGATGTTTGTGGAAGGTTTGTTATAATTCTGCTTCTGTTTTTAAATTTTAATATTACTGCCGCTCTTTTCCTTGAAAGTGAACTAAAATAAAATTAGTTTTTATTTTTATGTTGTACAAAATATTCAGTCAGCTGTAAAAGCTTAAGTTGCGCAGTGAGTTCTCTTTAAAGTTATTAGTTATCTTGTCGTTTAAAGAAACAAAATTCAAAAGAAATAAAAAACAGAAATTGATTGGAAATTTTGCTTTTGTAATAATTTTTGGCGTTAATTTTGAATATTTTATTTTATTTTAAAATATTGGTAAAACGAAAATAGTAAAATGTTTTGGAAATGTTAATTATCTTCCCTTTTCATAAATGAAAAAAAAAGTGCTTTTTGGTAATTATCGTGTATTGCAAGATTTTTGTGAATTTTTACTTATGTCTTTGTCTTCATCATTTTTTTAACTTCTTTTTTTGTTTTATGTATAAGAAAATATAATTTAAGGCAGATTTTGGTAAAAATTACACACAATTGTTACTTGTTTTACTTATTTCCTCCTACATCATCGTAATTATTCATCTTAAATGCATTTTTAGTTTTTTGGATTTGATCAAAAAAATGTTTTGTTTTTGTTTTTTTATCTTAATGCTTTTTCTTGTTTTTGTTTTAAGTACATTAATTACATTACTTTTGTTTAAATTTAAATTTTTTTATTAATTTCACATTTTTTTCTTAAAGATAAGGCGCGAAGGTGCTTAAAATAAGCTTGTACTTTTTTCGTGATATTTTTTCCACTTTATTCCTTTTTTTTTTGCATCAAATTTTTCCTCACATTATTTTTTTTCCATTATTTTTCACAATATTTTTTTCTTAGCCCGGGAGTCCGAAACATTTATTTATTTTTTTTTTGCCGAGAGTTAGTGTTTCACAATTATCAGTTTTGTTGACATTTTATTAAATGAAACATGTTATTAAGGAAAAAATTGTGAAATGTCCTGTCGCCTGTAAATTATAAACCGATTGTTATTCTGCCTGTAAATTAGGTGAGAAATTAAAAATTTCAAGTTATTTGTAACTGTTCGATGATGATGCGCGATTGGGATGTCTCAATCGGCTGCATTAGAAACAACTTGAAATATCCGTTTATTGTTATTGATTTTATATATATATTGTTGTTATATATAGTATCTGGTTAGCCGTTTATTGCATGTGTGTAAACGAAAGATTATTCGCAAAGTATGTTGCTATCTGTTATATAATGTCCGGTAAACTGTTATACTAAATCATATATTCCCAAAAGTTGTATATGTACACCGAAATTGTTATTCCAAAGTTGCTTCCTATACTCAAATAAGGTGCTCAAAAATTAAATGGTTGTTATTACATTTATTGCAATTATACGTTGTGCTTAATACGCGCGGTTGAGTGTTATATGTATCGATACATCAAATCAATCCGAGTATAAATGTTTTGTGTATTATGTCCATTTGGTTGTATACGTGCATTCTATGTTATTATCGTATTAAATAAAAACGAAATTATAAAGTTGTAGTTCTGTCTAGCTTTTGCAGCGATGATATTCGACAACAAAAAGCCGAAAGAGCATAGAATAATCATATCATTTGGAAGGATGTAAGTTTGCAAACAGTTCGGGAAATAAATGTATAACAAAATTGATATGATTAATTTATACTGGTTTCGTCTTGTTTTTGTTACTCTATATATTTATTTATTTTTCTTGTTGTCGTTCGAGCAATAATCTAAGTGTTTTACTAAGCTATCAAAGTTATTGCTAGAACGAGTGGTTGGAGGGAAAACTAAACCTGATCGCGGGAAAAAAGTGTTTATTTTCCAATCATTTCGAATACGCTGGAATTCTAAATGGGTTTATTTCTTATATTTTGTTGCGATCATTAATTCGATTTTATATTGTTTTATTTAATTCAAATTAAAAGGATTTTTCGTTTTGTTTTAATTTTAAAACTGCAGTTCGTTTTATATTTACAATTTAAATTTAGCTCGTGTCGAGTGCTTCAATCGTTTCAAAAAGCCGAATTGTGGCAGTCGACGGCGATGTAAACCAATAGAATGTTTATTTTTTTTTTTACAATTTCTATATATCCAATGCCTCTTAACACTAGTCTACAGTGTGTACAAGAATTATACCACTTTACTAAATATAGGCAGACGGTATATGTTCGAAAGTAGTTTTGTATTTAAATACAAAAGGGAAATTGTTGGACTTCTTGTATTAGTTTTCCGTAAGATGTTTCAATTATTATTTTTTAAATATTCAAACAGGCATTGGGATAAGTAATAAACTAGGGTTTTCAAATAAAAAAGAGATACTTGTTTTTCTCTCACACGTTAAATAGAAAGCTTTCCATTGGAAAAAATGTCTGGTTGGTTTTCCATTTATTTTTTGGGTTGGTATGTGTTACTTTACTTCTTTGGTTTTTGTTATTTTTTTTTTTTTTTTTGTATTATGAATTTACACTGAAATTGTTTTGTATTCTTCTTTATCGGTGTACTATAAAGTCGGTATTTGTCTGTTTTATTAGGTTATTGAATCTTTAAACAAATTTCCCATTTCTTCCCTTATGGTTTTGGTTTATATCTGTTTATCTTTTAAATTTGTTGGTTTGTTGCTGATTAGAATAAAACTGGAGATGTATGGCTGTATTTGGAATGTAACAATCATCAAATAGTTACCCATATCCTTTTCTAAACATAATCAGATTGTGTTTGTGCTTATGAATTCCATTGTTTTTATTTTCAATTACTTGAAAATACTTATAACTATTGTTTGCATCTGTTTATTGGCTATTTTTTTTATATAGTATTCACTCATAATTAAAATACCTAAGAATTTACATTTAATACATATTACAAAGTCTCGGTTTCCTTTTTCTTTTTTTTTTTTTTGGTTGGCTAGGTGTTTTTCTTCCACCTCCCTTTTGAAACTGACCATTATTTTATTTTTTCATCGGGCTCGGTAGTCCGGTTTTGATTTTGCTTTACTTTGTACAGTAAGTATTCGTTCGAAATTTCAAATGCTAGTTAAATAAGCAAATATTCTCTTTGTTTAAGTTGCATAAAATTATGATTTTTTGCAATGTTTTACAATTTTTTTGTGGTATTTTTTATTTTTTTTTGTTTTTTTGTTTTTTGAGAATTATTCTCTTGGTTTCATTTTATATAAATAGGCATTGCTGCTATACTTTGCTTTTTTGTGTGTGTGTGTGTTTCTTTTTTTACATTTACAAATAGGTTTTCATTATTTTTTTTTTTAAAAATTTTTATCTATTTTTTGTTTCTTTATTGTTTTTTAATATATTATAAAAATATTTCTGGCACTATTGTTCAAACTAATACATTTTGGATTTGCAAATAAAAATTTAACTATTTCGAAAAGAAATTATTTTCTTCGAACTGAATTTAACTGTCCAAAAAGTTTATTGTATTTTAACTGAAAGTATACAGTTGAAAAATGTCTAGAAATTTTATTTTTTATGTCGCTTGTATTTTTTTATCTTTTATTTTTTTTGCATACTGTTGAATTTTTTTCTGTGAAAGTGTCCTCAAACGCAACGCATTTCGAGAGGATACCATGTTTTTTTTTTTTTTGGTTAATTGAAAATTTCTCAATAATTTATAATTACATTGGTTATGTTTTGTTACCGAAATTGCGCTGAATAGTTTAGTTGTTTTTCCACATTAATCGAACTAATAGTTAATGATAAATGAGAAAAAGTTTCTTCGTATTAACTAGAATCAATGAAACCATTGTTTGTGTTTAATGAAATCAAGAAATATCGTCTTAAACTCTTTGCCCGTAAAATAAAGATGTATTGTTTAAATAACTTTTGGAATGGGAAACTGTTAAAAATTAGCTTCTTTCCCAGCCGACGTTTTTTCGTCAGCAAGATATGAAAAAAATAATCAACGACATCTTAACATTTCCCCATCCCACCCTGGATTGTGACGTGAAAATATTTCACCGCGCTTTCCGCTAAATACCATGCAATATTTTTCTGGTGTTTTTGGATTCGTGCTTTTAATTTTAAATGTTTTTTTGTTTTTTTCTGTATTTGCTAGAAAAATATCTCCAGTATTTAGCGAAATGTGGGCTTTAATAGATTCACATTCGTACTATTGCAAATGATCTGGCTTAACAGTAAATAATTCCTGATTCAACAAACTGCGCAAACAAAAGTGATTGCGCAGTTCTTTTATACTATTGTAAAATATACTACAAGTATATAATAATACAATATATATTTGATTTACTTTCAATTTGTCTCGTGTATATATGGTTTCATCTGTATATATAATCACCATCTTCAGTAAAAAATATTAATATATAACTTTTTAAAAATTGTTGTTATCTCACACATTTAATTGAAAAAATTTCCATTTTTCCATCTAACGAGGATTTTCTTCGTCTTCGTCAGTATTAATAATCTTCACAATCTACCACTGCCTCGTTTGATAATTCAGTAGTGAACTTTTATCACTTGCGGATATCCTCTCTTTTCGTTGAAACAATTTATTTCTTCTTTCTTCTTTTTTTCCAATTTAAATATATACATTTCTAAAGTTTTGTATTTTACGCTCACTCAAATATCCGCTCTATAAATCTAATTTTTTAATTATTGTTTACGTTCTACGATTTTTTTTTCTCATTTTCCTTTATCACTAAGTATTTTATTTATTACGTAAATTTAATAATAAATATCTGATCACATTTAGTTGCAGTCTCCGTTTATTATTTTTTCTTTTATTTTTTTTTTAGTTTGAAAAAATTTGTTGATTTTCTTCTTTTACTTGCTCTTTGTTTTTATTTAACGTGTTTTCATTTTCTTTACTATTTTGCAATTAGCTAAGTGTTTTCTTGTTTTAGCTCTTTGAATATGTCTTCTTTTTTCTTCAAATTGAAATTAAAGAATCTAATTTATTTATTTACTTTTGTTTTTTTTATTGCGTCTTTCGTTGGCTTTTTTGTTACAATTTTCTGAATTTTTTGAAAGATAGTGATAAGAAGATATTTTAAGATGAAGTTTTTCGAACAGAGGTGGTTGATTGAAACATTTTTATTGCTGGGATTTGAAATATTTTCAATAGGCTTACGATTTACGATTCTAACTCGAAAATTGTAGAGAATAACTAAACTTACAAGTGGAAAACTAAAATTCTTCCCAGCTGAGATATGTAGTTGAAAAATTACTCCAATGAATGTGCTGCGGTTTTCTTTTTAGATTAACAGTTTTATAACAAATCGCTAATATGGCTTTTTTTTACCTTAATTCTTTTAGCGATAAATTTTTCCAAGAAAAACATTCGACGACTTTTCACATTATTGGAAAAGGTACGTACTATAAAAATAAACAAAATAACAAGCTTATCAGAAAATGTTTATACAGAGAAGCACTCATTTGTGCTTAAATCCATCTGTATTTTATCAGTAAGCATTTATATCCGATATTTTGAATTTCGGGAATTCGTTTTTACCGAATTTTGCTCCCGTTTATGATTAGTTTATATGTTATCTCAGTTAAATTTCGATAAAACCGGTCTTTTTTTTATAACAGCCTGTGTTTGAATCTTAATATTTCATAATTGTAAAATAATTTTTACAGAGAAGCAACATGCGTTAGAGAGTTCTTCATAAATAATTACTTGTTTGATAGAAAAGTGGTAAGTGGAAAGTATTGAAATCGAAAAACAACAAGACTAAGTTGAAGTTCAAGGTAAGAGCCAAGATTGACTTTAATGTTTAGATATGTCTTTTTTTTACATACATCATCGAATATTCCAGCAATATAATTTTAGGGTAAATTTTGATAAGTTCGTATTTAGATAATAAATGTCACATTTAACATCTATCATCTAAATAAAAGTAAAGTATTTATTAACAGAAAATTCAGAAAATTGATAAAATTTTGGCGCAATTGCATTCAAAGTTTACATAGACGTTGAAAAAACATAAACGAACATAAAATATAAAATCTTTTTATCACTTATTGTACAGATATACTTTTCCCCTACATGTAATATGTTAATATTAGTATGTATACTTGTTTGTGTTTGTTAACCCGATTGTTAAAAATACTTAGAACTTTTGAAATGCTCTCGACGAATCATTTTGGTTGGTTGATTGATTGATTTGTTGTTATGGTGTTAATCCTTCAAAAATAAAAGTTATTTTTTTAAATAAAATTACATAAAACTTATTCCAGTTCTATTGCTATAAATTGTTTCATTATTTTATATGGCGGTCACACTAATTACTTTCGAATGAAGGGTGCTGTGTTGTGTAGGTGTTTGTAAATTTACGTTTAGAGTTACGTTATATTTTCTTTTGTTTGTTTGTTTGTTTAGTTCATTAACAAGGGATGTATGATTTACCTGTTAATTCTTATAAAAAGGAGTCATAACAGTTCTCTATCTCGCTCTCTCTAGCTTATGGTGAGTCCACTGTAGAGGTGTTGTCTAATTAATTTAACATATTTTTTCTTAGTTATCATTATACTTTACTTCGTTAGTTTTTATTTATAGATTTTAGTTGCTTCTGTTTTTCTGCTTTGTATAAAAATATAAATTGTTATAAATATTTGGTATTTTACGTTGTACTATAAATTATCCCGGTTGTTCTCAGAATGCGTTCAATAGTTATAACACTTTTGAACGGACATTCCTTCACTATTGCAAATTAACTGGCTTACACTGATTTTTTTATTTTTTTTTTTTACTATTTATTCTCTATTGTAGTTCAGTCAACTGAAGATTGCTTCAAACACAAAAATTGTATCAAAATAATAGTTTTACCCACATTTAAATAAAACTGCTGTTGTATTGTCATATATATCTATACTTTTTACATTGTTTGTTTGTTGTTACTGTTGTTGTTTTTGAAAAATCACAAAGAAAATGCTTTGTCACACGCTATTTGCGTTGGCGTGCAGTTGATATCGAATGTTCTCATTGGTTATCGATTGTTATAAGTGTTCGTGTGTGTGCTTATTTTTTTTGTTATTATGCAACATTTATGTTGAAGTTATTGTTGTTAAGCAGGTGTTATATCTGTTATACTATCGCTCAGCTTCAATATATATATCAACAAATTTTGAATTTGGAAGTTCGAAATTTGCTTTCTTTTTATTTTTTTTGTTTATTTTTTATTGCGATTAACCTATTAACTGTTTCTTTTTTTTTTTTAAATTATATAAATTGATTATTTAAATCAGGATGTGAAACGACCAAATATTCTTAACGAAAGATTGCTTTCATTTAAAATATATTTACGCCTAACCGAAAACCGTGTGTCATTGCTCCTTTCTTGGGCGACAAATGACGCGCTATTGTAAACCGAAAATTATTCATAATGTGACAAATAAGTGATAAAAATTTCTCTCGTAATTATAACACAATCCACCGAAATATAACTAAAAGAACTGAATGAAGGTAAAAAAGATAATAGTGATCAATGGCTACTAAAAAAACGCAATCATATTATTTGCTCAGCTTTCAAACAAATGCAACGTTTACGCTATAACTTCCAACAAGATATGTTTTTTTTTTTTTTAACTTTAGCTCCTTGAATATGATTACTTTACTTTCGCATATACTCATATCAGTTTTCTTTTTTTTTCTTTGGTTTTCTGTGATCAGATTTTCGAAACTCAGGATGTTTAAGAGAAATCAAAAATGATACTTTTACGCTTGTTTCCATTTTTTGTTTTGATTTACCGAATATATTTAATTTTTTCTGGCTTCATATGTTTATGGTGATCAAAGAGAATTTATTTTTATATTTACTGTTTATATTTATTTTTCAATTCTTTAAATATAATAATACACCTCAGCTCGCTTGTTCACATCATCAAAACGTTTCGATTTTTGGAAGGTCGAAATATATTTCGCCAAAAACATCTTACCCGTCGATGATATATATTTACTTAGCTTCTTTTTTAACGCTGTTATTCTCACTGTATTCTTTTCGAAAATTTTATTTTTAGCATTTGAAATTCGGTTGGCCAGTTTCAAAACACCCCACCAAGGATACATTGTTCTTATAATTGTTTTCTGTTAAGCTTTATACAATATTTTCTTTTTCTGGGTTTTGTCTATACAATACGACTAATTCTTAAAAATATAATAAATCTTATGAAAATTGAGTTGGTTGTTTTTTTTTCCAGCCTGCTTTCTATTTTTTTATATTTTGGATTTTATTTTTTCCTATGGATTTTCTGTATTTCATTTCACTTTTACATATTTTAATGCTTTATGGCTCGCAATATTTGACATTTTTCATTTATGGAAAACTTCCATATTAACATTGCTCTTATTTCTTTTTTTTTTAATATAATTAATTTTATCATTTTATTATTATTTTTGTTTTCTGAAATATATAACGTAAGTGTACAAAGCATTTTATGCTTTTCAAAATTATCCTTATAACTTCTGTAGTTTACGTTCCATTGTGAGTTGCATTTTAGTGTTGTTTGAAACAAAAGTTCAAGTTCTATTTTATAGTATTATTTTTGTTCACTGAATCTATTGCTCATTTGGTTGAAAATTCATTCAATTTTATGTTTTTACCTTTTTTTTTATGCGTATTTGTTTGTAAGATCTTTATAGGTGGAAATAAATCAATTCTATTGACATTTTTGCTATCTGTTTTTATTTTTTTTTTTTTATTTTTAGTTCTGTTGCAGCCTATTGTTTTTGGGAAATATATCCTTTTTTATCCTTGTTACTTGTTTGTATATAACTTCGAGCCATGTTATTTCATATTGTGGTCTATTACAGAGTTTTTGCATTATTTTTGTGGTTTTAATTGGTAAATGGATTGCAATCATTCAAAATTTGTTACATTTTATATTGTGTAAACTGCATCGCTACTTTTACTTTTTTTTTTCTCTTATTTTTCTATATAAAACAACATTTTATTTTATTTGCATATTCTGCTTTAGACTAAAAAATTTATTATTGCTGGTTGATGAAAATTAAATTAATTGTGTTATTTAAATTTCTTGTGGTTAATAAAATGAAGTTTTGTGGCTATTGTGATTGTGGCTATTTATTGAATAATTAAAATGATTTCCAAGTATTGAGATATTTTCTGGTAAGATAAACATAATTCCCATTGTTACTTTATATATTCTCGTATAATTTTGATTATCAAAAGGATTTTTTATGTGGCTCAAATTATTTAAATTGTGATTATCTAAAAGTTTGTATTGAATTGGTTGAAAATATCTCATTTTACTTTAGTGTGTTTTAAACTTTACATGTTATCAAGACAGCATTTTCTGATTTTTGAACATATCCATATTCAATATCAAATTCATAATTGTCAATTTATATAAAAGTAAAATTATAAACTAATAAGTTAGTTAATGAGAAATAAAAAAATTTAATAAGTGGATGATAAATTAAATTATAGAAGACTTAACATATTTTAATTAATTGTTAGCAGCTTTAGGTGAGCAATTTATGTTGAAATTAGTCTTAATGGCTTTGAAATATTAAACGCAAATATCACGAAAGAAAAGAAAAATATCTCTAAAAATAAAATATAAATTTAAACTTTAATTTTTTATGTATATTTGTTCTTTTAAATTTAAACTTAATAGTTAAGTTAAATAAAATGGGTGTATTTTTAAACTATTTTTCAATCCATTTGTAAACACTGAAAATCAAAAATTTGTAAAATTATAGGCCGCAAAATACGTTTTCATGGACAGGACAAAATGTTTTTTTTATTTTACGGATAAATTTATTCCACTATTTAAAATTTGGCCCCTAGTAAATGTGTATATAATACTTCCAAATTTTGTTGTTTAATTAAAGTAGAAAATTTTCATAAAATAACTCAAAATGTAAAAAAAAATTTCTGAAATGGGATATAGGAATGCATTGTTATTGTGTATCCAAACAATGATTTTCACAGAATGCATTACCATAAATAAAGTAAAAAGTTTCCGACATTGTATAAATATTTTGTAATGAATTAGACGCAATTAGATGCGATAAAATGAGTATGATTATTATAAATCGATGAATTGTTTCATTTCGTCTTGGTTTGTTTTTAATGAATAGGAGTAATTAGCACAAAATTTAGAGCACTCTACAAATCTTGTGGAAAAGTAGTTTTATTTCGAGTCATATTCTCATTAGAGTATGCTCGTAGTTAGCTTAACGTTTGGCTAAATGCTGAGATCTTGAAAAAATTGAAAAGACATGACTTCTTACAGCTGAATTGTTAAAGCCAACTTTTCCTATGAATCAGCACATAACTTAATTATTATAAATTATGAAATTTGCAGATTGTAGGCCACGCTGAACGCTGAATTAAGTAACTGACTATAGGCAGTGATTCGGTGCTCGATTAATTCGGTACCAAAAATATGTTTTAAAATTAGAGTATTGTGGATTATAACTGAATTTATAATCGTTTTCTAAAGTGGGATTCAGGTTAACCATATTCGAATTGTTTTTTAGAAAATTACCCGATAAGAATTGGATTTGAAAGTATTACCCCTATATTTATATCGCAAGGTCACATTTTAAATCAAAAGTGAAATTATGCGATTAACTTTGAGTTTGGATCAGGTTAACTGAATTATATGTAAAATTCACATTTAGACCTGTACAACTGAATTGTATTTCTATTCAGTTGTTTGCGATTAGAATCGAATTAAATAATTGGGCCTGCATTGATATTCTATACCTCTTCTTAACTCAATTTCCTTTATAAGAAATTTAGGTTGTGATTCTCAATTCATGATTATAACTTTATAATTTAGAGAACGTTACAAATTGTCTGTTGCAACAAAAAAAGCGTTAAGCTTATTTGTTAGAGCCTCCTTTTAAATTTATTTACTTTAATTTAAATATAATGAAGAACGCTCAAATATTTCCCCTAACCCACCCAAATTCCAATTTTGATTGCAGGGTTAATAATTATGTTGTAAATAAAGATAAATGCGTGATTCGTATTTTAAAATATCAGATACTTTGAATAGTGATTGGATTGAGAAGCTGAATTTCTTTTGGAAAACACCATTTACCCTGTCTTAAGCTTTGAAGTTATTGCAAAATTTTTTTTTTTAATAAAGTAGATCAGGGGCTGCATTTAGAAATGTGTTACGATTCCATTTGCTCTTTATTTTTATACTAAATTCCTTATTTTCGAACGAAGCTTTTCTTGAAAGAAATGTAGTCATAAGTGTTATGGGGAATTGCTTTTGACACGTCAGTTACAATAATTAAAAGTATAAAATATAAAACTGAATTATGCAGATAATTCGTTTGATGATACTTTCGGAAATACTCTTCCATATTTTGATTCATTTTGCCTTCAGCTGAATTATGGTCTAAATATCTTTTAAAAATGTTCATTAAAACCAATTTACTTTATAAATATCTGATTGAGAAAAAGAAAACATTTTAAACAATTAGAATTTTTTCAATATCGAGGTGATACTCGACTCTTAGTATAAAGTATAAGTATAAGGAAAAGAAATAATTGTAAACAATTAAAAATGCGAAAATTTTAGAAAAAACAATTCTTTGTATATTTTTCTTTCACAGTAATCTTCATAGATCTCCTTATACTGTACTCTTAACGTAATTGCAAACAAAACGAACGCAATATTTACATAATCTAAATTATCTAAAATTCTCACATAATACAAATATCTGCTAGAATTTATGGATAAAAGTTAAATTAAATAAAAATAAAAAATAAAAAAAAAATAAAAAAAAAAATGGGAAAAGGGGTCACCGAAATTCATAAAAGAAAAATAGACTAGTCAAAATTTTGTGTTTGCTCCCCTATTCTAACCTTTGGTGTTGGTGTCTTACATGATACAAAAGAGCAGCTTTTGTGATATTTACAATTAAAACTAATAAAAGAATAAAATAAAGAGACAAATTGTGAAATTACAAAGGTATTCATTTGTTAGCGACATCACTGAAAAACGACGTTTACAATAGATATAACTTTGAATTATTATTCCGTTTATTTTTTTTTCGATTCGATAATTTATACCGTCTGTTACTACTGAAATAATTCACTTCATTTATTACTTTTGCTGCACCTTCGGTAATAGCGTTATTGATTATACCAAATTATATATATATAATTATAACAAATTGTACAATAATTATATACAGGGTAACTAAGGAATGTAAGACATATTAAAACCTGTTTTTTTAATTGTTTTTATATAACGAAAACAAATCTTCCTTACTTGTAGATTTTGTACATCAAATATAAAATAGAAAACAAGAGGTGATACTCAAAAGATTCAAGTTCAGATGTAACGTTTTTCGACAAAGTGTTTTATATACAAAATTAGTGCTTATGTTTCTCATTTTTGTTTGTTTTTTGTATTAAATATTTCCACATTACTCTAGAGCTAGCTTAGACATCAGATATATATTAATTTCTTGTTTTTTATTTCTTAACCTCATCTGTGTTGTAAACAAATGAAACACTTTTCACATTTGTTTCGTTTTAATTTTTTTTTGTTTATAGAATTCCAGCAACAAAACTAAAACTTTCCTTCTATTTCCTTGACTTAATTATGCAACCGACTTTCAGGATGACTTTATTTGGCTATTTGTTCGAGTTAATGATGGATAGGAAATTTTGATCAACATTTTCAAAATAAAGCGTTTTCGAATAATCCTTTTATTAAATTTGAAAAATTTGGAATCGGTTTTTTAATAACTTATTTGAAAGGGGGGATACGCGGAAAAAATAAAACTTTAAGATTCCTTCCTTATCTACTTCAATGATAGAAAGCTGTAAGATTAAATTTACTTATAATTTATTCCACTGGACTGAGAGGAGGGGATCGTAAAGTGTTATTTAAGGTTTTACGCCATATGATCTCAAGAGTCGGTCACAAAATACGTAAATGTTGAAATTTTCTAAAAATTTCGGGTGTTTTTTACTTGTTTTAAGTATTTCTCAAAAATTTAGATTTATTTCATTAACTTCAGATGTTGTTTGCGCTGCTGCAATACAGTTTACACTTTTAGACACACATATAAGTATGTTCTCCATTTGTTTTTGTTTACATTGTTTTTGTTTGTTTCACAATAATCACGTTTTTTAGCAAATACATTATCAATTCTTAGAACGTGCTTATATTTTTTTTGTTTTTCAAATAATGATGGAATAGTGTGAAGTCCGTTTGCTGCAAATAAATGTTGTTATTGCTGTTGTTTCTTGGTTGGTCTTAGACTTATTTTGTGAATTATTATTGATGATGTCTGGTAACAATTCCTATACAAAATATTGCTCGTTTGCGATGATCCTATTGTGTGATGTTTTTGATTTTTACTTCTGTTTCTATTCAGTTGTTATTTCTTGATTTTTGTTTTGTTTTTTTGTTTGTTTGTTTTGTTTTTTTTATTTTATTTCAAAGTGGTCCAGAGAAAAGGAAAAAGGTATTAGTTGTTTCAAAACGAAAACGAAAGGAAAAATTTATTAAAATTAACACTGTTTGCTGTTCTTGCTTTTGGTTGCATTTTATCTTGACGATTTTGTATAAGATAATTTTTTATTTTATTTTTGTCCTTAAAATCCATTAAATTTTGTGTTTACTTTCTTTGTTTCTTTCTTTAGCAAAACATTTCCTAGACGTTGTTTTTTTTTTTTTTATTTATTAATTTAATTCGTTAAAGTTATCTTTTTGAAATTTTATTTTTACTTTTTTTTTTTTAAATTAATTTTTGAAATGAAGGCCTAAACGCGAGTATATCGTCAATAAATTGCAGTCGCTTTTTATATTTGTTTTACTTTTATTTTACTTCTTCATTAATTCTTTAAAATTTTTTAATTTTTAATGTTTCTTTTTACAGTTTTTTGGACGTAAGCACACTACATTATAGGAACCACAAATGTTGTTAAAATTTTCTCTTAAAATTTTATATTATTTATGTTCTTTGTTTAATATTTGTTTAAATATAAATTGTAATTTGGTTTAAATTTTTGTCTAAAGAGCTCCTTTTCCTTCTTTTGGGGTACCTTTTATTTTCGTTCTTTCTCTTTTTATTCTTCTTAAGAAACAAATTAAATACGAATTAAACACAATCATTGATGTTTCTTCACTTCGTATTAAAAGGTGTTTTCGTTCAGTTGTTTTTTTATATCTAATTCCTTCCAACTGGTTTATTCCAACTGTTCCAAAAAATTTGGTGATTTAAAATATTCTGGTACAGGATCATCTAATCGCGAAATTATTTTGTAGATAGACTTCTTCCATGATTGTTCCGTATCTTTACCACCTTGTATAGCTCTAAAAAACTCACGTAATGTTTGTTCGACCACGTATCGGAAATTTGGCGGGACCTAAAGAAAAAAAAAACAAAAAAAAGCCAGTGAAATTTTAAATTATTTAACTTGTTTACTTCAAATAAATTTTAGGAAAGAAGTCATGCATAACGTCAGAGAGACGACAATCCAATTAAAAAATATCAACAATATTTAAAAAATAAAAATGTAAACACAAAAGCCAATTACGCATAATGCACTAATAATTTTGTTAGAAAAATTTGTTTTCCTAATTCGGCAAATTTAAAATTGTTAGCTATTATTTGCTTTTACTCTTACAGCATATACATAAAAAATAAGTCAACATTAGATCTCAGAAGCACTTTTTAAAACGTTCTTTTTGAGATAAACCAACGTTAGATGTTTTAGTTAAACCTTTAATTTTTTGAAAAACAATTTCACCAGAGAAACAAAATGTGTTCAATTAAAAAAATACATTAGTGCACCAGTGAAATTATAGAAAAAAACCAAAGATTATTCTATGTTCCTTTTGGTATATAAATAAAATTTTGAATGATTAATTTTTCAAAATAAACAAAGTTATGGTGACGTTATATTATGGCGCGCACCTGATTTCTGCATACCTCTATGTGGTTATTCCGATTATAGTGTAGATTTAGGACACGATATAATTCACTATCGCTACTAACATGAAGATCATCGGCATTTTTAACACCTTCAGTAACAGCTTGTCTCGCATATTTTTCCATTTGTATGTAATAGAATTCCCTAGAATAAATAAAAGAAAATATGTTTAAATCTTAGAAAAATTAAGCAAATATGAATATACAAATGAATAAGACAATTTACCCTACCTTAAACTTAAAAAGTGGAGAAATCAAAATTACGTCTATTTACACATTCCCAAAGACAGTCAGATCTAATTTTAGAAACTAAAGCAAACTTTCAACAACTTATTATTATTTAGGAAAATTTTAAAGATTATTGAAAAATCCATTCAGAACTTCAGGACTAAATTCTTTATAATCTATCAAGCCATTTTTGCGATATTTTATTCTTAAGAGTTTTAAACGAGTATATGACAAAAGAACGAAAAATGCTATAATTGAATAAATTTATCGAAATGACAAAAAATTTTATAAAAATATTAATTAAATAATAATTAATTTGAAGTTAACACCATGAGTTGACATATACCTATTTCTACCAAAGGGGTCAAAATGACTTTTTTGGGTATTTAATTGGAAAAAATATAAATTGACTAATGGTTCCATTAATTTCATCACCTCGAATTCACCAAGAGGTATCGATGATGGCCTTACTTCATCCTTGCCTAGGTAAGGGAACCCGTTTATGACGTATTTTGTAGCTACATCCGATGCCAGCCAAAATTTTTGTGCCAAATTTGTTTGGTTCATTAGGCATATATTGTGTAAATCTATAATAAGCTTTTGTCGGGAATAATTGTTCATCGATAGTTTATATCTTTTCCTGGTATGAAGCCCTTTTGGCTGTTTTCAATAAAATCGCGCCAAACTGTTGATATTAGAGGAAATTTATCATCGTTGACTCCGTTCAGATTTTTTATCAAAGCGGATGAAGCGTAAAATTTTTGTAAACTTGTTTCTACTCAAGGTTTGTCTAAAAAAAAGGAGGTCCCAATTTTTTAGACCAAAGATATGATATCTTCAAATTTTTGGCTTCGTATGCACCCCGTGCATATAGAATTACTAAAAATGCACAAAATTCTTCTTTCGTAAGCTTCCATTCCGTTCCTAAAACTCGCGAAGCCTGATTATCAAAAAAAATGAGCTACTTACTTCACCTTTCATTATTTTTTTCTTTGCATAGCCTGTTAAATAAAAGAAAGTAACCAAATAAATTGAGCTGCCAGATATAATAAAATTAACTCGAAGGGTCAAAATGACCCCTTTAGTAAAAATAGGTATACTATGTACATATCTCTGGAAGTAGAAGACAGGTAAAACTAAAACAGGGCAAAAAAAATGTACTATTTTAATTTCGTTATATTTTAAATTTTAAAATTCTGTAAGGGAAATTAAAAATCATAAATACATACATATATGTATGTACATGTACATATTGGACGGTAGAGGTTTAAAACCCATACAGACAAACTGTCTGGAAAGAAAGTGATTTAACTAAATTGAAAAAACACATCTCGTGAATTTTTTAAAAGAGCAAAAATATATGCTCACTTGAGTGTCCTCACTATGCCTGGCTGGAAATTTACGTTAATATTAAAACAAACCTTTATTCCATTCACAGTAAACACATTTTATCTGCTCAATTTTATAAAATTCTCTGGCGGCGACGACAACGGCTATAATGGATGGTTGCATAAAAAATGTGAATGCACTTCAAAGGATCAAATCATACGATTAGGAAGCGATTATAATCCTTAATTACTATATCCATGCGACGAACTATACCTGTCGTAATAAGGTACATAGATAAAAAATATATAGATACTCTCTAGCACAATGCATGTCTCTAAAGCTCTTCAGAAATTTTTTCAGTGCATCTAAGTGTCGAACGGAGGGATTTTATTAAAAATTCTCAAAGTATCATATAAAATAGCCCAGGATATGATGTCTCACATCCTTCATTCTCATCTATCCAACAAGGCTTTCCATCCATGCATCTATTAATTACGTCATTGATCCAATAAAGCAGTTAAATACAAAATTAAACACTCTTTGAAAAAAAAACCTTTTTCCACACAGAGTCCTTTCCTCTGTCCTTAGTGAAAGGGGTGGAGGAGGGAAAGAGCTATTATAGCGTCTGCAACAATGGCAGAGGGTTAAATATTTGTTTTCTTAAATAGTTCCTCTTCTTTATACGAGAGGGACTACTCGACTTATTCTGTGCTGTTCTCGTGTACAATGTGCATAAAGTGGATGTAGCACATCTCCTTCTAAAGCGCCTCCCAACCTTACCTCCTCCTTCTGGAGTACCACCGCTGGAGCCCAGAAGCAGAAATCTACAGCCCCCAGCAGAAGCAGCCCGGAGTTAACTCCTTTTGGGGCCCTGGCCGGTGGTGGTGCTCTACATGTGACAAAGTTTCCTATTCCCATTCCGTAGACCCTTTTGTTTCACGTGTCTCCTGACACCGCCGTGAAACCTGGATTTGTCCCTCACTCATTGTACTAGGACGCGAGAATCGAGGGCCTCCGGTTAAGGCTAAGGTATGATGATGATGATGATGGGTCTCGGTATGGAGGCAAAGTGGTGGCTGGCTGGTGGTGCCCCGAAGAATCTGCCCGCGCGCCACCTAAAGCCTCTTCTTCTGTTGAGCCTGTGCCCCGTGTGTTTCCCCAAATTGCATAAATATAAGATAATGAAAATGGGGAAACTCGAAAAGAATACGCTCGAAGCAGCGGCGCTTTGGGCGCCATCTAGGCGTACGGTAGGCAAAAATTATTATCCCCTCTAATGTGCGCCTCGTTTGTTCCGCGGGTTTAACCCCCTCATGTCCTCCTCCAACTCTCCCCGTTTTCACCCCCATAGTGACATTGGCTCCGGGTTCAGGGGCTCTATAAACCCAAGCTCGGGCTCCGCTGATGCCGTTTCTGTGCCGTCATATACTTCCACCACCTCCCACATGTGTTGCATGTGACATTCAGCGCTGCTGCCTTTATCATAAAAGGAGGGAAAAAAAAAGTGAAAAGTGTGAAAAGTGCTCTTATTTGCCTGTATAGTGGGTGTTTTAGCACTAAACTGAGCACTCAACTTAAGTGAAGTGAAAAGACTAGTTTGAAGAATACTAAATAAAAGCAGAGCACCTCGGCCGGGCGAGAAGGGGTGGTATGGAGCCGTATTATGGGGCTAAGGCTTAGTAGTGTTTACGGCGAGATGTTTGTATGTGCACATGCAAAGTATGTTAATTGAGGAATATGCGAAGAATGCTCTCCTCTGGGATTAAAGTGAATATTCAGGGGGCTCCGCGCACTGAGGCACCTACAGCTCTGGGTGTTGCTTCAATGCCGCAGAGCAGAAGACCCCCGTCAAGGGCTGCTTGTGCATCACTGTAAGGAAAGTAGGCACTATTTGCGCTAGATTCTCAGTTCTCGGCTTACCTACATTAGAGGAAATTCTAACTTAACTTCTATTTCTACTCGTATTATAGAACCATTCTGAAGATGGAGGCGGGGGCTATCTTATTTAAGTGACATTAAATTACTTCACCTTTTTTCCTGCATAGAAGCACACGTCTTGTTCTTAGGTGCAATACCGAAAGAGTGTGGGGAGGGGGATGCTAGGTGCTCTTAGAGGCTGGGGTAAGCTGTTTTGGAATGGGCCTCTACCTCATCGCATTAAGAACAAGATTACTCTTACCTAAGTTGTAGTTTTTGCCTGGGCTAGGCCAAGCCTGGATGGCTTTTCATTAAGATTTGCCCTCTTTTCGGTATTTCGTCCAATTCATAACGAGTGAGTTAGTTGAAACAAGAATTGCGAAAAAAAAAGGAATGTATATACTAAAAAGGAGCAGCTCCTCCTTTTGATTACAGCATCGTGTCTAGCAGCTTAAGTAACACTTTTTAATGAAAAATCCCTTTTAAGTTGTTATATGTGAAACTTGCGAGTTTTCTATATTTTTCTTCTTTTTTGTAAATGGTCTAATGAGTCTAAGCTGTTATGCTATGGAGCCGCTGCCTGCAGCTCAGGTATACTAGTTGGTGAGATAGTTTGCATGGGTTGTGGTGCTGTTGTTCCAATTTTGGACGAATTGACGGTAGATTTAAAAGGAGGAGGACGATAAACTGGTTAAAGGTCCTTGACTTACATATATTTCACTGCAATTAAGAGATTTTCTAAGAATTGTGGACTCTTCCTGAACTGATATATATTCAAATATATTAGTAGCTTAGAGATAGAAAGAGAATATCTGAAAGGAACTTAAGACAGAAACTTCTCGTTCTATTGAATTTAAAGGCGAGACATTTAAGTGATTGATTAATTCATGTTCTGAAAACATCTTTCTTCCTTTTCTATATAAAGTATATCCGATATAAAACTTTAAATGCGACAAATGACAAACTCGACTGGGCTAAGCTAAGAAAAGGTTTACATACATACATAAATATACGGATCTTGCAAAAGAGATTTTAAGTACCTACAATTATTTGATTATGGATAGAATAATTCAATTATTGATCCAAAACTTTTTGAGTTTTAATGCAGGAAGAATCGAAATGGTAGACATACGAATAAAATGCCTTTTTTTACAAAAACCTAACTTGGTTGGAGCTCCATAATATTTTGTCAATTATTTTACCTTTTAAGATATAAAATACTATTTACGTTATATAAATTTTAAAATGGTTTGGATCCTACAAAATCCTACGAGATAACAAACATAGATAGCATATAACATGATAGAAAAGTGCCATCATACAAATTTCTTGAATTGTAAAGAATCAGGAAATGGAAGCCTTATTCAACAGGAAACAACAAATGATTTGAATATATTCAATATTACTGCTATTTACGAGAATGCGACTTTGTTCAATCATCCCGAATACACCGCGAATAGCCGCCGGGAATCCATCATCACTGAACAAATTGAGGGCTTCCTCGTAAAGTAGGGCGACATCCGTATTACTGTCAATACAACGAAAAAATTGGCATTCTTTAAGCGGACGTGTGCCGATAATCGGCTCAACATTGACTCCTTGATCAAATGGGTTGACATCCTGAAATACTGAATAGTGCGTGTTCCAGGAGCGTTGAACTGGACTAAGCTTTTGATATTGAAGCCATGCAATGAAATTGTAAAGCAGTTCCTATATATACTCCCTTGCCTCTCCCTCCCGTCAAAAGGTGGGCAAATGCACTTAGTTTTGTATACGAGTCCCAAAGCCCCCATTCTACGTAACCAACCGGTTGTTGTTTAGATGCGTAGGAAATTCCTCCTCTTGCATGTAGGACGAGTAGCTTCATCCATTTGTACAACAATTGCAGCTTGTGCACCTAGGTGCACATCGAATTAGATGTGCTGGGGGCGATATTCATACACACAGATTCGATATATGCGACAGTTGTATATAAGCCCTCCAATGCCAGATATTATATTGATTGGCATAGACCTATTTACAACTGTTATCATTCTATTAATAATGTAAATTTTAGGAGTACTGACCTGAACAATGGATTTCACTTTCATATAGAAGGTCATGCTTCCAGTTGACCCCTCCCCCCACTCATAGGTGTGCATATTTCACTGTATATAAATTCATTTGCATCTGGGGACTCTTATTGCCGAGGGCTCTAAATCACTCAGTTTTGATTATTCGTATGTAAAAAAATCCTATTAATTTATGGACCTTGTTTTCTTATTTCTTTGCAATGTAAATTAGCAAATAAATGTAATTTTGGGGTAAACAAACAAAAGCTATCCAATATATGAAGAACCTTTAAATATTGATTTGAATAAAGAAATAAATTAAAACAACAAAGTCAGAATTATACATTCATTCACATACTATGTATACATTCACTTAAAATATAATATTTATGAAATGATGTTTGTTGTTGTGGCAATATTTGGATGATTGACGAGAATTGAATGGAATTGTGGAAAATATTGAATACATAAAACATTAACTGGTTTGAATAAGTTTCTTTGCTTTGCTCTCCGTAGATATTTATTTTCATTTTTAACCAAATGCTATGAAGGAAAGAAATAAAGTCTATAATTTTGATTTTAGAATGACCTAAAAATTTAAGATCATGTAAAACTGACTAAAATTGTTTAACTTAAATATAACAAGAAATGTGCAAGTTTTCTATGCTTCTGGATAGCATCTTTATTCGTACATTTCAGGAAAATGGACACTTGGATATTTAACAGATTGCCAATTTTGAATTTTTGTAAACTTTATTAAAACTTGGAAATTGGATTAAACTTTCTACAATTTCAAAAGATTTTCATGTCTACTAGTCTACTACTTTGAATCTGATATGTATGGCAAGCAATTCGTGCAGTTATTGATAGTTTTCGCACCAATTTTACTCTTCTCGATTCAAAACCATCAACAAGACAAAGAAATGTGCGTACCGAAAAGAATATTGCTGCTGTAGTGCGAAGTGTTGAAGAAGACGCCGACTTGTTGGCTTTTGTCCTTCGACTACGTGGAAAATTTTACGTAAGTATCTTGGCTTACGTGCCTATAAAATACAGCTCGAGCAAGAATTAAAACCAAATGACCATCGTTTACGTCGCATTTTTGCTGATTGGGCTAATTTGAAACTGGCCGAAGATGAGCATATTTATCGAAGGATTATGTTTAGTGATAAGGCCCATTTCTGGTTAAATTACTTCGTGAATAAGCAGAATTGCCGTATATGGAGCGAAAACAATCCTCATGCCATTAACGAATCACCATTACATCCATTAAAATTGACTGTTTGGTGCGGTTTGCACGTTGGCGGCATCATCGGTCCTTATTTCTTTCGAAATGAAGAAGTAGCTGCCGTTGCGGTGAATGGCGAGCGCTATCGAGCCATGCTGACTGATTTTTTGTTTCCAAAAATTAATCAGCTAAACATCGACGCCTATTGGTTCCAACAAGACGACGCAACTTACCATACAGCGCGCTTAACCATCAATTTATTGCAAAATCAATTTGGTGACAACTTCATTTCCAGAAGTGATCCTGTTAACTGGCCCCCTTGTCCGTGCGACTTAACGCCTCTCGATTACTTTTTATGGGGCCATGTTAAGTCATTGGTTTATGCCGACAAACCAGTAACTCTTGAAGCATTGGAGGCCAATATTCAAGCCACTATTGACGCCATACGGCCAGATTTATTGGAAAAAGTAGTGAAAAATTAGAATGATCGAATGGACTATGTAACTCATAATCACGGCGGACATATGCCGGAAATCATATTTAAAAAATAAATGTCATAAAATTATCTACCAGAATATAATAATAAAAAACTCATTCCAATAATATTTCTGTCTTGTATTATTATTTAAAGTTCTCAAGCTCTTAAAAAAACATCCGTTATTAAGCGAGGATCATAATTGTCTGACTTTTACGAAATAAAATTACACTCACGCGTAGTTGTGGTAGATTAAAATGTAGGCTTTTTTTATATCAGCAAACCCCATGTTACTATCCTATTCATTCATACTGCTGTTATAATATAAATATAATAAATACTACCATTCTCGAATGACGCTTCGTGAGCAGCAATCAATTAATTAATGGCACTATCCTACTCATATTGAGATACATGCGCTTACGGCATAACTTCCCTACTTAAACGAACAGCTAAAGGTGCTTCATAATTTCTATCATACGTGAGCTTATTCATTATTTCTATTTATATAATTTAAACCATCTTAAATTTACAAAGCTTTTTAATCGCAATATTGTGCTTGTTTTAAGTACACTCTAAAAAATAAGATGAGATTTACTTCAATTAATGTATTAAAGGGATCTATAGGGATATTTTGTTCAAATTTAAAAAATGAACTGAACTTTTAATAACAAAATGGTTAAATGTGCACTCCTGATGTAATTTCAAATCAGTTTTGTTGCATTTTTACATCAAATTTGAGAATCAATTCTATTGAAGTTCTTACAGATATTTCTTGGTATTCTTAATCAAAAATCATTGTAACAAAAATGTTTCACCAACGTTAATTTATAATAATACATTGTTGAGTAGGCTGAGAGGCACCTTTTGAGTGCAAAGGGCTAATTCCATCATTTATGTTGAATATTAATCTTTTAAGAAAGTTTCAAATTTCAACGACAACATTTAAACTTATTTGATTATTGAAAATTACAATAATTGAAGATAATCACTTCATTTCTCTTCATGTATATTGTGGTGACTTCTTGGTAATTTCTTTTTCTAATTACGCAAGAAGAACAACATCAAAATGACATAATTCGTTACAATTTGAAGTCGCGCAAATAATCGCCTCCTCTTTCGGAATAATTCAAACGGAAAGTGGCACAAGGGGGAAACTGCCATCGCAAAGGAGTCTGGTGCCTGGAGCCTAGAGTCCTGGTCCCACACGATGCTCCTACATTGAAAAGCTACTAGTGTCAAGATGATGATAGCAAACAAGCCGGAAAATAAAAACAAGGATTCGAAGAACAAAGTGTAAGAGGGGAAAATAGACAAAATCCTCCCAAGGATATGGCAGAGAAGTTGCAAAATGCATCCATCAACCCGCCCAGGCTCCACTATACGTTTAGTATAACGGGGTATGGAATCACCGACGACGTCGACGTCGTGGCGCCTGCATGTTTGCCTGTCTCCCTGTGACATTTCTGATTAAATGTGCAACTCGGCAATTTTCTTTACAATTGCTCTGAAAAGATGATGTGTTTGCGCGCTTATAATTGCGCTAATACAGATTTCTCTCCCCCGGCGTCACATGCACAACATTTTTCAGTACATCAAGGATGAGAAATTGCAGAAATTATTTTTTTTTTTTTTTATAGGAGAGGAAAGGAGTTTAGCCGGCAAAAATATAAAAAAAAAAAAAGTTGACACAGGCACTGACTTACTCTCCTCCGCACAGTAGAGTCTCTTGGTGATGATTCCTAGTCAGACCTTGACTGGTTTCCAGGGACTATATTGTGCCTATTTCCTTCCCGCCCTTATGCCTGGGATTATGCAAGTCTTCCAACATCGCCTCGATTAGACCAAATCCACTTCCACACAGTGCATGTGTCAGATCCGATGAAAAATTCGAATATCTCGGGATAAAAAAAAAAGATGGCCATGCAGAAAAATTCCTCCTATTCCCGGATGATAGTGTTATTGCCACCAGTTGGAGGCATTGATACTGTCACATCCACTCAACGATTTTTTTCTTCTAGTTTTTTATTGTTTGAGTAATTTGTAAGATTGGTTCCCGGAAAATATGCAAAAAGCGGGAGTTGAACTGAAAACGCCTGAGGGACAGTACTCTTGAAACAAACAAAAAAAATTGCGCGCTGAGAAAAAACAGAGAAATTTTTCCCATACACTAGAGATCCTAGTGCCGATGGGCTGGTTAGGGACTACTATGCTGCATTCTGAATTTTATTTTTTTTCTTTTCCCAGAGAAAAAAAGGAACATTAACGAACGTGTTGGAATATAAATTATTATAGGAGATCCTGACGACTTTTGGTACTTTTCTGATTGTCTCTCATTTTGAGGAAAATCTACGCTGCCACCAGAGCTCTAGGGGATGGATAGTGTGATGATGCATGGTATCGGTGGCAATGGTGGCGTATTCCGAACGACTTTTGTTCCCTACTTCCTTTCTGGTATGAGAATAAGTTGTAAGAATGATTAGCACCCTCACCCAGTCCCATCCAAAGCCCTGACGGCTGTTTGAGAAATGGTGGGAAAGTGAGAGTAATAATGCACAATTTGGCAATTCATCTTTTGTTGCTAGCCCAGAATTTCTAAAAGAATATTCTGATTTTTCTAAAGTCACATTTATATTATAAATTTGAAATATTATTAATAATTGAAATAAAGTAATATTTTTAATTTAAAATAGATTGAGGTGAGACAGGGGCGGATTAACGCACAGGCACAGCAGGCACTGAGAGGCGGCATAAATTTGGAATGAATTTTTTTAGGTGAGTTCGCTCGAAAAAAAATCTCATCGTAAACACTTGTAATACAACAAAACTTTTTTCACTGTTTTTCAATCTACTGTCACTCATTAAATTTAACTAATTTGATAAGCAAATATGTAACCAAAGAATTTGTGATTGTATGTGATATGCGATAATAATAATTTAGTATTAAAAATTAATTGCTCAACGAATTGAATTTTTATTGGAATACCAAATTTTTGAACTGGGTACTATATTTGAAATTTTATTTTATTAACATTTTTTATCAAATGAAAGTTTCTCAGCGAAAATAGGGGCGGCAAATCGAGTTGGCCTAGGGCGGAAAAAAAGTTAATCCGCCCCTGGGTGAGATCTCGCCAGGAATTTTGATGACAAATGTTTATTTTGGGTCAAAAGTGACGAATATGTAAACAAAATTTGTTGGCCGCTTGTACTTCTTAAGGTATTTATAATCTAGAAATTACAAAAAGTGACACTTTTCCATTACGAAATTTGCATATTCCTCAAAAATTGCGAAATAGAACAAGACGGTCAATAACGAGCACTTTGCATTTAATTTCGTAACTGCTAAGACCGCAGATTAGCTGGGAAACTTATAATTAAAAAAAAGAAAGAAGTATTTTGAAGTACAGGCAACCCTCTTACGTTTGACGGTTAGTTTTCAATTTTATTCATTAATTCATCACAACAAAGTTTTCACCTAAAACGATACAGTGAAAATGAAAGTTTGTGAAAAGTTGCAGGTTCTAATGAAAATTTGTTAAGGGAGAGTTTTTTATTTTGTGTAATTGTTATTATTTAACGACGGTTAAACACATTTATTATCAAAAGATATGTGAGTTAATTAATCTATACTTTTTTTGATAGACAAAATTATTATGATTTTTATGGTCAACGATTTATGAGTTAAGGATCACAATACATACTACCAAAATTCGTTCTCACATATGACCGACTTTAGGGACTCCACATAGCTAGAAAGTTGGAAAACTTGCAAGTGAATTGTGGTTTTATATTTGGCTTAAAGGCTAATTGTCATAGCAGTTCTTTTAAACTAGTTCTAGATTGTTTTCTGTGGGCACTTTTTAAAACTGAAATAGTACCTTGGGAGTTTAGTTTAAAAAATAAAATAACTAGAACGAAATTTAAAAAAAAAATCTAATAGAAAATGCAACAAACACTGCGAAGAAATTAGAAAAAGAAAAACTCAAAGAAAGAGCTTAAGAAAGTTGAATAACTAAAAGATGTAAAGGAAGAAAAACAAATAATATGAATATGAAAATATATAAATTTTTTTAAATATTTTTATACACATACATATATGTTTAGTATAAATAAAATAAACAATTCAAATGTTATACGTTTTTAAAAAAAATAATTTTTTTTGCATATCTCTCACTTTTGATCCTAACTGAAATTTTCTACGAAGTTTTATCAAAATTTGTGCAAAGATAACTATAAGACCTAGAGACGTTAATGCAGTTTTACTATATCTAAGTATGTTATTTCATAGAAGATTTTTCCCTCATTACAATTTTCAATTATACGAGTATATCCATCAATTTATAGTACACTGACATAATATTTATTTACATAGGGAAACTAATTTCTTTTTATTGTAACGAACATTAGTTTTGGACACAGGTTTTTCCTGTGATAATTATGGAGTAGGTATGTTCAGAAGAAGCGCTCTTTCGATTTTTAATACAGATATATGGTAGTTTCCAGGTTTTAAAGATACTTATCCAAAATCTGTTGATACTTATCAGTTTTCTTGCGAGCTAATACCAACAACAATGACGTTTTTCGATGTTGGTGAATATATTAATTGTATTGAATATATGTATGTTCCAAATTAACTAAAAATGCTATACAACATAACTAATTAAGTTTGATAAGAAATTTTAAACAACCGTCGATCGTCGTTTAGACAATCGTCGCTAAATATTATCTTTTTATTTTCACGATGATTACCTCTAAAAATATTGAAAATATAGAGGGTTATCAAAACGGAGACAGTATTTGGCAACATTACAATACAATACAATTCATTACATGCGACTGGTAAATCCTCCTTAAGAAAACCTCAAAAAAAATCATCTAAAAAGGAGAGGTTCTCATCTAGAACACCAAAAATTAGGTAAACTTTGGGAATTTTTTAAAGGAAAACTATAAAACATATCAAGACGATATTTGGCAGTTTGATACAATGTACTTTTATTTATACATTCAAAATTTTTTGGAGAGCAAAAAAAAACAAAATGGCGTCCGTTATTCGGCTTTTCCTACGGCATGTTGTGGAAAATTTGCTCCACTGCCGGGTGTCCACAGGTCGCAAATCAATCTCAAATCAAAAAATTCTTCATGGAGCCATACCTAGAATAAATTTATTGGAGGATGAACCAAAATTTTCAAAAAAAATATCAAAATTGACAAAATGGCGCGACTTTGAAATTTGAGTGCCCTTTTTCGACTTTTTTTCACAGTTTATTACTTAAAATAAAATAGTTAACGTAAAAAATATTAAAATTTTAATGGTTCATCCTCCAATAAAAATTGTTTTCTTTAAAATGAAACTAACTAGAAGAAAATCGGTTGAACCGTTTTCGAGTTATGTCGCCGGCAATTTTGGAAAAACAGGAACGGAGAAAAGCCGAAAAACGGACGCCATTTTGTTTTTTTTCTCTTCAAAAAATTTTGAATGTATAAATAAAAGTACATTGTATCAAACTGCCAAATATCGTCTTGATATGTTTTACAATTTTCCTTTAAAAAATTCCCAAAGTTTACCTAATTTTTGGTGTTATAGATGAGAACCATTGGCACAAATGTTCCTTAGGGTCTTACAAAAACGCGCACTAATTTGAGTTTAGCATCCCGCATATGTGTCATAACAATGGTTCCTACATTTTTGGTAAAATTTATTAGAGTTAGGAGAAAACTTACCAACTTGAACATTTTTCTCCCAAAACAAACAAGAAACAAATGAAAGTAGAAATTGCCGTTATATATACGTACTTTATTACATAATATAAAGGCAAGGTGGCGTTAGGCATAAAACGAACATTTCACCGCCATTTTCCCTATATACATAGGGCAAAAAACAATAAGGGTCCTATTGTAAAACCAGTAGAACTTCCAAATTTAATGATTTCAGGATACAGTATTATGGCTATGGTTAAACTAAATGTTATTTAACAGCTATTAACAATTCTGTTTAAAAGTACAAATAATTGTATTTTATTAATGCACACAGGCGATAGGCCCATTAGCAAATTAATAGGAAAATTCTCTTACGGAGTTCTTATTTGAAACAATAACGCTCACCATTAGTTGATGGAAATTTAAAAGAAAATTTTTAGAACATAGAAGGCAACCAAACCCTCAACCGGTTGCATAGTTAACTTTTAGATTTCGGAAAAAAAAATTTCCTCGATGGCAGCAACCAAACAAGAATTGCAAAATTACCCCTTTCTCATCGTCGAAACGAAGCCCACGTAGTTTTTAGTCTTCGAGCTGTGCAATAAAGACCTCCGCCCCCGTCCGTATTGCGTCCAGGCACCAAAGCCCAGTTAAACGTCGGGAACTAGATTGCCACTGCTGTTGCTGTTAAATGTTTAATCAAGGCATTTGCGCTAATTAGGAAACAAAAATCTCGCACAAAATCTTCATTTAAATAATAATAATAAAAGGGGCGGTAGAAGAAGTATAATTATGAAAAAAAAGCGACTGGCGTACTTTTAGAACGGTGCCAGTCCTCCGTCACACACATATGTGACATTAATTTTTTTTTCATTTATTTTTTCATAAACAACAAGGAACGTAAATCGTTTGTTAAGCATTTTATATTGTTCCACCGTAACCTCAAACGTAGCTACTTCCCAACTACTACCATTGCTCCTCTAACTGATTTGTTGTCCCTCCCGTGCAAGAGTCGCCACATAGCGGAGCCTGGAGCACTCACCGCATGCGGCGACCGAGGCGCTAGGTTAGGTGGACGGGGCGTAGGTGAACGTGACATATGAGAGGATCGGGTGGAGCTCCTTTTTCTAATTGTTATAACACCCGAAGCGAGAAATGCTTCCAAATGGGTGCTGCTGTTGGTAAGGTATCGCCCAACGGTTTTGGGAGCTCATTCATTCATATGAGGTATTTTCACACATAGCGCTCCCTGTTGGCTGCTGACGGGAGTGTGGTGTTATGGGGGTGAGAAAAAAAAAATAATGGCATAGGCCATAAGTATAGAGAAGCGCGGCAGAACCGCAAAACAGAAATATTCCGAGAAGCTGCTCATAAGGCACAGAGGCCACTTACTTAGTACGGTAGCACACCTTCAGGATAAATAACGACACCCGTGTTTTGCGGGTTATTTAACAAACTTCACACCTAACAGGGTGTCCAAAGGATTAGGTGTGAAAATGCACACCGTTGAGGTGCAGCAGGCGACGATGTGTTTTTGCGCCGCTAGAGCTTTTTTCTTTTTCTTTGATTTAATATTTTCTAAAGGCTCCGGTCGCATTATATCCTTGATACGACCGTAAATCTCTTTTCCTTACTTAATAAGCCATCTAGTATGCCACCTCTGACTGGCTGAAACAGTGCCTCTTTCGTCACCTTTTATGCCGTTTTAGTTCCTTTTAGAGGCGAGGCATATATGAGTGACGCCGTCGTCTTTGAATGAAGTGCAAAAGCAAATTTACCCTAAAGTTAAAAAAAAAAACAATAATGTCGTAAATGGGCACAAACAGGGTAATTAAGCCCCAAAGAGTGATCGCTTACGTGTGAAGTTAGCTTCATTTTTCTAATTGTTTATAAGAAGCATTTTAACTCCACCCTTTCATATACCTTACGAGATTTATTTTCTTTAAACAGAAAATTTAAGAAGAATTGTTTGAGGAATTTGTAAACAAATAATCGAAAAAAAGGAAACAAAAAATAAATCTTATAAGGAACTGGCAGATGTTCATAATCTATATAATACCCGATAACGATCACTTCCCAATTGCTTGCTTTTCCTCAAGAAACAAGCTTAAGAAATGGGAATAAGAAGAACATTCAATGTTTTCAGACGTTATTCACTTATACCTTCTACCCAACGTCTTACCTTTGCCTTCCCTCCAAGAAATCGGGGAGGACAAAAAAGGGACGCTGACGGTTATCATACAATACATAAGGGTTGCACCCCTTTTTGCTAAGACTCCTTAAGACATTTTTGACTGAAATGATTTTGGATATTGTCTTCGTCTTGCCCTGGTCCTTCTTCAGGGGGATTTACATGAGAAAGTCTTTGATTTCTTAGTCAACTTCATTCATAACAATTGCCCTGTGGGAAAGGTCAGGGTGCTGTGCTGAGAGGTTTTTTTTAGCGGATTTTTCAATTTTTGGCGGGAAATATTGTTTGCAGGTTTTGTAACGGATTTTCAAATGTTTTAAATTTTCTTTCGAAGATGAAAAATTGTACAGAGCGTAGTTAAAATTTTTTCAAAATAAGTAAATATTTTCACAGGAGAGAAAAGCAGTGAAAACTTAAATATCATTGCACAATTATAATTTCTTCATTACAATTTCAATGTGTTCACTAGTAATTAACTACAATGAAGTACCATAACATTATCGCAATGGTAATGGACATTATAAAGAACATGACAACTTTATAAGTCTGATATGTAGATGCCATAACAAATTGTTTTATTTAGAAATAGTGAAATAAAGAAGTTGTTTAACAAAAATGTATCCTTTGTCAATACAAAATGCATGCATACGCATAACATAGTTTGTTATTCGTCCATATTATTAAGGCTGTACAATATACGTATTTTCTGTACGTATATTAAATTTTAGTATCGAAAACGGCCGCAATGACTTGAATTAAAATTATGAATTTTCTTTTTAAAAACATTTCGCTCTTAAAAGGAAAAAGAGAATTCGATATTGCAATCAAAAAACTTATAGATGAGTTATTTTTTACTTTTTATAGCGCTATTTAGCAGCAAAGCTGATTAAAAATCGTTTGTCTAGACCAGATCATGACTTTAAGATAATTACAATAATATGGACATAGCAAAAAATTTTTTAATACTTCTTTTCGGAATATTTTCTATAAAATTTTATCTAATAATTTTAATGACGAAACACACTTATATATCTATGAATTCTGGTACTAATAAAGTTGTCGAATTTTAAAGTCCACAGTGCCAAAATGTTCAGTAAACGATAAAAACGATTATTTTAATAATTACAGGTAACTATTCTAATGTTAAACATTATTTATATGTAGAATGTAATACACTATGGAAATACAAGTGTTCATCACGCTCAGTTAAATACTTTTGAGTAAAACCCTAAGTATAAGATGGACTTTCCCAGTTTTGTTACCAAGTTTTGGACTTTACTAAGTTTGTAACTGAATGTTTAGGACTTTCCTATATTTGTTACCAACTTTCTGGACAGGGTTGGATTCAGGCGTCAGTGAAATGGAGGCAATGGAGCCTTCCTATTGGTCGAAAAGGACTTTACGCAAATTGAAACTCAACTCACTTGGACTTTGCTAGGTTTGTTTGTAAAATCAATTTTCAATTTGAAATAACAGTCGAGATTACTAGAATTTGTATAAAATTATTCTACGGGGTAAATATAGATACGGAAAAAAATGTGTTGCAATTTAAATCTCACTTTTAAAATTTTGTGGACTTTACCAACTTTGGGTGCCGTTCGTTGTTGTTGGGTAATTGTAACTTTATAACTTTTTTTTTGAAAAATATTGAACATCGTGTATACTTGCTTCCAACAAGACGGTACACAGCCTCATCATATTTATTTATACTCATTAGAAACTAAACCAAAAATGTTAGTATTTTTTTTGTTGATCAGAACAACAAAAGGATTGTTTTCACAGAAAGCTTTCTGTTAAAATTCCTAAATGCCTTTTTTTGAAATTCCCCGTTACTTATTTTCGCGAAAGAAATTAAACCAATACCGGCATCTGTATCAAGGGATCTGAATGCATCGTAGCTTACTGTTGAAACACATCAATAGCTTTACTCAAACTTAGAGTTATCGTAGTCCTTACAAACATTTCAAATAAACTAAATGCTCTGGCAAGGACCTACTGATGTACGACGACACCTGTACTTCCAGCATCTAGCGTCCAAAAGACAGGTATAGAGCGCTAAATTTTATGGGAAGCATTCCATCTAAATGAATCGCCAGCATCTGATCATAAACTTTTGTAACCCGAACCAAGCTTAGATAGAGATGCAATATCTCACTCAAGTCGCGATAGGGAATACATTAAATCTGCAACCTCCATCTTTACGGTTAACTGGAGAATTCCCCGGTGATAGAGAGCGCTGATGTGATGGAGAATGAGGTGGTATATTGAGGTGCTCAAAAGGCAATCGCATCTGTCAATTTGCGTATATATCTGCGATTTCTAGAACGGAGGTGGATACCCCCATAAAATAGAATGAGCACCCCCATCTCATAAAACTCGTAGATACAGGGTATATTCGTTCAATTCTTTTACCAAGTGGAGCCCAAGTGGAAGGAATAAGGCCGCCAATGGGCTGATGGATGGCGCAAAAGAAACAGAAACTAATTAAAAGCGTCGCGCGCTCCTTGCAAATCTCTTTTCACGCCAACAGCGATTTAGAAAAATCACAATCCGTGAAAGTGTTGCCAATTTCGAATAATATGTTGGTGAATGGAGAAAAAAAAAGACATCAGAAGAAAGATAATAGCATAGGGTTGGTTTGGTGACTGGTTTATGGCTTGTATGCCAAGGGGATGCCTTAGCTGGAAATAATCAAGTACGGGGGGTTGGTTCCATATGAAGATGATGCACAATAATAACCTGCATGCTGCATAAAAATCCTTAAAATGTTGAATAATGTGAGGCGTTCCTTTTTGAAAACTCACTCGCTTAGAAATGCATCTGTGAACGCGTGGGACGTGTCATATGTGTTGTGGCGCACACTTTACGACACTTTTTGTTTTCCTTCTACTGATGATTATGAGTCAAGTAAGTTAATCATAATGCTCGCTTCAGATAATTCCGATGAGGCGCCCTTTTCAGTCGTTGTCTCTTCATCCACCGGATTCAGCCAACCATTCCCATCATTCATCTCTCTCACATATGCGATGCCTTTTCTTTTTGAATTTTTAAGGTATGCATAGAGGAGGTATTATACAAATGATATCGTGGGAAAGTGCCAATTAAAATCAACACTTTGCGCATTCTGAAGATTTGCGATATGATAGAGATCCTTTTCACGTTTTTGATATCTGATGCGCCCTGAGGAGACGCTGAATAGGATGCTTAGGAGCTCTTTTCGCAGTTTGCTGAATACGTGAGAAAAATTTCACATGTCACAACCGCAAGGTTCACTGCATCTGTATGCAAAATTATTATTATATCATTTAAAAAGTCGGATATGACCTGAAAATCTCCTCAAAAATTGCCACAATTTGGTTCCACCTCTTTCATTCAAAAGTTTCGAATGTACACGAGAACCTCCAATTTAGTGGCGATTTACTCCTGCAATAATCGCTCCCATGTAAGACACGATTTTCTATTCATGCTCCTCTGTCGCAGTAACCGACACGGATAGATAACGTTTTGTATTAGTCCTGTGACGCCAACGGAAACAAATTAAGTTCCTCAAGGAATATGATGGAATATGCAAATTGGTGACCAGGCTGGCCATCGATTCGAACGGCACGCAACATACGTGTCATACGAGTGTAATAATTTTCCAAGTAATAAAGATTGAAATGTCCTGATAGAGCACGATGGACAATGAATGTTCGAGCGATGGAATCGGCTTTCGTTCTAAGCTATGCATTTCTTCACGAAATTGTCTTACGGACCTTAATAGCAAAACGGGAAAAACCAAATAGGACAAAAAAAAATAGAATCGATTAAAAGCCTTTTTGGGCTTAAGAGGGAGTTTTATACGCTTTTTCAAAAAAGTCTTCATACAACTAATATTGGAGATTTAAATTCTTGAAGATGTTCTAAAAAGAAATTGCAGTAGAAAATGATCGATTTTGAGTATCTTTAAATTGAAATTTTGAATATCGAACATTTAAATTAAATTTTTTTAGTTGAATTTAATGTTTTATAGTATACTTCCCATATTATATTTTTTCTCTATGCTATGTGATAATAAATAAACCAAAACTTAAATTCCCAATTCCCAAAATATCGTATTGGCTAATGACTAAACTAAATCACACTTTTAAATTTTATACAAACTGCTAATATATTTAAAGGTAACTGTTACTATTAAGGGATTTAAATTAATAAATTAATCTAGGAGAAAAAAAATAAATTGTTTGTACTCACCTAAAATTTGAGAACCATTTAACTAGTTGTGCTGTATTGTTCTTATTGAATTTTATATCCGGAAAATACATTTTCAGCACAGCTGAACTCGGATATCTTACCCAGAAGAACATCAGTTTTGCTTTCCTCAGGTGCATAGGAGTCAAAGTTGACGAGTGCAACGGAGTTAAGGATTGTTGTTGTTGACTATAATTTAAAATTGTAAAATTGTAGAAAAAAATAAAATCGATTTGTTTGTTTGTTAAAAGTTTAAGATAAAATAAAATAGAAAGAACTTAAACATTAGTAAATTATTTTAAAAGTTTAGAACATTTTTGATTCTTTTCGATATTAGTAGCTTTTAAGTCGTTTTTAAAAATATTCACAATTTGCTAATACTCCTCCAAAGATTAGTTTACGATTCTATTTCCTTCTTTTTGCTCAAAATGTACAAAAGTACACTTTAATGGTTTCTATATGTAAGAGATTTTCGTTAAATTCAACCCGTTTTCTTTTTTACATCTGATTTCATTTCCATTTGCCTTACTGTCCAGGTACAATAAATCTTGTGGGAAGCACTATAAGCGAAAGAGTTTTTCCCTGTGATTAGAAAGGCAAGGAAAATGATAGCTTGTCTTTACGACCAATACTCTCCCTCTGAACATAGCTGTCGTTAGCCGACGTCGCCAATTCGATACATGTTGTGAGAAGCCTTTTTTAAGTAAATTAATCGCCTTGGTGCGACCGATGATAGGCTTGCTGAAGATTGGCAAGAGGTAAATGAATTTATTGTATATAATCGACTGCAATAGGAGAATAAAATTGTAAGTCTTATAGTCGGGTGAGTCGCAAGGAAAAATGGAGGCCATTTGGGGGATGAAAAAATTAAAAACACCTTCAATTCAATTATGATAAATCGATAAACGGCGCGATAGAAGTGTTTAGATATTTAGAAAAATGATTTCGAATACTAATGAAAATGACACGACAAAAGTCTGCTCCTTGTATCTTGCAAAGCTGTTGCTCGTAATTCCTTCTTATAAGCATTATTGCATGAAAAAAGGAATGTATGTATGTACGATTTATAATAAAACATTTGCCAATTTTTTGTACTCTCAGTTTCCTGTTCAGTGTTTAATGACAATTAAATTATTGTAAACATAACAAAGATGATCAGGTCTATAAGCAATAACAATAATAGTGTGCGTGTGCAATTTAAGCACTTGTTTCTTAAACTTGCAAAACCCTTTTTGAAAATGATTTCAAATGAACCGTTAGATGAGGATAGTACGAATAGAAACAATTTTTTTTAAATGTTTCTAATCAATGTTAAAATGCAAGGTTCTTTTTCAAGTTGATTTTTGTAGTCCAGTGATATTTAATGCATAATTTACTTTGTTATATTTATTAATTTGTATCAGAAACTAAATTTCTTCAAGAGCGAAAATTTCATCTAAAATGTTCTAAACCTCCAACCTCGTGAACTAAATCAATTGATATTTTGCAAGATTGTGGCTATTTTCAATAATTTACTTTCTGGTCAATTCAGCTTAACAAATGTAATTGCTGAATTGTGCTCTATTGCAGAATAAATTGAATTTTTGAAATCTTTATATATTGAATACGAAAAATTATCATTATTGCGAAATTAGTTGATTAAAAGTAATTTAAAATTAAAAGTAAGATAAATTTAAGAATATCTTGAGTTAAACGTACTTCTGGAATTGTCTATTTGAAAAGGATATAGTAGGCTGTATCCCATCGAAAGATATGTCCGCTGAATTGCAGTCGGAGTTGCGATCGTTCGCATCCATAGCAGCCCGCAGGTGCCCGTAATCGGGTGAGCTGCCGTGGTGGGCGGCTGCAAGTAGGGCAGGATGCAACATTGTTGGTGGATGAGGTAGAGGCGGTGAATCTCTTGAATCCATCATCCCTCCAAGTCCAGGCGGGCTCGATGATATTTGCATGTGATGGAGCTGTGAAGGCTGTGGTGCGTGGGGCCCATGCGGTCCATGGGGTCCATGTGGATTAAAAAATGGACTATATGGTGAGAACACCTGGGATTCATGAAGCGATGGATTTGGTATAGCCACCGATGTTGGCAGGGAGACGGGCATCATTGAGGGCGGAGGTGGCGGTGGATGATAGTTTGATCGAGGCGAAGGGCTCTCGGATGGTGTGCTCGTTGGTGCGCCACCGCTACTCACCGGGGGATTACTGAACTTGTGGCTGTTATTATTCGGATTTGTTGACTCCATCTGGCTTGATGGTGGGCCAATCCCGTCCTGGGCTAGGATCCTGCTTACCGTTCTTGGCGTGATCCGGGTATCGGTCACCTTGTGCCTCTTTTTCTTCGGCGTCACCACTAGACTTAGTGCCTCATTCTGTTCCTGGTGATTTTGGTCTCTGGGCTCAGGCATGCAGAATGGGTTCACTTGGTTCGCGTGCCCGCTGAGTGCGTTCATTGAGTTGTATAGGGCCGCTGCCGCAACCGGATTTATGCCCTGCGGTGGTTTTGGTGCCTGAAACATTGCCGCTGAGGGCGAAGGTCGCACGTGAGGTGGTATATTTAGGGAACTTATGCTATTACTGTTATTATCTTGTTGTGGTGGCCCATTCACGTGCATCGGCAATCCCATGGATGGGAAGGCGCTGCCGTTCATTCGGGTGCCACTGGTCTGATTGCCTAGCATTGGATTGGGTGGGTGACTACTAATACTACTACTATTTGATGGTTGATTGTTAGTGGTATTAACTATGGGGCCGTTACCTGTTTGGTTCGTTCCGCCAGGCATTTGGGACCTTTCCGACACTTTTGTTCGAGGTGATTTTCTATCGAGCAGTTGTGACGCCATCAAGAGATCCTTATTCAGCTGTTCCGCAGCAGCCGCCGCCGCTTCAGATTGCTTTCCAAGGTACCGCCTCTGGTGAACGAATCGGGTAACTATCGAATCGACTAGGGTCGATAGAGACGCCGTTATTTCCGATTTTAGAATGTCAGCTAACCCCTCGAGATCCGAACCGGACATGGGCCCTATAGAATTCGTGTTCGATCGGATTATGTTGAACTTCTCCGAGATTTCGGACTGCATTGCCGACATTTTTGGGGTTTGAATGGGCGCCTGTTGCTGCTGTTGTGGCGGGGGTTGCGTTTGTTGTTGCATAATCTGAGGCGGAGGAGGTACCGGCTGGTGGTGCCCTACCTGGCTGGGGGGCTGATTCGTCATTGGTTGCTGTGGAGGTTGGCTCTGCTGTTGCTGGTGGAGTTGTTGCTGTTGCTGGTGCAATTGTTGCTGCTGTTGCTGTGCCTGTTGTTGTTGTTGCTGCTGTTGCTGCTGCTGCTGCTGTTGCTGCTGCTGTTGTTGTTGTTGCTGCTGCTGTTGGTGCTGTTGTTGTTGCTGTTGATGTTGCTGCTGTTGCTGGCGTTCATGGTGCTCGGCAGCCTCCTTAGCGATACGGGCCTGCTCTTGTTCTAGAAAGAATTTCTGCCCTAAGTACATAGCGGCCGCATTGCTGATCGCATGGTGGGGCGGTATGTGGTTTTGTACTGAATGCTCGTTAGGAACGACCCCGTGCTGCATATGCTGGAGGAGCGGATGGGCGCCGTTAAACGCCTGTGGCAGGTGGGCGTGGGTAGCCAGCGGATTATGGAGCTTTGACGACATCATTTTGCTCATCATTTGCGACAGCATATGGGGCGTATTTGTGTGTCCTGGCTGCTTCGATGTGAGCTCCTTAAGCGGCGAGACAACTGGGGATCGATTCGGTTGATTCTTTTCAATCGAAGGCGTATCTTCGTTATCGTCTTGCTCTATGCTGTCGCTGGCCGTGTCATCGATTTCTTGGCACTCCGATTCCTGTTCCATTCGGGAACATAATTGCACATATTTTTGCTGCATTTCAGCTAACTGCTCCTGCATGGAGCGGAGCTGTGATTTGAGGGCGTTCTTTTCCACACGCTTCTGCTGAATTTGAGGGGATTCCATTTCGTCATCGTCCTCTTCCAGCATGAGGCTCTGGATGTTTAGGCCTAGGTTTAGCCCAGCTGCGACTGCAGCGTACCGCTCAGCGGCGCTATTATCGTGTTGCTGAGGCTGATACAACTTTCGTTTTTTGCAGCCATTCACCTGCGGTTGGACGCCTCCCATCGATGAGGGGCTGGACCGCATTGTTGAAACAATATTTTCCACCCTCGCTCGCTTCATGTCCAGGGCAACGGGCTCCTGTTTAACATTATTCTGCCCCAATGAACTGGTTGCAGCAAGGTCCTTCTCTAGTTCAGCCTCTAATTCATCTTTGGCTTCCATCACATCGTTATCATCCGATCCGGGGGATCCCAGGGATTCCAGATCGGACCTTGAATTGATCCCCATCATTTCATCATCAAGAAGATCATCTGCCGCTGAGTTTGGCTCCTTTTTCGCGCAAACATTGCCCGAAAGTTCATGCTCGTTGTCAGATTGATCATCGATAGAGTCTTTGATCGACAGAGGAACTTCTTCGTTTTTCTGGGACGACAGACTCTTACCACCACTACCACTATTGTTACTACTGCTATTATTCGTACTACAATTATTATTGTTCACTGCACCACTGAGATTGCCGTTTGCACCGTTCCGATCGCTTCGATCGTTAGCACTTCCACTGCCACCGTTATTGCAACTGTTGCTGTGTTCACTCTTGATATCTTGCGCGCACGCATTGCTGCCGTTGTTGATGCCACCACCGCCACCGGCAATGCAATTATTGTTTAAATTTGTATTGTTATTGTTACTGCTGCTGTTGTTGTTATTATTATTATTTTTGTTAATGCTGTTGTTATTATCCGGCGACGATCGATCATTGCAAAGATTGCCACCACCGTTATGATGGTTCGCCGACACTGCTCGCAGTTCATGATCGAGCGCCATCAATTCCTTTTTGCCCTGAAGTATGTTGCGTAACATGTGGTGGGCTAGGTCATTTTGTTGCTGCTGTTCCGTTCTATCACGATCCCGATCGCGATCTCTTTGTGCGGGTGGTGTGCAACCGTCAATTCCACCACCACCTCCTCCATCTGTGTCCACTCCACTGCTGCTCGTTCGCCTAATTATTGGCGACGAATTATTCGAAGAGGCAGACTCAAAACCACCGCCACCGCCACCGCCGTGCTTATTTGACCCGCCGAGTCCTATTCCGCAATCCGTGCTGGAAGCCGATTCCATCGCGATTATGCTGTCCGGCGGTCCGGTCGCATCCTGTGCCTGCTTCACTTGCCGCCCGAAGAGCTCATTCAACATTTTGGCTGATCCGAAACCGTTTGGACCGAACAGACCAAAATGCTGTTGGCTTTGGCTCAAAAGCGCCCCGTAAATGCCACCACTACTCATGAATGATGGTCGTGAACTGAAATTCGGTATCGACGAATAACTGTTCCTTGGCTCGCCCGCGTCTACGCGCTGTCTGGTACGTTTGTTTTTCTTTAGTAGCTTATCACCGTACAACCCAAAACAGTCTGTGTCCTCCTCTGATGACATCATAAGATGAAACACAACTTTATTGGCCTAGAGACCACTCGGATCGCTGGTGGGGAGATCGTGTCTCCCTCGTGTGCGCTTCTCTCCTCCGTGTTTTTTTGCTCGTATCTTCGAATCGAGACTTCGTTCCCTTCTTTTTTGCTGTTGTTGTCGTCGCGTGGTGCCGTTCTTAACGGAACTCCTTTTGGGCCACATGCACAAACACCACCTCTTCCGGCGGCGGTTGTTTGGCTGTGTGCCCTTTTATAACCGTCCCTCGTCGGCCCTCCTCCTCGACCAACACTTCTCTTTCTTCTTCCCCCTCCTCGAAGACTTTTAAGTCGTAAAAATGCGGAGTGTCGGTATGTTCGCGATTAAAGAATTTCTCCGTCGGCTGCGGCGAATAAAGTTATATTAAATTTTTTTTCCTCTCCCTCTATTATGAATATTTTCCCCTATTTTTCGTGGTGCCTGCTTCACCTCAAGTGTTCTCAGAGAATGTTTTTCGCCTCGTTTAACGGTTGTCTGTCTATACGGCGGGACTCCTATTCCGTTCTCGTTTTGTCGAATTCGCTCGCGTGCCCCGTCGTCGCCGTGCGGCCGTCCCTGCACACGGCAGCTAGGCGGCCTTTCTCCTCCGCGTCGTCTTCTCCTCTCTCCTCCGTCGGCTTCTGTTTCACTGTTCTCTGGAACCACTCTGCACAGTTCCACCGCACCACAGCGCGACTTCTTCGCTGTCGTCGTCTTCCGTGCTCTAGCCAAGCTTCATTAATTTCTCCCTTCCATCACATAGATCTGAAAAGAAGCGAAAAAGAAACGGAACGTTATTTAAAAATCGGCTAAAGAAAAGGGCAAGTCGCACAAGCACCAGCAAGAGCGGCCGGCTCGGCTGCCTCTTCTGTTCATGTGGCGAAGTTCCCATTCCCTAAAAAAAATACTCTCACACACTTTTCAAGGAGCCCCAAGATTCTTAGTGGGCTCTGTGAGCGCAGCGCGCCTTATATTTTTTTCGCTATTTCTCTGTTTATTTTTGCGGGCTCGTCGTCCAGACTATCGCATCGGTTGTGTGCGTGGGTGGTGTGTGTCCGAACCCGCTCCCGCCCCCTGTTTCCTATCGACAAATAGTCGAGCTCCTCTTCTTGGAACCTCTTTGGTCCTTCTCCTGCGAGCCCTTTTTATCCCATTAGCAAACAATTAACTAAATAGCGGGACTAAATGGGTTTGTGGTGGTGTTAATTACTTTACTGCCATCCCTCCCGGGCACTTCTTCTCAAGGGAAAACAGTTCGCGTATTTTTTTTCTTCTAATGTTTTTATTTTATTTTTCTAATTTGCTTATGAAGGTATTTCTTGGGATGGAGCGCCTTATTACCTATGGTGTCACGTCAGGTGTGGGATATGTGCACATAGCGAAGTACCACATGAAAGACAGGAAATATTTTTAGGAATTTCTTCGCAAATCGGTGAAAAACCGAAAATAAATGACACGTTATATATGCTAGTATTTTTGCAAAATTGTTTAGCAAGATTAGAAGACTAAATATTAATTGTAAATTTTTGAGCAAAGTAATACAATCAAAAGGTCTTCACAAATTAACTATACACGAGTATGTATATGGAAGATATATGCAACAAATTCCTTAAAAATCGGTTTAGTAGTTTTTAAGATATGGTTACCGCCAAAATTTGATACAATTGGTTAGAAAAAGCTCTATAAAAATGCTTAGCGGCTAAACATAACAAAATTTTCTAAACCAAATGTGTTTTCTGTTTTTATATTACCCTATAGAAATACAAGATATACTTCTACTTTTTTCACAACCGCAATCTTATTTATAGTGCGCGGCAATAATTATCTGATTACGTCCTATTATCCCTAGCCAGGTAGGTAATTGGGAAATCAAAAGTCGAACAAATCTGGTTTTACCGATTTTTTATATTTTCAATGTGAATTATTTTTATTTTTAAACTAAAATATAGAAAACTAGTAGATGAACGATTTCAAGTATCGTCAATTCTTCTTTTCTGTTTAAATTAATTTATTATCTTATTTCCCTAGTGTCCTACTAATAGGTAGGTAGGTACTGTAAAACGAAGCATGACAAGAGTTTTTGTAGTTATTCATATAATCAAATCTTAATAAAAAACTGTAAATTCGTATTATGGAGTTCTTAAGGTCTTTGTATTTAATTTTATTATTTAAAAAGCATTTGTGAACCAGTAAACAAAGAAAAAAGAAAAATAACATAGACGAAAATTTAATGCAATGTCAACAAGAGCAAGTTTTGTTTGAAGTCCATAATTTGAAAAGAAAATTTATTAACTCAATTTTTCGATCAGTACTATTTTTTAGGCAACATGTTTTAAGTTTTGAACGCACAATCGATCGATCTTGTTCGAAAGGAATAAGAAAAGCTGTACGTGCACGTCTTGAATATAATCTTATTATACAATTTTCGGTATTTTTTGGTAAACTTGCGAGTGCTCTTGCTTATACTACTGTGTTCAAAAAGTAAGGTGAATTTTTAATTTAAACTTCCCGCGTTAACCGAATCGGACAAATGAATTTTTTTTTCAATTTGGTAGGACTGTTAGTGACATCTGTAACAAATTACATGTCAATATCATCATTAGTTTTTAGTTTACGCTTGGTTTTATGAAGAAATAAAAGTGAATTTGGCGATTTTTACGATGTCGAATTTTGTTGAGCAAAGAAGTGCACCGTCGTACACAGCACTGGTTTTTTGTGAGTTTTTCGCCAAAAACTTCACTCATGTCCACAACCACCGTATTTGCCTGATTTAGCACCGTGTGACTTCTGGCTGTTCCCAAAGCTAAAGAGACCACTCCGGGGAAATCGTTTTGAGTCGATTGAAGAGATCAAACGTGAATCGCTACGCGCATTGAAGGCTATACCTGTGGATGATTTTTTAGCATGCTTCAAAGATTGGAAAAAACGTTGGAATAAGTGTATTGTAGCTAGGGGGGATTATTTTGAGGGGTACGAAATCGATTTGGAAGAATAAATAAAAATTTTTAATTTTAAAAAAAAATTTACCTTACTTTTTGAACACAGTAGTAAACTGTGTTAAAAAGGAACTTTCGTTAAGTAGAGGAGCGGTATACTCATTGTTGAAGAAAATGTCATGGCTGTAAGAACACTGTGATTGTAAATTCAACAAATGTAAAATTAATTTTTATTAGTGAGTAATTTTTTTAATTGCTCGTTGATTATTCATTTTAATAATAAATAATTTTGATTTAATCACATTTTCGCTACAAAACTTAAATGCAGTTTTCGGTCAAAGCTGTAATTGTATTTAACCAAATTTTCCGAAATGTGCTATTTGTTTTAAATAATATAGGGTTACTTGTCAAATGTAAAATAGCCCCTAATGTTTTTAGTTTTTTGTTTTTGCATACTTTATGATGGTAATGATAGTCCATTCAAAAGAGCCTACCTTTCTGATTTGCTTAAACCAATAAAAGTAAGGCCAATGACATCGAGGAAGAAAAAGAAGAGAACGAAGTTGTTTGCTTGTATAGAAGCGTTGTCGGCCAGTTTTTATACGCTGGACTCAGGATAAATGTGGTGGAAAAGGCTGTCTTAACTGCGATTCTGAAGAAGATCTTGTAAAATTTACCTCAAGTACTGTAACAACATATCCCATACCTGAGGCTAGTTGTTACAATTGATTTAATATGTTTATTTTGCTTTGCTTAAGTGTTGCCCTATTATTATTAAAATATTTATAGAAAATTTAATGTCTAAATAAATTGATAAAATTATTAATTTAAACATATTGTTTAAATTTTCAAAAATATGTTTTTACTTGAATGTTAATGGTAATTAGTGTTAATTAGTACACACCTCTACACGCACCAAACGTTTTACTAAATAAATTACTTTTGTAATCGTAATTTGTTCACAAGAAATCCGTAGTCCAATTAGAATAGTATAACAATAAAGAAGTATATTGTAAATATGTGCAAAATTGACTTCTAATACTAAAATATTAACTTTTAAACTTTTTAAATATTTGCTTTTAAGGAAATATTCATTCCTTACTTAAGTTATGTTTTTAAAACATATTGTAGCTGTTAAGAGATAAAAAGTTGGTATTTAATACCAGCTAATGTTAAAGAATTGTAACAAGTTATGTATTCCTTATTAATGTCGAAAAAAATATTTTTGTTATACATTAATTACATCGAAAAAATGACATAGACAATTGAATTAACTAAATTGTCGCCAATATGATTCCTCTCTCTACACAGTCGTTTTTTCGATCAATTTTCGTAATACTCGTATATGTAGTTCTTTACAAAGTCATTTATTTCTTCTAGCTAATCTTTAAAATTAAAATTTTATTACCAAAAATAAATTATATGTAAAATTTTTAATTTGCGACAACAAGAAAAAAACCTTAAGACATATAATACAATAAACTCTCTTAATTTAATTAAGATATAGTATTATATTTCAGTACAAACCCCTTTAAGAAAAATGTTATAAATTATAAAAAGAAAAAAATCATATTTGAAATTAAAAATTCTTCTTCAATTTCTACTGCCTATTTCAAAACAAAGCTTAAAACTCAAGTATGAATTTGCTTAGCTACCCGCACCCTTCCTGTTTTCATAAAATTAAGAAATTCCCACAGGTATTGCTTCCACCAAGAAAGAAATAAGCGAAAACGAAATCATATCTCTTAGTCGGGCACACCCTGACGGGACACCCTTTTAATACTCCGTAGTCCCACGACCACGAATCCTCATATTGTCCGCGATCCTCAAGTGTAATTTCGTATCTGCCTGATAGATGACGACCGCATTTGGGACGTCGATTCCGAGTGGCGATATCTCGCACGTAAATGCGTCGAGTTGCGGGCAGTAAATACGGCGACATACGGTCAAGTAATTACGACAACTGGCCCTAGAACATTTTCTAAGGGAACGGAACTAAATTGGCTATTTCCTTATTTTTCCGGCACGTATCTACCGTACGGAGAGGTCCCGGGCGGAGGTGCTACCCAGAATGCCATAAAGTCCACTTCCACTGGACGTTAACCCCCGACGAAGAGGAAACATACCTGGCCTATATCTCAGTGCGGGAAAGGTAGGCTCATATGTGCACCTTCAACTTGCGAACTGATCGGAAGAAAGTAGTAAATATTCGCTGTATGACGGACGGGCTCCCACCTTTCCTCAATACTGCACGAAACCAGCGAAACAATACTTTTCGTGGTTCAGCGATTTTTTTCAGATGAGGGCATTTTCCGGAAATTCATAAGAACTACAGAGGAAGCCGGAAGCGCCAAATGACTGATTTTTGTATCTTTGTTTTATTTTTAATGAAATGACCCTGGAATAATTATATTTAAATCTCTAAGGAATTCTTTTCTTTTCTCATTTTTAACCAACTTTTAAAAAAATTTTTTGTTTTTCCTATGTAAGTATGTATGTACCATATATGGATAAGTTCGAGATTTTCTCAAAAACTACTAAACTCATTTTCATGATTTATTCTCTGATGTAATCTATATACTTCTGAGAAAATTTTAGTATAGGTATAAACATTAGTATATAATAGTTACGATATTTCCTGATTCAAATTTAAAGACAATTATGAAGAACCTGCTTACTATGGTATCATTCTGATAATTATAAAAAGTATTATACATAGGTATAATCTGGTATAATCGTATTTCCAAATTTCTTTTAAATCTTAGTGGCACTGTGTGATACTAAACCCCCTATTATATCTTAAATCCAGTATAAATTTTATTAAATGGTATTTACATTGTTAGTTAGAAAGACATTTTTCTAGACCATTCAGCATAATTCTAAAATCATGCAGTTTTTATCGGCTCAAGGACTCCAATGTGTCAATTATAAGTTACCAGCTATTTCCAGCAATAGCTAACCCATAGTAAGCATTTTAGTATGCCAACTTAGGATTATTTGCGGTATAAATTACAATTTCTCTATATGTTGAATAAAATATTAAAAAAATGATAGCCAGTCGTGGAATGATATCAAGAAAACAATTCTATCTGTTTTTATTCGTTTCGAAAATTCATTCATTCATCAAAGGTAATGAAGTCAACAATATTACTTATTACCTATTTTTAAGACTATAAAGTTTACGAAAAGATAAAAATTTAAAATCCAACTTTAAAAATGTACGACTCTTCCATTTAAAAGTTCCAATTCAAAGTCGTAACAAAACTCCCATACGCCTGCATCCTGTTCTTTCACACACTAGTCACTTCGAAAATCATCGCCATGAAGAAATGGTTTGGTAAGGTGAAAAGGTGCACTTATGGGTTTTGTTCACAGACCCAAGAAAATTTAGCTTCTTAAGAGTACAGAGACTGGACTAGGGGCAACAAATCGGCGCGTTAAATTCCATTGTGCAACGCCTCAGCTGGTGTGCAGTTCGGCTCTGTTGGCATGCACCCCTTACCGGTGTACAACGTCTTAAGACGCTCAGGGAACACATAAGGTTCATTGAATGGAACCGCCGCAGGCATTCAAAGGTTTTGGTATTTTTTTTCTTCCTTTGAGGCAATAATGCTTAATGCATGCCACGCAAGGGTTCCATATGTCGTTTGGCGTACGGGTGAATTACTTTTCTTGGCGGAGTTTCCTTTATCAATGGGAAAGATCAAGTAACGGACTTTTCAAGACGCTGGACAAGGTGGATATGGTTAAATTGTTTTAATGTTCGTTACGAGTTAATTAATGAGTGCGCACCCAAGTAAATCACATGAACGAGAAATAGTACGAAACAGGTGTTTAAAATAAATATAAATACATATGGTAACATATATAAATAAATAAATAAAAAATAATCGTTTTGGTTATCTTTTTCTACCGATTGTACAATACCCTTAAGAAAAATTTGTAAAGCAAGTAAGAACCAAATTTATAAGTTTAACATGTTCACGACGGCGCAATGAGATGTGACATATGTCTATGAATTCACATTACTTATTGTATATTACTTTAATAAATTCGTATTCTATTCCATGCATACAAACAAGCATACTAATAATTTTGCTCTGGCGATGAGGGACTTTTATATACAAAATTATCATACTATTGAATTATATTTCAATATTTACCTTTACAAATAATAATCCCTAAATAGAAGTATAAACAGAGCTTGTTGATTAGCTAGTATTTCGCTTGAACATGCATAAACGCTTGCTTCAAAATTTTTCATTTTCTAGCTGAAGATACTAAATCTACAAAATTAAAATAGTGAATCTAAAATAAGTCTTGTAAAAATTGAAACGATTGATAATATTGGGAACAAAATTTACGGATTGTAATAAATTAAAACTTCTCAAAAAAATTGATGAATTCATAAAACTTTTTCACTACCCCGAAAAGGCAGTTCAAGTTAATTCCCATCACCGTCCGGCGTTTGCCCATAAAACTTTGAACTTTTCTCGCATGAAGCCTGTAATCACCAGCTGACTCTTGGCTCCTCCGAAAAAGTAAGAAGAAACCAGTCAAATAGCAAGAATTGTTCGTTATTCGTTTTCACCATCATCCAGCAGGAGCCGTTTGGAAACTTCTGCTGCTGGTCCTCTTCCCAGTTTGGCCAGGTGTGTTCGCAGCACGTACCAAGGTGATGGTAACAATATCCGAAGTTGATGGATGTACGACCCCCTGATAAACACAAGAGCCCTTGGCCGTGTCGAGCTACCAGGACTTGGAGGCACACAAGCATACATAGTACGAACGTACTCCTGTTGACCAGCAAGGATGCAGGACAAAAAAAGGAATTTTGCTTCTAACTATACACTAAATGCATAGGCGCTTCCTTCCCTTTTCTTACCTTTGAAGGTAAGTTGGGAATCGGAGGACTGAATTTCGGATGCATATGTAAAAGTCGAATAGGTATATTATCGATAGATAAAGGTGATATCATTGCGAAAAAAATAAAACAATGAAATATGATGTGATATTTTCAAAAAATACGTATAGATATCAAAAATTTGTAAATTATTCGCTAAGAAATGGTAGATAGAAGATTTTTATTTTTAATTTAGTTCTTTAAAAAAATATGTCCAAAGTACTATTATTGCTATATAATATTTAATTAAAACAGTCTATTATATTTTCAAGTTTAAGGGACAACATACACTCGTTGTTAACTAATGCCCTTTTTTGGATTTTATTCAATGGAAATGGACTTTTACTGTTATCTTCTTTAAAGTGTTTTTAAGTGTACTTTATGAAGTTTCTCGTATACCTAAACTGTTCTTACAAGAGCAAATTCTTCTTAAAGTATACGAGGTCTATTCATAAAGTAACGCGAATTTGGAATTTCCGGGGGCTACGTATATTTGATTTTCGATTTTTTTGTGGCATTATGTTGGTACTCATGTCCCTCACTCACGACGAAGAGTGTGCCGGAAGCCCGATCATGTCAACAACGGAGGAGAACGTCGAAGTAGTGAAGAAAATAGTATTGGCCAATCGTAGAATCACCGTTAGAGAAGTTGCTAAGGACCTAAACATATCGATTGGCTCGTGCCATTCGATTCTTACCAATGATTTGGGCATTAGACGGTTCGCCGCGAAATTCGTGCCAAAATTGCTCAATTTCGACCAAAAACAGCATCAAATTGACATTGCTCCAGAGGGTCATAACTGGAGATGAATCATGGGTTTATGGTTATGACGTGGAAACCAAAATTTTATACAGTTTCTTTGATCTATTTTTTGGAATAAGCAAAAATCGAAGACAAAACACGCCCAAGTAAAATAGCTGTCAAAAATTAACTGAACATACAAAATAGCCGAGCTTTTCAGCATAAGTGAGAGACATGAGTACCAACATAATTCCATAAAAAAATCGGAAATGAAATATTCGTAGCCCGCGGAAAATCAAAATGTAGGTTAAGTCTAATTTTTAAAATATTAATTTTGAATTAATCTTAAATATTATTCCAAATAAGACTTGGCTGAACTGCAGATAATGTTGTTAAAACGATGTCTGTCTTTGATTATTTAAAGACAAATAGTTGAGCAAATCTTATAAGAATATCTAAAATACAAAAAACTAAAAATGGTAAAAATAGTATAACGTCTATTTGTTCGAATTCAAGATTTTATGCATTTGAAATCACTAAAACTCAGTCGGTTTGGGACAATTTGAATGAATGTGGTGTAAAGCTTTGAGCTAAATTGATTTTCCCCTTAAACCAAATATCTAAAGATGAATTTACCTGCTACGAGAAATTTTTCTGAAGAAAACAAGAAACTCGTACTTGCATATATAGAATAGGCGTAATATGGCTACATCCCAGACATCCCCATCGTCCAGAGAGCAGTATTTGTGCTCGAAATCACTTTCGTCTTCAACCTTTATAGCCGCCCGGAAGGAGTCTAAACCTTCTTTCTCGCTTAATCGACCTTCTCAGTCCCTGCTAACAGTTTGTAGACGCGACAATTGTTTGGAAGCAAATTACTTAGAAGCAACAAATTTTTCTTTTCATTTATGCCTTTATCCTTTTTTTTCCCAGTGACTTCTATTGGCCTTTCAAAAGGAATCCCACATTCAGAGAAGCAATTCTTAGGCTATGCCGTTTTTCTTTATTTGTTTTATTATTATTTTGTTTTTTTAATTTTTTATTTTAGGTGGATTTAAGGCTTACGAAAGTAAAGGAGGTTTCTTCCTCTTTCGCTTCATTCAGACGTCTCTGAATAATTCTTAACAGGACAAGAAGGACGTTTATAGAACGAAATAGATGAAAATTCTGGGACTAAGTTGCATGGTGAGCACCTTTCCTCCCATTTTCAGTTCGTTTCACCGCCCTTATAATCTGCAAGATAGGACGTTCCTTTATATCCCAGAGATATCCTGTTACTTTCTCCTGATTTTTACCTGTTTTTGTTTCATACATTGGTACTCGCCCAGGTTTATTCACTAGAAAACAAGTGAACCTGATGGCGGCAAGGCACTACCACAGTTTGTCTTAAGTTGCGATTTCTTTTGTAGGCCTTCTGGTGATGCGGAGAGCTTCAGCACAGCACGGTCCCTTCTTTCGGAGAGTTCCGACGACGACGTCGGACTGCTTACACTCAACTTTTATATATTAATTATACCCTCTACATAGACTCGACTAGAGAATTAGTGAAGAAGCCCTTGTCCGTTTTCTTTTACCTTCGGGGTAATGAATTGCAGCCAGGTCTTCAGAAATTTTCTTCTCAAGTTTCTGGACGAATTTGGGTTACGTGATTAAAAAAAAAAATAATTTAATCCTTTCACCGCCCTAGAGTAAAGAAGCATCCCTCTTGCAAATTTCTCTAATGCTGCACAATGAACTTGAAAAAAATAAAATTACAGCTTAGAAAAGTCTGCAAAAGGAGTCTTCATATCTACCTTAATTTTCGACACCATTAGAGCTGAAGAAACTTCCATAGAGTTACTCTTCATCTCACAAGCTGGTGGCATAGCACATTGGGACTTTTTCTAGAAGAAAAAAAAAATACAACAAATACAAAAAATAAAAAAAAATAAAAACGTGGGCAGACATCTTATAGAATGTGATATAATGCAAGATTTGTATTTTTAAGTATATATGGTATATCAAGCCCGTCCCGTCCTTGTTTAGATATTTACCCAAAGGGTTGAAAACAGAGAAAAAAGTCTCAGGCGTGTTCTTTCTAATCTTCAACGGTGGTGGGTGCGTCGTCGACCACTAGAGGGTAGAGAAGCGGGTTGTTAGGGGTGATGTTTGGTGGCATGCACGTCTTTCATGCCCTCGAACAGGAGCAGCGAAAATATTGCATATGTATATATAAATATATTTAAAAAAAAAATTGCGAAGAAGAGTCAGCCAGAAAACCTACGACGGAGGAGGGTTTGATGAAGAAAAGGGCAAGGATGAGAAACAAAAAATCATGGAAGGGACGTTGACAAGGCCGAGGAGGAAATAAAGATGAATGCAGCAAGGTTTCTGGATTGCTACTGCGACCTAGAATTTTTCGTAGGAGGGTGTCGTGCCCCGCTCCCGTTACTCCCTACATACGTAGGCTCAGAAGCAGGGCCAGCAATAGAAGCACCCGCGCCCCCACCGCTAAAGAGCGCTGTGGGTGATTTGCAAAAGGAACTGCGAACCCTTTTCTTCTCCTCATATATGTTCATATACAGACAAGGTCCGGGCTGCGGACTGTGCGTCTTTCCCGTGATCTCTTCCCCCCTAAAACCCGTACCATCCCGTGGCATATCCAGGGTATAAGCCCTATATAATTCATCAACAGTTCCCGGAATAAATGTAGGGAAATTTCTTTTGGCAAGATGCATCTCATCCCACTTGCAGCATCCATCTCCAGCGCATCCCTCCAGACGACTTGTAAAATCCTGCGTGTGTGCAATTTAGGATCTTATGCATCTAGGGAGTCGCTGCTTTCTGATGGTTACTGATGCTCCTGCAGGAACTCAGGATATCCCTCGATTTTTAAGGCTTTGTCTTAGCGCAAGACGGTCTCTTTGCAGTATATTTTTGCAAGTGCATAGGCGCTTCTCCTCATCAGAGCTCTTGAAAAAAGAAAAGCAAAAACATCATTCACAAAAAAAAATGGAATTTTTGTGTATCCCTCAGGAAGCGTATATACGTGCATCGAGATTTATGCACGTGATATTTTTTTTAGTGTAACCGCGCGCCCCTTCATCTTATATCAGTGCATATGCATGGCTGAGGATCTGGCCAGGTGTGTATGTGCGTGTACGCAGATACCGGGCAAATAAGTAAAAGTTAAAAATCGATAATTAAAAGGAAGCAAAAAAATTAAAAAAAAAATCCCTGAGGAGAAGAGTAATTTTTTTTGTATTTCACAGAAGCAAGGAGTATAAAAGTTGAAATGGAAAATCAGCAAGCAAGTCTCCCGCGCTCCTGCTGGTCCTTCCCCTAAGCTCGATCCGGCAGGAATCTGGAAAAAAAGAAAAAAAAAAAAAAAAAAAAAACAAATTGTGCAAGGAACCCGGTTCCCTCTAGCTTCTAACATATTTTTCCCAGCCGACTGCGTGAGGGCCGCCTGGTCCAACTGGGCTTTGTTCGATTACGTCAGAAGTTAAAGAGAGCTTAAGCCATTAAGTCTAGAAAAAGGTTTCGCTATTTGAGTGAACCTTCGTAATTAGTCGACCGACCATATCTAGGTGTATGCAAGGGCGAAAGGGCAACTACTTCCGCCACTACCACTACCATCCACCACCAGGTCCTTCTCGTATTTTTTTTAACTTTTATAATTTTTTATTTTCAAACTCCTTCTTTCTCCTGTTGCCGTTGGTGTAGTTGTTCTTATTCCCGCTTCGTTTTATAATCTTTCCAGGAAAAGCAGTAGAGCAAATTTAGCTCCAAGCCTTTTCGGTCCAGCATGCGAAGATTAACTGCTTTTTGACTTTTTCCACGTTTCTTTGGGAATTGTACCTAATAATTATCCTGGAAAGCAGGAATTGGGACTATCAGAAGAGGAGGAGGGAGGCAAGACTTGTTATGCTGGGTGTACCCATATTAGTTAGACCTAGAAGGAATTCTTCCGGTGAGTGTCATTTTTTCGTTCGGATTTTTCTAATTTTCATTTCAAAGAATGCATACAACGATATTTATATATGGTATGTAGGTACAGAATTATTTTTACTTTTGAGCAGTATTTTCCACAAAGCAACCATGACGGGAACTCCTGGCCCCTCATAAATTAAGCGCGCACAAAAATTTCCGGATACAAATATTTGAATTTGGATCCAAGATGGCAGTCAACAAACAAACTTCTAGAGTTTGCCGTAACAATTGGTGGGTGAGAGTTTTTAGAGATCCTGTTTACGAATCTGCTTTCAAAATCTAAAAATTCAAGATGTCAACCAACAACTTTCAGAAATTAAACAAACTAATTAGTAGTACCTAGGTTTTTTTTTTTGATATTCTGATTGCGAATCGACTTTCGAACTTTAAAAATTCAAAACAGCGGACTGAATACAGCGACCAAAAATCTTCAATGAATTTATGTGGAAATTAATAGTAGGGACATTTTGAGACTACTAATTGTGATGATTCTCACAATATCTAAAATTCAAATTTACTCTGAGCAACGTTATCAACAAAACGCTGTTTATATGGCATTCCATGTTGTTGTTGAAAGGATGGGAAACAACGGCTTGATTTAATGTGAGGATGAGTTCTATTGGATTTATACTTTCTTTATTTAAATCGAATTTAGCTTTCATTTCCTTCTTTTCTAGCGTCAGGCGGCTGACAGACTGGAGCAATTAAGTTTCTACTAAATATTCCATATAGACTACTTTTCATTCGATTATTTCAAAATATCGGACCCAAGGTATTTGAGTATTGGTATTTAAGTAAAATAATAGATAGCCCCAGCATTGTCGGGAGCGGGCAACCTAATAAAACATATTTAATTCAAGAATTCATCCTATTAATTCATTCATTCCTATTCGATGAAAGCTTTTCTCATTCGTCGTGACCACAAGCAGTTTCATCACAGGTCAAATTTTGCGCAATCCACTGGTTTCTTATATATATATATATTATATATTTGTTAAATAACAATAAACATTATTGTGTAGAAACAATCATGTGTTTGATACGAGCTTCTCACTTTTGGCCCGAACAAAACAACACGTATCTGATACGAGTTTCTCATTTTAGCCACAGAAAGGGGATCACGTCTCCCAAATGTTGTTTAATGCAAAGGGTTAAGGAAATTTTGGAGATATAATCGAACTAAAAAGCGGACATTTATTGTAAAAGTGATGAAAAATATAATTATTTATTTAAAGGGTGTTTCAAATTACGCGCTTTTTTTTTAAGAATAAATAAAATACATAATTTGCATTCATTTTCAAAAACTTTTCATTGGTAATTGAAGTATCAGTTATGACATTTATATATACATATATGTATATAATAATATCTTCCAAATGGCCTCCTCTTGCAGTTCCACATACGTCCACTCTTTTGTTAAAATTTTCAATGACATTTTAACATAATTGAGGCTCTACCTCACCAATGACACGAATAATTTCATTTTTTAAAGCAGGAATCGATTGTGGATTGTTTTTATAAACCTGACTTTTCACATAACCCCAGAAGAAAATATTCTAACGGTGTCAAATCACATGATCTTGGTGGCCAATTAACATCACCGTTTCTTGAGATTATACGTCCACGAAATTTTTCTCTCAATAAATCAATTGTTTCTTGTGTAAAGGTGTATTCAGTTATCATCCGACGATCTCGATCACCATTAACAGTTACAGCTTCACTAGCAGCATTTTCGAAGAAGTAAGATCCAATTACAGCACCTGACCATAATGCATACCAAACAGTAACTCGTTTAGGATGCATAGGTTTCTCATGAATAATTCGTGGATTTTCCTCACCCCATATACTGCAATTTTGTTTATTAACATAGCCACTAAGTTTAAAATGTGCCTCATCGGTATACATGATTTTTTGAGAAAAATAAACTGCTGTTCAGAATGCTGATTTTCATAAAATAATTGAATAATTTGAACGCGTTGTTGTATCGTGTCAAAATACCCAGACGAATTCAGTGCGCCATCTATATATTTTATTTATTCTTAAAAAAAAACCGCGCAATTTTAAAACACCCTCTAGCTTAATACGAGCAATAATAAAACAATAACAGCAAACAACAACAACAATGACAAGAAAGCTTAATAACTAAATATTAATATATCATATCTGAGAAAGAACAAATTAAATTTAAGATCAACTATGTATTTATGACTATCTATTAATTTATCATTTTGAGCGCTTCGTGGTTATACACGTTTTATTTATATATCACTATTCCAGTCATAAATTCACTGATTTTCACTTTTTCAGCATCCACATCGGTGAGGAGATAGAATGTTCAGATTTTGTACTGGGAGACAGAAAATAGCGGTACGAGTCCTATTCAACTATGGTACATTAATATGAAGCTAATGACCTAAGCAATTGATTCTACCTGAATTGTTGTTATTTTTAATAATAATTTAAAAAATGATCAGCGTATAGTTTTACATCGATTTGGCATGGTCATCTGAGAACTTTTTCAAGTCCTATGATTAACTCAATTTATTCATAATTTCATGAATTTTTGCACGATACGAAAAAACTTTCAGCGAGATGTCTCCCCATTACAAAGACTTAAATTTTTTAAAATTATTATGAAACTTGGCATAACACTAGCTTAGCACCAAATTCAGTTTGAGTCGGATATCGGACATCACTTCAAAGTTTTAAGAAAATTTTATAAAGACAACTATGGTACCGATAAATTTAATTTAAGCCATCGTTAAAAAGCTATTATTATTAGGGAAGCAAATTTCACATGAACTTTTTTAGAAGAAATGAAAAATTGTCAATAACACGAACTTTTTGAAACGTTGAAGTTAACTGAATTAACTGATGTAGATTTTATCCGAAACACTTTTTATACCAAATTTTATCTTCAAACGTTAAGAAATTCGCCCTCTAGAGAGAATATAAACTTCGTTATATATAAATATGTATGCATAAACATTTGGATGATTGATTTTCATAATATTTTAAATCAAAGTAAATATATTTGGTAAAATTGTAAAATTGATAAATTTACAACTTTTCCTTTGCATATGATTTAACAGTCGTTCTTATATTAAAGTGGTGTATATTTATTCGAAATTCGTAAAAAATTTAAATTGCTCGTGCGTAAGTAATTTTAAAATATTCCCATGTAATTATATAATAAAATATATTTTATATAATATAATCTCAAAGTGGTCAGACTAAAGAAATATTTTAAATAATATATTTTATTTGAATGTTCCGAAATTGCTAAAATATACCCCTTTTTACTTTTTAACACTATTTTTCTCAAAAATATTGTCTGATAAAATACTTTTAACTTTGAATTCATTTTCAGAATCCCAAAATTTCGTAGGTTAAGCAAAACAAATTGGAACAAAAAGAAATCTGATAAAAGATCTGAAAACGATAATCAGTTAATTCGTTTCGTAAAGGAAAATTACATGTATTTGACATTAATTTGTTTAAACTCAATATATTACTATGACATGAGAAAAAAGGCATCTAAAATCTGAAGAGTAAAGGTATCTTGAAAACTACTGAACTTGTTTCTTTAGAAAGTCATATTACATATCACAATTTTCCTAACAAAAACTCTGAAAAATATTCATTGTTTTAGAAAAGTTCTAAGAGTATTTGTCCCCTTGAATATTTTAATGGCAGTTTTATTAGTTTATTGGTTGTAAAATATCCGGCAGATGCTCGCTGAAAAGCTAGTTTATCTAAACCTGAGGCAATTAGATTTCAATTGAATGCTAAAATGGGCTAAACTATTTATTTGCTTATTAAATTTAAAGATTTAAAAAAAGTTGCTAGCAACAAAGCAGTTTTTTTAAAATCACACTTTTTATGCACTTAATAGTTCACCACATTATACACCCTTATTATTGTTTGAAAAGTTTTTTTTAAACCATATTTTGAAATAAAAGTCTGTGCCAGGGGATAAAACTAATTTCTAGCGAAAAAATATGTTGTATTTTTGTTAAACAAATGAAATATATTTTTGAAATTACCACAAAAATTGCATCAAGTCAGTACTAACTATCGTCTCTCCATCAACTTTAACGACATTATGCCAGCCAAGATTTTTCCTTATATAGTGCATGTGCACATTCTTGGCAAATTTTTCCTGATGTTAATACGCAAAAGTTGTTTGGCAAGGATCCTTATAAAGTTTTCCCTCAGTTCTTGAATAATATTACAATTACAAAGTTATCCACTTTGTTTTCGAGCGTTAAGATGGTACTGCCCGTAGATGAGGCATTCCGAAACATACTCAGGAATCTCCTATCCCTGTACGATTCCCAGAGTCGACCTCATAATCCAATGGCACTTGCGACTAGCCCCACTCTCTTTCTGTGATGTCTCGCAACGAGTTTCGTTTTATGCTAATTTTATGGTGTCCCAAATTAGGATACATTTTGATGACTTCATATGGGTAGTTTGGCAACTGTAAGATTACTACGAGAAAATTGTCTTTAGGCTTATAAAAAGGCATTTTAGTACATTTGTTGCAATTTTTATTAGAGTTTATTTCGACTTGAAAATTTATAAAAACATATACAGGGTATTCCGTTCCCCAACATACCTTCCCTCATTTAAATTCATAGAGTAGAATAATAAAAAATGATTCTACATAGGTTCAGCTTTGCACTCTTATTTAAGTATCAATCGAATCGAATAGCACTTTTCCGCAATCATAAAGTCACACGGATATCTGATACATTAGAAAACGATTGTGGCAACATTTAGTTTCCACCGGCCGACAGGAACTGTCTATTTCGAAAAGGTGCAATTCGGCAGTTCTAACCAGAGTAAAGCTTTTTTTAGGTGTAAGACTATACAATTTGTTAAACTGAAAATAAAAGTAATAAATTTATTTAGACTGTGGATTTATTGTGAGCGCTCTAGTACCATCAACAATTGATACAGGTAAAAGCATCTGAGATTAAAATCTTAGAAGTACATCGATAGAGGCGCATCAGCCATCGACATTTTACTTAGAAAATTAGCTAACAAAAACATTGGTGACACCGACGTGATCCTATACGTTGTGATCAGGTCAGATATAGTACATTTCCTCATTGAAAACCAAGAATGGAGGCATTAGTAGAATCCCAGCAGGAGGCTGGGAATAAAATTCAGCAGATCATCAGCAACTATGAGATGGATTCAGAATCCAGAAAAACCTCAATTTACCTGGAGGCAAGGGTGTCGCAATTATTAGATTCTCTGTGGGACTCGTTTGAGGCAACAGACACAGATATCCGCCTTAATGACGGGGGCCAAAAGGACTACGACTATTTCACGGAGGATTACTACGCCGCTATCAGAAAGGCATATGAATCGCATCGTGAATCAATGATAGGGAAATTTACGAACCTGGAGGCTCAGGCCCCAGCCCAGACGAAACCTGAGGTTCCTAGTATGTCCGGATCAGCTTCCTCTTAACTCAAGGATCAATTAAGGTCCTCAGAATATCCCAGCAAGGTCATAAGTAAGGTTCTGCAATGGCAAAAGGTCGCATTGCAATTCCTGCAGCGGCTAAGGAAGAAAGGAATACCCAAAAATCAGCTGAATACTATCGATACAACACCAAAGTGGTCAAGTGGTCAGTGGTCAATGGTGGAGCATTATAATGCCGAGCTCTGGGAGACATCCGAGGATGAGATTAACGAATATCACAAATATCTGGAGGTTGAAGAGAAGGCTTAAGCTGCAATCATTGCTCTATCCGAAAAATTAGCTGAGTATATGAGCACTCACCAAGGTACCACTAAACATTGGCATGAAATTGCCCAAGATCATACTGTCAATCTTTGAGGGTGACTACTCTAAATGGCGCCAATTTTATGACTTGTTCAATTAGATGGTGCATAATCAGGCCATGAATGAGTACCAGAAGATGTGGTATGTTAAGGCGACTTTAAAGGGTGACGCAGAGCGACTGATAAGGCACCTCAGCCTATCAAACGAAAATTATAATGCAACCTAGGAATTATTGACGTCAAGGTACGAAAACAAGCGACTACTGGTAACTGCATTACTGAACAAGCTGACATCCCAGCCAAAGCTGCACCACGAAAGCACAACAACTTTAAAGCCCCTTCACGATACTACTAAAGAAATTCTGATGGAGAGATTCTAGAGAATCTAAAGGTCTCCACCGAAAATTGGGATATTGGATAGAATATTATTGCTACATTTACTTTTCGAGCAACCGAAATCTCTGCAGACCGTGAGTCATTTCCTTACGTTCTTAGAGACAAGATTTCAATCATTGGAAGCTCTTGCAACTAAAGCTAAAATCTCTGACATGGGGAATTTGAGAATAAACATTTATATTTATTTATAAATTTCGGCGAAAATGTGAGGAGAACTGAATTTTAGGATAATGAGAAAAATTTGTTACACTTTCGGAAGTGAGTGTACCTGCATTAGGTGGTAGTAGGTCAATATTATTGATATCTTTAGAAAAAACATTGGTATAGTAGATTTTTGGCATTTGTTGAATGTTGCTGCGTTGAGTTATTCAAAAGATACAAATAAAGTAGTGATTTCCATACTATGGAAAATTGAAATTTACGGATCATCCTGTAACTCTCAAACGGTTGAGATTGTCCCTGTTCTACAATTTCTTGTTTGCCTAGGTCAGATTTTTCATCCCACTCATTTTGGAATACCCACAAAAAACCCCTGCACATATGCTTAATTTAATAATATTTGACTTCATGTTATAAGTCGTTGTCATAAGTTAGAAATCTTTGATTCTTAAGTTATATTGTATAGCTCTTATTTCAGTTGCCCAGACTTCTCATATATGTATTTGAAAAAATAAAAAGCGAAACTAAAATTGAGTTAATATTTAAGACTTCATGTACAAATAAAATGTAACAGATCCGTAAAGATCCTCTATTGGACTCAATTTTTTATATTCAATATTTTTCGCCCATATTCTGCATTCTACTGCAATTTTTTTGTTTATTTTTAATTTTGGGAATTGCACAGCTATAGGGTGATTATGCAATGGAAAATAATCCGCGTGAACACCACGCGTGGGATAAAATACAGCATTCCCGAGCGCCTTATCGTTTTCTTCTGTAATTCCAGCGCAACTTATCCAGATGCTTTGTGCATCTTTGTCACTCTGGCTCAAAATGAATGTTTTGTATTCTTCGGGTATGTTATGCGGTAAATTTTCCTTGGTGTATGGCTGTGGGTCAAACCCGTACACCTTATTAATTTTAAGTATTACGCAAGGCTGTCCAGTTTTATATCCGTAAGAATTACTTTTAGTGCATGGTCCAAAAACGGTTTCAATATCACGAGTTCCATTATTTTTGTATCGATACTTTTTTAACGACTTTGCAGCATTAACGTTGTATTCATTCACACAGTTGCTGATCATTTCAACCAATTTTATAATTTCGTCTTCATCGGTCTTGATGAATTCAATTGCTAGATGGCTTTCACCGTTGCTAGGTATTACAGATAATCCAGGAAAAGGTTTCAGTATATTTGGGTAGGGTCTATCCACAACGAGCATCATGAACCGTGTTCCGATGAACGTCGCAAAAGTCAGGCTAGCCATGAAGAAAAGTAGGTAGAACAAAAGTAGTTCGAACCAACGATGAGCAGTTCTTCGACAGCATGATCGGTTCCTGGGGTCCCAAATGTACTGATGCCACTTTATTTGTTCTCTTTTGTAGAAACGCTGAATAAAAGGGGGCTCGTCATATTCGATGTCATCCAAAAATGTTCTTTTTTCTATCACAACTTTTGACGTATCGACATCAGTAAAGTTGTATAAGGACATATTTCAGTACTAGTACTTTTTTTAATTTTTTATTCCAACATACATAAATTTTTTTATTTTATAAATTTATAAAAAATATATTCAAATCGACCTATAACTCCATGAACACCGATCTATTGCTCTAAATTATGTGAACATCATGTCAGCTAGACATTGAAGGATATCAGAAAGTTTGCTACAATTTTAGAAGGGTGATGACTTGCAAGTTAAGTCAATTTAAAAAATTTGGTTGAATGATCACGCTTCTCATGCTTATTTTTTATATAGTACTTGTTTTTTAAAGGTGCAATAGGGTTACGCAATAAGATGAGCTGCTTAATCTTACTAGATAAAGCGTTATTTTTGCACAGCTGCACTTATTTATATATATATTTATGGAAGGAAGGCTGGGGGGGCATTTACTAATAAAATAGATTAGTGTTTTAGATAAATGTTTTTTATATAGCTTTCCTTTCCTTTTCAAGGAATACAAAATTAACTAACCTTTTCTAAATTATAGAAAAAGGCGGGTAATATACATATATAGCTTGTAGAAAACGTTCACTAGTTTTAATTTATTTTCAATATAGTCTTGATTAAATAGATCAAAATTTTAATTCTGTCCTGGAACAACAAGAATGTTTTGCTTCTCTTCTGTAATATTTCAGGTGCAACGGTCTGATCAATAAAAACCTAGCTAATTGCCTTTTTCCCACAATTTTACCTTTAAATTATAATGCAAGAAAATTTCTCATACAAATGTTAAGAGACAGAAAAAGTGTGTCTGCTGAGATGGATTGTAAGACAAAAGGGCAAAACCACCTTTTCTGAACCCATTACAATTCGCCGATTTGAATTTTTTGAGCGGAAAGACGCACCATCGCCGAAGGTCCCCTCCTTTGAGAAAAGGAAGATATTAAGTGTCCTCCTCAAGATGTGCCGCTCTGTTTTAATTGTATTTTCTATTGACACCAAGCCCTTTTGAAGGGCTAAACGACCAAGGTATCGGCTTTCCTTAATGAACCCGACGCCAGGTAAACAAAAACGACTGAAATCGTCACGGCGGTTGATCTACTTCCTTTCAACTGATGATGCTTTTTTTGTGCGGAGTTCTAGTGCATGATTGATTCCCGCGACAGTCGCTTTTATGTGTTTTTTATTTTCGATTTATTTATTTTTTCAACAATTTTAGTGGACCTGTAAGAACCCCGGGTCTCCGAAGACATAGAAATTGCTCCAAAGAGCCGAAGCAGTCATTTGTTGCCAACAAGGGGTAATGGGATCGTCCCATTCAATCATCCAACACGTCCGGAAGTGCTTATTAAAAGCTGTAAATCCTCCAGGGAATTTTTTTTTCCCACTTAAAGGCTAAGACGCTGGCAGGGTGCCTGGTGCATTTCTGCAGCAGTGTCCGGAGCCCGGGGTACTTCGTATCGCACCGTTCAGCAGTGGAGATTCTGTGAGAAAATGTTACCGCCTGATGATGCATATTAAAAGTAATAAACGCACAGGACATGGGACTTGGGGCCCTTCTTATGATGCTGGTGGCACCGCACACGACAGTGGAGCTCCAGAGTGTCACACCGAGAATGACTCAAGTGTCCGGCGGCGGCCACTCGGGGGCACTTCTCGTGCGCCTCCTCTAGACACCATCATCATCGTCGACGTAAATCTTCAGATGATTCAATTATTTAGACTCAATCGAACTGATTCTCGCGCATTTTCATGTCAAAGGGTTCTCTCCACAGCAATGAGAACTACGGTCCGGACCCCGCACTTCTGAACCTAGCCCCTCTAGCCCCTTGCTCGAGCGGTCAGCTCCTCTTCTGTTCGCAATAAGTTTATTGCCTCGGCCACAACTTCCGACTTTTGATGACGATGACAAAATAAGCTGCCGAGCTGTGAGCCTTCAACTACTTCAGATTTTTGTGCAGAAGGGGTCTGCTGCTGTTGCTGTTGCTGCAACTGATGTCGCCCCGTGTCGCGGGGCCCCAACAGCAGTAAAAGCAGCAGCGAAAAAATATGAACACAATTTTTGCATCAGGAGACCCACCAGAATTCTGAGGGTGGAAGAAGGAAATGCGAAATAATGAGGAAGCACATTTGTATCAGAGCAGGGGACTATACTTTCTGGACCCCTTGGGGCCCCGCTATTCTAAATCTGTTGTGATTTAAGGCTGCACCCAGGCACCTTACGATTTTTTCGAGCACCATCAATCCGACGGCTCAATCCAACTTGAGAGCATAAATGGGCTTAATTAAGGTGATTTGCTCGTTAAAGGTATGTGGCTGCGAGCGGTCCATATTGTGTTCTGCTGCGTCGTAGAAATAATAATAGTAATAATAATAATAATAATAATAATAATAATAATTTTAAAAAAAACCAAAAATGTAAGGGATTGAAAACAAAAAGCTTGCATTATAAATTCCACGGCCTGTTAGCGCGCTGAGAAGCAAAGCTTACTTCCTTCTTTGGCTTAGGTCAGACTAATTAGCCCCAGCCACTCGATTAGTAAGGCCCCAGAGTAGCCACTTCAGCCCCGGCACCTTTTTGCGGAGCCCTCCGGCCAAGTGTTAGAAACAAGTTCGCGCATTTGATTAGAATATCCGGCAATTTCTGGGATTTTCCGCTTTTTCTTAAGTCCTATTTTATCCAGAAGGCAAAATTAGAGTCCAGTTTACACTTTACAACCAGCTGGGTACTTCGCTGCTAATTTGCCAGCACCCGAAAGCTGCAGCACTATTCCCACTTTTCCCAAGTGACTCGCGCATCTCAGCAATTCTCGGGAAGGCTATCTCAGACGACCTCTATAAAAAAAAAGAAGCAAAGTAGCTCGAGGCGGCGACGACGGTGGTGGTGGGTGCTCTGTTAAATTGAGCCGCGCTGCGTAATGGACACCATGGGAACTGCTCCCAATTTGCGATCTCGAGTTGCAGCATTCTCGTCACCAACTGTGCTGGGTGACTCAAAAATAAATGCCAGCGATGCCTCATGCCCAAGAAGTTGTGATTATGCCAATGATGCTTCCTGATGTAGCGTAGGCCCCTAGTGGTGCTCCACCGCTGGCGCCTCCTCACCTCCTGCCATTGGTCCTGTATGACTTAAATTTGCTACAATTATTGTGATGGATACGTTTATGTCCAAGGTATAATCGTCAAAGATGTTTTTGCGTTCACAATTGAATTTTGTGTAATCAAATTAATCACGGCGGCAGTGAGATGCGCGATAAACCGTCACCGTCGGCAGTTCATTGTGGCTGGGAATGGTTTTGCGTTTTCTAAATCGGGGTAAGTAATTACATAAATATATCAACGACATTGATCAAAGTCTTCATAATATATGGAAAAATACTGCTCCGTGAACCCTCAATAGTATTCGTAGTCGTATATACCTTTGAAAACTTTGCAGCACTAAATTTTGAAAAATAGTTAAAGTATCCAGTTTCTTTCCAGCTATTTGGTTTTATCAACTACTAAAAAAAGTCGTAAGAACCGCTCTCACAAAGCAATATCATTGTTCGTGACGATTAATAACAACCTTATTACTACAATAAAAATAGTTAGTACAAATTATTTAGGAACATTTAAAAGAACCGCATAACCACACGTCCTAACTAATGTAAATCCATTCTTAAATTTTACCTTATCCTCCTAAGTGCTCTAGGATTCTAAGCCCATATGGCGTATAGCATAAACAACAACAAACTATCCTATAACTATTTATCCGAAATTAAATATATTCGTTAATTTATTGTAGCCTATTTTCGTAACTTAAGAGTAAAATATTATAATATATGTTGTATACAAATGGCAGGACAATATAGCAAAATCTTTCATGAATATTATATTAGAACTACAATTTAAATATAAAGAATAAAAGTATTTTTTATTTTTTCATAAATATTTACAAACTTAAGATTGGACATCAAATAAGGAATTCATAACAAGATAAAAAAGAAATTCCGGGTTGATGCCTGTCCACTCTTTATTTACTATATTCCATAATTCATTTAAATTCCGGAGTTGCATTTTATTTACAAGAATTTCACAGATTTTCGATCGGATTGGAGATTTTGATGGCTACTCCACAACCTGAATATCATTTTCTACAAGTCAATCTGCTGTCATTCTGGCTTTATTCTTGGGATCATTGTCTTGTATAAATACTATACCCCCCTGCTTTGCAACCAAAATTTCTAAAACTCGTATACTCGTATATATCTTGTAAGACCTCTTTATAATCAGTCATGTTGCAGTCATTCTGCCTCTATCTTCCGAAGAAGTCCTAATTTACTTTCCTGGAAACAGTCGTAAATCATCAACGATTCTCCACCAAATTTTAACGTCTGCTTTATATTCCGTAAAGTAATGCCCTATTTAGAATCATACTACGACCAGGTCCTACCATCAGAGCCTATACGATTTATTTTGTTTGTATTAATTAAAGTGTAAATTTTACAGGTACTACTCCAATGAAAAATAGTTCGCCAATCAGCTTTTAATGAGCACTTGTAAAAACAAAAACAAAAGAATGCTGTGTTTTCTGCGAAACTTATAATGTGCACTTTTTAAATATTAATAAAAAAAAACTACAATAATTCTTGATTTATAACAAAATTCGTTAAAAACTAAAAACTCAAACGAAACAAAATAATTTACCTACCTCAAAAACGATACAAAATAGTTTGCTTATATTGGAAATTGAGTCGTCACTACTTCGGAATGTCACCTTTATTTGTATTACCACTTTAATACGACCTGGCGTTTTACTTACTAAGTATTTTGCATTTGTTCCTTGTGCAATTCTTCCAGCCTTATGATGGATTGGACTTAATAGGACTGATAGATATGGGCTATTTTTAGGTCGTTTTATAAGATGAATATTATTTTGAGGTAACTATGCCTTTGTTGTATGGCATAGAAAATATGTTGACTTTCAGAAGATAATTTGCAGCGTTAATAGTATCGTCAACAAAGTGAAGATATCCATCTCCCCGCGACTACATACCTACATATCTAACCTATAAGTGCAGCTTTTCTTCTTTCTCAAACAATATGAATAGAAAGGTTATTCTGGCTTTTGTCTGACCCTTTTGCCTTTTTGGCTTTGAAAGTACTCCAACCTGGCCTTGCCACTCTAAATTACTTTTTACTGTAATTGCCTTATTGTCCAATTTTCATGTTTTTATACGAAATCTAGGTACTTCTTCTCTTATCTTACAGTTAGGAAAAGCTTTTCCTTTGCCTGAGAGTTTATTAATAAGATTATCTTTTACTTAGGATTGCGATATCATACTACATATATGTTTTTTTTTTAATTTTTACAAGTATCGATAGAAAATTCTTACCAATCGATTGGTTAAACGTTGCTGTAATCGATTGACGTTGGTGCTTCACATTTTTTTGAGGTTGACAAACGAACATTTAAAGGTGACGCTATAGAGAGTGGCCCTATTATTTTTCTTCGCTTTTGTTTTTCTAAATATTTTTATTATATGTCGATTCACTAACCGCGCTATGTTTAAACTTTTAAGTGTATTAGATGAAAATTTTCTATTTTTATAGTAATTAACAATAAATTTTCTTATGTTTTCCACTTAGAATTTTGCCACGAGGCATTTTATTTAAACTTGCTTAGGCAAAACTTCACTTCAATAATTCACTTTTTGTAAAATTATATAAAATTATTAAAAATATATCGTAGTTATAAATAAAATAAATTTTGAGTTCTACTAATAAAATGATCATAGTAGGTAAATTATTTTGCTTCGTTATTGAGATGGGCTAACTACAATACTTCGTTTCGTTTGTGTTTTTGGTTTTTTAACGAATTTTTTTGTAAATAATAAACTGCTCTTATTTTTTCATTAATCATTTAAAAGTTAAAAGCTTAAAACTAAGTATAATATGTTGTAATAAAATGTTCCTTATCATTCCATTAAAAACCAACACGTCTCAAAAACGCTTAATGTTTAAGATTTGAAAAAAAAATATTATGATAATTTGAAAAATTTAAATCATTGACATGAAAATCATGAAATATTTGTATAGTCTTATAATGCGGACAAATAATAAGAATAAATTAATAATAAGAAATTCAAATTTTAAGCTTAACGGTTTTTTATTTTTTTTTAAATAAGTTATCCATGCTATTAAATATGACGCATCATGACACATATTTATTAAGTACTTAGAACGATGGCGCCGTCAATCACAATTGCATACAATATTATGCTGCATAAAGTAACCTTTTATTTGTGTCTGGTAGTTATAGTGACATTTGAACAACTGTTTTAATGTTTGATTTACGAACGTGATCATGAGTTTATATCTTACACCGCAAAAACTGAACTATATAGTAAACATTTTGGTTGATTTAAAATAGTTACTGCAATAACTTTTTATAATCCACAATACTATAAATTAAGTCACTGGAAACGAATGCAGATTAGTTGTGATAATTGAAGGTTTAAAGAAAACAGAGCTCCGCTCATATTTTTGCAATGATAGATTAATATTTGCTGTAACTAATGCATTCTTGTAACATAAAATATCCGCATTTGTTGATGCAACAAAACAAGTGGCATCCTTTGTTTCCGGCACCAATTCATGGCAGGAAATAAGTTCGCGGAATTTCAATATAATTCACATGTCAAGTTGAAAGAGATAGTATACAGGGTGTTTTTAGTGGGCATGCCAAATGACTGGGCTGAAAGATCTGACCTAGACAAACAAAAAATTATATGGCAGGGGAGGAAGGGAGCAGTTCAACCAATCTTCTTCTGCCAATTAATTTTGAGTTTGGGTTGGGTCTTTGTTCAATCATTCTTCCGTATCCACAAATGTTTTTGGTCTACCCGAACGTTTACTCTCTTTCAAACCAAAATCACTACTTTTAGATTTTCGAAACCACGTCTCACATGTTTTTATGCTTGGAGCATGCTCTCCGTAGTTTCTACCATCAAACTATGACTTTCAACAGTTTTTTTCTTTTGATGAAATAAGAAAAGCAATGCATGCCGCAAATGCTCTTTTTCAGGTACGAAATTCAACATATTCATAGAGCTATAACACTATGACGCTATTATTTAGGCGGAATGAAACGTTTGTTATTTTTAAACTTAATGACAGTAGAATAAAATAAGATATATGTCAAATCATTTTATTCCATACTTACGACTAGCAAAATTTATTAGAAAAACCGGTAAGGACTTTCCGGTATACCTTGTATATTAGCATTTCGAAGTTTAAAATTTCTTTTACAAAAAGAAAACTAGAAACATTTATATGAGTTCTAGTTGCAAATATGTGAAATAAGTATTGATACAAAAGTATGATAGTATTATATGTAGTTAGTTAAGTTTTAAAGGGTATAGTTATATAGTATATAGTAGTAAGTTTATATATATACTTATAGTGAGTGTTAAATATATAAATAAGGCATTTGCTAACCTTACAAAGCAATTTACAAAGTACTACAAATGTGGGTGTCGAATCTTTGTAAGGAAGGGATCACAGTCCACTGATTACACTAATAAATGTAAGAATTACAAAGCGTGTTTTCCGAATTACAAAACGTTTTGTTGAAATGAATTATCCATTTGTAAATTAGGAGAATCTAAGTTATTCAAAAGTATGTTACTAAATTATTGCAGGAAAAATATTTTGTGAAAAGTATATTTGTTGAATTAATATCCGTTATTAAAAACCCGTTTGTGATTCCGGCAAACCAAAGCCAAATTGTATCATGCTAAATCCAATTTGATCTATATCCTTTATTTTATAGTATAAGTATCGAAATCAATATCTGAAATTTAAAAAACAAAAATTTTTTCTCTATGAATTAACAATACTATTAACATTTATATTTTTTTAAACTTTAGGAGTAGATTAGAATATTTGATTACTCTTGAGGAGTTGTCTCGACCGGTACAGCGATGATCGAGACAAGAAATGACATTAATACAAAAGGACCTTATTTGGATTTAATATAAAAAGAAGGACTACAGTAAATCTGATATTTACTTGTTATTAATTTTATTATTTATTTGCTTTATTTTTATTTTTTACAAAATATTATAATCAGAAAAGTGAACAAATTTGTTGTGAATTTGGTGCGAGCGAATTTTCTAAATCGCGGATGAAATTAATTTCTTCAGATAACTCCGTTTAAATGATTTTGAAACTAAAAGCTATAGCCATTATTTAAGATTTACATAATTAAAACATTCAATATAATAGACAACAATTAACTGTTTCTTCTTCTTATTAAATTTGATAAAGGTAAGTATATTCATATAAATATTAGAAATAAAAACAATTATCAAAAATCTGTGGGAAATATTTTCTTGAAGGCCTGGTTTTGAATTTTAAGAATAAATGACCGAATAATAATAGAGTTTAAAAAAATATATATCTTTTTTACTAAATATCTGAAGGTTAGTAAGAAATCGTATTAAAAAAACTAAAATAAACAAAAATTAAAGTTTCTTTAGTTCTGTTTTGTAGTACGAAATGTAATGATTTCAATTTCGGAGTTAAATTTCTGCCAAAATGGTATTTCCTACCTTTTTTAATCTGAACCAATGATGTCTCCCTATAATTTGTAAAAAAAAATAACCAAATGGATCCATCCAACCGCGGATGATGTTGCACGGTAACCATCCTCGTATTATTCAAGCCGTGCACCATCCCCCACATCCTCTGCGGTTTCAGTGCAGAAACTATTGAGTTTTCACTTAACGAGTTTCGCACGAATTTGCACTCGTTCGTAAATTTTTTTAATAATTGTAAATCGTAGAAAGCCAGGGATTTGCAAGTTGTATGCAAATAGCTAAAATGCCAAAACGCTAAAACGCTAAATATTAAAATCGAAGCGAAAAAGGCTCCGTGTGCAATCGTCTGAACATTTCTAGACAATGCGAGTGCACTCGGATTGTTTTTCGCGTTTATACACGTGTGGGTGAATGGTGGTGTACAGTCCACAACGACCGCCACCCTCCGCATCCGCTCCCCAAATGCATCCCTTACGCACACGATGCATTGCATCCCAGCAAAACAGCTAGCCCATCAGTAAGCATTTTCGCCTGAATGCAGCGTTGGACGCCCGTTCCCATTAATTGCACAATCTCAAGCCCGATCCCAATCCCGATTCCTGATATAGAATATAGGCATATAATCCTAGTGGTCTCTAGCCCGTAGAGAGAATTCCCTTCCCGGCAAAAGGGTTCGACCAATATGGTGGATCGCACACACTATCCATTTTCAAAGTCCAGACGCAATATTGTGACGTATGCGATGATGGGTTGCCTGGATTTTATCCAGAAACCATCGTGCCATGCGATTGGGGAAAACCACCCAAAAAAGGCTCATTCTATCAAATTTGTTGTGCTACGGGCGCAGTAGAGATTTCGTTCCCTTTTTTTCTATTGAAAAGTGCATACATGCGTTTTCTGTGCACTTTGACTGTTGTTATAGGGTCCTCCCCGGAGGAGCCTCGAGCTCCCAGATTCTATCCGGGTGGAGGAGTGGAGGTAATACTGGGTGCGATTCTGTTTAATCAGATGCACCAGAGTTGGCTGGGCTCAGCATCCAGTGCCAGAGCTGAAAACTTATTCAAACACGAAACCCATGTTCGAACAAAAAACAGGATGAAACGCACAACTTTCCCATCCGATTCCCTGGACACAGGGTGGGCTTGAATGGCGCACATATTGTGATCCATACTCACCTCCGGGACTAGCACTAGCCCCGGAAGAGAAAGGGTACTATGACCTGGTCGACGGTGTATAGTAATTATTTCGGAAAAAAAAAAACAAAAAACCATATAACAACGACAAAACCTTTGGCCACCACCTACCCCCTTGGGGAGGCTCGCCTGCTAAACAAACAAAAAAATGCGACCCTGGCTAGGGTGAAGGGAATTCAAATTCATGTCCAATGCCAATAGGCAAACCCAAGTTATGTGCCCTGTTGTCGATCGCTTGCACGTCGACCTAAAAGTTTCCAACTCCGCGGTGCGCGAGGAGCTACAAAAAAAAAGGCAAAAAAAAAAAAAAATAAATCAGCGAAAAATCGCAAAAGCGAAAAAAAGATACAAAGCTGTGGAGTAGTGGGAGCCGCGGTGTTGCCGTGGTGCCTACAGCTTCCAGGCACTGGATCACAAGGATATACAGGATATTTTCTGAACCCTCTCTACGTAACCCAAATTAGCTTTAGGCTTGAACTTTAAACACCCTTCCGGTTGGGGAGGGGTGCCGGGTGAGAAAGGGTGGCGTACAGTGCATCCAAACCGCGGCTGCTGCTGCTGCTGCTGCTGCACGGAGCGCAAAGCACCTCTAGTGCTTGCTGCAGCTGCCGATGCTATGGAGCTTGAGCTGCTGGTAATGAAGCGTCCTCCCCCCACGACCATCTAAAGGCTGCGGAATTAGTCGGGTCGGGAGTCCGGTGGCGAAAAAGTGCATTCCGCGCGCACACACAACCCTTTTCTTTCACCCGCATCAGGAGGTGGGCAGGCGGAATTTTTTTTCGTCAGAATTTTTATGAATTACATTTTTATCTCTATTTCATTTGTGATTAATGTTAACGTTAGGATGCGGCGATATTACCCACACTCCCACACCATCTCCCGCCCCCCGTGTTCAGTACAACTTTAGCGGGAGGAGCATATCCAGATACTCAGCAGCTTGCTAGCTGTTTACTTTGCGATGCATCGCTCCTGCAGCTCTATGTGATGGTTGGTACCAGGAACCATCCAGGACTTATAGGCAAAGTCTCCGGGACGTGCGCGCGGGGTAAGGGTGGCAGCTCTATCATGGAAGTGCATTATAATGCATTTTGTGTGTAGAATGCGTTCAGTCGACGGAACAGGCTCAAGTGCATGAATATATCCACCGAAATAAAAAAAAAATATATTTCTATATATAACGACGAGTAAGGAGCGGACTGTGGCGGGGTCCATGGGGTAGAGGGTAATTAATGCCACTGTGAAAAATATGACGATTATTAGAAGAACCAAGTTGTTGAGCCACGTTATGAGTTTTTTAAGCTGATCTTGGGATGCTAGCGACGCCGCCCCGGGTGTGTGGCGGATTTTGTGGGTTAGGCACGGAAGAAATGTAGCCCCTCTTGCCACCGATCGCTTTCCATACACACCGCCTCCACAACCTAATCAAAGAAAGTGGATTTTTTTTTTTGTATTTCAACTATTTTTTGCCACCGCATGTTAATTCAGCAAAAATTTTACTGAATAGGAAGGAAACTTTATTAGGCGACAGACAGATTTTCTGTTGAGATGATCACTTTCAGGGCGAAAGAGTAGGCGGCGGCGGTGAGTATGAAAAGCCTAACTGTACTCTCTGAACTCTGTTACGCTTCGAAAGCAATTAGAAATTTTCGTTGTCGAAATTAATTCTGGGTTGCAGGTCTTCCCGCCCCACATTTTTAGGGGGAATTCTGGTAACAAAAGCAAAATTCAGTATGGGATTAATAGATCACTGCATTTTGTCCTTGCGCACTAAAAGGGCATATTGAACCCATTCCAGAAAAGTTTACTATTGCAATTCACTTTATGGACGAAGCGTTAATTTCTTTTTTTTACAATCTTTACTTTAAAATATTTTATAGGCAAACTCTAAAAATAGGCATTTGTTATTTTGTATGCATGTTGATAGTTAACAATCAAATAAGACTAATAATAAAATTTGGAAATAGCTGTGTTGAGTTCAAAAGAAGTCAATTGAAAAATTGAATTCAATTTTCAGTAAATTTTCAAATGTTTCTATAGTTCCTCAAAAAGTATTATGCAAAAACGCATAAAATAAAGGTATTAAAGGCATATAACTTATCTTACTTATCAAAGGTGAAAAGCACGCATTTTTCGTATGAAATGGAAAAAAGAAAAAAGGAATAATTCTATTCAATTTTCGACAAAGCTTTGTGGATATTGTAGCAAAAAAATGTCAATATCAATGTTTTGATATTTTAAATATAAACAAGTGACCGATATACAGTGACCCAACTTATTATATGATCAACAAGAAATTAATATTTAGGTTTATTTGAATCCTTACTAAGTGGAAAAATAAAAGTGGTATGAACAGGGGCGGATTTACGCATAGGCAAAGTAGGCCTGTGCCTATGGCGGCAAAATCTTGCAAGATTTTGCCGCCCTATTTTTTTCAATCATGTTTCAATTATTCAAAAACTTTTTGATTAATAAAAATGTAAAGACATTTTTTTAATTTTGTTTGTAACTGAAATACTATAACCTAACCTCATCTCGCATGTTTTCGTCCACTGTACTGTGTAAAAAAGGCGGCACTTTGTTGCCTGCCTACGGACGGCAAATTCGTAAATCCGCCCTTGGGTATGAATGAGTAATTACATATAAAAGTATATTCTTTCTAAACAAAACAGAAAGAGATTTGAAAAGATAGAAAAAGTTATTTATTATTTGGATGATGCCCTGACTTTAATAAGGCATTAAATTTAATAAATTTAATATTATTATTTATTTCACGACTCACGGCACGCCTCCAAAGTTCGTTTAAAGGCCCAATTTTTTCTGGCTTTAAAGCAATAGCCAGCGAATATTTTTAGATGAGTGAGTACTGCAAACTTTGGCCACTTTGCTAACATTTAATTATTTACCTGTGAGTTTTCCACACGTCTATCAGCCGTCTGCAATTTTACTATTTCCGATAACCTTCATTTATGTCAAAATTTTAAACATACACAAAAAAAGGACATTTCAAGTTTTCACACACTAAGCTTTTATGTTTAGTTAAATAATTCATATCAATTTCGCTTTTATCAATTTCGGCTTTAAATGTAAACTCCAACAAAATCTCATTAAAATCTCAAATTCATTTTATATCTAAAATTGTACTCAAATATTTAAACAAAATTCCTCAACGTGGTTTCTTTTTAGAAAGAAAGATATTTGGTATGTTATAAATATACACTTTAAATCAAAGAAGTAAATTTTGAAGGAGAATATAATTTTTGGTATGAGACTGGTAATTGACATATAACACTTACTATTTTAACAGAAATCGTTTAAGCTTAAATTCTTCAAATTTTATAGAATATGTTAAGTAAGTAACTCCGGGGAAAGTCGTACATTGTTTAAATTTTATGAGTTTGCCAGTCTGCCGAGTTTGTCTTATCTATTTGTTTAATGCTACAACAGTACTAAAGTATGGGTTGCGACGAATAAGAAAAAAATAAAATAAAATATAAAATGACGAGCGAAAATCCGAAGAGCAAAAAATTTTTTTAATAACTTTAATCAGATTAAACGTTTACAGGAAGGGAGCTCCAATTTATTTATTTTATTAGGAATTGTAATTTCTGCAAGTAAGGGTACAGAACAACAACAATAACAATAAAAACAATACCAAATATAACAAATCGTGAATGCCCTTATTGAGTATTTGAAATAAAATTAACAGTGAAAATTGCAAGAAATTCATAAATATAAGCCCACTTAAGGTATTTCTTTGGTCGACGCAAAAAACAAAAAAAACTCCAAAAGCTATCTTTGGTGAAAACAGTTTCACATTTTGCCACAATACTGGCTTATATCTCCCTCATATCTTTCTTACCTCGATATAAAAATAAAAAACAAACTATCTTTTTCAAAACAAAGAAGACTTTGCCTCAATTTGAATGTTATCTACAAAAAAAAAGCTTTCTTCATGGGGTAGTTATGCAAGTGTCCCACAAAAGGCTTAAGAGAGGTCTTACATGAGCTGTGCGCAGAATGTGGCGCATATGCTTAAAACTGTTGGACACTTTAACCATAAATTAAGTGACAAATTGCGCACCGATAACCGCTTAAGTGTCTAGAAATGCTGAAGGTTGGATTAGTAGGCCATCGTCAGGTTAAGAATACGCGGGTACTCTTTTATTCAGTTGGTATGCGGTTCAAGAACCTTTCGCGCTATCGGGGCCCTTCAATAGGCACGAAAATTGGAACCACCTTAAAAAAGATATTAAGACAGCTACGACAGCCGCAATCCCACAGCTTTGCACAATTGGCCAACTTTTTGAAACATTTTCGATCTTGAGAAGATCTTTTGTGGTACACAAGGACTCTAGGCACAACCGGATGATTCGAGTGGATCCGCTGTAATAAATGGCCTCTATCGATTTCAAGGAACAAGGGTCTCGATTATGACTCAAGATGTTCGAGCCGCGAAATCTGTAGTCGCATACGGGCGCATTAAGGACGCTCGTTGCTCGAGATGATTTAATGAAACCCGACACCACAGAGTCTGCTAAGTTCTACATTAGCAATACAAAGATATTGACGAACATTTGCTCTTCGATGATGAATTTATCAGAACAAAAGGCGTAGCGCGGCCACAACATATGCGATCTGGTCAGCGGCCAACGTCCGAAAGTGATCTCAGAGATCCCTCAGATATTTGACCGTCTTAAAAAAAGTGTCGATCACTGAAGACACCCAGCTGCAGATAATATTTATTAAGGGATTCCTGCAGGCCTTATGGAAATTTACTTTCCATATAGCTTCGAAGACGGTAGACTCTGAGCGTTTTAATAAAATTCATCAGGACAATGGCTCGACAAGACACCGCTTAACTGATGGAAATTTTCAAGGTGGTACTCACAGGTAGATTTGCCTTAAATGCGAGAAACCCTTTGCATGGTTATTAACCAAAGAGTGTACCGGGCATTCAGAATGATTCGTCGGGAGAAAGGGCTACTTTCATAAATCTTTGTGTCACTACACACACCCTCTCCTCTAACCCTAACCTACCTATCTACTACTTATTGACCCTTTCAGTTGAGTAAATCGAAATTGAAAATAGGATAAAGGATGACATCGGGCATCTGTCGCTAAAATCGTCCTTTTCTTGAAGAATTTTCGCAAGAAGTATACGAAAGTGAAATGTAAATCCTTTTTTTCCCCTTCTTCTCGTTCTACCCTAATGATATATGTCAGTGTTAATAGTGGTGAGCATCAGGGCGAGGTGGGGTGGAGAATTATTGCCAAGTGGATGCTTAAGGGTTGCTTCGGAATGAAGGTACAAAAGCATCTCGTCAGCATATGCCTGAGAAAAACTCAAGATACTTTTCCAACTGAATATGCAAAGGCGGTTGATTGCTGGCATCGCTTGCTGCTTGCATTCATAAATGGGAAAGTGTTACACTTCGATTCGATGGAAGACCAAACAATGGGGGAGGCTGCGGGACATCTGCTTGTGCGGATGATGTGTAAAACCGCAATTCATCCTTCGTCCCGGCACTGAAATATACAAATCTCATAGGATATCCCTGAATATCTGGCGACCGAGAAGTCCAATTTTCTGATTCACATATACTCGTATATATATGGTACACAAGACTGTACTCCCAGAAAGACGATGAGAGGAGTGTCCTTAATAAAAAATGAAATCGGACTGGTAAGGCGGAAGCCACCATGTGTCCCCAACTTGCTTATACAAATTGTCATATCCTTTGGCGTAAGATTTTCACAATGATAAGGCGTGCAAACAAGCAGCAAACGAAAGACCCCCTTCCTTCTTCCTTCCGTTGGGGCGTGGGAAAGAAGATCATTTCAAGTTTTCATTTCTTTCTTATTTGCTCCTTTCAGACATGACAGCATAGTGTCACAGTCGTCGTATCTCTTACTAGTCGCTTATTTGCGCAGAGTGCTACTTTCCTTTTTGGATTGGATTTATATGAGATGCGATAATGGGAACTTTTACTGGAACAGAAGGACAAAAATCATTTTCTTCTTCCTTCTGCCACTGTGCAGATTTCATCTTTCAGAAAATAAAAAGAAATCCTAATGACTCAAAGGAGATAGCAATCCTTTTGCAAATGGATAGGGTGGCCGTTGTCAGATAGCGCTGAGAAATATTTTTCTTTAAATTTATTAAATATTTAATGCCACGTATTTTGTTAAAATAAATGGATTTAACAGTTTAGCAAAACTCTCGACTGAAGAAGTATATTATTAAAAATATAAATGGCGAAAAATTTAAAAAAAATATGACATTATTCGTAATTTATGACAATTTACTTTTTAGGTTTTGTTTATTTAGTAAGCGATTCTAATGCTTTAATATTCCTTGGCTCCAGTTATGCCATCTATTTTCTATTCTGCTTTAAACTTAATTTTTTATTTATAACAATAAATATGCAAAATTTACACATTCATGGCTCCGAATGTACTGAAGTAAGGATTTCTTTAAGTTGTGCTTATTTAGTAAACGATCCTAATGTTTTAATTTGGCTTGGCTCCAGTTATGCCGTCTATTTCTTAATTTTTCTTAAACTTAATTTTTTGTTTACTAAAATAAATACGTAAGACATTCACACTTGCACATTTAACAACAATATTAGTTTTTCCTCGAACCTAAATCAGTTGAAAAAAATCATTTTTTCAATCAAAAATAGTAAGACAATTTTATCTAAAATTTAAACATTTATTTTTAAATTGTTTGGTATATATTTTTATTGTGTTTCCTTTTTTTAGATTCACCCACATTCTTAAATCTTAATAGTACTACAGAAATTTCTTCCAAACAATATAATAGAGGATAGACATAAAATATTTTAAAACTCTTTCCGAAAGATTTACTTTCGTCGATTAAGCTTCACAGAATATTAAAGCTATCTAATCTAGCTGCAAACATAAAATGTTTGATAGTACTCAAAAATGCATAACTTTTCGTTTCATTTTTATAATATAATTATTTAAGCCTTTGAACTCTCAAAGTATGAAATACGGCGAAGGATTCATTGGTGTGGAGTGAATGGTTAACGAATTGACGAATATTTCGAATTTGGTAAAATAAAACAATTATCTTCGAACACCCAAAGTAACTTGAAAAGATGGTTATAATTAAACCAATTTCCAGAATTTAAAGAATATTTTAAAAAGTTTTACGATGGTATATAATTACTACAGGTGAAGAAATCCGATATATAAAATATTTAAAACATTAAGAAATTCCCTTCCATTATACTAAGACTTTTCAAACTAGCTTCATTCTGATATAATCAAAATAAAAGATTTATTGAAAGTAAGTAAATTACCCTCTGAGAAATTAAGGAAATTTATGAAAGAAAAGTTTTCCCCAACAAAATATGCGAGTCGTGAAATACTTTTTAATACGTAAATTCAATTGAATCATGAAGAAAGCGTTCTGAATGTAAGAATTGGGTGCTGTGCTAGACACTTGGGAGTGGCACCAATGGCAATGACACGAATTTATTAACAAAACTTCTACAATTCAATGTATCAAGAGAAAAGAGTATTTCTGGAAGTTTTGGAAATGTTTCCTCGAAATAGTTTTACTTTTGAAACCTCAAGGGAGAGCACATAATTTCCTAATGGAAATTCGTGTAAGGTGTCGTGCATCGGAATATGCAATTTTTAAAAATTTTTACTTTTTATACTTTCCTCCTCCCGCCTCTCGTTGAATTTTAATTGTGCATGAAAAATTAAATCGCTGTCCATGCCAGGTTTGGTGGACAAGTAAATATCACGAGGTATCGTCACGGCATTGGAAGACACAAGTACCTATACCATATCTATAATACCCCATGCGCCAACTATTTTCGCATTCAAAGAGTTCTGAAAGATTGTATCTAGAGATAGGGCCGGTGCTGCACCTTGAGTTATCTGGGTTCGTTTGGACAATGGTGTACCCGATTTCGAAGTATTCCACAAATTATAGGCGCATATGGACTTTTGTCTAACAGACTCGAGGCAGCGATTAGGCAGATTGTGTGCACTTAATGCACACCAAAGGCAGCCATGTATTTGTGAATTTTCATATTTTATTTACTGATCGAGATAGGCAGCACGCAGTACAGGGTGAATTGCTGTTGGGGACGAAATCATTACTAGGCCCTCTCCTGACTCTTCACCCACTTATACCCGGATAAGTGATGATGATGGTGATGTGATCGGACTCTTCGGTCATGAGGAGGCGGTCATAACGTAAAACCTGTTGTACTGTCCAAACGACGAACAGCCCGAGTTGCATGCTCCCCCGTTCTTCTGAGGACAACTATTGAACCCCCGCCAGAATTCTAGATACTAGATACTCTTTATGCAGCAGGCACACAAGCGTGTTTCATTCTTAGAGCCCCTGTAATCCAGGTGTGATATGTAGTACCTGTCCTGTCCTGTCTTTCTGCCATTACATTTTCCATGTGTATGGCTTTATGTCATGTTACGGATAATTAGCGTTTTATCGCGTCCTGCTCATCTAACTTGGACACTAATCGTCTTTGCCGGAGTGGTCCGATGGACAGCAGGCCTCCCCCGTCGTGATATACTGCTGCAACCCATTAGATAATTTAGAGAAAAATGTTCTTATGCTCAATTCCCTCCCTTTACTATGACCCTTTCCTACCAGGAGTTGTGCTCTTGTGTAATAAGAGGTTTCATTGATCGTTTTTATTCCTTTCAACTTTGTGTTTTGAAAAATTAACTATTATTAAAGCAGTAACTTGTTTTAAATACATTCCTATAATTGTAAAATAAAAGAAAGAAAATATACGCTGAAAATATTGGCTGAAGGTATTTTTGTTTATGCATTTTGGTTTTTCTTATTTCAACTACATGTAATGAGTTTTATCATTACGACTTAAATTATGTTTCTATTTTTATTTTGTAATTAAATTTTTCCGACTATAAAAAAGAATTCTGTTCGAAATAATAGTGGTATGATAATAATAATTGAGTACTCTCAGTTAAATTGGATCCGTGGTAGTAAATAACTTATTCTAAGGGGGTGGTATAAGTCGCTCCTGAGATATGTTTTGCTCAGGTGAAAACCAAAGGAGGGAAAAGAGTTGGCTTTTCGAAACTTTCAGGTGAGAAGTTCAGAAAAGCCATAGTTGGTGTATGGTAGACAGTGTAAAAGAGGGGGACCGATTTGTAATTGCAGGGCTTAGCGTAAAGAGAAATTCTCTGCAGCAATCTATAGCAATAGACCACCGGAAAGCGAGTGATAGAAAAAGGTAATATCAGCACAGTTTCGTCGTTTCCATAAGGGCTGGAATACGATCGGTTTTCCTATGAGAGATTCAGAGTATTAGAACAAGGAAGATCGCTTAATTCAAAGTGAAGGAACCGACGTTAGTCTACCTCAATTCTATTGATGGATGGAAACTTTACTAACTTATTCGAAGGCCTGATGAACGAGACGTAGAGAGATTTTAGCAAAGCCAAGTGCAGAGTTAGATTAGGAGGAGGATATCTATTTGAAGATTTTCATATCATGAGCGTAGACGGAAAAATCCGAGTGTTAATAGGGAGAATAAAAATCAACGGATCTAAGTGCTCACCCTGAGGGATCCCGGAATTCGCTATGAAAGAATTGGAGGTCGATAAACAGAAGAGGATCTTGTATTGGCGTTGATCGAGATAAGATTTCGTCCAAGAAAAAAAATGCTCATTGAGTTTGAATAAAGATATTTGATGTGAAGTTTCATCGACCGCTTTTCTGAAAACAGAGGCCCTGGAATCGACCACATCACCGTTTTCTAAAGCGCATAAAGTTCTGGACACGAAGTTGGTGAGACTGATCGTAGTTAATATGCCTTTAATGAATCCGGACAGTGAAGGGGAAAATATGGATTTAACTCAGTGACCCTGAAGTCTCATATTTATCAATTTCAAATGAAATTCCTTTAATGGTCGTCTAGAATTAAAAATCGAAATCGCTTAATCTATTTAGGAAAAGGAATAGTTATAATTTGGGACTAGTTTTAACATATGCAGTTCGTAGTAAAGTTTTATAACTACCAATATGAGAGATTGGGAAAAACTTTTCATTCTGAATCTGCTATAAATTGTTAATTATTGTTAATTGAATTTCTCGGAAAATCAAATTACGTTTTCAATTGAACATATTTCCGCATACTCATTTACAGACAGACAAACGGCCCCGGTAGAGTTTAATTAGAGAATAATAATAAATGTAATAAAAATTATAATATGTCTAGGGTATATTAAAGATTATGTCTAGGGTATATTAAAGATTATGTCTAAAGTCAAAAATCAGATGAATAATGCAAGATATAATAATAATTGCAATGCAAAAAGTGTTCAAATTAAAACTTTCTCTTCCCTACACTCCTTTTTTTTAAAATTAGTTTATACGTCGTATTTTTGCTATTTTTAATGGTTAAAACAAGTCTTTTTCCTTCTAAATTTATTTGTTTTATAAACTACTAAAATATTGCTGCACTGCGAAATCTGACGAAGTTTGGTAAATTCAAAAATCATTCTACTTCTATCACAAATTGTTTATTTGACAGAATTTCAGTATGTCAAAGTCAAATGTACATATTTAATTTCATTTTTTAAATTGCAGCGCTATACATATATCACGAATATAGCGTCGAATCCAAATCTGTAATAAAAAGTGGGGTTTCCCATTTAAAATTTTAAACCTGGTGGTGGAGGGAGGGAGTGAGTTTGGTGTCATTGGGTAGCTTTTTTTTTTTAAAAATATTGAATACGTTTTTATTTCTATCCATTATGTATTTATTAAAATATTTGACCGGTCCGGGATTTTTCATCCACATGGTATGAAAAGTCCAATGTATCGGAATACAAAATCCATAAAGTGAAAATGCTTCGAGAATTGGAACTAAAACTTTTAATATGATTAATTATGAAAAATAAGCAAGATCATCAATGTGTCGAATATAAAGAAGTTACTTTTTTATCTTATGATGGAGTAGTAGACCCAATGAGTATGATTATAGCAAAAATTGCACAAGAACGTCGAGGAGTTGTCTTAATTACCAGCTAAATTCCCACAGCACTAAAACGCAGAACAGTACAGCAGGCAAGCCATACGACATTCTTGCGGGACGAGTCCTGCAAGAGCGCAATTTTCTGCCTCGAGGAGCACACGATAATCCGACAATAGAAGAAATTTTCTGCTTAAGTAAAAACTACTGTTCCACCACCAGAGTCGCGTAATCTTCGCATTGTGAAAGGATCTTCGTTTCTTTTGGTGCCACGATATCGCACAATTATTCACCGAGCAAATCCTGGTTTGCTTCCTTTGCCCTTCAAGAAGGAAAAAAAAAAGAAATTATACTCGTAATATGAAGAAGAAGGCCCAAGTCGGATATATGGCTCTGGTGGGTTTTTACGGGGGTTTCTGAGGGATATGAGTAGGTGCATATTTCTAAAAAGGGAAAAAAATCAACACAGGATTTGCCCTGTTGGTGCGACAGGGCTGCTGCGTTCTCGTCTAGCTGGAATGGGGGTGGGTACGGAATAAAGGTGGTTTCGGGATAGTATGCTGGGCTTCCCTTCTTGAAGGGATAGATATGTAAACCTTGAATTGTCTACGAGTTTGAAAACGCATCAAGCGAAAGGAAAACTCATGTTGCTGCACACCTTTGCACTGCACCGAAGGATCTACCTCCCTTCCTGGTTCACCTGCAGAATTGCTGCAGCAGCAGCTGCCCCCCCTTCGTGCTCCCTGTGATCCTTTGAGATGAACTGGAGGAAGACTTGAAGACAAATTTACCATTTCTTTTTTTCCTCTCGGCGGATTTTTTCCCCCGTTTTGATTCAGGGCACGATGGAGACGGAAGGATGGTGTGGGAGTATGGGGTGGAAGAGATAGATGCAGTGTAGGTGGGTGTGAGGTTGCTGTCGGGGCTCTCGGAATCAAAATAAGAAGCACCGACTGACTGAAAAAAAATTTCTAAAGATGAATATTTATTCGTCATCGTTATCCTTGCCAGCGTCGTCTTCAACGAGGACGATTGCGACGCTGTCGACGTCGTCGTTCGTCGTCAATTTTTTGCTCCTTTCTTTCAACCTTACGTCAATTGTGTACTTAACTACATGTTCACCGAGAAAGTCTTCTTATATTTGCCGCAAAGCCCCAGTCCTCCCACACTCCTACTTCATGCACAGCAAATGGGAAGGAAGCCGGAAGGACAGACCGAGGGATGGAGGGAGGGGTGGACCATGTTAAGACTACGCGAAATATGAATAAACCGTGCAGAATGAACTTGTGCCGAGGTTTTAATTACTCGCCTTGCAGTGCATCTTGGCTCTGTGGATTTCTTTCGAATACCCTTTTCTTCTGCTACATCGCATCCTGTGGGAGTGGAGATGGAGAAGGGGAATTTGCTAGGATATGGTGACTTCAGGGCTGCTCCCTCGCATATCCCGGCACAGCAACCCGATGTTGCTGGTGGTCCACATACAATTCCTGGAGTGCGCACCCTGTCATATTTTCTAAACGAGGCCGACGAAAAAAGAAAACGAAAGTCTCAGAGACCTCCACCCGCACCCTTCAAATTTTTAACTTTTTCCTTTCTTTTTTTAACTTTTTTTTTTATTTTTTTTTACAAGAGTCACCCCACTGCAACCCGAGCTTAAGAAAAGTGCGATAGGCTGCTTTTGCAGGAGCATCCAGGAGGCACATAAGTGGAACGAAAGGGTTGCGATTGCGAAAAGAAGTAAAAAAATAAATTTACTGATAACCATGGATTTACAGGAATCTAGTTTATTTTTGCTTTTTTGTTTTATCTATGCTTTTGGATGGGTACTACTACGCTCCCCCCGCGCGCGAACGATACGATGAACGACGAAAAAAAAATGGTTTCTCATTTTTTTCCTAAGGATGCAAAGGGAAGATGGAAGGCTATATGAATTTGATTGACTGGAGGAGAAACTTCCACAAGAACTCCTTTTCCTGAGCGCTTTTTAGTCTTATAGTCTCGTCGAGGATATTGAGATACTTCCGACCGGAGCTGTTATGCATAGGGCTTCTTCGGTGAAGGGGCACGAAGGGCACACCCTAGAAAATGACTGGCTTTCTTGCTGCAGCAGCCGCAGCCGTTCTGAGTTCAAGTATTTTGCGATTTTGGACGTAGTCCTTATCTTTCCCTTTTTCTTCGCACTTGACAGCAACTACTTGGATAATTGATATAGACAAAATTTGTTTCATACGTTTTCTTAACAGGCCTAGAAATAGAGGAAGGGGTAAGGAGATGGCATAAATAAATAGGCGGCATAGATAGAATTGTAATTTTGTGACGAAATAGAACCAACCATCTTAAAATTATTCGTAGTGGTAATGATAAATGGTTTAAAATAGAAAACTTCTAGCGAAATGCAATTAATGAGCAAAGGACTAAGTCTGGTTCTACCTCTTTTCGTTATTAAGTTATTTTAGCAATTTATTTTCAAAGAAAAATAATTGAGAAGCTATAAAAGCATAGCGAGGCCTAGACACCCAAACTAAAGTAAACTTTTCTATTTTGAAAATTTTTCACAATCATTGCTTGAAGAAAATTAAAATTAAATTTAGTACACAGGACAGGTTTAGCACTTGGAAGGTCACGCGTCTCCCTCCCAAACGACCCACACTGGCCATATAAAAACTAGAGAATTAACCCTATATAGGTGATAATATGGTGAGACTTCTGGAGTAAGAGAGAAAACATAAAATGCACCTACACACTATTAATTTTCTCAGAAACTGCAATAAATATGCAAAAAAGTTGTCTATGAAAGTTGTTCGAAATAAAATTTTATAAAAGTTTTATAAAAAAGTATTAATGTCTTTTCCCCGTAATTATTATAGAAAAAAGTTATGCGCGATAAAAGATTTTCAACGGACCCGAACTTGGCGTATATTTAAAAATAATTATTAAAGAATGGAAATAATGTTCCTGTAATTTTTTTTTGATTCTTACGATACATACGAAGATCTTCACTTCCTGTGTCAATGCCCAGCACTAGCGGTGCGGAGAAACCGGAGCCTGGGCTCCACTTTCTTTAATTATCTGTCGGAACTGAGCTCCGTCAGGATTAGAAGCCTGGAGCAGTTCATTAAAGATTCCAAATGGTTCGAAGGTTAGTTATTGGGGGCTTGGTCCCACGTGGTATCACAATGGGCCTACCCTGGCCTAAGTGTGCCTTCTTTTGTAAGCCACTTGAACTTAACCTAACCTACATACGAAGATTATTAATTATATTATATTTTTTTAAACATTGAAAATTAAAAAATCGTCATAGTTCCTATAATGTAAAGAAAAATTTTCAGCATGAAACATAAGAGAACATTTCATTAAATTAACACACTTCATTAAAACTAAACTAAAAGACCTATCTTCATTTGCATATGAAACAAATTTCGAAATTTTTTTTACTTATTGCTTTATTCAAAAAATTAATATTCAATAGATGAATAATAAATACAACAAAATACGAGAGTGATTGTTGACGAGAAGTTAATTCTGCTTCCTTTTTGTATTTTTATGTATTGAATTGAAATATGCACTCAGAGAAAGATTTAAAATTTAACTCGATTAACTTTTGAAACTGATTTCACTTTTATAAAAAATTCTTATTTGAATTTGAAAAAGCTTTGATTTAAAAACGAAAACACCCTTTTAGAGTTCCATTTACTTAAACTACTTAAATATGAAGCAAAAAATACTTTGGGTTTAGTGCGAAGAGTTTATTTACCAACAAACGTAAATTAAAGTAACACATTTTTTTATTTCAAATCGGAACGATTTTGTTATCGGATTCAGTAATATCGCCTCGTAAATTAAATGATTTTCATATTTGAATTAATCTTGGAACTGATACTGAATTCAATAGTTCAAGATACATTTTAAATTCAAAACCTAACCATTTTTAAATTCAAAATGAAGTAGCTTTGAATTCTTTTAGAAGTTTGACTCATATTTCAATCGAAACGTTTTGTATACTGCATATTTTTCAAGTGGTTTTAATGATTAGTATAGTATATATATATATAGTATAGTGAAAATGTTTTAATTTAACTCTGATTAATTCGATGTTAGGTTACTTTTGGTGAACTTTTTGGACTGTTCGAAAGTGTCTTAATTTATCGGAGAGATAAAAAAAACCGGCTTAAAATAAGTTTAGTTTTAAAACAGCTTATTTACTACTGTAACCACTTAAAAAAGTTTATTATAGTTTTCTTTTCATTTTCTTGTACGGAGTATTTTTGGCACTTAAAAGTATATGACTGTAAGTTGTATCTTTCTTAAATTAACAGTTATTTTTAACTATGTTTGTAGCTAGAAAGATACGTGCCTATTTTGAAACTACGCAAGTATCAATGAAAGCTAAGACGGTAATTTGAAGACGTTAATCATAATATGAAACTTATAATATATTGATATATCTTTTATGTTCGACTAATTTCAGTTTTAAATTTAAATACAGAGGTGTTTTTCTTTCTAATTTTGTATCACCTGGATAATTTCATGAAATTAGAGCAATTAGAATGCAATTTTCGACCACCCTATCCTATATTCAGCAATTCAATTGAAATATGCTACAGAACAAGTTTCGTCCAGAGCCAGAGAATTGCGCCTAATTAAGTCAAGAGGAGACCCTAAGCAAATTTGACTAGTTCTATTAAAGCCGTTACACCTGAAAGGCTGCTAAATCCGCCTATCAGAAGAAAGCTTCCCAATTCAGAAGGGTCTTCTGATAATTGTGAATTCAATGCGAACAGTGGAAACCATCTACGGAATTTATACACTATCAACAAAAAGTGTTTTATGCAAGCTCCGAGGCAACTCATTTCTGTAATTAAGAAAAAAAAAAATGCTCAAAAAAAGGAAAAGCAGCAATTTTTCGGGCTTGATCAAGGACTTGAGATGAAACGAAATAAAACCTACCGGGCCTGGACTGAATATAACTTCCCAGTTTTTTTTTTCTTGCCGTCATCATCCTCATCATCAGTGGTGCTAAGAGCATCATCGGATAGCATCGCATCGGTATAGCCATTGGAAGTATACCGGTGGCCTCTCCTGATACCAAGTACTCAAAAAATGCATCTATTTGATTTCTTCTTCGTCTTGTTCTTGTTTTTGTTTCTTTTTAGCCCATCAAAGCCCCGCTTTTCTCTTTTACTCGCGCCCAGTCGTTCGCTTTGAATACAATTCTCATTCAGCACTCTGCATTTCCTCCTCTGATTTTTAATCAGATCTCTGTATCTTCTCAAGCCCGAGTTGACCTATCTTGAGCCGCAGTAGACTACTGATGATGCTTCCGATACCCTCCGCCCAGAAGGCGCTTTCATTCATCTACCTCGACCTGGGAGGAATGCAATGGATGGAGCGTTACCAACCCTCCACGCGCCCGGCCATCTTCGGTTGTATATTAAAAATTTATTTGCACCACCACTCCTTTAGGTGAGCGATTAAAAAATAAATTTGAAACAGCAACAAAAATCAATTTGCAGCCCACTCTATACCACTTCAGCTCTCATTAAAGTATCCAAGCATCTTCCCTAATTTTTTTTTTTGTATTATTTTTTATTTACTTCTTTTTTTTCGTTGGTGCGCTGGACTAAACGCTCCCACTCCATCGAGCATCCATCATCATCAACATCACCATCATCATCATTGGGGGCCCATTTTTGCCCATCAGCCGGCCCAAGGAAGGTAGTAGCAGGAGCTCCTCACTTCGGGGCATCAGCGTGAAGGAGCCCCAAATCACGATGGAAGCCAACATCAACAACAGAAACAGCACAGGCCATAGTATGCAATGGAGCGCCGAAAGGAAACTCCAGGGTAAAGCTGCAAGTAAGCTCTTTTAATTTTTTCTCCATTTTTATTTTATTTTTTGTTTCTGTTTGTGTATTTCATTTTTTTTTTCATATTTTGTTGCACCGGCAACGTGCTACACCCCACATAAACTTCCGACCGGACCAAAAGGCTACCAGAGCCCCATTGACCGTATACTGGGAGCTTTTGTGGCCGGTGGTGGTTCAGTGCTATCCTCTGTAACGAAGCTCCGGTACCAATGATTATTGCTATGACGACGACGACAACGACGACGATGATTACGATGACGGCGTTGGTGATGATGATGGACTTTGGAGGAGTCCGGTTCAAGTTTTACCGGTGGCGACCCCACGGCTCTTGTCCGTGAGCGGCCCCATGACATCATATCGACTGGATCCTTTGTACAACAATTTCTACTATAGCAATGAAAAAGAAAAAAAAAAACCACAAATTGGGATAAAAACAGGAAGAAAATTTCACAAAAAAATATTAAAAAGGCTTGAGCAACAACAACAACGTCCTGGTCTCTCTCAACAATGTGATCGTGCGTTGCGCAAAAGCGGGGGTTATCCTAGTCTACATGGAGGGGCCTCAAAAAGGAGCATTTTTGGTGAAGTGCATAAATAAGTGCGCCACTGGTGCTGGTGGATGCTACTGTTGATGTAAAGGTGCATTCCACCTCTCCTCGCGCGCATTTTACAGACATCATCCTTGGGGTATCTCGTGCTGGATGGATGTATCCATGGCCCTGTAGCGGATGGATGTATATTTCGCCAACATTGCCGCCAAACCATCCATCCCCCCACTAACAGCCACCCCTTTTTTGTTTTTTTGGGGAGGCATACTAGCCAGAGCACAGCAACAGCGGCAGAATAAGCCAGCCACACTTTTGCATCTCGTAGCAGCATCCACAGCATCCACGGATCCATGGATTTGCGCTGCTCCTCTTCAGCTATTTGCAATTGATGCGGTACGTAGTTCGCTTTTATATAGATTAAGGGGTGGCCATCGGGTTGACTTCTGATTCGGATAGAACTTCTGTTGAGATTTAAGGCCAGGATGGTACAACACAGCGGCGGCCGAGGATGCTGCGACAAGTTAGGATGGGGAGAGAGTTCTGCTTCCCGGAGGATAGGTGGTGATATAGGCCAGGATTGGGATGCATCCGGATAGAACACTCAAACGAAATAGATTCATTTCGTTTACTCTTTCAACAATCAATGATTTTTGAGCTGGAACTTCTTTCGCATATATATTGCACACGTTGGATGGCCTACCGGGGTAGGGGAATTAGGAATGTTTGGTCGAAATGGATAGGGATGCCCTTTCGTGTCTGTGAGAGCGAGTGCAGTAAAATGCATTTTCGCCAAACTTGCACATTGGACCTTTTTCGTTTTATTTTTTTAATTTTTTGTTGCACTCTTTCGCTGTACCAATCATTATCCAGGTACAAGTAATGTCCGGGTGGCGACTACAAAGGAAATCATTAGTTGAAATATTTGACGTTCACCACCATTATATCAGCACTAGAAAGAAGGGTTATAGGGGGTGAGGAAAGCAAAAAGAAGGAGTTTTGTGATAATTAGTGTCGGTCGACCTTCTGAAAAGGAATAATAGAAAGAAAAAAAAAAACATAATTGTGCATAAATCTACGGTCTGCCCATCTTATCCTTGAATTTGTTTGCTTTTTCTTCTCGGCAGAAGGGAGAGCAGGGATCGATGTCAATGAATGATTTATGCACACATTATGGAGCTCTATTTCTTACACGCACACAGAACGGATGTTTCAATAAAACATAAAAAAAATAACAACGCCGTTTTTATTTTCTAATATGCATAGATATGTATTGAAATTTACGCTATGTATCGAATAGCCAAATTGATTTATCGATTAATGACTATAGTTGAAAAAAAAATTGAAAATGTTTTAGTATTCATAAGACAACGTCATATTTATTCCAAAATTAGAATTGGTTTATTTCTATATATGCACAACTTAATGAACATTATAAGTTAATGAGTAAAGTAATTGGAATAGCACTTAAGAGTCTTTACAGCATTTCAGTTATTGAGTTTCTGATGTATTTTTAGTACTTTTTTAAAGGGTTTTATCCAATGGTTCCTTAATGCTAAGGACTAACATTAACGTATAACTTTCCTTGAAAACCAGTCATCAAATGAAGAAAAACCCATTTTACTTTCTTCAATAAAATAAAACAAAAATGCTGTTCACATATAGGCTGCTTACCTTCTTTCTCCTTTTATTACCCCACATCCCAGGCATTATTGTTCTTCTAATCAAGAAAAAAAAATTGCAAAATAAAAACAAAAGCAAAATACAAAAGACGACAGTGGCTAAGCAAGTAGCAACAGAATCTAGGTACCATCATCTAGCATCGTATCCTACAATACACGGAGATCCGTGGGGGGGTAGTGGAGGGAGCAGGCGTATTTTATCATTTAGTTCTTTTGCTCTAATAATGTCCCAGAAAACATATTCTCCGGCAGCGTAAGGCTGCAGAAAAGACCATGTGAGCCTACAAATTATCAAAAGCAACTAGCCATCCACCTACCTATTTTACTCTAATGAAAAGTGTATAAAGCAAAGCAAGTCACTGCTGGAAGGGATGGAAAGACGGAATATGCCTGACTGCCCGGATGCTGTGCAGCTCTCCGGTCCGTCCTCGCCTGGCTGTGAAGCCACTTCATACATATATGTTGGAAGTGTGCTAAAACCCGCAAGAAGCCTCTGGAGGTTTCTCCAGCGCCCCCTTTAAGGCTCCACCGCGGCCAGGTACAGACATAAGTAAAAAAATAAAAAAGGGCTGAACAAACACGGCTAGCAAAAAAACAAGAAATTATTAGTCATAAACGCTTTTAATGCATCTCCGCCCTGGAGAAAGAGCCCTTGACGACGACGATGGTGGTGGGTGTAGCGACGGCAGTGTGGCGGAGTTAGTGGTGAAAAAGTAGAAGAAAACGAACCAACGGTGTCCACTGCCCACTAAATGCATTCTGAGGATATTACCTGTGCTTATAAAGAAGTGCATCCTTTCCATCTCTCGGAAAATATAAAACGCACCCGGGGCAGGTTAAACGATACCATCTACAATATTTCCATGAGTTCTGTGAGTTGAGTTCCAAAACCCGGTGGAAGGGGGAGGGCATATCAGGCGAAGCGGAATGCACTTGGATGCGACGAGCACAGGAGATGATGTACGTTGCCTCCAGCATCCTGGTCCTAAAACCGGGTGTACAGGTCTCTGGCTCTACAACCCTCCGAAAATCGAAGAGAAGGGCATGGAATACTGGGCTCAGAGATCTAGGTGCACGAGACTCTCGCCATTATGAACTGCCCAGGAAAGTGGATTGCGTTTTACTGTCCACTGTACATCCTGGAGTTTGTTTTGCCAATTTATGCTCGACTACGCTGGACCAAAGAAATAAAAGAGGCCCGGGAGCCAACCGATATAAACTGACATCCTCCATCGAAGGAGATTTAGCCCTATTTGCGAGGGAGGGAGTTAGATAGGGTGGAAAACGGTGCGGTCTCCTTAACCATATATAAGCCTAAAAGCGGAGTGCATTACTTTTAAATGCACATAGACGTCAGTACGCACAATTTCTCTCTGTCCGGGGCTTTGTAACACGACCGAGAGCCACCCCCTCTCCACTCGCAAAAACCCGGGTGGTAAAAGCCCATTCCCATCCCCCGGCCACTTAGTGCATTTCTATATATTGATGCAATCCACAATGTATGCTATATGCAATTTTTGTATGGACTTTCCACCAGTTGAAATATGCATACTTCACTGGCTACTACAATTTTCCTGGCAGTCTCCACAGCTTCAATTTCTACGGAATGGGATTCTATAGAGCGGGAAAAATGAAGGGGGAGAGGTTCGATCAGGAGGCGCGATGAGATTGCAGGATTTGGCGGGACATGGAGGTTGGGTGCAACTCGCTCGTTCGGGACTAGGGACTCCATGCGGAGAGGAGTTTTGAATACTGTCAAGTGTAGTAAAGGATGATGATCAATATAGGCCATAATAGGGAAGTGCATACCGCGCTTCAACGTAATAGGTGAACATATTGGGAGGCAAAAAGGCAAAGCCTGTGAAAGCTCATAAATATTCGAGCAAACCTTCCCACGAGCACACCCTTTATGGGTGGGAGCAGTGGGATTGGAGATTTTACAACAAAATGCTTTCCAACGCTTAACAAGTTCTTGCTGGGCTACAGCTACTGTGTGAAAGGGTAAAAATCAGAGTCCATCCCGGTCGTCAGAGGCCGTATCCTGAATGATGGGGATCAGGTACCGGTGGGTGGGTACAGCATCCACAACCCATTACCCCCTTTTCGTGTACCATCAGAAATCTTCAGTACTCTCCCGGCGGGCGGAGATTAGTCTGAGCAAAAAACGATGTCGATTTAATCTGCACTAATTAAAATATTAGCCGATGAAAGAGAATAGGGACATCAAGGCAAAGAGAGAGCCATCCAGGATAGGCTTCACGTAGCGTCTTCCGTTCCAAAAATTAGGTGGAGGGATAGAAGAAGGTAGAGCATTCTACTGCTGCATGTCCATTACAAAGCGACAAAAACAAGCAAAAAACTTTTCTAATAAAACGGAGGAAACGAAAAAACAGAAATTTTTGTTTTTTATTTCTTCTTCCTTCATCCCTGAAGGAAGTACTAAGCCCATCATTCTGTGATATTCCACGGTCCAGGCAGAGTCCGGTCTTTTCATCCTCATCAGAAAACACGCTTATCCCTGGCAACTTTTCAACCGCCCTTTGCCCCTCGGCCCACCACGACAGAATAAGGGCGTTCGATATATGGTACATCAATGAATTGGAACATTTGTGTGATTTCGAAATATCGTAACACCCTACATCTATTTTGTAGCGGACTTTTTTATTAAATATATGTAAAGAGGTTAATTTAAATACTACAAAATTACTACCAGCTAATTAACCTCAAATTTATAAACTTACGTTAAATTTACTGACGGTGGTCGTTTGATGATAATTAATAATTTACTATCACCTTAGTTTTTAACGTAATGATTTAAATTGTCGCAATCTGATGATTTGCAAATTTAAATCTTCCCAAATTTTTGTTTTTGCATTACATACACGTTTGTAATTATTAAAGAAATGATTGGTTTATGAGTTTTCTTATTACGTGATTTTTAACAAATTTAATTACATATATATATTTTCTTTTAAGTTGAACGGTAGGAGTTATTATAATATTATATATCAATTACATCTTTTGCAGACAGTCTGATCAATGTAACTAATAACGCGCCAAATTTCATTATTCAGTTCAGCAGTTTAATTCGGCTTAGTAGCATACGCTACAGATTTAAGATATCCTTGCAAAAAGAAATCAGATATGGTGAAATCGTAAGATCTGGTCGGAAAAAACACAACACCGAAACAAATTTTTATATACAAAGTATTGCGCTTTCAATCAATCTATCGTTTAAATCTGTATAGGTGGTTAATATACGTATCATAGGGAGAATGAAGAAAAAAATATTTAACTAAATTATACAATATATAGTTTGATAGAACATTTTGAGTGTAATATGAACAGATTTTTTATTATATTTTTTCTAATTTAAATTTGCGTTTGTAGTCTTTTATCTTCCAAAATACTTAACATGAATATAATAAATACGAAAGTGAGTTTATTTGTTCAATCATCACTCCTCAACTGTCATATCCAATCCTGAGAAATACTAAAACAGTTACTTTTTATTCCGATATGCATATATACTACATAAGAACTCTACAATACATACTTTTCAATAATAAAGTTACTATGCAATTCATTGAGATCAAGTGACAGTTTGAGTGGTTGACTGCTGCTTTAAGATGCAATATACACTGTCTTTTAAAATTGCGGAACAGAAGACTCATTTTATCCCTTTAACGGACCATATATAAGATGTCATTGTCATTTTGATATATTCGAATGTTCATTCTTGAATGATTGTGAACATTCACCATTCACCTAAGACTAAACCTAATATCATAGTAGTATATTTATTTTATAAAAATATATTATAGAAATTAAACAGAAATTTTCTTCAAGCCATGAAGCAAATTTAAATTTAATCTGTCGAAGTTTACTTTAATTAATGTATTAGACGGCTCTTGTAAAGTAAATATCAACATCAATCCTTATGTATTTTTGAATCAATTCTGCATAAAATCAATTCTATTGAAATTCGTACAAATATTTCTTATTATTCGTAATCTGTATTGGTGTGCCTACGAATTAAAATAGATTAAAACCGAATTATTTTCTGTCGGTGCAGCTAGAAAAAAAAATACTACTTTTTAGAAAATACTTAAATGATGAGCATACGAAATTTTGTAGTGAACTACTTCGGAATTAATTATATTTATATTAGTTAATTTATATTCATATTAATCCTTAGCCAAAAAGGATTCCAATAGAAAAAATGCAAATAAATCGTGTTTCATGAATCAATGAAGCTAAACATTTTTTTTATATTTTAAGATAATATAAAAATTAATTTTTATCAACTTTATAATAAATGTTACAACATATATCACTTATTATTATATAGCCTTTGACTTGAGACAGCAATAAATATTTGTGGTGGAGTCCATTTGGACCTCACGATTTCAGTTAAGGGCTATTTATTATTCTGATGATGGACACTATATGGTGTTTTAATATGAATCGTATCCTCCAAAATAACAAACTGGACAAAAATTTTTTTTTCCTTGATAGTAGGACTATTTCATTACTTTGTAGGTGCCCTTCTTCAAAATCGAACGTCTTTCGTTTTACAAATAATCAAATTATTCTACTTTAAATGTCAATCTTCCCTTATTTGATATTAATCATTGCAAAACTAATTCATGTTAAATGTAAATATTTAAAGAAAAATTTATATTTTAATAGACCGGTCTAAATTAAGTTGCCTTCATTTATTTACATAAGTAATATTCAAAAAAAAGTTTATAGAGGGTATACACGTCGCAAATGTTAAATTAAAATTTAAAAAATTAATATTATGGGTAAGTGTGGAACTGGGAAAACTAGTACTAAATAAATTAAAATCAATGATTTTAAACTGCATTTATTTTTACTCTTCTAAATTTAACATATTACAAAGAATATACCGACTTTCTGCAGTGTTTTTCATTCAAATAATTTTCCTATTTCCTGCTTAATCACTCATGTAATTTTACCTTTATTAATCTTAAATTGATTAATTTATAAATTTCTCCTTCAAGACCGCCGTTATGTTTGTTTTGTATCCATATGTGATTCCAAAAATATTTTAACCAAGAAAAAAAAAGAAACAATTTTTTGTCTGTCTGTTAGACCATTTACCTGCTGTTGATTTTCCTCCTTGAAGAAACCCATGTGAAGCAGGCAACCAATTAAAGATACAATTAAGACTGATCATTGAGGCAAAACATGATTGTTTTTTTTTTAATAGGGTGCCTCGAAACCGCGGCACACGATGTCTTCGATCCTTGAAACGAATCGAGGATGATCCACTAGCCGCCAGATGTTTAAGAAGATATGTGGGCGCGGGCATATTACCAGGGCGCGCATAAAAGAACAATAGAATCCCTGAGGATCATTCAGCCTATCATGCTTCGAATTTTCAGCTGATCCTGATGAATTCTTGAATCAAAGAAAAAGTCTAAATGCGGCGAGGATTGATCAAATAGCAGCAGCGGGTCATGAGATGACTTATGCAGCAGATGACTACTGATAAAAGAATCTTCCTTGAAACTGAAGATGAATGGCAGCAGCAAAAAAAAAAAGTGCAACGTTACGAATATGCGGGTGTCTACCGCGGATTTTTTTGTATCTTTAATAAACGTGTGCCGCTATACAACAAAAAAAATCGTGCCAATGAAACATTATGAGGGATTTCCTCGGATGTGTACATTTCCTTTTTCAACTTCCTTTACATCCTGGAAGGCTGAAAGGCTCTCTCCTTAGCCCAGTTCTTTTAAATTTAAGGTTGGTGGTATATGCTGAATATTTTTTGGGTCAGCGGGTGGATGCAGCCCCCGACTGAGCAAAGAACAGAAGAGTGTTCACCTTTTAAATTGATTGTCACATCGGTTGCATGAGGTGTCTCTGTCGCCGCAACGAAGTCATCATGCCTCATTAGAATTTGCTACCGAAATATTCCCGTGGTGATCGATTGTCTGGTATCTTAGAAACTTACCCTATTGAATTTATGAGGATGTGACTCCATGAGGAGCTGATTTTTTTTAATTTTGCACAATTTTGAGGCAAGATGTGTATTCGAATATAAAACTTAAGAAAATTTGGATTGTGAGTGCAAATCTAACTCCTTTAGGATGTAATTATTAGAAAAGTAATAAGGTCATGCAGGAAATATAACTAAACTATCACATATTATCCTTTAACCATTTGCGATATTGTTTAGGTCTTTTAGAGTTCCACATAAAATTTCTCGTATTTCCATTTATTTGATTTAATTTTTTTTTAAGGTGAAACTAATTCTCACCTTTTTTTCATTTATTTACAGGTGCAAGAGTTTAGCCTATGCCCTATAAAAAATACATCACTGCTTTCAGTTTACATATTTGGGCCCACAATTCATTTTACCGTGTAGTTTTGAAAATCTTAATTCCTATATATACTCTCAAATATAATGTCTGTTTGTTTGTTTATTAGTTTATTTGTTGCTGGTATAATAACTTTAATTTATTGACTGAAAGTACTATAAATTCCAACATAATATATAGGTTAACTTTTACTCTTAGACAAATATTTAACACTAAAATATAGAAATGCATAAATAATAAGAGACGTTTGAGAAGTTTCAAATAATCAATATATGTCACCAACTAAAACCGGGGTACACAGCTAGTATTAATAAAAACATTAGATAGAGTCAATGTAGTAGGATAAAAATCCTACTACAGGGTACATATACTGCTTTTAATAAAAATAAATCAATATAAATTTTAGAAAAACTTTTTCTAATAGCAGCATAATTGATTCAATTAAATATATAATTAAATTTACAATATTTCACCGTTTATTGCTTACACAAAAAAAAAATATATATGTATATTCAAGGTGTTCCAGAACTAATCGAAAATGCTTATTCAAATGATTTTTAATTTAAAAATGTATTAATAGGTTGTCCGGAAGACTGTCGAAATATGTTTCCACGGCTGCTATTACCTCTTCGTTTGATGAAAATCGTTTCCCACACATGAATTTGTTGAGATATGAGAATAGTCAAAAGTCAGAGATTGGTAAATAGGTTCGTACTTTAATTCACTAATTTTCGCGATGGTTTTTCGAGTTGTGTGCGAGGATGCATTATCTTGATAAAAAACTAATTTTTTTCTTCTGTAAACCCATCATCATCAGCTGATTTAAACGGGTACAATAATAACCTCTGTCTATTGTTTTACCAGTTTGGAAGTAATCTTCAAACAAAATTGTTTTTGCATCCCAAAAAAACTGAGCTAACACTTTCTTGGCAAATTTTTGGACCCTAACTCGTTTAACTCCTTACCTTCTTGTTTTGATTCAAGATCGTGGTGGTAGGCCCAAGACTCATCTACAGTGATAAAATCACACATTCTTTTTATCTTTTCTAAAATGCTCCAAATGTTGTTGAGAAAATCGCATACGAGTGTGTTTTTGTTCCATTGTTATCGAATGCGGAAATTTGCAGCTATCTTTCTGTAACCCAAAACTTCAGCCAAAATATCACACAAAAATCACACTGTCTAATGAGATGCCTAGGGCTTCTACTAAATCTCGGTTAATCGATGATCTTACATAAACATATCCTGTACTTTTGCTATATTTTCTGGTGTTGATGCACTATTTGGACGTCCTTTACGTTGTATGATCACTTTTAAATGCAGTTTGAATTGAGTCATGAATTTGTTTTGGTACGCCTTTCAAAATAAGAATTTTATTACTTACTACACATGTTCAAATGCAAATATACGAATGAGTTGACAGATCTACATGAAACTTCGCACGTGTTCATAAAAAAGTAGTACCACTTATAGAACATTAAAATAACCAACCTAATAGCGCCATCTCTTATTGAACGACAAAACTTATTGAACAACCTACCATAGATAAGTTGCAAATTTCCTTATAATATCAAGTCTATGTCTTAAATGATCCCTATAACCATGGCAATTTCCTTAAAAATGTAGGTATATATTACCAGAACGTTTCTTGAAGTGAGCAATTTTCATTAAGAGAATCCCAAGGATTTTGATGAAAACTGACGAATGTTTAAAAAAGCATTGTTAGCCGCTCGCACCTTCGGAGATATTTAATTATAGAGTTTCAAAAAATTACAAATTTTCGTCCTAATTTTTAACATATTCTCAAAAAATTTTGGTAAATAGTAGTATGTAAAAAGCATAAGTTCAAGACGTTTCCACCTTTTCCTTAAGCAATTTTTTATAAGAAATTAAAGTCAAATAACTTATTTAACTTATCAACGTCGACAAGTATGCATTTGATATGTGAAATGATTAAATCGAAGAAATGTAAAGTTTTATCTCAAAGTTTTTATTCAAAATATTTACCAAAACTTGCGACATAAAAATGTCACTTATTAAAATTGGAAAGATAAATATCTCGGGGTATTCAAAGAACTGTCAAAAGTAATTTGAATATAAGTTACTTTTAAGGTCAAAATCTATGTAGCTTCATTAAACTCCGCGAGGAAACCTCAAATTAAAGTATGTCCTTGAAAATAAGTATTCCTTTTATTAATTAACGTAACTCACTAAGTATTTATTAGCTTCCACTTAAAATCTTAGAAATTGTAGTCTTGAATGAACCTAATTAAGATTGAGGTAATTGAATGAAAGATCCTATAATTTAATTTTAAAAAAGTAGATATACTGTAAACTGAAAGAAATTAAATAAAGCATCTGAATGAATCTAGTATAATCGAATTGTACTTAAAAAGTATGATCAAAAAGAAACTGTAGGGATACACCTTTATTTTATTTAACTTCTTCCAATGTATTTACTTATTCGAGTATGTAGAATTATTATTTTCAATACGTTTCATTATAACTTACCAAAAATTTTAAAACCATTATACACATTATAAACCTTAATAATAAATTACGATTTGTGCTTAGATTATAATATTATACATATTGTATAGCATGTACATTTATGTAAACTGTTTTAATATAAATCGAAAAGGCTTTTAATAGTGCAATTCGAAGTATAGGATTCCTATAAGAATGTTTCAAGGAATTCAGCTTCAAAACTCATTTTAACGTAAATCAAGTGATAAACATTTCTTCAGATTGTTATTGATATTACAAATATATGTTCTATAATGTGCTTGTATTTACTTTATACTAATCAGACGAAAGAATTAGCCAAATCCTAGATCATAATCGTTTTCAGAAAATATTTACCAGAATTCAAGCCGGGCATATTGGCAATAATGTGCTTTTTGAAGATATTCAATTGTCTTTGCTTTTTTTATTCCCTATATATTTTATATAAGTTTCCCTGTGTTTGAGTGTTTTTCATTAAATTATGAAAAGCGAAGCCCATTACTCCTTTAAATAAAGTTTCAGTATTACGAAAAGAATAAGGCCTAAACAAAAACATTTTATAAATCCTTCTTACCGATTTAGAACCCCATCCACCGAGCGATGTCCTTGAATCAACATACAAATCGTAGTAGGAATTTCGAATCGCCGAAAAGTACTTCCTGATCGGTTAGGGGTGGTTAATGGCGACCATGCCAGGAGGAAATCTCAGCGGCAATCTAAAGAGCATAAGTAATTCGGGCATGTGCTTAGCACGCGACCCCTGTATCTGTGTCGTCTTTCATTTATTTGTCTAGCGCCGGTAAAAAGTTGCAGTTGTGTACCGGTTTTAGTTCACAGCAATAACCAGTCACCGACCCATCCCTCGCAAACTTCGTCGATTTGCAGCCTCAGCCCTACCACGATCGTATGAAAAGGGGCACAATACGTACAGCTTTGACGAAATTATTCTGCAGAACACCATCTCGCGGAGGGTGAGAGTTCTCAACGTCATAGAATTTTCCTGGGGAATGCGATCGAGAAGCTGTTCAAGTATAAGTCAGAGGAGGGCTGTCGTGTTGCGATCGTCGTCCGAAACACTATCGCTCCTGGAATAAATGAGGAATTTCGAGAATATTCATATAGGTCACCCTCATCCAATATACCACCAATGTGGATCGGTGTGCGAGGATGACGATCAAGAGGGTTCCGCTGATTCTTATTGTGGTGTCTGCCAAGGAGCAGATGTGCAACATGCTCACCTCAAACCCGGCTGCAATCCAGCGCTCGGGGAGGTTTTTTCCTTTTACCCGAGGAAACAACAAAAGCCAGAACCTAAGCTTGAGCCGTTTCTTTCGTCCCCCTCGCCTTTATGTTATCGTTGGGTGCAGCTGCCTCTTGGCGGCTCATCAAACACTAGAGCCAGTCGCACTTCTAAGGGGTGAGAATTCAACCAGATCTGTCAACAATTTCCATTTTATTATATTCCGTTCCTCTTCCCGTAAAAGTTTTTCGAATTTTTACAACGAAATCGGCTTTTCTTACACAAAAATTCTTAGACCTAGCCCAGAGGGCAGAGTTTTCTCGGAAGCTTCTAGTACGCCTGTCCAAGACCGCCTCGCCTCTGCCTTCAAAAGAAAATGATACCACCCACAAAAGTGAACTTCACATGTCCGGTAATCGGGTTTCCTTACAAACACTCCTTAAGGTGTGAAAGTTCCTTTTCTTATCCCGACTTTTCCTGTTTTCCCCTCCAGAGTTCTCCTTCTTTTCTTCCAATTGTATGTTATATCCTTCTTACATCCAAGTCCCAAAGACCAGAGAATGTGTTTGTATTGAATTTCTTCGGCATTTCTTGAGTTAGTGTGGCGGGGAGAACTCAGGAAGGAATGACTTGAGGCAAGGTCGTTTCCTCCCTTATCCTTTACTTTCTTATGAGGTAAGGTTAAGATTGCATGACGTCATACTTCGAAGGAGGACCAACCAAGTTTCGCGTCTTCCTCTCAGGCTGCAAAAGTAGCAGAAGCAGGTCCTTGGCCACTTTTTTGGGTGTGTATGATAGCTCACAGTTTCGGTACAATCGTCATCGCTTTCTTGCTGGATTCTTATAGGGTGAATTAAGGAAGCGTCCTTTTTGCGGCACAAGAAAATGTTTTGTTAGTGTCTTTCACTTTTTTCAATAGATTGAAGTAGCAGTAAGGCGTGAAATACCGCTTTTTATACTTTCTCGGCAGTTAAGTGAACTTTAGAGCATTTATTATTATACTTATAAAAATCCTCCCTATTACTTGAATAAACTAAAATCTTTCAAGTACAATTAACCTTTTTTTACCAAAAGAAATTCTTTCAAGCCGAAAAATTTCGTCTTAAAAACAACTTTTGTTTTTTAATTCAAATTGTGATAAATTAATTCTTAATTTTATAAAATTCTTCGTCTCCAACTCAGTAAAAATCAACTGGAATTTTATGAACTATATACAACTCTCATAAATTGAGGTAGGTACTCTTTGTACTTTCGTAAAATAATTTTAAAACCCAAAAATTGACGAAAAAACTAATTGATTAAAATTGATTATCATAAATATTTGAAATAAAACAAAATCTTCGCTATTGTTTAAGAATAACAAGAAAAACAACAGTTTCAAAGTTTTGTCTATTACTGCTTTATAAATTGAGTTGATGCGTGTATAACCGAAATAGGTAGAAATTGTAACCGAAATGAATAAAAGTTGTAAGCTCTAAGAACACGCAGATAACAATCTTTAATATCTTTGTAACAATATTACTTTTGTAAATCTTGTAATCTTAGGTAATTTAATGCTCCTCCCAGATTACACTATTCCTAAAGTGCTTAAATTTAAAAAAAAGCAATTTTAAGGGTGACGATTTTTATATTATTTAAAATTTACCAAACACCTTTTGCATATGCATGAAAATCCTGTAAAAGCATGCAATTTATGTCTAAGCTTCAAGTCATATAATATGTAAAATCTACAATAGTAATAGGATACCTTGCTCTCATGGTATCGTTGTTACTATTTTTGAATTGTAACGTATTATTAATTTCATTTGCCGAAAAAGTACTGACTGTCTTTTGCTACATATTGGGCTTTAATACAATTAAGGATGCGCGACCTATTTAGACAATAGCCCAGCGCGCTCTGTTGTCGATAATTCGCACATATAGTAAAACAAGACAAAATAATTTCTTCCAAATAACTTTCAATAACCTAAAGAAAATTGCCATCGGCACACGGCAGATGCATGCAACAAATTTATACCTGCACTTATCGCGCGTCGTTAGTCACCCTAACTTACTTGAAAAAAAAAATAATACACACCGTACCAGTAGTACTGCGTGACGTCGTGTTTCGACAATTAAAGCGCCGAATTGGTGCCTTATGCTCAGAAACGCACATACATGTGAAAAAAGAAGCATATTAGAACTTTAACCGTCTTCTCCCCTTTAACTTCTGAAGAGCACACATAACCGGAGAAAATTATGCTGCGGCGCACACCTGGCTAGTGGTTGGCACGAGGGCAAAAAGCGGTTCTGGCGCTGGAAAAGTAAATGTTTAAAAAGTGGTGCTATGTAGGAACAAAATAATATTTTTTTTTGGGCTCGGCAATTGATCAATTCGATCATAGAAATGTAGTGATGGATAGACAGGTGTAATACCTGAGAATCACCTATATTCCCATTTGTTACGATGTGTATGTGAGCGGATCGCGGCCCTGATTTAAGGTACGAGACAATGAAATGACACGTGTTATAAGCGCATCCACAAAACATAAAGGTGATCAGGAAGGAAAGACATATAAAAGCGTATCTTTGAAAATGAGCTATAACTGCATATCCTCCTTTCAGTTTGGTTGCGCTCACATTCACGTTTCATTACGACTGTTCGACGCTCGTTGAACCTTTTTTCTTTATAAATTTTGGATACTTCCCACATAGTCTCAGGGGTGATTAGCAGCAGACATCAGACAAAGCATGTATTTTTCAAAAAAAACAAAACATTTCCGGGAAAAGGTAAATAAAACCATTTCCTTCCATCCAGCCTCCGGATCTCATCGAGCCCTGACAACATGCTCCAAGGCTTCGGCTTGAACATCACTAACCATAAGCCTTTTCCCGGCATAATCTTAAGATTTTCAGTTTTACAATTTTTTGCATAGGTAAGCCCTGAAGATGATTCCCAAGATTGAAATATACTACCAAGGCTGGGAAAAATAAAAAATAGCTGAATAAGTCTAAATTTCCTTTTTTAATTTTCCTGGGGATATTAATACTTGAGATGAGTGGCTCTGGGATTTTTCTTAATACTTTCCGCACTCGAGCGCGACTCCGTCTTGTTGTCTTACCCCAGTCCCAAAGGAAGGGGGAGATGTGATAGGATGCATATCGGTGTAGAAACAGCAGCAGCTTCCACATCATCCCCATGGGGTGGAAATGAAACCACCCTGTGAATGAGTGCCGATTTAAACGTTTAAATAAACATTTTTCTGCCCATCTTCCCATTTTACTACTCTTCTGTAAATGTCGCAAAATGAACGGCAACAACATAAAAAAAAACAGATACAACGTCCTGTCGACCTGCCAACTTTTGACTCTGGCAAGCTTTGCAAAAATAAAAAAGAAATAATGAAACCAGGTAAAAGTAGATCCCTGCGGATGGCAAGGACGCGCTCCCAACCGCCCACACAATCCACAACCCATTACATCGCGAAGTATGATTAACTCCTGGAAAAAAAACATTTGTTTGTACCATGGGTTGTAAATAAAAAGTTTGAGATGTGTCCCAGCAGCAGATCACGCCTGGCTGCGGTCTGAGATATGCTGCAACAATCGCACAAAATTTGTCGCTGAACTGATCTTACAGCAGAAAATCGGTAAAAAATAAATAGTGGTGTTTTTTTTTTTTTTAGGTAGATACCCTAGAACGATACAAGGTAGAAGGCAGCCAGCCCTAAGTAATTACGGCGAAATTGAGATCAACCCAACGGCGGATTTAATGCGCAAGTATTGTTTTTTGTGCAAAATAATAATTTCTAAACGCGATCGCACATTTGGCCGGGACTGACATAGATGCGGATTTGCATGTTACTTACTTTGGCTGCTCCCCCGTATTGGGGGTTTTTCTATAAGACCATTGCGGGGTCGACTCCTCAACCCGCCGGCAGTAATATTTGCATCATTTTCTTCTTCTACCGTGTGCCTATGCCCCTCTACATGCCGGTCGCCTCTGACAAAACATATCTCGCAAAAACAAAAAAAAAAAACCTTTTTTTTGGAGCTCGACAACATTAAGCCCCAACTAATTGCAATGCTTTGTGTATTATGCGGCTACGAAATGGCATATACAATGCCAACAATAATAGAGGAGTAGAAAAGTAAATTCTTGCAGATGCATCCTTTCCTCTCCCGAATCCCAGTCCGGGCACGGCCCCAGCCCAGAGGTCTCCCTCATCTTCCCGACCTTCCTGGTCTGGTGGTGTGGATGGTTTTCCTTCATCATATGTTTGTTCGGCACTGTATTTATAGATGCTGTGGAGGAGCTGAGTGGTTGGTTAAAGGTCCTGGGGAAGGGGGAGAGGGGGTGTTGCTCATGAAGTATTGCTCATAACCAAGTCCGACGATGACGATGACGACGACGACGACGATGACGATGACGACGACGACGACGACGACGACGACGACGACGATGATGATGATGACTCCTATCCCGAAGGATACGAAGAAATGCAAACTCCTCACAATCATGAGTGGTACATCAAATAAGCCTGGATATCGCCAGAATGGACCCAACAGTTCACGATATACTGCCCTTATGTTCCGGTAAATGAGAAAAAATAAAAACTACCGACTATGATGGGAACGACAACAAGGAAAAAAAAAACAAGAGAAAAAATTTTTATATCAAAGAAAGAAAATAACAAACGGCAAAACAAAACAATGATAAGCTAATCTAAACGAAATTAGAAAACTTGAAGTGCGCTCTCGCAAAAAGTTCTTCTTACTTCGGGAGATCCTCCCGCCTATTGTCCCCGCATCACACACAAAAACATGCACTGTATGCAGTTTGAGGGACTGGGTGAGTGGTAATCAGCGAATTGTTTGCGTTTTATTTTGTAGTTTATTAAGTTAATTGCATTTTGTGTTTTGTGATCTTCCGGAAAATTTCATTTTACAATCTTGTAATTTTTTGATTTTTTAGCTTATATATTGTACATATAATAAATATTACTTTGTTGTTATTATGTTGTTTGTTTTGTTTTCTAGGGCCTTGTTGAGTTCAAGTCTTCGTCTTCGTCTTTATCTTCGTCTTCGTCTTTATCTTCGTCTTCGTCTTCGTATTCATCTTTGTCTTCGTCTTCATCTTCGTCTTCGTCTTCGTAGTCATCTCCGTCTTCGTTTCCGTCTTCGTCTTCGTCTTCGTCTTCGTCTTCGTCTTCGTCTTCGTCTTCGTCTTCGTCTTCGTCTTCGTCTTCGTCTTCGTCTTCGTCTTCGTCTTCGTCTTCGTCTTCGTCTTCGTCTTCGTCTTCGTCTTCGTCTTCGTCTTCGTCTTCATCTTCTTCTTCGTTTTTTTAAAACAGTTCGTGCCGTCAGCAAACAAGCTGAACAAATATGATAATTTAGCGAAGACAAAGCTAACCTGTATTCGTTTGCTATGCTTCACATTTAGCCTTTAGAATTGAAAAAGTAAACCAATAATTTACAATTCACAATATTCAAGGAATACTTCTAGAACTTTTTCTCATTCGGTGTTACAAAGGCAAGACAATTCTTGATTCGCTCATCGAGCTAAGCAATTGAAAATCTTACACTACGTAACCAAGCTCACAGCTATAGACATTAATTCAAACAGAATTGTAGCTACCGTCATAAGGAGTTATCAAGTTAAAGACCAAGTTATCATCAAAAAGGTATTTTCTTTTTGAAAAACCGTTATGAATGGACTAAGCCATTGTGGTTATGAACCTTGGACCTTGTTTGAAAATTTGTGTGTGTGTGCACCATATTTTTCAAATAATGATGACCAGCCTTGTAGTCTTGCAATTTTAATACTGGTCTTGATCTTGCAAGGCTATATTTAAAACCAAAAACAAGAACAACACCAAGATCAAAACCAAGCCCAAACAAAGCAAAAGACAAAGAAATTGTAACTAAAAAAGCAATTTTCTCTTAATTTTGTTTATAATACATATGTAATGTATAAAGAAAGGTATGGCAAGAGTACTTAAGGTTTCCTGATTAATAGAACTTTGTTGTTTAGTATATAGAAAACTAATAACTTATTGATTAAGCCTTTGATTATCAGTCTTCTTATTAATTACAATAATAATTTTAAGTAGCTTATGAACAAATAACTAAAATATTGGCTAAAACATGCCAACCCATCTTGCTCCACCCAAGTGGTAAGATGGGTTACCCCTAAGAGCAAGGTGCTGTAATAATAATTTTGTAGACACAATTTTTTACTCTTCTAAAACTGAAAGAAATATATAATAAAATAAGAATTTAATTTTTGTGTAGAATCACATGAAGGGGTAAAATAGAGTCTCATTTTTATTTACTTACCCCATCTTTCCCCTTCAGGTGATGGTACACAAAAATACAATACTTATTATATTTTATATTTCTTTCGGTTCTTTGGTTTATTTTGGTAAAGTTCATATGCCGGAAATAATTTGTTGTAAATATTACTAAAATTAGTTTTTATTTTAATATCAGATTTGTATGGCTTATGAAAATAATGAAGCTTGTCACAAAAACTCCTTGTTTTATAAAGCAATAATGTTACAAATTTAATACCAAATTTAGATCAAATCAAATTTTATCAGAGCAAACTAAGTTTTTTTCGATCTCATGGATTTACGAGACCTTCTACTTCAAAGTCATTCACAACATTAATAGGGGCGGATTGGCCATAATAAATACATTATCAATCTCGTAATTCTTTTGGTTTTGAAAATCTTATCCCATTTTACTTCACTATCACCCTATTTTACCCCATTTTCCCCTATTATATGTGTAGAGATAATGCAATAAAAAAGCAAAACATGTTTTCTAGTCTAAAAAAAGAAATATTGCTTGAATTCCATTAAGCAACTATAGACTAGATAAAAAAGAGTGTAGCTTTGCAAACTTAATTAAAATTGTTCCAACCACTCAACAATAAATTAGAGTTATATACAATAAATTTCTAAAAATTTTATAAATTAAACCAACCCTGATTATTATACTTAATTCCCTTACGCGTTAAAAAATCCTTTAGAATTCATTATAGCACCTTAAAAATCCATTAATTCTTTTTCCGAACACTTCTGTAAAAATTGCTCTAGCTAGAGGACTTCATCTGAAAAGGAAGCCAGAAAAAAACTTCTGTCGCTATTTAGTGGCGCTATATCGCCTTTAGCAAATTTAGCCACCCTGGAAAAGCGGAAAATTCACCAAAAAGTACAAAAATAGATGGTAAAAACTCTGTCAACCAACCAGCTAAACAATATTTTTTTTCTTCAGAATGAAAAAGACCTGAAGCACTTTCCATTTCACCGGATGGTGTACATCTCCTCTTAGGTGGTCGCTTGATAAATCTGTCATCATCTTAAAGCTGAAGTGGTTACACTTTGGGAATTATCCCCTTAGGGCTAACCGGGAACAAAACCTGGAGAAAAGCGTAGAATAGGGAAAAAATAAATCGGGTGTTTTGGCTGGTAACCAAAGACGTTCCTGAAGGACACTGCATAGACGGCACACTTTCCATCCCCAAAAAAACAAACCCCAATTTCCCGGGGAACTTCAGCCGAAGAAGAAAAATTGCTCTTTTAGAAAAAAATGCCTTCAGCCCACCCTTTCCTACATCGCGGCCGGAAAGCATTTTGGGAACATTTTACCCTAAACGGCTTGTAAATAGCAAAATCACAGACTATGGGGCGACACCAACCCTAATAGGGGTGGGTTAGTGTCTTCCAAGACGACAGGGCGCAACAGGTGACTCCTTGGGGTTTAACCCAGCGGCAATCAACGTCTTATTCCCAGTCGCAACAGTTTGCTGTTCCAGTACTTGGGTGAGACGGGATCCCTTGGGTGACTCGCCCCTTTCCTTTTAGAGCATTTGCCGAAGGAATCCCTCCCAGTCGCACGCCTGATGATAACAGAGGTGATGGACGGTGTCATGTCGCAATAAATGTTTATAGGCAATTTATTCTGACTCCATTGTGGGGATGAAGTCTGCTTAAGAGGTTAACCAGTCATTGAGTAAATTCTTGGGGTAATCTTAAGAAAACACGAGGGTGACTGCGACGACAACTGCCTGCAGATCCACCGACAGAAAGGGGACCGTCTTTTTCAATTTCTTAAGAATTTTGTTGGGGAATTTATTTTTTATTAGGAGATATTATATTTTTTGCAAGTTGAGGTATTAACCTCTTGTTGGAATGAATGAATTCTTGGTAATTAAAGAAAATGTCGCTGCTTGTCGCATAATTGGTGTCCGGTCTATCGTCTACCAAACTCTACCAAGGAGCAGGAGTTAAGGGTGGACGGGGTGGTATGAAATTCTATGTTCAAGACGATGACTATATTTTGGGCAAGTTTAATTGGAAAGATGCTTCGATGGCCACAAAAACAATATCTTAAGACAATAAATCTCTGAAGCAAGTTCGAGCTTTGTGCACCCTAGCCAACCAACTTGTTTCATGCTTGATTTAACGCTTTAATAGTCTCCAAATAGTTTTCCAAACGAAAGGATAGCCTCCCATCGATTTCCTCTGTTGATTTGGGGACTTTGTGGTGAGGAATTTCTTACTGACGCGGCAATTCAAAATTTATAAAAGAGGTCTGGTCGTGATTGAAATCGAAGACGCTGAGTAAAAGAGTAGTTGTGAAGAAAAGTGGAAGCTATTAATATCCTAAGCAAATAATATCGGACGTGAAGAATGCTTTAAATGTTTTCTTATATCGTCACCTTAAAATTATAAGATTTTACCTTCAAGATGTCTTTAAAATAAGTTCTACAATATACAAACGTAAGAAAACAATTTTTTAGTTCGTTTTAGATAGCCTTCAAAAATATGTTGAACTTAAGTTTCGATTTAATTTAAACTAAAAAATATTATTCTTAATTTAAAGAAAAAGACAAATTGCTCCAAAATACAAAGAGAAAATTCCAAAACTTATTCTAATGGATCGCAATAATTCACCAAAATACTTGTTGGATCTAGAAACCAAAACAAATTTCAAATTCTACTATATGTGACTATAGTGGAGAAAGCAAAACTTAAAAAACAAACAATTAGAATGCGAGAATTACCAATCATTTACTTTTTTAAAATAAAATATTTAATTTTCCCTTTTTTAAGAAATACTATTCTTGTTACAAGAAAATATTTATTTTTTATTATTTATTTTAATAGTTACTTGCTTAAATTTTATAAATAGTAAATTTTATAGTATATTTTTATAACAAAATAAAATTACGTCTTATTTAGAAAAATTATTCGTCGAGCTTTAGTTAAAGGTTCTCAAAATTGGCGGATATTATAATTTTTCGGAGTTCAGGCTTTCTTATGAATTTCACTTGTTAATATTTTATAATAAAAAATATACTTTATGATAATAGAAGATTGAATTCTTGTAGAATTTACTCTTAGATTTGATGCATTAAAGAATGAAATGTGTGTCCAGGGTGTCTCGGAAAGATGAGCTATTTGGCAATCGCTTTTCTTTGAAGTTTTCTGATTAACATTTGTTTTAACAATTCGCCCTTTAAACTACTCACACCCTGTACTTGTAATGTGTGTATAAAAAATATCAAACATCTATATGAACTTTTTTAAGCGAGTACAGGTGGCAATCTAAGTTATTGTTTATTAGAAAAGTTATTGCTTTTAAACACTGAAGTAGAATTTACATGTTTACAAAATTTCCCAAATTTTTTTCCAAATTACAAATTTGCTTATTACCCAATGCCATTTGTTGAACGATTGTTGAAGAGAAAGAGAAAAGTTACGTCTAAAATGCAACATATTTAAATAGACACATTGATAGACTGCAAAATGCTGAAATAAGAAAACAGCTGAAAATTGATACAAGGACGAGAAATTGAAATTCATTTATAGATAGATAGATAGATAGATAAAAAATCGAACTATGGTAAGGCGGGGTTACTTTATACATGTTTTGGTAGTTTTTTGTTGGTAACTTTTTTAACGTCCAAAGTTTTAATTATTTAACAATGTGTCCACAAATGTATAACAAAATCACACCACCAATGATATATTTTAAAAAAAAAAGGTTCGAAGTAACCTCGAGTGTTTAGTTTCTTTGGCAAGTCATTAAAATGCAACTTATGACAAAGATCCAAAACGTTAAGGTTACTTTGACATCATTTTGATAAAAAAATTATAATGCTTTATGTAATACACATATCACATACTTAAGGCACTATGTATTATAAGTATATAATGAGTCTTATATATTTATTAAAGTTGCCCCAAAAACTGTCAAAGTTACCCGTAAGTTTAATTTAGCCCCGTTTTACGGTATCATTTTTGATTTTATTTGTTTGAAGACATTCATTATATGGCATATTTCCCTAATTAGAAAAAATATTTCATTCCTGAGTAAAGTCTCGAATAGTTTTTTATTTTGTTGTACATTAAGAATCATTGGCGCCCTCCAGATCCGAGACCTACTTGATCAGGCTATGCCTGGCTTCAACAATAATTTTTGCACCCTGGTAATTATATTTAATTAACCCTCAAGGTTTTTGTTCCTTGGTGGTATATGCGAAAGCGCGTTTAACTACCTCTTAGCACTGAAAATCCAGTCACGAAACCTGAAATCAGCCCCTTGCCCCACCCCTTCATTATCCTTTCCTGGTAAAGTAGTAAAACTTTCCCGTCTTAAGGAATATTTTCTCGAAGCTGCACTAATTGCAGTCACATGGACGGTTTGCTTCTAATTAGTTGGAATTCGATCTTTCGTGTTTTATAAGGAAAAAGGCGGGTGTGGTCTCAATCAGAAAATATTTCCGGAGGGTGTCCTACACCTGTATGCACCTCTGCTGAAGGGTGTACGCACTCCGGAAATGAACAAGTGGGCAAATTACAGTCAGGACCTAATCAGTTTCTGGGGCTCTGATAGCAACCGGAACTGCGATAGCATCTTGAACTCCTTGCGGTTATACCTTGAATAGAATCAGGACTATGCTCCTAGATGAAGAGATTGCATAAATTGCGTGAAACACCTCCTGCCGGGCTCTCATCTATTGAAATATATCGGCGAGGCAATTGCCTAGCGGATATATCGCTAAATGGCAAATTCTCGTATCGCAGGTGAAAACCAGGTAAAACGAATGCAACTACTGATGTTGATGGTGCTCCATTCAGTGCTGTCGGGCTTAACGCCACAATATGAATCGCGAGAGCCCCCAGAGAGCCGGAGAAGAAATCACTTAGACCTTTGTGTGATTCGCGCGCATTCAGAGCAATTTACCACGGTCGAATACCCGCGAATCGCGAACTCAGAAAAATTCTCGAGAGCCTCCACCCCCACAGGGATGCTAGTGTCCGTGTCTATAAATAAAAAAAGGAAGGTAATTACCGTGGTAGTGGGAGGTGGGAAGAAGGGAAGTAGAAACTGCTACGGGGGCGGTGTGACGGAGCCCAAACTCATTCAGGCCCCAAACGAAGAGTAGATATCAAGTAATGGGCTCCATCAAGTCCGCCTTCTTAATAAATATCAGGGACGACCATTGGCCTTCATCGCCAGCGGATGGTGGGACGCGATGGTGTTTGGTAAACAATTTCATGGATCGCGGATATATCTGGGATAAAATCAATCTTACCGGTCCGTGAAAGCGTAAGCCTCTTCCCACATTTTCCAGCAGTGAAATCTGGGGCTCCGGCGAACCGACCAACGTATTTCCAGATGGGGCAAGTCTTAGCCGCCTCCACGTCCAGTCAGAGGAGCTCACCTATGGAGCAATAAAAAAGCGGCGACGCACAGACACTTTGAATCTCAACTCAGATACTTTTACCTACACCTGCCTACGATCAAAACTCCACCTATAGCTACAACCGGTGCACACACAATCACACTCGACGGATATTGTGCAGAAATCTCAGCGGTCGCCTTAAAACTTTGTCTCTCGATGGTGTAGGTGGTGGGGAAATCTAAGGTGGGCCTCCGGAGGCCCGAAGGTGAATTCTGTCAAAGCTTTTTTGATTTACGGCCCTGGAAACGGAGCTTAATGTTCGCTTCTTCCGCCGTACAATGGGGCCCGGGGAGTCGCGTACACGTTATACTTGGGTGGACTCGCATGGGGCGCGCCAGATCATGGATCGCGAGACGACAACGGGGGGAGGTGTCACCGGGGCGCTCACTTGTTCTTCTTGTTTTCCCCGAGACCAATTTAATGCCTTTGACAAAATCTAGGGATCAACAAAAAACCGGAACTACTGTTCAAAGACTGGGAGTTCCGCGCGATATGCACCTCAGCGACTGTCGCGGCTATTTAGAGCATGCGAACGGATTTTCTTTTTTTTCTTTTTATAATTTCCGCACCTCCCCCGCACTGTTACTAGAAATAATCTCCGGAATTACGCGGTTCAACAAAGCACCTTGCAGGGGCGACCGTGAGGAGTGTAGACCATCATCATTCTCAGCTGGACAACAAGATTGAAAATTTTGGAGTATTACTTTCTAGTACTTGAGAATTTTTGGAGGCGGTTCTATTAGAAAGTCTCTATTTTAATATTTTTAGTATTAGTTCTCTAATTTCTATATTTTAAAGAAATTTAGTATTGATATTCCATAATTTAAAACTCACTGTTCTGCTCAGTCATCATATGTTTTAAATAAAATATGAATAATTAAAATCGGTTAAAAAATGACGGAAATATTATGTAACATACATAAAAAAATAAAACACATACATTCCTCATTTTTCTAAGTAATTAAAGATGGCAGGCATGAAAAACAGCACTTTCTATTAGTACAAAATTGAGCCTTAATAACCCATGCAACGTTACTTTTCGCAGTAAATAAAAAATAAAGTTAATGTAACAATACATGAATTTATATTTGCACTAAAAGATATTCAACTCCTATGATTACAGCAGTTTAAAAATACTAATTAGAGTATTCTACATATGAATTAATGAAACAATCACAACATGTTTTTGAGAAGCATGAAGTTGAAAAGTGAAAAATCATATTATGGCAATTTTCGAGAATTTATTATAAAAACAGTAGCTCGAAACTTATTTAAAAATGAAGCTCGAATATATGTTTCTATAATATAATATCAATTATTCTCAAGGGCTATCAAAATTTTTTTAGAAGACCAGACATCTACATAAAATAAATATAATATAAAATAATATTATCTTTATAATTGCATTTATTATGTGCCCTTCGAAATTAACTACAACAAAGATAACTCATCTCATTGTCAGCGTGTCGAAATTTGTTAAAAGTTTTTAGTGAAGATGCTGTTGCGGACAGAACGTAGGAGATGGTTCGAAAAATTTAAAACAGATGATTTCGGCCTTAGTGATAAGCCACGCTCTGGGCAGCAATTTGTGGTTGATGACGATATTTTTAAGAGCGTGATAGATCAAATGATGAAAAATGAATTACATATGAAAACATCGTAAGGAAAACAGCGTGAACCTGGAAAACATGCCTTCTTCGCCTCTACACCGAGCTTGAGCCTTAAAAAGAGAATACTGTGTATATGGTGGGACATGCAAGGTCTAATCCATTATAAGCTTTTGAAGTAAAAGCTAAATCGGAGAAATACAGTCAACAAATGGACGAGTTAGCAAAGTACTCCAAGAAAAAGGTTGACAATATTCAATAGTAAGGAAATCATACTGCATCACGATAATGCTAGACCACATGCTGCTTTGGCGACTTGCCAGAAAATCTCAGAGCTAGGATGGGAAATTCTTTCGCATCGACCATACTCCCCAGACCTTAACAATCAGATTTTCACCTATTCCTTCCTTTACAAAATTATTTGATGAGAAAAAAATTAAAAAATGAAGAAAACGTTTACGTTTACAGTAGTGCCCCTGTAGTTTTTCGCATCCAAAGATTTTCTTCAAAAATAGGTTTTATAAATTGCCATCCTGCTGGAAAGAAGTCATAAGGAACGATGGAAATTATATCGTACAAATCCTCGTACGAAATTCTTCAAAAACGGACAGAACTTTCCGGTAGACCTAATAGTTAGGAACCTATTATTTTATTTGAGTAATGTGTGAAACTTGTTAGTTTTTAAGACATTTTCAAAAATTGCCAAAAATGATGAATTTTTTCAGTTTTCTATCCTATATACAACAACAATAAGGTCATTTCAAACTGAATATAATAAGGAGATCAGAAAATATAATATGATAAAGATAAGATATGCGGGCTCGGTTGATAGAATATTAAACTATATATATGAGCATGAATTATTTGACCCTTTCGATGTGGGTTAAAATATAGCCATGCATAAGAAACTAAGCAGAAGGCGGGACTGTATTTAACTCACCTAACCCCAAAGAGTTAATGCGAATTTATTGAAAGGGTTTTTTATTGCCTCCATGCAGATAGTGATAGTTGATAGTGTTTTTGAAGAATCTAAAAATTCATCAAGTCAACGTAACTTTGTTAGTTTGAAAAAATAAAAAGTTTATATTAAACGATAGTTTTTACCTTAAAAAGTTTTAATATATTCATTGTGGTATTTATTTTAATTAATTTTACCAGTTATAAATCATAATTTGTTGTCTAAACATTTTCACCACAATATGAAATATTATTCCTTGATTATAAGTGTCAATAACTTAAATTTGTTTGTAATAAGAGATGTTTGCACTTTTCCATACGTAATCATAAAATATTTTCATGTTGTATTTCCAAAACGCTGAATAACTATAACTTATTTCCATTGTTTAAAGATAAAATATTTTTAGCTATGCCCAACTTTAGCGTATTGCTACAAATGGAAAAATACATCCAAAAATTAAAAAGAAATTAATTTCGAAAACACCCTGGCACAAAGTTTATTTTTCTACGCAAAACAAATGTTGAAAATGACCGTATAATATGAAAAATCAGTGTATAAAATCTTGTTTACAAAACTATGTTTACGATCTATCCCTTTTTCTCTCTTAACATTTCTAAATACAGAAACGCAACAAAACTATTAATGTCTCAAAAATAAAGTTAGATTTAACTTTTTATTATATTTGAAATAAAACCAATTTAACCCTTCTGCCGAATAATAAATTCTCCAACGTTATTCAATAATCGAGTACACTGTGCAAAATAGGAATATTTTACTGTCTTATTCAAATTTATTGTGTAAATTTGTAAAATAAAACCTCAACATGATAAATTTTGAAGGCTTTCTTATAAATTTTGTTACTGATTTTATATCAAACTCGTAGTACCGGGCAAACGTTGTCCTGCTTCAGATAACCTTCTATGTAATCAGCATTGAAAACTTTTAATATGCATTTTGTCGATATATTTCACGCTGCTAACATTTTTATATTTCGACAACAGAACTTCCACCTATCGGGTCCAAAAGTACCCTATGTTTCAAGGTGGAATCAACCATTACCATTCACAAAATTTCATTGAAATCGGTTGAGCGAGTTCGGAGATTAGCGTGTACGAACACAGTGGCACGTAATTTATATATATTAAGATATTAGTTATCATACAAATTTTATAGTGATATCCATAGTATTCCGGTTATTGAACAAGCGTATAGTTGTATTTTGTCTAGCATACGCATAGCTTCTTTTGATAATTAATATAACAAGAGCATCGTCAGAGGTAAGTTTAAAGGGTTGCTAAGTTATTAGGTACTCATTATAATAACAATATTATGGCAACTATCAAGTACCCGGTTATTTAAAAATTATTGGTTAACTTCAATCTCTATTATAATAATTTTATTTGATACCAATTAAATTCACAAATCGAAATTGATAAAAAAAATCTCGAAATTAGAAATGGCAACGCTTAATAGAACACTCAATTTCCATGGAAATTACAATATACTCGTATCGAATTAGTTTTAGTGATGAATAACTTATACAAGATGTTCCTCAAATATCAAAGTGATAGAGTGCCGCACCACTTAAAGAAATATTTCATATCGTTGTAGTACGTGAAACCTGCATAAAGGATGCTAATTCCCCTTTCAGTCAATAAGGAAACTTTTTTATATTATCAAAATTGAAAATTTAAAAATTCAAGCATTAGTTTCATTTTTTATGTTTAACCGCTCTATAACTGATACCTTTATATATGTTTTTTAGAACTTGACCTTGTATAATCGTTTGGCGACCAAACATACCACAAAGAACACAGAATTGTACACAATGTATTTCTTTTCTTTTAGCGATACTACCTTATTTTACAGCTGATAGCAACCTATCAAAAGCTTTAAACTGCCGGTAGCAAATATGACTGGACGCGGTGATAGTATTATAAGCTCTAAGTGTTTACTTGCTTTCTTGCCAGAAAAATATTTGTAATTGTATTGTTGGTTTCATCTTGTTGTTTTGCAAGTATTTATATTATTTTATTAATATAGTTTTAAAAACCCCTTTCAGAAAATAAAAATCTACTGATACTCAATGATAACTTTTTCTAATTAGTACCACTATCACAAAACAAGAATTTGTAACCCAGTGCAATCCCCAGGAAACCACTCTGGAAACCTTACTTTATGTCTGTCCCCTCTATTGCTGTTGTCATTAAATGAATTTTAATTCCTTCCTTATTATTATTCATCCCTTTTAAAAATAACTAAAGGAGTTTTTCTCATCAAAAATTTAAAAACAATATGTTTTTGATTTTTTAACGCCTGATGCTGCTGTAATAAAAAATACATTAAAATTTAACCGGGAAAATTTTTATGGTAATTTTCAGGTAGAGAGACGCGGCGGTTTTAAAATGGTTTTTACCTGTAAACACATTTCGGAGTAGGTAAGCGTTATTAACAACCCAAAAATTGCCTAGTATTTAACAATAAAATTAAATTGATTGATTGATTGATTTCAAATCAATTCTCTTGCATTTTAACACCAAATTTGTTAAGAATTAATTAAAAATATTGAAATTTATACAAATATTTCTTGTTATTCCTAACCAACATGTATCATACTAAAAATGCTACCACGGGGAGCTGAATTGGTTAGAGAAACGAAACGCTAATTCAAAAGTCATCAGGTTCGAATCCGCCTGGTAAAATTAACTTTTAATTTCCACATTCATGTTCAATGTTAATCTTTTAGAAAGTTTAAGTTTAAACAACAAATTTCAAATTTTTTTTTTAAATTTTTTAGAGTGTATTTCACTTTATTCGATCTGTGAAGGCATCCTTTATGCAATCGGAATTGTTGATTGAACATACTCGTAAGTACTGGTTTTACTATATATAACAAATTTTTATTTGAAACTTGAAACGGGTTTAATAAAATCAAATATTATTGTAAATCAATCTGAAATCGTAACACATTTAATTAATTAATAATCTGTCGATTAAACTAAACTTCGTGAAAAGTCAAAAATAATTTTAGCATAGAAGAATTATTGAAAAATAAAGTAATTTTACATACATATACATACAGAATGTCCAAAATATTTGAACAAAAAAATAAATTATATCTGGTACCTACGGATTAATATTTGAGTTTTTTGTTTAAAATAATCCATCATTAATTTATCATGCACGCCAGCCGTTTAGAAGATGTTAACTTTAACATCTTCTTTCATCATTAAAAAAATATGTTTTATGCTTACATTAAATAAATGTTTATAAAAAAAACGAGATATCTTTCTAAAACTAAAAAGTGGTGCAATATATCCGACTCTCCCTTATCATGTATTTTTTGAAATACACTCATCAAGTCTTTTAGAAATATACCCAAGGTTTTTTTTTTAAAGTTAAATATTTGAAATTTGAAAATCGCAAGTGGGTGAATATATTTAAATTTAAAAATTATAACAGAAAACAAAATAATTTAAATATTTAGAAGTTTTTAATAAAATATATTTAGTAGAAGTTTATATTGAGTTTGCAGGAAGATCATAACGATGATCCTAGGTCAAAACATTGGTGCGGATCCCCTCGCCCTTGAACGCTTTTAAGAAAAATATAAATAGAAATTTACGATTGATTTGGATTATGAAAATTACTTCAGATTGTTGCTCAGTTTTTTTTTATTATATTTAGCCAAGGAGAACAGCTCGTTGTCCGGAACTGCACGACAAGATCGAAGCACCGACCGCTGATTGAGCACACGACAATGGACCGGATGTGAGGAAGTAATATTCCGCGGCCAGGTACACCCGGTGACTTTGTAGGAAGTGCGCGTTTTTATTTTGTCTCTTTACCACACCGGGTACAATGAAAAACTCTTGCCAGTCAGGGGGCCCCCCGTGGGTGGAGGTGGAGCTCCACGTCCAGGCTCGGTTTGTCGGTGGCCACTGGCGGCGATTGTAATCTCGAGCAAAGTATCTAGCTTCAGTGGTTCTGGTCGTCAGACAGGTTGAATAGGTGCGGCGCACGGATTCTGGAAGAGCATTCGGCTCCGGAATAAATTAGAACAAATGGAGATGATGATTGCGATTGGCGGCGATGATAGTAGTAGTAGTTGGCGACGGGGGGTAATGTATAGAACAGTCGCGAGACTGCGGACACGCCGATATTTCGTAGAGACCTCGAAATGACGAGAGTCGGTCGATCGTCGGAACGGATGACTTAACGTTGACCGGGCGCTCATTTGCGGCACTTCCGCTTTGAATTTATACTCATTGCAAGTTTCTTTTTTGCCCTGGGGCTGCCTTGTCTTTTACTGCCCGCCTACGGTCCCACCTCCGCCTCCGAGCACCCATTGCTTGCGACAAAGCGAACAATTTTTATAACTTACTATTAGACAAAGTGGAACAGTAATGTGCTTAGAAATTGCGCTGCACGGTTGTAGGGATGCGAGACAAAAGCTTTAGACAGATTAGATCCCGCTGAATAGAACCACTCGGTGCGACAAGATGGCTTTTTTAGCTGACGGGACCGTGTTTTGTTGCCCGAGGCGCATTAGAGACAATTATCTTAGTTATCAGACTAGGCAGAGTCCGTGACGTTTTTTCGCCTTTCGGCTTGCTAATGATATCCGGGCTTTGAACACATTCTTTCGATTGGCCGAATGCGATGGTAATTTTTCGCTTATTTTGTGACCATTGCAACTCGAAAGGAAGTCATGGTGAGTTGCGGATTTCGCGTTTTTTTTTTTTTAATTCATAATAAGAACAATTCATGCGACAATCTCCGGCACATTAGTACGTTATATACGCCAATACGAGTAAGTGACCCGTGCAGGAAATAGTAATGGTGATTCAAGCTTTGAAAAAAACTTTATGACATCTTTATCTTGATTGTAAAATGGCAAGCTATATGTTTTTTATTTATTACACATATAAGCTAGGGTTTCAGAGGAAATTACAGAGAGTTAATGACAATAAATTCAATTGAAAATATAAAACCTCTTACATATAAAGGATAGAAGCAACAAAAATTAGCCAGGAACCAGTATTCAGACTGTCTTTAAAAGATTGCAAATAACGTTTTAATTTTAATTAATAAATAATTTGATATTAAAATGATTGGTCGGTTTCTGAATTTAGCAATAATTTAATTTGGCACCGGCAGCATTAATTTAGATTACTTTGCTGTACCGTCCACAGTACACCACTATGGTGTCGCCGGCCTCTGGATGATATTTTGTGCGCGACACCAATGTGGTGTTGCCGGCCGTTGAGCGATATACTGTGGTACCACTGTGCTGTCACCGGACGGCATAGTCTTAATAATGCCAATCAACACTTCTTCAAATTGCTACGCTTCTTAGGTTACTTTTGTTTTTGAATGCGTGAAACAAATGCGTGATTGTCAGCGTTGATAAGTTGAAAAATATATTTATATTTAAATCGTTAATTCCAACGGTTTTTGAAGAAATATGTTAGATTAATTAGTGCCCAGCTTTATTTTAGGTTTTTAAGCAATTTGTAATGAATTTTTGTGGGGTTTTTCGTTTACAAAAAAATTCATAAAGGAAGAATCACACTGTCTAATATTACAAAGTTAAATATCTCAGATAGTACAAGTGGACGATTATTTTTGTTTAAATATTTAATACATTTGTATGGTTATATAAAAATTTCTTTTTTCAGAATAATTTCCATAATCCCCTCCCCACAACTTTTGATTCTGTTGCTCATAATTTTATGTCGACTATCTTGAAGTTGTCCATAGACGCGAGTATTTTATATATATTACAAATATTAATTTATTTAAAGAATGTTGAAACCTTGAGACTACCGCAATCGATGAAGCCTTTACGAAACTGACCTTTAATATGGTTTTTTTAGTTAAGTGCAAATCAATATTCGGGTAATTGAAATTGAACGAACGCGACATGGTGGATATGGTGTAAGGTAAATATGTACATTATATAGCAAATAATTTGCTGTGTGGTGCGATACCGAGACAATTATGGTACAGATTAACACTCGAACTCAGGTGATTTTTTCAAGACTCTCAACTACATCCTCAGAGTATTACTATTATTATGAAGGTTCAAACTTAATCCGCTGTGATACACAATCGATGATGATCCCTGTTGGACCTTCATTTCATCGTGCCCGTGTATCGAAGATATTAGCTTACTCGAACAATGAACTTATTTTTGTATTTGGTGTAATGAAGAAAATATTTCTTTCGAAAAATTGTAGAGAAACATTTTGCATTAAATCTTTTCTTATGGTAGACTTTTTAAACATAAAATTGTTCAACTTTTATATTATTTATAATTGTGTATAATATTTAGTAGGTATTAGAGTTTCTCTATAAAATTCAGTTTCAATATTGTTAAATAGAGTTCAGAATATAAAGAAAAACAAGTTTTATTTGAATGGAATAATAAAATATTATTTTTTTATAATATATAATAAAAGTTATTTTACAGTGGATTCTCGAAATTCTCTCCGAAGAGCCTAACAGTCTTAAAGTATAATAAAAACAAAATATTTACCTAATTTAGTTCATTACTTTCACTTTCGAATTACAATAAGAGAATATGCCCAAAAATACAAATATTTGAGCAATATTTTATTATTGATACAAACGATATTTTTAAGATGATAGTCCATAACTTAAACTTTAACTTGTTTTTAGATTATTTTATCCCTGTAATGATTTTGCTCATATTTAAATATGATACATGTATGGTAATTTAAACATTTTTTTTTAAATTGTAATCTTAAGCAAAACTTACCTAACTCGTACGACGTTCTTTTAGGATGAGTCGGTGATAGGTTGTTACCTGTAAAAAACCGAAAAAAAACATCTAAATTATTCTCAAAATGACTACTTTAAGTAAAGAATAAATCATTTTCTCTTCTGATTATCAAACATTCATCCCTTTGAATTAACCATATGCTTTATTACCACAGAAAACGAGTAAAATCTTTTTCTACGCCTTTTAAAAGAGCGAGTCTTCAGATAAAATTATCGAATTACTTAAGAAATGAGTGGGCGTATCATGACAAGAGTCAGAGTCGTTTTGCTGTCCAATGTAAACTGATACGAAAAAACAAAAACACTTTCAGCATACGAAAAAGCAAATCTCTTCTGATAAATTGTTTATTAAAGAAAGCGTAATCATTTTGTTAATTATATCAAATGACTCATGCACTCGATGAAATAGAGACACAAAACCCAAGTCATTTTGCAGTAAGTATGAAGGCATTAATGCTACAAATATATAAATAACATTAGACAGAGGAGAAATTATTAGTAATATGCATAATGATATTTGATAAATCAAACGTTTTGAAGCAAAGCTGTATTCAGGTAAGACAGAATTGTTCATTTTAGACAAGATCAATTTTTCCAATTTCAATAGGTTTTCATATTCCGTAAAATAGGAACGAGATTCTGCGTCAACTCTTTTTTTGCTTTAGTTTATTTATTTATTTCGGAATGAGACATACAATGTCTATTAAATATCTGTTAAAAAAACAATAAGAACAAAAAATATCTGATATAACATAAGAAAAGAATAAATAAAATAGTTGTAAATTATTTACTAAAGAAATTCGTAAGCCGATTCTTCAATTGAAAAGTAGATAAATTAAAATCAATGATATCGGGATGCGAGTTAAACAGTCTCGAAATTAGCGTAGTTGGTTTATGCAAGCCATAGTTGGTTCGGTGAAAAGGTACATGAAGGAGATTGCAAGATCTGAGGCCAGGGCGTGGGACGGATAAGCTCAATAAGCTTAACAGCCGTGGACAATCGTATTCACCAGATAAAACTTTAAAGCCAAAAACAATTATGGATGCAGTGCGTCTATCGGACAGGGATGCCATGGAAATAAGTTTTAGGCGATCCGCATATGGTGGTAGGAATAGAGGATTGAGCCAAGGAAGAAATTGAAGGGCGAATCGCAAAAATCGTTTTTGAACCGACTCAAGTCGATCAGAGTGAAATGCATAAGAAGGTGACCAAACAGGACTGGCATATTCAAAGACAGGTAAAATGAACGTAAGAAACAACAGTTTGGTAATATATGGATCATTAAATTCTTTAGACCATCTCTTGATGAAGCCAAGCAGTTTTATTAACAATGATATTAATGTGATCGTCAAAAGTAAATTTAGAGTTGAATGTTACACCCAGATCTTTCACCGAGTCAAGTCGAGACAATTCACTTCCATCCATTAAATAGGGAAATTTAATGGGATTATGTTTTCTTGAGAGACATTAGTGTGCACTTACCCACATTCAAAGGCAGACAATTTAAAGAGCACCACTGAGAAAATTTATTTAAATCGTCATTGAGTAGAGAGCAGTCGTATGCGTTTTTATAGATTTTAAAAATTTTAGCATCGTCAGCATAAATAAGAATATTCGAGTGCAGCAGAACACAACTCACGTCGTTAATAAATAAGATAAAAAGAAGAGGACCCAAATGACTTCCCTGTGGAACACCTTATGTATTATGGATGGGTGAAGATAATGTGTTTCGAAAAGACACAACTTGTAGTCGATCGGTCAGATAAGTCGAAAGCCATTTTAAGAATATTGGAGGAAAACCCAATCTCTTCAGTTTAAAGAAGTTTGCACAACAAACTTGAAAATTATGTCTTTAAATTTGCAAAACCTAAAACTTTCTATTCATAAATAATTTTTTGTAGTAAAGTATATTTATCAAATAACAAAATATTTCTATCAATTTAGCTTCATTTATAAACAATTAGCAAGATATGTTTAGGTTTAAATATTTTTCCAATTTAAGAAAACAACCGTTTCCGTAGAAGTTTAAGAAATAAAGGGAATACCATACTACCTATCATCTACTGCAGTAGTACTAACTCAAATTCAGTTCAAGTAATTTGCTTTGATCAGCTAATAATGTTGATGGTACTGACTCCAGAAAGTTACCAGCCAATGTGATATTTTCAAGATTAGTGGATCCCGCAAATAAATTATTAGGCATTGTTCTTAAAGAGCATTTTATTCGGACAACTTTTAGTTGTGTCAAATTAGCAAATAGATTATTTGGAAACGTGGGCATTTCAGCACGATTGTCCTGAATTTTTATTTCAACTAATTTCTTATTTTCTTCGAACAAATTCTCAGATAAAAATCGAAATTTATTTGAGCTTAATTAAGAGGTTTGTCATATTTGTAAGAAAGACAAAAACGTCTGGCCTAAAGGTGCCTATGCTTTTTGCACTTAATCCAAATGAGTAATCGACGAGATCCCTTCAAATGCTTCTTTTGATAAATTTGTCAGCTTATTTCCTTATTTGAGCAGCTTAAGATTTTTTAAATTTGAAAATATTCCACCCTCTAAATTTTCCAAGCTATTGTAACCCAACTTAAGGTATTCGAATTTATTAAGATATTTGAAGATGTCTCGAGGTAGATCTACGTTGTTATGTTTTAAATCCAACCATATTAAATTTTTTATTTCGGTAAACAGGTCCTCTGGTAAATTAGATAAACGATTATCATTAAGTACGAGCCGTTCTAGACCATTTAATCGTTTTAGGTGCGTACGAGTTAATAAACTACCCCAGTTATCTACTGCATCTACTAAGATATGTGCACAAATATTCAAGTCAATTTGTAAAAATGTAGCAGCCGTAACCTTTTAAGTGAACGCAAAGTTTAACTTTCAGTTGAGCTTTTGTCGCAACAACTATATTCGCCTTGGATAGATCCAAATAGATTCAAAATTTACAAATTAATCGATCTAAAATTTTAAGGAACGAAAGGTCCTTCTGTCAACCATTTTTGGAGGGTGTTCTATATTTTAAAATTAATATATCACAAATATTAGAAATGCAAACTTCATGTAAATTTTCAGGGATTTGTTGATAATAACGAACAAATACTGCTTCAAATTTAATATGATAAGAAAATCTGAGTTCGGAAAAATCAAATATGCCTTAATTAAATTGATAATGTTGCTGCATATTTATAGGAGCTAAGAAATATATATATTGGATTTGTTAGTTCATACATGCTTGGTTTAAGTATATGCTACAAGATCAAAAACTTGCTTCAATAGTTGGTTTGAGTCTTTAAAATATTTATTCAAATAATTTAGGCGGGCGTAGATTGAAAATGTCTTAAAAGGCAAATGAAATTAAAATTATACTTTTTTTTTGTTCCTACTTATTTATAAAAGATCTGCTTTTCGGATTCATGGATTATTTAGTATATTTTGAAAAACCATATTGCTTTTATTCTACTGAATTTATAATTACAACAAAACTTCTAATTAATTTATTTTTTTTCTTTAAGAAATGGTCATACCTATCCCACCAACAATTAATTTCCAACGAAAAAATTTAGGCAGTTTTTCATATATATTCATAACCTAGAAATAGAAATAGAAATTAAAGATAACGTAGATTTCGAACCTATGCTTTCGAAACGAAAATGTTTATACTGATTAAGTTTTTAGGTTAATCAACACCAACACCGTATTTTCCATTATCGTGTACGGAATAGTAATTCAGGTATATATTAAAAATGGTATCATATGCATAAAACAAAAATTTTCCGTCTTTTTAAATTAATGGAGACAAAAAAAAATCGGGAGTTATGATAATATTTTTTCTCCAAAATCCAATTAACTAAAGTTTATAATTAATACGTAGGGCTTCGATTTCTAGTTTTCATTAATTTTTATTCTTATTTCATTAATTCTTATAATCCATAATGTGACGTTTTTTTAAATGCTTGCTTTCTGTCTATAAAGAGACGATACTCCTTCGGCGCCAGCCATACTTTTGAAAACACAAAAAATAAAAAGGAATTATGCTGCATCTATAGTCGAAGTGTAAAGTCTAAAAGAAAAACACACGAATACTAAGCTGTGGAGCATAATGGGACAATTATCATCAACTCTTTGGGACACTAATTTCGAATTGCATTTTTAAAAGGGGCCAATTTATTCTTGTTTTGTTTCAAATGATAAATTTATATTTAAATTGCGGATGAAAATTTATCTGAACCAAAAATTTAAAAGGAATTTAAAGATATATATGGTCTCCGTATACCGGACTTGATGCTCAATTATTAGAGTTAAGTTCAATCAAAGTTTCTGCGTAAACTAGCGTATTTGAATAAAACACCTCTTAGTTTTGACAATCATGACTACACCGAGATAAAACAATTGTTTAATGTTAGATCTCTTGGAAATAGGAGGATAATTTTTGATTTGATTTTTCTATTCAAAATTTTAAATAACTCGATTGATTGTCCATTCATTCTGTCAAATATTGGCTTACATGTACCAGCAACAGCTTTATGCGGAAACAGATTTTTTAATGTATCTAATTGTTGTACCGCGATCGCAGAAAACAGTTTGTTCAATAGAATTACCCTATACGGAAACGATATATTTGCAAATGTTGATTTCTTCGATGTGACTTATACGAAATTTTTGCAATTTTTATACACGCGTTACTGAATAATTTGCTACAGTTTGTCTTAGTTTGTTTATTTTTATCTAGTTTACCATAAGTCCTGATTTGTTTGTGATATCTTTTTAAACTGTGATATATAGTGCCAATGTTAAGAAATTATGTTTCAATTATGTAAACAAGGGAGCATTAATAATAAATAAATAAATAAATAAATAAATAAATAAATATATTTTTCTATATATTAACTATTAATTTTGTGGAAAGCAGAAATAAAAAAATCTTATTTCCCAAATTATCCAATAAAAAGTAAAAATATCTGAAATTATGAGTATAAGAGGTAATTTTCTAATACTTTTTGTATGCACATATTTATAAAAATTTTTTATTAAAAATTGCATACGCGAAAATAAGCGCAATTCAGATTTGAATTTTTAAAAAATTACTAAAATTTCACAGCCAAAATTAATTTGCAGCCTGTTATATGAATATCTTTACAAATTCAAAACTTCAAAGTAATAATACAAATTTAAGCTATGTCGATGTTGTAAAATGTATGGTTCGTAAATATTAAACCATGATTTTATTTTATATCACTGTCCATCTTATAAATGCACTTTCAAAAAGTCGATCTAAAATTTTGATGTTATATTACCCAGCTCAAATATGTAAGTTACAAAAAAAATTTATTTTAGAGGAATTATGAATTATTCAAAGGAATTTAATGTTGCCAATAAACCGATCAGCTTTTTCTTTGTTTGTTTTATTCTATAATAATCTTGCAACGTTTCGACTTTATATAGATAATCACCATCATCATCACCATCACATCAATTGGTGTGCAATCACTTAACCTCTGTGATAAGTAATTTGTCGGTTGTTTTTAATTTAGTACTAATTTTGAAAATTGTTGAATTCTAAAACATTGATGTTTTGCGAATCCATGACTAGTCCAGTTTTGATTTTATTTCTATTGAGATGTCTGCAAATTTGACAAAGATGTACAAACATCTGATTGATAATGACAAGATTTGTAACCTGAATGACTATTATAAAATCGAAACGTTGCAAGATTATGATGGAATAAAACAAACAAAGAAAAAACTAGTCGGTTTATTGGCAACATTAAATTCCTTTGAATAATTTGAAAATATTTTCACCGACAAAATTAAATTCTAAATAATGAATTATGAATTAATTAGTTAGGCAGTTATACTTTGGAGTTGACTTGATTTCACATTGACTCTATTATTATTAAAGTAATTCTTTTCTGAGTTTAACACTAGAACTACCGGCGCGCAAGTCTGTAATTTTAACAACTTTTTGCACCTTTAATTTAATACGTTTTCAAATTTGAATAAATAATGGAACAAGGGTTTTAAATATGCGGTAATTCTCAATTCTACTAAACTTTGGCATAAATCAGAAGAGAATTACAAAAATACACAATTAAATGAAGGAAGGAATTGAATACCAGTCAAATTGACTGGTTTTTGGTAGTTCTAGTGTTAATTAGATATTGGCAGAAATTGTAAGTAATTTTATTTTGAAATCTTTGTATGTAAAACTTTGTTCGACCGATCTTAGAATAAATTTTGTATGGTGTCTTTTATTCCGTTCAACACAAAAGGAACTTATAAATATAAAAATAATTCAAAAGCTCACTAAAATGAAATACAAATTCTGGAAATTTTTATAATAGAATTTAATTGACCGAATTAAGTATTTTTTGTGATATACAAAATCGCCCATGTTTATTAAATGTTGTTCTGCTTAAAATCACATATTTATGATAATACAAAAAGTTTAGTTTTTTGTTCAAATTTATTCTTATATAAATCTCCAAAAATTTAAAAATTTGGCATAGTACCTAATTTAATTTTTCTTTTTTTTTATAAAAAATTAAACACTTTAAAATTCATTAAAATTCAAAACAAATTAAACAGTTGTATAGTTTTCCCTTCTTTTCTCTTAATATTAAATATCCAAATTAATTGAAGTGATGCAAAAAAAAAAACAAAAAATCAGTTTTACTGAATTCATGGAATTTTGATTCGTTATGGTACAAAATTACCAATGTATAGGGGTCAAATAAGCATTCATCCGAAAAACAAAAACCATAATTTAAAAGCTAAATCTAAAAGAAAAAGGTTCACTTGAATACTACACCAAAATACCTCCTAAACAGCACTGCACGTGTAAAATTCACTTTGTGAATGTACAGTCTATTTAAAAGGATAAAAGAAAATTATTTAATGAAAAAAGAGGAAAAAAAATATATAACATAAGACGGAAAAGATGACGTAAAAAACCCTTTTCCTTTTCAAAATGCAAATAGCTCAAAGAAGACGACGAGCATCCTGCATAATACGTGCCCAAGCGTGCACATTTCATACACTTATATATTTATGTATACATCCATATATATGTTTATATATGCACTCATCTTGAATGCAATCGAAATGAAATTCAATTACCGTTAATCACTGTTTGTAAATATTCCTCTCTCTCCACCAATGAGCCAGCAGCAAGAGTATAAGAAAAAAAGTAGTGAAGGTAGGGTACGAAAATGACGGTGATAGTGCTGAATACGTATGCACCATATGCACATATATATGTACATACATATATATTGTGAAAGTGAAAGTCCTAAACAGTACACAATAATAATTTTCTTAAGTCAATGCAATGTTTTCTTATAATTTCCTTTTTTTTATTTTGTTTATATTAAAAATTTGAGCTCTTCTCAGAAAAAAATAAATCGGTCCGGATAGCTTTCCTTGTTTTTGTATTATTAATTGTTTAATTTATAAAAATTTTAACAAATAAATGTATGAACCACCCACTTTGGTAGTTTTTGTTTTTATTTTTTGCAAAAATATCGTTCACAACATTTGTCTTTTTTGGTTTTTTCCTCAACATAATTATTGTCAGCTTCATAAATATCCTCACTGCACTATATTTAATATCTTTAGACGCACTATATCTGCACGAACACACATTGAATCGACGAAATTTTTAATTCAGTTTACCCAAAAACTTTCAATAAAACAAAAATCAAAAAGAAATAATAATAAAAAATAATAATAATAATAATTTATTGTTTTATTTATCCACGTTATTAAACCCTTTTTTTTAAAGTGTATGAAAATTTTAGAAAGAATTTATTTTCCGGTTAAAACTGAACCACAATTTAGAATGCCCCAAACAACTTATTTTTCGAACGTTGTCCGCGATAAACACAGGATTTTAGTAAGGATGTTAAAACATATTTGAAAGTAGTAAACAATCCTCATAATGATTATCGAGAGCTATTTTTCGAAGTATTAAAAACTATTTAAAATTTTTAAATTACTTAAAATCACCATAATCACTTTAGTTGTCGATTACTACGGAGCACTCATCATGTTTTTTTTTTATATTTTAGCACTATGGTACGAGTACATTTCCCTTAACTCTTAATTTATTATTTCATTTTTATTTTTATTTACTCTTGTTACTAATATATATATATATAATATATATATTTATTATTTTTTTCAAACAGTGTTAGCAAAACACCGTACACAACACATAAGTCAACACCTTCATTATAGCACGCCGCCCGATAGACTGAAGTCGACGTTATCCAGAAGTCGAGTGATATCCTTTCAAGCAGTCAAGCTGAAAGCCAAGTTGCATCTTGACGGGGCTGATATAAGACGAATGTCTCAGAAGGAGGACGAAATATACTCCTTTTCCTTGCCTTCTTCTCTATATATGTATTCTCGGTGCGAATATAAAATTTTCTCATTTGCTGCCTTCTTCCACCCCCCCCCTATTTTTAACACATCCAACCGTACTATCCGTTGGCGGGTTGTCCAGTCAAAAAATAAGAGCACACGAGGGGTATAAAGTTAGTATAGTAGCAAAACGAAACGTTTCACCCTACCGTATATGGTGGGTGGGCAATTTTATACTATACTATTTCAACAATTTTTGGCGATGTAAGTCGGGTTTTGCTAAGTAGAAACTATCGCGAAAAAGACGCCGAGATTAAAATATAGAATGTACGAAAAACGAGAAAACGGTCAGAGAACACATCCCTTCGTCCGTTCTCATCCGAAAGACTGTTCCGTTAAGTGTGATACGATGCCCTAGGTAGCGACACTATATAAGGATAACTCCTTAGTATTATACCATAAGCAAGCTAACGTATAAGAACGAGGATTCATTAGGAATATATCTCCTACTGTTTTATAAAGGAAAAGATACTGCCACCACCGCACCACCGTGTGTCCCGATAACCATACAGATTCTCTGCACACACCGCATTTAAGTGTCCAAAGAGAAATCCTCCTGGAGAAGAGGATGTGATGACTACGACGACGATGACGACGACGACGACGACTACGACGATGACGACGACGACGACACCATCAGCAAAAAACACCCCCCAAAAATGAAGAAGAACAAGACGACTACGAAGAACAAGAAGGAGAAAATCCCTAAAAGGTAAGAGGAGTCAAACGGTGCTTCTGATGGTGGCCCTTTTTGATAGTATGATGATGGTCAGTGGTAGTGCACCACCCCCCTTCTCTACGTACGCTGACCCTTTCCACATCGCCATCGTCGACAACAACCCACTACACACCATCAACCCTAAAAAGCCCTAACTTACTTGAGTCGCTTTGCCTATATCCTTTTCCTCTAGGACCATGAGCGAACCCGTTACTCTCGGTTAAGTTAAAGAAAATTTTTACCGATATGGTGGGGTATAAACTTGAGACAACGGTTCAAGTGTGTAGAGAACGCGCTAGTGCCGTTCTTTCGTTGATGATGTTGACGACGACGATGGCGATCGGTCAGTTTTCTCTCCACTGTCCATATGTAAGACGTCCTTGTACTCACAACTAAAATTCAAAAATACACACACGCACCGTTTTATATATTTATATATCTTTATATATATAATAAAATATAAAATAATGCCCACTACTTAGTCGACTCGATGGCATAAAAACAACGTGTATGCCCTGCCACTGGAGGCCGCGTCTTTTACGCGCGCGTGACCGTACAACGAAGAAGAAGATGTTGTTGCCCGGTAGCAGTAGAGGAGCATTGCGGAGTCTGACTTTTCGTTAGCAACTAAGATGCAACCAATTTGAGAGACGACCAAGGTGCTGCGGCACACGTTTCTCCGGGAATATGTGTGGCTCCAGGACACAATATAAAAGAGAGACACCTCGCTAAAATCTTCTTTCCTTATTACGCGCCACAATTTTCAAATGTGCGCCCCAACCACCACCCCCGTACTCCCCGTCCTCCCAATATCTCCCCTCCACCCAAAAAACTGGGGTGTTGAAGAGTATAGTACCACCACCACCCGGCATAACGGTAAACCCATCACCCATAACGCGTACCAATGTATTGCCTATACAATATGTAAGGGGAGCTAGAAAGTGGGGTTATAAGAAACGAACGGTACATGCGCTCTACGGTGAATTTCAGGGCCAGGGTGGAATGAATTCGCCTTACATTACTACTCCTGCGGGTCTTGCGAGCCCTACTTGTCGTCGCCGTCATCACAGTCGCCGCTGCTACCGCCACCGAGAAGGATACCCCCAAAAGCACACAATTAATATAGAGATATCTTCCTTTCTCTATCCCAGAGGTGAGCACCCAGCTTGTCCTGGCGAAACAAGCAGGAACACGGGAATACAGCCGCCCGGCTCAGGCTATTTAGAAACCGACATTTTGAGACTTGGACCCCCTCTCTTTAGTTTTATTTACACGGTCCTTCCATCCGTATCCCTCCACTCTATACAGTAACCGGATTGCACCCTCAGTCGGGAGTCCTGGATTTAGGAAAATTCGCACCGTCGAAAGTGCGCTCACCAATCTTGCCCCTCTCCCCTCCTTTCTCTACAGTACCCAAAGCAGCATCAGCCGCACCACCAGCAGCATTATTATCTCCACTTTTACTAATTCTTCATTCGGAGGAATTTTCATCCTCCTTAGCATAGCGATTACTCTCCTTGTGGTGGTGAAGCTGATGCTGCTTTACTTCCAAGCATTACATGCAAATGCCGTCCCCTCATTTAGTCCTTCTCTCCCTTCTATTATTCGATAGTATGATAATTTAGGGATTCCTTTCCGTTTTTCAGGACTTTCTCCGTTATTTTAGGGTAAAAGCAGGACGATTCGCACCGTGTGCCACAGACAAGTCAGTCAAGACAGGAAAACCTGGCGAAAGGAAGCAACGAGCTTTCCACCAGAGACATCCTTATTATGGGTTAAGGAATTCAAAAATAATTACGACGACTACGATTTTTTAACGTGGCACGAGAACACTCTTTTATTATTTCATATTTCTTTGCTTTCTTATTGTGGGCCCCTATATGTCTTTAGTGACCAAATATGTGATGGATTTTAGTTAGCTACAAAAAAAAAATGTAAATATATATACGGTATATATAGTATGTCACAAATTTTGAAGAAGCTCGTGCAATTATAAGGGGTTTTAGAGGGTTAAAGAGCATTTTAAATAAAATGATAATTTGGGGACAAATTGTAATATTATAAACATATTATATTTTCTGGTGGAATTAAATCAATTAATATGAAATGAATAATAATGAAAATACCAAACGATTTACGAGAAGAATATGTACATATAATCTAGAACTTATAGAAATTGGGACTTTTGCAATTATTCATTTAATTTGGTCGAAAATCACGGAATACGCCAATTTTTGGCAGGTATGATACTTAGATTAGAAGTACAAGGCGAAAGAAGCGTGTTAAGGAAAATATTTCATTTGTTTTCACAAGCAAAGAAAATTAAATATTGTACAAATTATACATATTCGAGAATTCTTTCGGAATGAATATAGACAATAATACTATACTGCAATTGGGGACCTACGGTAGATCAGTTGTTAACGCGCTGGCCTACCGTCCAAGAGACTGTGGGTTCGAATCCCACGATAACCATGATATTCTACTCTACGAACACAATGGGGTCAATGAGAGCAATGGACAAAAATGTCTGAGCGCTCGAAGCTACACGTCACTCCCACTCCAATAATAATAATAATAAATACTGCAATTACTTAGATCCGAAAAAACGCAAAAACCTAAAGAATTACCAAAAGAAAAGTGATAAAGAAATCCTAATGAAACGAAATATTTTAAGTATTTAAATTTGAATGAATGCTTAATTAAAATAATTTTTATTTCGTATTGGAACAAGTTTTAGAAAATTAAGTAAACGTTAAAAATATATACATACTAAAATTATTCAATGATTTTCGGTACAAACAAACTTAAAAATATTTGATCTTTTCTTATTATTGTTTTCTTTTTAGAAATATCGATTAGCAAGTATTGATCCTAAAAGATTCAATTATAAACTACTCCTATGTTAATTCTATTTCATGAAAGATATTTTTGTTCATTTTGTATTAAGACAGAATTTCAGGCTATGGATAATAAATTAAATTTTTGATTTTGAAAATACAAAAAATACTTCTTTTTCTTGAATTTATTTTTTTAAAGCATACGGGTATGTGTTTACTTTACTTTTATGCCGGCTTACCAAATTTGATTCAGAACTGAGTTCGGCAAATTAAATATTTGAATAAAAGTTTAACAAAATTTTGTAACTGAGGATGGAAATATTAAGTTTAAATGAATATCATCAAACACTGTATATACAAATATGTCAACGATATTAGAATAATATTATATTATTATGGTAGGAGACAACACCTAATGTATGGTAATCATGCTAATAATTCTTAAGTATGGCTTATAATTTGTATAAGGTGAAATGGTTTGTATACCATCACCATATACACATAAACTATTTTGTCTAGATCAACTACCTATTTGATATTATCCTATTGCATATATTTTAAGGGATTAATATCCAAGCTCACATTTTATATGATGTACGCCTTCTTTTTTTTAAATAATCCTTTCTCCTCAAAATGGAATATAGGATACTTATACCTTTTTGAAAATGAGTGCCGAAGAGGCAAACCGATCTTACTACACCTTTATGGGTTCTCTGTCGTAGACCCTCATAATAAGCGATTGCAAACTGGTCGTTATAAATGATTTATGGAAATTCCAAGCGTGAATTATAACGAAAAAAAAATTAGATTGACGCAATACAGATTGGAAGAACTGTAAACAAAATATAGAAACAATTGTTTAAAATTCTACAAAGAAGACAAAATTGACAAAGGATTTTTATAAATATCTCAGTATAAGTAGAAGATAAAACATTGGAGCTTACTTCATAATTTTTCATATTTTACTATTAGAAAAGCAACAATTATAACGTGGTAAGTTATATTTCCTTTTCGACAAAACACTTTTTAGCTATTCTGTATTAACCATCTTTTCATATTTCAATAGTATGCCCTCGTATAAAGTTTTTGCAATGCTATAAGCATAAGCAATTTTACAATTCCTAATTTTCTCAGTGGCATAAGTATTAAAATAGATGGTTCGGAAAGTTAAAAGTTTTAGAAAATTGGAATGAAAATAATAAATTACATTTTTTCTAGTCTAAGATAATAAAAACTTTTATACTTTTATTTTATATATAAAGTACTTATCACGTGGAGATTTTAAATACATTTGTATTGTTTTTATTTATTATATTTGCGGAGTAATTCCAAGTGACATAATTTCTTAGTTCTTATAAGTTAGTTAGAAAGAAAAAAAAAGGAATCATCAGTCAGTCTTTAATTATAAGAGGCATCCTAGTAATTGGTAATCCGATAACCATAAGTATAAACAGATTCAATATCAGGCAAAACTTATATTTTTAAATAAATATCATAGTAATGAATATTTTTGCAAGAATTGGCGAATATTGTTTACCTTTATGATGTCTATCAACGGATCACATGACGATATGAGAAGTAGATGCTTTTGATTTGATTAATAAATTGTTTTTTTTTTAAATACGAAGAGTGCATATTTAGTAAAATCACGTATGATTTTATAGCAAAAATATGCAATATAACTCTCATAACAAGACATAAATTTAAGATTGACTAAGCAAAAATTTACGTATATTTTCAAATGTTCTTAAGGGCGCATATTTGAATTGAACAGTAAATTGTCTAAAATGTGAGTTTGCCGTACTCACTTGTACGTTACAGAAAGAGACATATACTATATGTATAGTAAGTTCTAATGTCTAAGATAAATATTATTTTAAAGGTGCATATGACAAAAAGTAACTTACCACCAAAAATATATGCATGATATCCTATTGTCATCACAAAAATCACATAAAATACAACATAATTTTTTTATTTTTCCTTAATACACATATATAAAAAAAAAAAACAAAAAAAAAATGAAAAAAAAGCCAAACAACTGAACCCGGATGAATTCAAATTAAAAACTTAAACAAGAATTGAATTTAACCCCCCAAAAACTCAAGTCTATTTATTTAAGTTTTTGTGTCTTTTTAGCAATCATCAGTTTAGCACCAGTTTTTAACATAAATTTTAACATTGTTTTTAAATGAAATATAAAAAAAAAATACATAACAAATCACACGATTGATTATTATTTAAGAACGTTACCATAAAACTTTTGCGTTTAGAGAAATCATTTAGGGGTTGGGGACAATTTCAAGAAAGCACCAAATATTTCAAGTATTTTTTTTTTTATGTTGAAGAAAATAAATTTTAACGAAAAGATCACATGAATTTAATTTATTTAATTTTTTTAATGTTTATGTTGCAGAACAATTAAAAGGGTATATTTGTCACATAATTTCTATATTTCGAGTCAATGCCGTCATGGCAAAAGAAAAATATTTTTATATTTTTTTTATTTGAGATATAAAATAACAAATACAGCAATTTTATATTTTGTCCCCCTTTCTTTATTTTTGTTTTGTTTTTTTGGCGCAAAAATATTAATATGGAAATTTAAAAACAAAAATTAATATATATGTATGTGTATATCACCAAAATAACTCCACTCTGTACTGTGTGTACCACAAAAAGTTAATTTTAATGTTTTTTGTGTTATTACTTTAGTCAAAGATGTGCTTGTTTTGTTATTTTCGATCACATTCGCCTTAAGTATTTAACGTGTGTTATTTATTTACTTTAATTCCTTTTTCTACAGCAACAATCGCAAACCACTATACATACGATTATTCAACATATTACCAAGTAGGGGATGTTTGGTAAAGTAAAAGAGAAAAGAAACTGCTTCTTAGCACGTATCTACTTTTGTATATTATGAATTCCTTCCCTCCTTCTGGATGAAGAACACGTTTCCTTCTTAATTTGTTTTTTTATGTTGTGTTATTTGTTGTTATACTTGGAGCAAGCTGGATCACCTTTAGATGCTTCCTCCCTTAAGTCATGTCGAAATATTTTAAGATATTAAGACTTTTTAAAGGTATTCGTCGCCTCTTTTTGTTTATTATTTTTACATATTTTACAACAAACTGGTTAAGAATTTTTTTGTGTGTTTAACTTTTATTTAGTTTTCTTTTTTTAAATAATATTTTGTTTAAATATTCTTTTTTTACTCTTTCGGTTATTTTTGTTGTTATTATTTTATTTTTAAAAATCGTTTTAACGCCGGGAAAAAAATATTTTGTTTATTTTGTTTTTTTTTCTTTGTATTTTGTTTTTTTTATATTTATTTTAATAAATCGCGCGCGATTTTTGTGGTTTTAAAGGGTACACGGCGATAACACGCGTATCAACAACGACGCCGAAACAGCGTGACTGAACGTCGCGACGCACCAAAAAGACACATTCGATATGAGTAATAGAAAATCATTTTAGGGTAGAGTTGGTGTGTTTTATGCGCTCCGGCTCCGGAGTCCGGCTCCCATCAAGTTGAAGGCAGGCAGGCAAGCAGGCGGTGGCGGCAGGCAGGGTGCCCGATGGCTGGCGTAAAAGCAAAAGCAAAAGCAAAGCAGCGCGCCTAGGCAAAAGCAAGCTAGCAGGAGGCTCTGGCGGGTAAAGCCCTCCTCTCTCTTTTAGAAGAGGGTAAGCAAATCATCATCACCACAATGAGCAGTAGTAGGCAACCCCAACAGTATCACCAACAGCAATAACAACACCAACTAAATCACCAACAACAATAACAACGATAACAGCGGCGGGAACAGCACCCAAGTTATCCAGGCCGGTAGTAGCCACCACCAAGTCTCAGAGTATACCCCAAAAAATATTTTTTCCCCCCTTCTTTTTTTTCGTAAAAGAAAATATATATATATATGTATATATATATATATATGCATATATAAAACAACGACCGAAGCGAAGGTCTAAAAAAAATCCTAGGTGAAAAAAATATAAGCAAAGCAGGACCCCCTTCAAGTGGAAGGTAACCCCCAAAAACATGCTAAAAAGTCCTTGTGGAATCGAACAATATTTCCGAGAATTGCCGATGTGCGGAATGAAAAAAAAAAAAAAAATTAAATACTCTCCTCTAGAAGTAGAAATATCGCCGCACAGAGAAAAATTTTTTATGTTGCCGCGTAAAAGAGGGACAAAAAAATAAATCAGCATTCTCCCAAACCTTCAAACTACAACATGCCGAAGGAGAAAATATTAGAGAAATCTTCTCGATATATCTCGTATAGGCGAGAAATTTTTTTTCCAGAAATACGCTACATAAAACCCAAAAATTCTACTCTCCCAGGCCCATTTTTCCCCTCCACATCATCGCCCACAGGAACCCCCTTTGGAACGGATAGGGATTTTTTTTTATTTCGGGATTTTCGCAGCTCTCTAAAGCTTCCAAGTCCTGTGCGAGGTCAGGTGGAATGATGATGATGGTTCCTCACGATGATGTTAGGTTAGGGTTGGTTTAAGGGTGGTCATTTATAGAAAAAAAAATACATATATATGCATGAGAGGGAACAGAAAATAAAAACCCTAGAGGAGGAAAAATCTCGGGGAAATGTCTGGGAGCGCGCTTTTACTCCCAATTCGAATGTAGTGCTCCACAGGATTTCAGAAAACGTAAAACGTAGAGAGCGAGAAAAAGAAATAGGAATAAAAAAATATATACGAGTATACAAAAAAAAAAAAAAAAAAGCAGGGAGCAGCAGTTGCAACAGCACCTTGCTGGTGTTCCCTATATGAGATGCGCTTGCGTTTGAAATTTTTTGCTCCGCCTACATACACACACTATTGCTTAAAAAGAGTAAAGCTTTCGATTTGCATACACAAATTTTTTTTATATGTGTGCGAACGCGAAGTCTGGAGATGGACAAACGCATTTTATTCACACATTTTGCGCCAATACTACCCTCCCTTGTAACCACCACCACCCCTTTATTCGTCCTGATTTCTTTTTCTTTTCCATCGTCCAGCATCATGTCGTGTCGTTATTTTTGGCGTCGTCGTCGTCGTGGGTGTCTTGTTATCGTTGTTTATTCCGCGGAAACATTGCCGCGCGGCATGTTTCAATATTCCTCCTCTTCGATACTCACGTTTGGAGGGGAATTTTTTATTTTTTTATTTTTTAATTTATTTATTTATTTATTTTTTTTTTATAAATAAAAGGTATAATGTTTTTTTATTTATCCCATTTTTGATCAACATTTTCGTTTCAAAATCGAATAGCTTAAAAATCAAAATCCAGTTTTTCAGAAAACAAATAAACAAAACTAGAAACCCTTTTTTTTGCCCAATATTCAATATCATGAAAAAAATAAAACAAAGGATTTTGTCCTATCTCTATCAATGTGCATGTGAAAGAATTGAATTGTAGTACATAATCAAAGCTTTGCTAAAAAAAAAAATTTTTTTTTGTTTTTGAGTTTTCATACAAAAACAAAAAAAAAGAGGTAAAATAAAATAAAAAAAGGGAATGGCAAAGTGCAATAGGTACGCAAAAACACATATACGCGCGTGGTTGAGATGTACACAGGACGGCGCTTAGGCTGTACTCTCTACCGCCTGAAGTCAGACAGGAATTGAACTGAAAGGGCCAACACAAATGTAAAATATTTCAAATCATCGCCAAGTTGAAATTGGCTCGACTTCGCCCCATTCGTTCTACTATATATTTATTTATTTATTTCTCTCTATTTTTTTATTCTATTTTAATCCACACATTCACAGAAAAAGGTTCACAAAATGATCCAACTGCTATACAACAGAAGCAGTAGCAGCGGCAGCTACGGGCCTTTATTTATTATTATGCTTTTTATTTTACCCTTTATGAAAAAAAAAAAAAACTGCGAAAATGTGGGCATCAGAAGAGATATATCCCACTTCGTATAGAATTCATATTTTGCTCAGATCCATAGAGAAAAAAGTATGCCCAACTAAATTGCACGCATAAACAACATTTGCGTTTTTCCTTTTATGGATTTATTTTTTAAACTTTATGTTTTATTTTCCAATTTCTTCAATTTCATACAAATATTTTCCGCGATAAAAAGGAAAAAAACAAACAAAAAGAAAGCTCAAAGGACTTGAAAATCTCTCCTCGTAGATATCGACGCATGTATGTATAGAAGATCCCTTTTATTTTTATTTATGTTATTTGTCGATTATATTATAACCAAAACCTACGAATACACTGAAGAGAGGCATGCAAGCCTTGCATAAAATCGCATTAAACCTTAAGCATGCACCTACCAATTTTTGTTTGTTTTTCATTTTCAGTAAATACACATATATATACATATATATGCACTTTTTCGGACTAGGGTGGATTTTAAACATCACCCTGGCAAATAATTGTGTACTTTCTGGTAAAAAGAAATACACGTGGGTGCTACCGCGTATAAAGGTAATTTAAAAGGATTATCAATTGAACGAGTATAAACAAGGACAAAAAATAAAATAAGCGAAAGACAAGAACCAGGTGTTTTTCGCCGTTTTACGAAAAAAAATTGCATATCTCGTAAAAAAGACTAGTCAAAAATTATACACGTAACATACGAGAGAAGGTTGCTGATATAAAAATAAAAAAAAATAATACAGCGGGTCTCAGTCATGACGTCTGACGGAGGCCGCCACTCGTTTTATACCAAAAACCAGGAATGCCCGCCAATGTATACGGATCCTTGGTGCCGCGGGAGCCCTTTACAGTTGCGGTGGCGGGTTGAATGGAAATAAAAAAAAAAGAATCCCGAAAAAAATATGTGCCAGCATTGATTTTTAATTATTAAAACATGTGCTCGACTCGCAGTTAAGTAGTGGCACGCGATTTAGAGGAAGGAGTTCGCCCGTAAGCCCCGGTTCCGGCGCTTTTCATAATTTTGTTTTTTTTTTTTATATTTTTTCGTATGTTTTTCTCCTTTTGGAATTTTTGTGTGCACGTCCACGTTTATTTCACACTGACTGTTGAAGACTGCGTCGCGGCGTCAGGGTTTTATTCCTTTTTGTTGTTTTTATTTATTTTCATTTTTTTTTTCACGAAGAGTGCTTAATTTTCGCTATATTAAAAATAAAGGTCGAATTTTCACTTTCACGGGCAGCGCCTGATTTTAATCGCACCTCTTATATGGGAATTTTCTGCTTTTCGAGTTTTTGCGCTTTGGAATTTTTCAGAAAAAAAAAGGGTTAACTGGTGTCATGTGTGGGGTTCATGATTCAGAATTCAAAGTTCAAAGAAAGAAATTGAATCGAACAGAAAACGGCATAAGCATCTAACAGAGACTGCTTGTTACTATTAGAATTTTTTAAGTTGGTAATATAATGTAAGGGTTACGGAAAAACCAGGGAAATCCCGCTTGGTCTTAAATAAGTAAATTAAAGATTGTAGCATATCTTCTCAGCAGCATGGGTGTTTGTAAGGACGGGCAGCAGTATGATAATCTGGAAATAGCGTCGAATGTATGTGGTAATAAATAACTCAGACGGATCGGCACAAACAGTTTTGTTTGTAATTGAAAGTGCTGAAAGGGAAAAACAATAACTGAACCCTATTTGACAAGTACGATTCACATTTTGTGCAATTCTAAGAAGGGAAGCATAGATTCCCTGTGCATGGCCGTAAAGTCCTTTGCACATGTGCAATGAACAAAATAGGAAACAGGCACCTTCTTAATTGAACATGTCCTAGCATGCGCATAGTTTAGGCGCCAAAGGATTTAGTTATGACCAGGTTAGAGGTATAAAAGGTTAGGCAAGATTCGGGAATGGGAATTATCGCGGAGTACTCGTTTCTTGGACACCATCGGGCGTGCTGCTGAGTTGTGTCCTGCTGCAGTTTGAATTTGAGAGTTGTAGGTTTTACAATAAGTACTGCATTTTAAGAACCTGAATAGGTCGAAAGCTAGAAGACGTGCACGTTTTCAAAAAATCATATATTTTTAATGAAAGCTTTATGAATTGTGATTTTATATTTGAAAGCCAATATCTTTACTTTCCTTTTGCATAGGAAAAAATCTTCAGGTGCCGCCATATAAATTACATTATCAATTATTTAAATTTATTTATCGTCTACAAACAAGCGATTTACCTGAAATTTTAGTTACAAACGTGTGTAATTGTTCGCAGTTATCGCACTGCAAGTACTTGTGGCATTTTTAAATTATTAATAACAGTGTGTGCTTCCACCACACGGTCACAATGCAGTAAAAAGTAAAATTTCAAGAAATTCCAATAATATATTCCAAATTCGATGGAGAAATGTTAAACGGTTGTTTGTGGATCGGTTGTCTTTATAGAAGAATCAGTGGAAAGCGTGAATTATTGGATTTTCCTAGAGTGTTCTTGAAAATAAGATTTTTCTGTGTCCAGTTCTCACAATAAAAAGGGCATTTTCAACTACCATTTTAAGGGGCTAGAAGCGATTTTGTTATTGGGGCAGGAGGTAGAGATTGATCATCCTTGCATTATAAAAGAAGGATTGAAATAGAACATATACATACCACTCAAAAGCTTTCGAAAATTATCTAAATGGTGCCAGAATATAAGCTTTAATACAGCGTGCTCTAACTGGCATTTATAAAATTCCTTAGTGCACAGTACCAAGAATTAGCATATTCAACCCAAAAACAAGTCATTTTAAACATGTTATATTTAAGTGGTGAATTTTAATAAAATATCTACAACAATTTGAATTTAGTAATTTAGTTAAAAAAAAAACTAAGGAGTACTAGTACAATGGTACTAATTGACCAGAATATAGTGTGATATACATTCAATCTGAAATAATAAAAAAATTTTAAGTAAGCAATAATATCACTAATATTCCTTACATATATTTAACGAGAGTTGAAAAAGAGCTAGGGTTGAAAATTACTGCCAAAAAATGCTGAATGAATTTTGTGTTTTTTTTTCAAATATACCCCGTACATTCAATATTTCTTCACATTAAAAAACACTTAATTTTTTTTTAAACGGTCGTGTTTTGCATTATTTTGAAATACACTCCTCAGAGAAGGATAAGAACTCCTTTTCCAGAAATATCTCGACTTGGATCTTTTTATTAACAAAATATAAAAATAAAAAATAATTTGAGGGAAAACATGATTTTATCAAGGGGATATATAGGTACAATTCAATTTGATTTAAATTTCGTTCAATATCGTATTTGTGGGATTCATGAATTTGATTTTTGTTAAGATTTCATACGGTTTTTGTCGATCACATTTAATCGTATTTTGTAATTTCTGTCTTTACATTATTTACCAAATCTGGTGGTGGGTTATTTAATATACTTGTATGTTCCAAATATACTAATTAATTTTACATTTCTCTAGTAAATCCATTCGATTGAGCTCTCGAACAATTCATCCTCATTTTAACTGCTGTTTTCGTAAAATGCTACACTTAATATAGTTGCTAGAATTTTGTAAACAACAAATTTTTGCTTTTGCTTGAGTTTTTCATAGATTTCATAAGAATTCTTTGTGGAATCATTGTCTTTGTTATAGCAATGCTTTAACTCGTTCACGATCGACTTCACGAATAGGAAATTGAGATCAAATCATATATCGATTGACAGAATTGGGCGTTACTAAGTAAATTTTTAGTTAAATGACACCGTCATTCAATAACTATTAGCCGTATGCGCAAGTCTGTACGCGCGGACCACTACTATTGTAGTTGGGTCGGAATCACTCCTTTTAGGAGTTGAATTATATTGGAGTTTCAATTCCCAGGAATTGTAATTTACAATTTATAACTATGTTGAATTCCATAGTACTTGTACTGGACTTGAAATTTTCAATTCCATTGCGAGGAATTGCGTTAACCGATCAAGTACTTAATAGAGCAATTGAATTTTTCGTCAATTCCACTATAAGGAATTGTATCTATAATTGGCCTGATAAGTTCGTAGTTTATTTCTGTATTTCGTTAGCCTATGTGCACGAAAATAAAGAAAGCAGTTTGAGAATTAAATTTAAAAAATTTTAAAATTAAATAAATAATAAATATATAACTCTAGTTGATATTTAGTGCATTCTAGTGAGAAACAACTTGGAGTGTATATAAAAAAAATACGGAGAAATGCGAGTAGAACTCGTGCATTGAGGGTTCCATGCAATTATGTTACCTTACCCTACCTAGTTAATAAGTAGTTACTATTTAAATTGAATCATTTATTACGCAATGGCTTATTTATATAAAACAAACAGAAACACGTATGAATTTAAAAAAAACCAAGGTTAAAGTCATCGGCGCCTTTTTCATTTTCCAGTTAGTTACTGATAACATATTTGTTAATTATAGTCTATGAGTATAATAGAAATATCAAAAAGGTTTTTTTCCTTTACTTATACTTCGAGACCTCTCTTCTTGGCAAATTTCATGATTCTCCTCTATAAGGGTTCCTTATTAATATATATAAAAAAATAAATGAGATCATAAAACCTAAAAACAATCAAATCCTCTTGATTTGGACATAAGGATCCGGAGATGGGTAGACCAGCACTTCCACATTTCTTTCGCTCTTTCCTTTCGCTTTTTGCTTTGATGCCGCCACATAAATTCGTTTTAATGGCCAAAATGTCTTTTGCCACTGGAAGAATTGCCCCCCACCCACACCTCCGGCTTGGTCAAATAAGGATGCAAACCGCGAGAACAAGGCGATGGACGTGATAAAGAAGTTTTTGCGGTTTCTCGTTGACAAGTTTTTTACTTTTCTGGGCCCAAAGGAACGAACACTGAAATATGACGAAGAATATCATCAACTCCTTCCGGAATTCCTTTATTAAATTATATCAAGTCAGACAAAATGAATGCCTGCTGGGGAAATGAGAAATGCCCAACATCATTATTATCACCAGTCGCCACCAATTAAGATTTTTTCCAAAGTTTTCTACCAGACCCAGAGCAAGTTTAAGAAGAGCTCCCAGAAATACGAAAAGGATCTCGATGGTTTCCCGCGATTTTCTTCGCGGAGCCTTTGTTGAAGAGGGTAAAATTAAAACAAAGTTTTTTGGTCGGCAAGAAGTTTTCTTTTAGATTATTTTTCGATGTAGAAAGGCGAACTTTGCCGATTCTGCAGAAGTTCCTTATTATAGCTTTTGCAATATCTATTCATAAAAATTAGGGGACAAATACCAGTTGAAGAATTTTAATAGTTATAGAATGTTTAGATATTTCAGCCAGTACACTCAAAATTGTTTTTGAGAATGTTCACTCAAATAATTTTAAAAAGGCTGATAAAAATAAGATACTTATTGTTATAGTTATTGTCAAATTTATTTGCTGGTATTTGCCTGTAATCGTAATTATGTATTGTGGTTGATATGTTTTATTCGTGGATATTATTAAATAAACCTTAACACAACCTACTTGAAAACGTGCATAAAGTTTAAGGAGAGCGAATTCCAATTGCCCAATATTTTTATTATTTTGAAAAAATATTTGACCATTTAAAATTTCTTGTTTTTAAATTTTCCAATTCTACCTATTACATTTATAAATAATTTTTGGTTTCAGTCCATTTTTTATGAGAATAAGGGTCCGTCCATATACTACGTCATTTAAAATTTGGGGAGGGTTGGGGGATTTGGTCATTGGATGATGGTAACCTGACGTATGATGGGTGGGGGTGTCTTGCCGAAAATAACGACATCACTTTACTCTAAAATGTTTATAATATTCTATATTGATATCATAAATCGCCGAGAGAGAGAACTGCAATGTTATTATACAGGGTATTTTTTATTGGCCATGCCAAAATGAGCGGGATGAAAGAACTGACCTAGACAAGCAAAAATTTGTATGGCAGGGGGGGAGAAGGAGGCAATCTCAATCGTTTAAAAGTTAAAGGGTGATTTCCAAATTCCAATTTTCCATGGTATGCACATCATTATTTTATATTTATCGTTTTGAACGCAGCGACACCCAACTCACGCCAAAAATCTACTATACTAATGTCTTTTCCAAAGATGTCGTCAATGTTGACCTACCGCCACCCACTGCAGTATACTCACTTCCTCACATTTTCTGCGAAATTCATTTAATTAAGGTGCATATTTATTACTTTTATTGAATTGCCCATCTTAGTACCTTTCCAATAAGGTACAGCATGCCCAGATTAAATAGAGAAAGAAAAATCTGTTCCTTAGATAACCTTAACTGGTGTCTTACTGTTTTATTGCCCTGTACTTGCAAAAGTCGTCAAATGGACAAAATATTTCTAAAAACTATCGGAAATGTTTGTTTAGCATACACAAATAATTACTTTTAATTATTGCTGCAGAAAAATCATAACAAGGTTAATGGAATTTATTTTATTGCCGTAATTAGCTTGTCTTAGCGAGCCATACTTGGGGCTATCCCGACGGTATGTTACTAATACCCGCCAGAAAGTTTGCTATAAAAAAGGGTCAGTCAGCAAGAACATCAATCATAGTTCCAAAACCAAGCGATAACTACAGGTGTTCTAAGCTGAAATATTTACAAAATAACCAAACTCACTTTTCAGGAATATACCGATATAATTTAGATTTCCAGTGTAGCAGACGGAAACGAAAGGGAGGCTGTCCAAAGGAGATTTCGATATCGACGGGTACCCCAAAGAAAAGTTTTTTTTTTTTCACGGACTTTCCAGAGGCTAAGAAAAACCGGAGTTGTTATTTCAAATAGGACAGATCCGCGATCAGAAACATTGCAAGATTCTGCCGACGTTGTACAGCAAATAATCAGCATCGTCAGACAATCCCTTCAAATGACCACGAGACAAGTCACAAGATATTTGGGAGTATCATTATACGCAGTTTGGAAGGTTCTTAGTCGAGAAAGGTTGCATCCATATCATCATATGCCAGTACAAGGACTCTTTAAAGAGATTCCGAGAGAAAATTGGAATTTTTCACTTGGCTTCTGGAATGCAACATAGAGAACAGGACGTTTCTAGACCGAATTCTGTAGACGGATAAATCGTAGTTCACTAAGGAATATATCACAAACTTCTGCAACCTTCATACCTTCGGATACTAACTCATAGAAGACAAGAGCGATATCATTTCAACATAAATTCAGTGTCAATGTTTGGGTTTGCATCGTGGGTAGCACCTTAATACGACCGTTTATTTTGCCGCAAGGGCTTAATGGTAAAATTTATGTGGAGTTTTTGGAGATTACATTGCCAGAACTACTTGAAGACATCTTTTTGGATAATATAGGTCAATGTTTTACCAATACAATGGAGCGCCAATATGCGTTTTATTGGTAACATTCTAAAAGTAAAATTAAATGAACAACTGAGGGATGAATTGGACAAGGTGGACCGCAGCCTTGGCCTTCTAGATTTCCATACTTTACTTCATTCAACCTCTTCTTATGTGGAACGATGAAGGATAAAGTTTACTGAAGTCCTGTTAGCACCAGAGAGGAATTAATTAGCAGATTTGGGACTGCATCTACGAAGATACGTGAGAAGCTGGCTACAATACATTTTAAACAGGGAGTTAGAAGGAAGTTATTGGCATTCATCGCAAGCGGCGGAGGACATTTTGAGCAGTTTTTGTATGCTATTAACATTAACTTAAATCGGTTTTTAATTTAACAGTTATTATATATTTTATGGTTAATTTTTCGTTTAATTTCTTTAAAACTCGATATTTTTTAATTATCCGAAAAAAATTTTCCCCAAATAAATGTCCATACTTTTTCTCTACTTGGGTATGTTGTACCTTGTTGGAAGGGTAATAAGATGGTCAATTGGTAATGGTTTCTTAAACCACTAAATAGTAAAGTAGCGTCTACTTCTAATGCAAAAAATTAGTTAAAAAAATAACATTAGAATGTCAAACTAAAATTATCAGTAAATAATATTTATTTATTTCTCAAATAGCCCCTCTTAGATTAGCAATTCTATTTATAACATTCTCATTTGTATTTATTCCATTCAACACCATAAACTTCTTGTGGGTGTAGGTGGTGATCGGTCAACATTGTTGACATTTTTGAAACGTTGAGCTGATCAAAAGTTAAAAATAAAATAGTGATGTGCATTTAATGGAAAATTGAAATTTACGAATCAATCTGTAACTCCCAAACGGTTATAATTGTATATCAGGGATATACAATTTCTTGTTTTGTCTAGGTCAGATATTTCAACTCACTCATTTTGGCATGCCCCACCAAAAACACGTATTCGTCAATAGAAGACGCTAAAGTATCTGCTCAAGGAAAATGGATTTAAAAAGATACTGGATAATTATTACTAAATATTTAAATTGGAGGAGTTGGTAGAGTTCTCATGGGAAAATTTAAAATAATAAATAAGGCAAAATATGAAATATAAATAAATAAATCATTTATTATTTAATTTTATTATGCTAACCAACTATCGCATATAGGAAATGTATTTTTTTCGAGAAAATTCGACGGGTGGAGGAGAATCAAAAATCGATGGGGTAATATGAACGGTCCCTAAAGTTTCAGGCACTGCATTTAAGCCTCTATTCGATTACTGTTATACTGAATTAATAGTTTTCTTTTATTGAATGATGAAGAAAGAATACGATATGGTTATCCTTGGAGCTATAAAATATTTTAAAAACCAATCACACAATAAAATATAATTTAAAATTACCCTACATTGGCTAAATGGAGTAGTAGGAGTAGTAGGTTATACATATTATTAATCCTACATGTCTTCATCAAAATTTAAGAAGAGATCTCAAACTCAACTTAAGCCTTTTATTTTTAATTAGAAGCAACTAAAATTATATGTTGCAAATAAATATAAATGACACAAACGTTCATTCAAATTTCAAATAGTTTAATCACTTGGTTTAAACTTTTTTCCGAACTTAACTAAACAACTAACAAAGTTGAAACTTTTACTAAAATCCCCGACATAAGAAATATGCTTAAACATTATACTGATATTTATAATAAATAATGCGCATTATTGAGCATGTTGTGCAATGTCGGACAACAACATCTGAAAACCTTTGCTTCTTAGGATTAGCCCAAAATTCAGCTAAGGCTGAAAAGTCAAAACGCCGCTTACTATATGCCTTAAACAAAAAGTATCAGGAATTTATTTTATTTAATTTTAAAATGCAATGTGTCATAAATTTTATTGTCGCCTTCACATTAGTCTTTATACGCCAGTCTTTGATGAAGCTCTCAAATAAATTCTGAATCTCGATTTTTGTGTTCAAATCAGTTCATCCCGCGATTTTTGTTTTATGATTTTGGTGTTGTACCTGCATGCCCCGAAATGCTTTTTTTTAAGTCGATTGGAAAAGAAAATGTCATACTGAGTCATAATAGCTGAATTTGAGGATTGTTGAGTGATTTTTGTATTATTCTTAGTCGAAAACTCACTAATACGAATTACACTGATCACCGTCCATTATTATTTGAAAAATGTTGTCCCTGGATTATGAATATATAAATGAAAATGCTCAATTTCAATTTCGAGAAAAATAGGGTTATAAAGTATGTAACTAGCTCGCCAAGATCCGTAAAAAGTACATTGGAAATAAGTTTTATTTTCTTAGATTAAGAATTAGTCTTTTATTTAAATAATGTTATAGGTAGATGAGAACCCTTTATTTGTTAATAATATTTCAATGCCCAAAACATAATCGTTTTTTTTAACAGATTTTTTTTTTTCAAAAACGGAGCCTCTCGAGCATTTTTATTTACGAATTTATAATCTAGGGAAAAAAGTCCTATAGAAAAAATCTGCCACTTGTTTGGATACAGAAAAGGAAGCATTAAATTTGTTGCCTAGTCTAACAAATAAATGTGATAGAGAATCTAAGAAGTGTTTCTTCACAATTCTGGTATTTATCTGTGAACAGCTGAAATTAGGAGGGAATATAAAAAACACCTGGGCACCAATCCTGAGTTATCTATCCACAACCAAGTCTGAGCTAATGCTCGGAAAGATCTCAGTCTACGTCCAGGCTTCAACTAATAATCATTTGCGTTGCAAACTTTGTCTAACTTTGGATCTTTATAACCATTAGTTTGTACCGATAATAAACGTATGTTAAATATAATCAACGTTTCTGCAAACTTATATGTACATATGTTTGGATGATTCTTAGCTTGGGTCTTATCTTTTTTAGACGTAGACCAAGTTTCAGTGCAAGTCTTTAGCCAAGTCTCAACATTAGCCTTGGGCTAGGCCTAAACGCCGGTTATCATCCGATCCGATCCGATGTTTATCGAGTCTACGCTTGGGTGAAGAGCACGGCCCACTGTTAAATATGATGTTAAGAGTAGATTAGATGCATCTAAATATTCAGTCATCGCTTCCTCCTCTTATACTTCTACCGCCCGATGTAATGTGTATTTAACGTCGGGAATGAAAAAGAATTTTTAAGTTATCTGGCAATGCAATTGCTAAGCGCATGTTATGCAGTTCATCATAAACTTTGGAAAATTTGTCGAGTGCCGCGTGAAGTTAATTTATTTCATTTACATCGGCACATGAACAATGCCGCTACCACCGTCCGCCGCCTACCGCCGTCGACGCTAAACTTAATGTCTACGTTTTCCACGTCAACAACGTCGACCGCCCACCGTTTTCGGTACGTGGGTGTGAGCCGCCCGTTTTTCCGTGCGTCCGCTCCGCCTGGTCGTCTGTCCATTTCGTTCGTCCGTCCGGAGGGCGCGGCGTACACTTCAAAGTGCACCAGCGAAAATTCTTTCACATTCCGGTTTTGCCCAGCGGCTAGTGCGAGAAAAAAACGACGAGAAAAATCGATAAAATTTCATACGGACAGTAAACTCAAACTATGGACGGGGGTGGGGGCTCGACAGCATCCATCGCCGAACTCCCCCAGAGTGCACCACCTCTTCTGGATGCTAGGCCAGGGCTGACTCTGTACAAAACTGGCCTACCAAAGATAGGGTGGTATACACCAACTCCCTAAGTGGGGGGTCTTCCACACCCCAAACTTATTCTACTTCCTCCCTTTTTTGGGGGATGTGCGAGTAAATATGCGAACGGTCCGGCAAAATACAGGACCTACCTTATCCAATTTGTGTTTTTGGCCGTTTGAAAATCCTCGGCGAATACTTGAAATATCTCCCACGGTCATCAACTGCGAACAAGAGGAGGCTCAGCTAGGTCGCGGCTCGGTGCTTTTCCCATTGCAAAATCGCAACAAAAACCCGCGCTGCTCCCAGTGCCGCCCCAAACCAGGAACCTGTCCTGGTCGCCCGCCCGGCTAGGCCAGGCCACCGATCTGGCGAGAGGACGATTGGGATATGAACCCATTCCCAACGCCCTTCGTCCTCATCTGCATGTCAAAATTCTACGCGGGACTGCTGCCGATGCCTTGTGCCTACTCCGTGACTTTTATAGACAAAGCACGCTACAGCGACTTCGGTCTGCAGAGATCTATACCAATGCGTGTAGGCATAAAAGTATATATATATGTATATATGTATATATATATATTTTTTTTACCCACATAGCTTGGGAGAGCTTGTGATCTTCCTCCATGCCAGAGGACTTCACTCTGGAGTCCTGTAGAGTAGGGCCGCATACACACGGCTACGCATACAATTGCGATCGGGAATAGATTTTTAAGCCTATATAAGTGCCCTCTATGGGCGCTTTTAACTTTGGCATGCTCCAGATACGAAAACAGTGCTGCACTGCGTTTTGTATGTGCGTGCTTGTGCCGCTAAATAGTCGTTGTTGTGTAACTTCGCGCTGTCCGAGCGAGCTCCTAGATGCAAACGCATGAGTCGTGCCCGAGCCATGCTCATGGGTGGGCGAACTGACTCTACATTCCTCATCATCACACAGATCACCCTAACTAACTCTCCATCCCACCATAGCACAGAACCACTCTGCATATTTCATGCCCACACCCCTGCCACGCGAACCAGCATAAAAACTACCGAGTGTGCAGGGTCCGGGTCCAGGCCGTGCCGGGCCCGGACTACCTACTGATAACAATGATTGCACACAAATCAGCCTCTGCTGCATTTTCTGCCCCTTCAATTTGCAACTGCCACTTTCACCCCTCTAACTATTTCGCCTTTATTGGGCGCCAGGAAATGACAAATTTTTTCGTTTTTTTCGATTTATTTTTGCCACCCTGTGACTGTGCAGCGAGCATCATCGGCATCAGGGCTTGACTTTAATGTGCACCGCATTCTGGACTTAATCCCTTTCTACATGGGGCCGGCTTTGCAGAGAGATCTGTTTCCATCTATCGAGCAAAAATAAATTCAACCAGGCGACAGCATGGATCGGGGGCGATATAAAATGTGGGACTGTTGCGGACCCCTCCTACTCTCAATTCACCCTTTAACCCACCGCCGACAATGTTGAACCAATGGCTGAAGCGGTTTTTCACCAAATTTCCTTTAAATTTAACGTTCCCAAAATTTGTTATTTATGAAAATAATTATTAATGAGGTCAGGCACACGTTCGGCGCGCGGTACGGCTTTAAGTCTTTTTCCGATGATGGGCCTTTTTCAGGCGAGATTTCCAATGCCAAGATGAGAGGGGGTAGACAACTTTTATTTACAGCAAATCACATTGATACCTGTCGAAAAATTAATTTAATTAAACTAAAGGGTTCAGCCCAGACTTGACTTTCTCAGACTTGTAGGGTGATGTAAATTTTGTACATTTTGATAGATACCGATGCGTAAGCACTGGAGTAGGGTAGAATTACCCTCGAATTTAACAACCAAATATGTATACGCACTATTGGATTGCTCGTAAAGTGAAACCTGTAATTTAGCCTACGATGCTAAAGATAAATATTAGAAAATATATGATAAAATTACGATTCGATTGAAAAAAAAAGTTCGTGGCAAACGGTTCAAGGAAGAAGTTTAAGCACCATTAATAAAATTGAAATTTGGTAGCCTTTAAAAAGTTCCAAGCACTAAAAGTTATTAAAAATCTTCACTTAAAATATTTTTTTCTTACTTTCTACCTTTCAATCCTTAGTTCAGTATTTAGTGTTGGATTAATCAGTCACATTTTCACGTCGACTGTATACATTTAGTAAAATCTTAGGAATAAAGGTAGAAAGTAATATCAGAGGATTTTTTGAAGCCATTTTTTGTTTATGTTACAGTTTTAAATGTTTTTATTTCAGTCTTTTAATGTTACTACTATTTAATTCTTTAATTTGTATGATGTTTTAATGAAATTTAACATTAATATACCATCATTTTAAATTCCCCGCACTCTAAAGGTCAAACGATTAACAGTTCAGGGTTAGTTTCAAACCAAATTTACTATTTATTTGAGAATTCTTACGTTCGACTTCAGATTTAGAAGAGGAGAAACAATTGAATGGATCGTTTTCCTTTTCTGGTGTCAAAACCAATGATTTGAATTTAAAAACGTTTTTTTTGTACCCTCCTCAATTTATGCTTTACAAAAATTTTCTTACGATATAATTGTGTAGATCGATAAAAATTGGTCATCTTGTGCAACTTAAAATAACTTATTCATGAAACTACTTTAAAGAAAAGAACATTTTAAAATTGTCTTATGTAAGCATCACAACTAGAAGATTATCATTGCGCAATCCACACTCCATATCCATAATAACCTTTTTATTTCTCTATTAATGCGAAGATAAATATAAATATAAAGATAATAAAAATGTAATTTAAGTATCAGTTAATTGGCTCTCTACTGCAAATTTCATTACAATCTAAAATGTTATTAATTCCCCTAAAAATCTAGGTTAGGTTTCTAAAATTATGCCAGCCGGTTTACCTATCCACCAGCGAGAAATTCGAAACTATATCGCCAACAGAGGGCGCTTAATGCAATAACTTAGAAAGTTAATAGGCCTCTAAAGGTTCAGTCAATCCAATCCCGATACCACTTAACCTCTTTTTAGCCTCAATCGCCTCGAATTTGCTCTGTCGATTGTAATCTAAGCCGTTCCGTGCATTCCTAACGATGATTTATTTATGCGATAAAGACTTCTGACATAATCGCATTGTCGTCATCGCTATGCCAGAATATACCGCTGATAGAGGAGTTGGCGATGTGGAGGACTAAAGGGTTGAAAGGTTGTTCTGTATTCCCATCGCCGCCACCACTATCGTCATCATCATCATCAACATCATCATCCGTGGGACTTACTTTGGCCGTCTTGCAACGGGTGTTTGCCCGCTTGATTCGCCTGTTTATTGAGACATTAACGGAATTAAATTTTCCCTTTCTTGGGACGCGGGAACCAGTGGCAGGGGAATCATCATGCAAGGCGACCACTTGAATTTGCTGAGTAATTAAGCGATAATTATATGCGGACGCATTAACTCTTGCGGCCAGCCGGTGTCCTCTCCAAGTGTAAGAACCGCACCCTTTCTCTGGGCGTCCTCCTTTACGGCTTCGTTTTTATTTTTTATTATTATTTTTTTCCTTTTCGCCGAGCTGTTCCCTTTTTTTTAAATGGGAATGAGCCATCCATCGTTCAGCAGGATATTTGCATATGTGTGTCCTACAGGATTGCGTCGTTTCTTGAACCCAGAGGTGCCACACTAGACACTGTAGAGTGTGTGTGATTCTATTGTCGTTGGTTTCCTCGGTTTTAATTTTTCCATATATAAACATATATGTTATTTGTTTTTTACCTTTGGCCACTATCAAGACTCCCTAAGGATCGCCGCACCTCTGCCTTTTCATCACAATTTCCATTAAAGGACGCGCGATGGTCTCTTCGCAGCTTAATGTCGTCGTTTGTCCTCCTGGCCTGGCTCGGACTGTTGCTGTTGACGGAACGCTGGTGCTTCTGGCGTGATAGTCGCCCTCCGATGGGCAGTGGGATGTTTGGGGACAAGGTGACCCGAACTAAGTAACGAAGTATACCTGGCCGCCACCTAACCACCCAAAAAGGCCGCTCCTTTTGGGACATACGTGTTGCTTTTACCTTTGGAATGCGCTTTCGATTGTCACGAAATTCTAATTAGGAATCGTGTGTGAGGGGACTGAAATTATTCTTGAGCACTCACTGGGGTTAGCCTTAAGATTTATGTCTGACGACAGGGCAAAAGCAGGGAGGGCCTCATTTATGCGTGATTCAAGGCACTGCATTAGGACATAAACGATGACAAGGCGCTGTGCAGTCACCTAAGTGTCCATCATCGGATGGTTGAAATTCCTTGTGGTCACAGATTTGCGTTAATTCGCCCTTCTTTAGCATAAAACATTCAATATCTAAAAAAAGTTGTCTTAATTTTCCAAACTGAACGTCTAATGCATTGCAGAAATGTGTCCGTTTTTGCAGACGCCCCATGTAAGGTTTTCTAATTGATCCAGTAATCAGTAGCAGATTTACTAATACGGATGTTTCGATGCCCACAAAGTATCGACACTTATTTATACATATTCATCTTCCGATACTACTCATATGAATGCCGTGAAAGTATCGATACTTACTGGTATAAATACATTATACCAATTTTATGGGAAAGATATAATTTTTAACTAGAATAAATTATGGATAAATTTCCATATACAGACATGTTCATAAAAATAGCAGTGCCTACAGAATTGTATGCAATTATGCGTATTTGAATGAAACCTCCTCGTTGCCTATGCTTTTACTTTTATTTAAGTTCGTGTATTAATTAATTAAAATTTATTTATATAGTTTACTAGAATGCGTTTAGCGCGAATTATACCATAAATTGATGTTAAAATGTTGAAATTTATAACCTTTTTTGCTCAACGCAGAGACATACAAAATTGATTTCAAATTTAGATGGACACATGATAAATAAATCAAACAGCCGAGAATTATTCAACCGAAATATACACTCTTTTTTAGAAAAAAAGTGTAATTCGCTTCCTTCGGAGTGAACTGAACTGATTCACCCTGAAGAAAAGTCATAAATTTAACAGACGTTTTTAATGCCTGATTTCCAATCCAGATATGAACCAACCGCGAACGACATAACAAATTTGCTGAATAGGCTGAATCATGTTCAAAGTACAAGTTCTTACTTGGGATTGTGCTAATCTGCTAAAAAACCGAAGAAAGAGTACTTATTCATATTTATCGATACGTCTCTATTTAGCAATAGGCCAAGTAGACCTGAGCCTGGTGCGGGAAATTTTAGAATGTTTCTAGCGAAGTATCCTGGTATTGAGTATTAAAGCAATCCCTTTTTGGGGGGCCTACGGTAGATCAGTTGTTAATGCGCTGGCCTACCGTTCTAGGGGCTGTGGGGTCAATGAGTGCAATGGACAAAATGTCTGAGCGCTCGAGGCTACACGTCTCGCCCACTCCAGTAATAATAATAATAATATTCATATTATTTCGGCAGTTACAACCATTTAAAGTTAAAGTTCTACAGTGAATGCGGTGAACATTAGTAATTCTGAAATCTCAAACAGTAATTGAGAATTTATTAAAATAAGTTATTCATTTTCTGCCAATGAGTTATTCAATTTCTCCCTAAGCCCAATTACAGTCATCTGAAAAATGTTTGATTTGAACATCGAATAAATTAATTTTCGGCAGATTACGAAAACGAAAATGAAAATATTCGGTTATACCAGGTTTTCAGGAAACTTAGGGTTGTTATCGAACGAACTCAAATAAAATATGAAATCTTTAGCTGTAAACTATATGAAAATTTGCTTTAAGAATAAGTTTTTCATGAATATTTCCCTAAGGCTTATATGAAATTACTTCTGACCAGTGTTTGTTACGGTACTTTAAATCCAATGCATTTGTTAGAATATTTCTCTAAAAGGTTATGTACGAGTATGTGCATGGAAATGAATCAAAGAGACTACTTGGATTCTAACTTGTCTATCTCTGTTAGATGTTAGGTCCAGGGCTATAACACATGTAACACCCAATCCAACAGGTATGTAAATTGTAAAAATTTACGAAAACCACGCGATGTGACCAGGTAATGCGTCAATAATAAGGACAATGTCCGTACCTCAGTGTTTAAAAACAGATCCTGGTAATCGAAGCAATCATAAATTACACCTGTTGCAATTGTAACCACACAATTTCATAAACCAATGCTATTAGAGGTAGAATAAGACCTGGTACGTCGTATAGCTGTTCTACATACGGAAAACATACTCGACGTGGGGCCGGCTAGAGCCCTCGTGTGTGGTTCAAACACGAAGCCCCTTCCGTTTGTGTAACGCCCTACCTACAAATGGGACTCATCACTCTCAGTCCCTCTAATGCCTACAAAAAGGGGGAATCGATATTGAACCAATTTATGGGTCATATTGCACGTCTATTGTGACATTCATAGTTTATCTGACACCACCAAGGAGTTCTCCTTATATTTCACCTCGGAGCACCATGTGTGAGTGGGCGGTTGACCACACTGGCCGATAATAAAGTCTTTTTACTTTCGTTGTCTGGCATCGCCATTGTCGCCGTCCACTTGCAAAGTGCAGGCGAATTCGCAAAGCAGGACCGAGAACCCGACTTGCAATTAAAAAGCCCTTTAAAGCCACGAAATTGTCTAGCTGAGCCTGTCCAGCTCCGCCCCAGCCCTCTGGGCGACAATTCTTTCTGTCCACCTCATAAATAAATCAACAGATGCTCGGTAATTGGATTAGAGGGCCTTAAGAAAATTTCCATTCAAAACAAATAAATTAAGTGGACACGGCGGCCAGCCTTCGTCTTATCCGCCTCGACGCCGGTTGTAAAAAGTTCGGCTATACTCCTCCTTGCGGGGGTGAGACAACAAGCGCCTAATTAAAAGAGTGATCAAATTTAGTTCAGAGAGCAGAGCTATAGCCAAGTCTGAGACAAGGGTTTGTTCCCGGAGATTATTGAAGTCTTATTTTGCCAGGCGAGTGCCTCCAAATGAAATCGGTGTCCAGCTGGGCTAACCGGAAGCTAATAAATCGCTTAGGGGCTCATTATGTGAAGGGTGATTGACACTCTTCGATGGTCAGATTCAGATTTGCTTATTTTGAAAAAGCACACGATTTACTTACATCTTACAAAGAAATAGGGAGCAATGTTAAAGAAATGCTCTTTTTCATAAAAGAAATAAATTTGAATATAATGTGCCATAATAAAACAAGTAAAATTTTTTCTTAATCTTCTACATCTTCATGTTGACAATTTTTTGATTTCGACATTTCTCTTTCTATTAAAACAAAAGCATTGCAGTGCAAAAGCTAGAATAGTTAAATATTGACTAAAAGCAGTTCAGAAGCTTAGCAAATACATAAAATTTCAAATATGAGGGTCTCTTCTAAGTTTGTAGCCGAACTATAGAAAGGCTATATGTGTAGGTCAGTTATTTGTTTCTTCGTAGTTCCAAGCATATTTGACGGATTTTGATAAATAAGGAATCGTTTAATACGTCTTGATGTTCGGCATGTAATAGGCTATAAAGCTTTACCTTAAATCCAATTTGGCGGATATTAAATGAAAATCATTAAAGATTTAAAATATATCTGTTCTGATTGGATTCAAATGAAAGCCTCATTTAAATAAAAATATCTAATATATACAGTGATTCGTAAAGAAATGTTTCAACATGTGCCAAACGATTCCTTATAGTATTGATGAGCAATCGTAAAATAACTCCTTCACCCCTTTTTTAATGAAATGAAATATTTTCGCATGTGCAGGGAGGTGAGCTCATATAAAACGTAATAACACAAGCACCATAGGACAACAAGTAAGGCAAAAAGTATGCATTATGAGCTTTTTAACAGTAGCAGATAGGGATCTGCTATTGAGAAGGTTGTTAATACCAACAGTTGTCTTCTTTGGCTTTCTACTTTCAACATTTCCACGTTTTTTCCACTTTTTTATAATTTTGTTTATTGTTGGTTTAAAAAACCTAAACTTTTTAACAATTTCTATAATTTTTAATTTTTTGAAATCTTCCACCATAAACAGTTTTAAATCCTTGCCATTAAGGTAAAATGTAATACTCTGGTAATAAATTAAAATAAGTTTGAATTTGAAATCGTTGTTTCTCGATGAACAAGAAAGAAGTTAACTATTCAGGGCGTTTAGTTTCCATATTTTTGGCTACCACTGTAATATATATATGCAGATACCTCTGACTGAAATTTTGTGTTATTACATATATATTTTCACTTAACCACCGGGGGTAAAATTTTGAATTAGTTTTTATTTATCTATTTGCTCAATGCAACCAGTACAAAATCTTAAAATTTGATTAAATTAGTTTTAGTAGTAATACATCATAACAGGTAAGAAGAATCAATTAATATGCGTTCATACAGAATTTTCATAAATTAAAATATAAAAGGATAGAATAGTACCTATATTGGAAAATGGTGTTCTTGGATTATTTAAAAAACGCTAAAGTATAAGATGCGAAATAAGATCCTTGAACCCATATGCTATAAAATTTCCACAAATCCTGCGAGCCCCACAAGAGCTTCCTTAGTTCGAACCCATTCCACATAAACCGAACGAAATGACTTGGTGTATTCCTGGGAAGCACGAGTATTAGAACCGTTAAGTGAATGGCTTAAGGTAAACTACCGAAACTTAGTGACATTTAGATAAGAATCAAATTGAAAGTGATCCAGTGCAGCCCCCTCCATGTACTGTCCTCGTCGGGAAGACACAAAATACACGGCCCTGACGACACACCGCCTCTCCTTTAAGTGCCCATTGTTGTCTCCAATCCGACCTTCTTTCTTTGTTTTCCTGGAGCAAGGTACTAAGCGAGCCTTTAAACTGGAGGATGTGTACTTGCTTAAGAACTTACCGCCAAAAGTACGTGTGGGTTGCGAAGGAGGTGTACCTCAGAAAATGTCCTTCGTCCCTCCCTCTAAAAACTTTGCCTCGGACCAACTGAGCCGAACCCACACAACCAAGAAATTTATTAGTGTCCTTCTTAAGATTAGCATCTCTCAGTTTGGAAATTATTCGTAAAGTTTGCGTTACCTAGAGGAAAGGGGCCGCCTCGGGGTGGTGGTGGTTAGCTACAGAAATTTTGGAATGAGGTGACCAGGGTGAGTTTTATGCAGGGCAAATTCTGAATGGCCCTACAACACCATCAATTTGGGTGTAAATCGAATTTTTGCCCGAGATCAATTCCCTGATTGAGCAGAGACAGGGAGCTTCTGGATGTCGAGTCGTCCCCCACTTCCCGAAGACCTGTTTCTTTGATTGCCAGTCAAAGACAGATTTCCTATAGATTTCGCAGAGAGTAGAGATTTTCGTAATCATTGCCCCGAGGGCAAAATGGTTCCGCTTCACTTTGGTCATCGGTCAGTTTAACTGTAAAATTCAATGGACGGGAGAGAGGTCAGTCTTCATCAAATTTTAGGAACACCCTCTGGGCTTTCGCTTCGGAACAGTCCAATGTCCTCATCCTAGCTGATGATGACCGACAACGGGAATGTCTTAGCTCCAGCCGTGAAATGTATGCACGTGTGCATAATCACTCGTGACTTCCCAGGAAATCTTTGGCAAATCCGGAAAGTCATTAGATCGTTTGACATTGAACAGGACCTGGAATATGTGGTCCACGGGACGGGACGGCACCCGGACGAACAAGCCCTGGGACACGGGCGAGGGGGCGGAAATTTAAATTACACTTGGACATATCCTTCCTCGGCTCAATCTCTTACAAGGATAGTACGGTCGTAAAGATAAGTAAAATGTCTTTTGCATATCTCCAGAGATTTTCATTGATATTTTCTGGATACCGGGCGGACGCCCTTCATTCATCTCCTGACCATAAAGAACCGCTCCTATTCACGGGCAAAAGTGAGTGTATCTAATGAATTAACCTTCGGCATGTTCTAGTTTACTAGGATTAAGTTTTGAATAGCCCTTGGTCATATTGCGAGAAGGGTACTGATTTCGGGTGGGTGAAAAGTGCTCATTTTGCATAGGTTGAGGTCTCTTCCAATTTTATAAACAGGGAAACGAGAATTTTTGGTTCTATATTAGTTTGCTCATTTTAAGGCGAAATATAGGCTAAACCCAGCTTTGCGTAAAAGTTTTAAAAGTTCCTTAAGAAATTAAATTTTGCTTACTGTTGTTATTTTCAAGGTTGGTGATGTATATGTGACAGTGTGAAGAAACAGGATGATTCACCTAAAAAATAAAAACAAAAGTAAGAAATTTATCTTTAATCGAACTATGGATTAGTTTAACATATTTGAAAGGTATATACACATTTTCAAGAGTATTTATTAATAAATGTCCAACAGTACAGCCATATTGTTCGTAAGATCGAAACTTTTTTCTCAAAATTATATTTTGTGAGCTGGCGGTGGGTAGAAAATAAATTCAACCAATTTGTCTGATATTTTTGAAAAACTTTCAAAAGACTCACAATAACACCCCTCTATCATAAATCGGTCACTGAGAATTGCCAGAATAAGACAGTAAAATAAAAATAAAAATAAATATAATATAAAATTACAAAAAAAAAGTGTGTTGTGTTATATAGCATTGAAAAATTTAATTTTTGTTAAAACACTTGTTGAACATCAAAATTAAGGCATACATCACCAAAATCTTATATAACAATTCATAGGTTTTGTGACTTGAAAATTGTAAAAATAGTAGCAAATGTAAAACTAAAAATTCACTTATTCATTTTCATTTTTACTGTATTAAAAAGAAACGATACACAAATAAAAAAAAAATCGGTAATTATTACAATTTGTTAGTTATTAAGGAATTTTATGCAAAATTTGAAGTCAAATTTTTGAAAGATTTTAAGTTAACGCAGCCGCTGCCTTCGAAAAAAGTTTTGAGAAAGCCGTGTTTAAGGTTAAATGCTCATTGTAATAAAATATACAGAAAACACTACTTGTTAACCCCTTAAATTTCCAAGAATCGATATATCCTCCTACATACACTTGCGAAATGGGCCAAGAGCGATATATCGCTCCTCGAAGTTCAAGTGCTATAACTCATTAAAAACCAATTTTTGAAAATAACATCAATATTTAATGCACAATATGCAGTTAAATTTTTTTTAAAAAGCCATTACGTGTGACGACTTATATTACCTAGCTTCTTCAGTTGAGCACCTGTTGTGTAAAAGGTTCGTGTTAACATATTGATAAGAGGAATTATATTTTCAAATATTGGATGGAAGTTAATATATTTTTTTTTATATTTATAACTACATATTACTAGTATTTTAAAATAATATTTCCAATTAACTTTTTCACAATCCACACAAAGGGATTCAAACAGTGAATATGATAGTGATAGTGTTATCCTGGTATATTGTGAGAGGTTAGATGCACGGGGTTGCATTCAGAAAGAGAGCAATGAGGGAAGTGAAAGTGAAATTATCGAAATAATTGTTCCGTTGAAATGCTGCAATAAAATGATATACTCATATGATATTTCTGAATGAAGTAAAAATGAAGCAACAAATTCTAATGGACACATATTGAAATGAATAACGATAATACAACTCATCGATTCAATGAATCGCCTGGATCAAAGCAATATCCAAACCTATAGATTATTTTTACCTCTTTTTCAAATTGGAACTTTTTTCACTTATAGTAAAGGAAACGAACAGGTACGTCAGAATATTTTATTTAAATTTAACTTAGATCAAGAACATCTACCTAATGCAAGAGTTATAGATTGAAGACCAGTAGCAGTAACTGAAATGAAAGCATTTGTGGCGGTACTGCTGGAAATGGGTATCACTCGGAGGCGGATTATAGCTTGTTATGCTATGTTTTTCCATCTGGCCATTCACGTTATAATTCGCGTATAAAATTTTAAGCTTTAGATGCGAATGGGGTATTCAGACTTTATTATATCAATTATGCAGTATATTCCCAATAAGAACCATCAATGGGGCATTAAATTTTGGATGCTATGCGAATTGCTGGGTAACTATCTAAATATAGGTTACAATATATTCACGAACAATTTTTTCAGCAGCTTTCACCTTGCAAAATATCTGTATAAAAATCAAACCTACTTCAAGGGAACAATAAAAAGTAACAGAAAGGGTATCCCGTGTGCAATTAAATCAGCAGATGTGGGTCAAACGAATAAAAAAAATAAAATAAGCTAGTGCTGCTTATTTCTATAAACTCTATTACTAAAATATAACAACTAAGAAAAGCAAAAATTAAAATATAGAAAAAACTACACCTAAAATCGTTGCAGATTACAATAAATTTATGGGAGGAATCTATGGATCGGATATGATGCTGTATTCGTAACTAGATGAGCGAAGAAATCCTAGATATTGGAAAAATTAGTGTTCAACATTTTCGGAACAACGATACTAAACGTGTTTATTATCTACAAGGAGAGAACAACCGCAAAAAAGTCCCATCTTATCTGTTTGTTGTCTAAAAAAGATATTCATTGTTTGTGACTGAGAGAAACACAATTGTATGTGAAAGCCTATTTCAATTACATACATTTATGAATTCAAAAAAAAATTATGCATATATTATTCGTCTACAGAAGGAGGGCATTTGTTATTTTTACTAAATTACGGCTGGTTATTTTTAATTTGAAAATAGAGCGTTTCACTCTATAACGATTGTCAGATCAATAGAACTTCTGAAATTATAGTAACTATAGATAAACCAACCAAAAAACAAAAAACGGAATTCATCAACATTATACTCGAATATTAATTTAATAAACGTAAACTTTTAAACCATTCGCTGCTAAAATCATATTCAGCTTTAGGCAACCACGAGGATGTATATATATCGTTGGCAGTGGATGGGTTAACAAGTTACGGAGGGACCAAATTTATCAGATGAAAATAAAATATTTTTTGCCTACTATTTTTTTTAAATAAGAATATAATGAATCATATCCAAATTTTAGAAGTGTTTTTGAAGATAAATACATAAATAAATCTGTGTACAACTTAACTTAATATTCCGTCGTAAAACAGGTTTCCTGCTTAAATTAAAATGGAATAATTCGAAAATTAAAAAAATATTGTCTTCGGTGAAATCACCGTCGTTAATCAAATAATAACCATTTAAATACTTTACAAACTTACTTCCACCTTTTCGTTTTGCTTTCATAGATACATAGTGTAACATTCATAAATGTAAAATGCTGTAAAATTGTACTTATGTGATTATAAATTCATCCTTGATGCACAATAGTGATAGAGAGTGAAGAGCAAATATTATGTAAATGTTTCATTTAAAAACTTCAAAAACATATATTGATTTTGCCCCTACACTTTACTCTTTTTCATTCAATTTAAAATAATAATGAACTACATTTTAAAGGGTTTTCAAATTTTTAATAAATTTTCACTCACCCAAAATTGGAAATTTTATTTACAATTAAAAATAGACACTTAATTCCAAATTCTTTCAGTTCACTAATCGAAAATTAAAATTCAATTCCTACGCTAGAAAACAACTAGCAAGTAGTGCTTCGCACTCCTTCAAAAGTAGTTCTAGACTAAAAATGACTTGTACTTTTCCATCTACGAGTAAGATTTTCTCATCCCGTTCTGCAGAACCGTTTCCTTGCAGGCCAAAAAGTCTTCATTGAGGCTAAATGTGCATCTTTTTGAGCAACCAATAACTGGTATTATTACAAGTTGTGTTCTCAAAAGTGTGACATCTCAGAACTGTGGCTTTGTAAGTGAGCTTCACTGACTTCAGAATATTGCGCCTCAAAAACAGAAAACAGTTCGTCGATTATTCGAGGGGCATAGCTGTGTAAGTCTGATAGAGACCACAATAAATTTTAATTCTCAAGGACATTCACTATTTAATTTCCTTTTCTTAATTCATTCTACAGGCAGACCAAAATATTAAATAATAAACAAGTAAACAAGTTTTATATACTCTATTTGCCTTTTTTCTTTCTTTGTAGTTATAAATACATCACACTTGCAGTTGCTTGCATTTTATTGTTATATGGATAATTTACTAAATAAATCTTTCCTTTAAAATTTCACAGCTTTTTACAATTTTCTATATTGAATATAGAGCTAAACTGGCTGAAGTTATTTTAATAGATAAGGAACAAAACTCAAAAGCAATAAGAGGTTAGCAAATTGATTACTCAAATATTATTCGAAGACATATGTATGTTCATATAAAATTTTCTGATTAATCAAATTTCAAATTTCTATAATATCTCTTGATGAAAGTTAGTATTTTTGAGTTAGTTTTTAATACGAATTTTAGAATTTGAAAGAATAACAATAGTAACCTTGTAAAAGTATTAAAATAATCATTTTGGGATCTAAACTAACGAATATATGAATAATCTCCGTCAGTAACTCAAACACCTGAAGATGAATATTTAACTACGCAGTTTTTAAAAATTTAGCTTTGGTCGTGATTTGCTGAATATTCCTTGTAAGTTTATTGGAAATTGTATAAAAATAGGGACTAAAAGAACTGTTATAATTTGTTTATACTCAGGACTATTAAGAATTATTTCCATAAAAGGAATGTATTCTAAACATCTTGAATTTAATGATTTTTCACAATTTTCGCCACTGTTTGCTTATTTCCTACTTTTGATTTCAAATGAGAAGACTACTCTATTTAAACTAGTATTTAACTACATACCGTTCTTTTCGACATAAAAAAACATAATAATTTATCATGTTCTCAAGTATTCTCGTAAGCACATCGGTTTTAATTTAAATTGTTAGAAATGATAGAAGCGTGGAAATCGGAAACTTACATGCGCAGATTTTAAAACAGTTTTTATTATAAAAAATCTTAAAAAAACAGCAATAGTTATGAGAAATAATTTACTTATATTGTATCTAAAAATATCTTTCTCAATTGCAAATCAAGTAAAAGGTAGATTTGAAAGTCTCTCTACGAAGCGATTCGTTATTGACATTTTATGGTACACTTACATGCATATGTAAATCAGCTTAATTGGAAATTTGTGCATAAAACTGGTTTAAATTTAATGTAATTTCTTTTATAACATACAAGATTTAATCAATTTATATTCTCTCTTATCTGGCATTTGGTTTTGGGTGGGAATATATGTTTTATATGTATAAACTCCATCATATGATTGTTTAAATTTGTCTCCCTAGTTTTTAAGCTATATTAAGCCGCGAAAAAAAGGTTTAAACTAGTTATAAAGAATAATATTAAATTACCGGGTTTATTGTTTAATGCACTGTACAGGCGGTTTCGTACACCATTTCCCGAAATAAGTTTAATGACAAATTTAACTTAGGCAAATAAAAAATACGGGTGGTGGGAGCACCTACACCTTTTGGCAATTGCGATATGGAACTCATGCCAAAGACTTACTATCCCCATGTCCTTTCCGAAGAATTTCAACAATTTCGACCTATCACCACTGGAAAATATATTTTTCATTTTCTGCAAATTCCGGTTTTTTATTTTATCAACTTACCCATCTATTATTTTTCGGAAAAAATTCAAATCTTTTCTTCCACTTATTTTAGAATACGATGTATGAAAGATCTTGATCTTTAAGTATGTGTTAGATTTTGGTTTGAAACTAACTAAATTTTCATGGCTAATTCTTGATGCCCTTATGTTCTTTTCAATTGTAATACGGAGTAGGATTGGCACACAGCGCAAAATTTCGGTAGGTAGGTAGAGCTAATGATTTTACACATTATTCATTTACATACTTGATGCTTAATATTGGAAATAATAAACCTTGCACTTGTTAAAATAATCGATTTTAGTTTGCAAAAGGGGTTTTTACATTACAGGTGCTTAATACGGCATTCACTTCGTCAGGATTCAAACACTTAAATTTTCAGGTATAATTAATACTGACTATTGACTAAATATTTTGTCGTGTAATATTACTACTGAAATTATATGCGCAGACAGCCGGCAACGAGTTCTGTAACAGGCGGGTACACAAACTCTAGGGTCGTCATAGAGTGTTGCTTGCTCCTTGCAGCTGAGGTCAATTTGGAGCTTGTGTGGGTACCGAGGCACAGTGATATACCAGGCAATGGCGAAGCGGATGAGCTAGCCAAGCGTGGTACTCTCTGCCTGGATCGGCAAAAATCATTCGTTGAAGCTGCCAACACGCTAAGAAACTTTGGTCTAGATCGCTTTTGGGTTACTGCCTCTCTGGTAACCACATCAAAAAATTGGCCGCGTCTCACAACTCCTTTTGTAGGAATTGTAACAATGATGAGGAAGAAGAAAATGTCACTCACTTCCTCTGCCACTACCCGGCCGCAGTAGATATGAACTTTCCGAACCGAGTTCGATAAATGTCAGAGCCTTAAAATGATTCATCAGAAGCTCCAAGTGATTTTAAAGGTCACCTTAGCGTTTTGCTCAGTGTTATCACAACAAAGCTTCTTTGCCTAAGTGTGCTTTGTACATCCACTTCAACCTAACGTTGCACGTTAAATTCAACATACATCGGTATGTTATTTTATTGAAAAAGTGCTCAAACTTTCGGTCTCAAATCGATATTCGTTTATACTTATGGGTGTTTTTCAAGCGTTTTTAAAATGTTCTTCCTATTAACAGAAGCACGAAATGGAAGAAAATATTCAGACTCTCATAATAGGCTTAAATTACCATATAACAACGACACAGAGTTCATATAGTGCCAGCATTAGTCCTAGTTTTAATATAAGCCCGTAGTCCAAAATTCAGAATCAGCCCTGTGCTAAATTTTAGTATAGACCTAGGGACAATCTTCAATGCCAGGGCTGGCACGGAATAAACATCACACCGTTTTTCCAGACTGGGACCACGTTTCGATGCCGAGGATTGACATAAACGTCTTTAGTTATATCCTACATGAAATTGTATTTCGTAAAAAGGAGGATTTGGAAAATTAGATTTAGGCTAGATGTCTTGCACTTGCACACACTTTTTAACCGATCGATTTGAAATTTAAGGACCCTGCTAAAACTAACCTCAGCCCGCAAAGCTGAGGTAATCCAAAAATATTGATCTTTTTAAAACAAGAATCAATCAAAATGTGTGGATTATAAAAGACTTCCATTTATACATATACGTTAGTTAGTCATTATATACGATAAGTAAGTTTCCATCTATTTCGGAATTGGAAACTTTGAACCAACAGTCAATTTTCGATGGAGAAAACAGAACTTAATTTCTTTTAGAAAGAGTTTTAGAAAATAAAAATTGAATTGCGCAAATTTTAATTTTAAGTAAATACTCCAAAGTTTCTGCAGATATGGATTTAGATTTTTGATAAATTCAATTTTAAATGAAAACTGGACGCATTCACACTCCACTAATGAGTGGAGTGAGTTTTTTTCCTGGGAAATGCTATATCTGGTGTGTCTCATGGTCATGGTTCTCCCCTCGCAGAAAATAGTAAGGCGTGAAATTTGCGAATAAGTGAGAATGTGATCGGCCGCACAGAATCCGAAAAACAGCGGTCCTGCAGGCTATTCCTTGCCACAGGGCTAAAAGGATAACGCAGCTTTCATGCTAGATTAGGTGCAACGGATATACGCAAGAGTATATTTCTGGTGGATGTATGTGCCTTTGATCCTCCTCCCTGGAAGACGACAAGGCCTCCCCTATTTGAAATACACGCGGGAGCATACTACAATAGATGTAAAACTGGGAAAGCGCCACCACCTTTAATTGAATTATTTACAGTAACCTAGGCGCTTTGTCCTCCACACGTGGGCTTCTATTGACTAAGCCTGTCCGATTGAGTTTTCCTTCTTTTACCCGGACGAGGATGCTCCTTTCTCTGCTGAAAGGTGGGCATCTTAAACGATTTAACCCATAAAGGCGCTGAAGGAGGCAGCCATCTGCTAATTAATTGAGGGCACCTCCGCGCCCCAACAAAGTGACTTTTCTTTTCCTTCACCTGGAAAAGGTGAGGAATGGCTCGCTCAAGTCGATGAACCTCTTCTACTTGTAGGTAATCGATTTACCGATGTCAACCCCTTTTTACAGCTCACATGAGCGAGCAAAGTCAACCACGTGCACACGTACTCACATAACCACGTTTATTGGAGGCAATCTTCCTCACACCCCCACACCTCCTCATGCACGAGATTTCTTTGTGGTGATACCGTCGCAAAATCCACAAACAAAGCCCGAATGGCCGAGCAAGGTGTTTTGGCGATTTTAATTTATTTCCTTTATTATTTATTTTCCTCCCCCGCACTGTTCCCATCGATCACCTAGGCGAAGAGCTCTATACCAGCCCTAAACTCACCCCCTGGCCTCTTGTTAACTGCTAGAGCAATAAAATAGCCCAGCAACATTTACAAGCAATTCGTCCTCGAAAATCCCTGTCCATATAAAATTACGCAAAGGCGAATAAGAGTGGCGTATTAAAAGCGGAAATTATTGTGACACCCTCCTACCCCTAAGTGGTGCTTCAGGTCTAGAGGTCCGCGTTCTTACCGAAATATGTTTTTTTTATTTTTATTTGAGTTTTGCCGGCCAAGAATTGCGCCAAGTTAATCATAACACGAAACGACTTGGAATCATCTTCTAAAGCTCTTTTGATGGGATGTTGCGGTGCTTAAGTTTATTTCTAATTTCACGTGAGTAAAATAGGCACGAATACGGCCGTAAAGCGGTTTTACGGCTTCTAACAAGGAAATGGCAGCACCCGTGCAGTTTAGTACTTCATTAAATTTTTAGGGGACGAACGATTTTTAAAAGTCCTTAAGCTTACTTAGTTTGTTTCTGGGAATGGAGCAAAAGGTGAGGACGATTTAAGTTAAGCTGCTTTTTTTATTTCGAATGTAAGAAATGAGACGTTAAAATACCAATTTTTATGTACACTGAAAATTATAGTTAAAAAATGAAAAGGTTTTTTTTTGATAAGGTCAACGTTTTATTAGCATTTTAATTCATCATACTTCTGCTGAATGCATTCTTATTTTCTAAGGAAAAAACGATTCAACCCTTTGTTAATTTGCCGTTTTATAATAAATAAATTTACAATAAATCACAAAGGGCCGTTTGGTGGATCGGTACAGTAAAAGTGAAAGTTAAAACTATTGTATACCTTAAAATTTCATAGCTTCAAAAATTTAAATTTTTTTTTTAGATTTTTAAAATGATAAATGAGTATATACCCAGAATTATAATTGAACTAAGTGAAAAGAAAATAGTTTAAATGATCAAAATGCAGATTTGTTTTATAAGAACTAAGAAAAATCAACTATACCGAAAATATAACAAATGTAGAAAAAGAGTTATGAATTCTAAAGAATTCTGTAAAGATCTAAATATTAAATATTAAATTCTGAGCCCCTCACAAGAATGCTTCGAAGAGCCAACTCCCTCCCTTCCTTCGACTTTCACCTGAGTAAAAATTCTCTCAGGCACCACCTAATTTAGTCTCCCCTAATCTGTCTTGTCCTTTCCCTTTCTCCGTTTTTCCTCCTCTTATTTAGTTTCTTAGGTTAGCACTAGTCTTAAGTTTATTTAATGTACGTAGCTTGTATTAAGCGTTAATAAATAAATATAATAAATATAATTATGATACGCGGGGTACTATGTATGGTATAACCTAATGAAATATGCAAAAACACACAGTCGGAATTATTATTTACACTGAAAATTGACGAAAATGTTTCAAATATTGAAATTAGCAAACAGACACCTACAAACAGATGGAAATCAAACGTACATTTTTCAAATGTTGAACTTGAAGGCGGAAGACGGAAAACAGATGGAAATTTCATTAATATTGAACTTAGCAAGTAACTATGAAGAGACGGAAGTCAGACGGAAATAATCTATATATTGGCAGAATTATGCTACGCTTTAAATTCACACTTTGTTTTGCAAACCAAGCATACATACGAACTTGCATTCGATCCGCGAGATCGTGTCGTTTGTGGTAGTGGCACTAGGCCACACTGAGAAGACTGGCTGGTGCACCGGATCGAAACACCAACTAATTTTTGAACTCGTCTGCTTCGATGAATCTTTAATAAATGGGCAGAAGGCAATCATGCACTTTTTCCAGCTAACTTGGTGGCAGCAATATTTTTTTAGTCGGGCCACCATACTGGATCTGCTATTTTGAATTTTTGAATTTTGATCTCAAAATCATTATCAGCGACCTCAAAAGTTCCTATATACAAGTTTGAGTGCAATTTGAACAATGTGTTCATATTTTGTACAGTTTTTTGAAATTCCAAGAATTGTGGAAAAAAAGCAATTTTTGTAAAAGGTCAGATTTTCTTAAACCAATCGGATTTTACATATAAATTATTCATCCTAAAAATGTTTCATTGTTTATTTCCAAATTTTTTGTATTAGGATATTCGAATTAAGAACTAATGATATTAACTTATTTGTTAGCAATAAAAAATTTTAAATTGGCTGAGTTTTAAAGATCATCCAATAACTTCATTATAGGCTTCATTTTTCTATCTTCAACGATTTTTTACGAGGATACACTGTGCATAAGGTTTTTTATGATGTTCGTACATGTAATTAAAAATAAATTTTAACCAAATTCGGGGAGATCGAAATTAGTGTAATATAACATTCTTTTGGGAAGAGTATCTAATTAGCAGGGTATGAATACTTTCGTTTAATTCTTTTCTGTTCAGAGTCTATCATCTCTGGAGGGTTTCAAAGTCACCACTCCGGGAACCAAGTGGGCCGAGTACTGTTATGACTAGGCCGCCTTATGGGGGACAATAAAACAGCTCTGTTGTCCAGAGCAAACTAGCCATGAAGTGATGTCGAAGGGCTCTGAAATTGTGTTTCCGAGCACACAAATCATTGGGTTTGTCCAGTCGTTTCTAATCTACAAAGCGCTTGGAGGCAACTTCTTAGGCACCGAAGTCGCCGTCATCGTGGACATCCTCGAAAACATAGTTTGGTGGCGACGAGGGAGACGCTGCGATCTGTAGTGTGGGGGTGGAACTTCTGGCAAGAAAATTCTGTCTGGGGTTGGGCGTTCGGAAAGCTCCTCTGAATTGATCCTCCCAAAGTGCGGATGGGGCTCACGTAAGTGCGCTCCTTTCCACCAGCTGGTGGACATTTGAATTTTTGTGTCACGCCAAAATTGGTATAGTGAATACAACTACAGTGGACCTTTCGATGCATCATGCTAAGAAACACCATGTTCAGCAGCAGTTGATTAATTTTCCCAGTAGCAAACTTTTCCTCGATTTCTTTGGCTTCTCGAGGGAAAGTTTTCTCGGGGAAAATTCAGCACAAACTTGAAGAACTTCGCATTTGCTGGAGCATTTTTGTTTATCCGCTTTTCAGGCCTTTTCCTTCGGAATAGAATGACCCTTACCCATCAACTAGCGAAACTTCTCAGAAGGTCTATTTTTATGAGAGTGTTTTTGTGTAATTACCTTACTGGTACTAGGGCATTCCTGATGGTGCTACTTATGTTTTTCTGGGTCCTCCTGGGGAGGGAGGTGAACTAACCCCGATAATAATCAAGGGAATGGTTTAGGTCTGTGGTGGGGCCATGCTGAATTAAATTATCTATGGGACTGGAAGAATATAAAGTCAGTCCATTGTTCTACGGTCATGAGCTGACGAGGTACCTTAGGGCGAGGACTTTACTTCTTAGATTCAAATTGGCCAAGAATTTGAGAATTTGTGAGGATTAAGATAATGGTCAACTTGAAATTGGGTAATCCTTGAGCTGTACGGATGACTTACCCAGTTAAGGTGACCTCCCAGATCTGTGAGATTTTTGCTAAATTTATCTTTAGGAGATACATAAACAAAGACAGACACATAACCTTAGTCCATATTAAATTTATATACAATTTAAAGATGCTCTACAATGTTTGTCGTTGTTTCAATAAATGGAGACATTGGAAGTAGTTTTATAACTAAATACCAGTTCAATTCAAGGAAATTCATGAGATATATTGTAATTAATTACCAGCTTTATCTAAGAAAAAATCAACCAATACAAAATGTTTAAAGATTTAATACGAACTTGCTTCTTTTAAAAAGCCTTAGAATTTCAGTTAAGTGCAATACGACAAAAATCAAATTGGAAATGTCAACATAGTCTGTTAATCCTTGTTCCTCTAGACTCTAATTGTAAGTGAGAACCGATATCCAGCACAACTCTATGGAGAAATATAGGAACATAGACATATTAACGCTCATAATCTTGATTAAAAATTGGATAAAATTTTTTAAAACGATCACCATCCATATGGTAACTTTGGGGGCCCTTTAGACCAAAATCTATGTGTCTATCTATCTAGTGTAGCTACCATTTCTCAGCATATATTAAAAAGTTTAAGTACTTTTTTGAAATATAAAAAATCCATCACGTTAACGATCACATAGACCAACAAGTCAGCAAACAAAAACTAAAATAGTCATTTCCAAAGTATTTTGGAATGTGACATCTTGTGGTGGTCATCTTGATTTCGGTTTTTGTAACGACTTGATTTCCACCACAGCATAACCACTTGTAAATGTATTCTTATAAAAACACTTGCTTTATATAAATTTTTCAGGCATGCCTTTAGAAAGCAGCAGTAGGTTTATTAATGTTTTGTTGTTTTAAAAAATTCCAAAAGTCAGTCGGTGTCTTGTTACCTAAATATAAAGTCTATTAATAAGAAATTTAAAAAGATATTAATTTAAAATTTAATTATTTAATATTATTAAATAGTGCGTAAGTTACGATCTCTACAGTGGTCCGCATAAGACGTATCAATTTGACTGCACACGCAGGTAGGAGACTAATTTAAAACATCTCCTTCAACCCGATTCCGGCCGTAGAATTAATTTATCACGACAAGACAAGACAAAATAATTTTTAGCCAAAAAAACTTGATATGGTAGTTGAAAGTACTAGTCTTTCTATTCAAATTATATCGATATGTTTATTTTTTCTCCAAAATATCATAATTTTAAATTTATTACATAGGTTTACACTAATTTATTACAGACCTAAATAAATACACGTCACACTAATAAATTTAAATTTATGATATTTCGAAGAAAACGAAATATATCGATATAATACAATGTGGGGTTTGGGGAAAGACTAGCACTTTCAACTATTATACCATATCAGGTTTTATGGTTAAACATTAGCTTGTCTTATTATATAACCTCAAAAATAACGAGAACCCGTGGTTTTCACACTTTTAGGTTAGGATATCTCGAAATACTGACATGATAAAGTAATTCTGTAGCCGGATTCTAGTTCACCATAGAAAATTACGTCTTCTTTCTGTTTGATGTTGTCTTTTTGTGTAGGTCTGTGTTATAATATTTGAAATATCTTATGGTCATTTGTAATAAAATGTCGACGCTAAAAACCTCTTAGCCATTTGGCTTTTAGGAACTAGCGAAATTATTTATACAATTTCCTAATTTCGCCGTTATTCCAATTTCTGTAATTAGGGTTTTATACTTTTGATAGAGGCCACATACCATAGGATAATATAAGTTAAATATCCAAAATGGTAAAAATTAAGTTATATGTTATGCTAATGTCAGGTAGATCATTGAAAAAGTTTTAAGGGGTTATTATTGAAATTAATCGTGACAACTTAATTCTTATTTGAATGTTTAGATCGGTGAAATTGATCTGAATGCCCAAATAGAAATTATTAGCGATTTCGAAATCTTATTTGATCTTTTAAATCTCCAAAATAGTTTCGAAGGATCAAAATATATTTACCTTGTAATTTCGTAATTCTCTTTCAGATCCTTATAAGTTTTTATTTGTAATCAATTCTTTTCACATTTAATAATAGAATAGTTTTTCTTTTTTATACAAATTTATAACAATATTATTTTTAAAGAATAAGCAAAACTTATGTTAAAAAAGATTAATTAACTAATAAATAAAATTTCCATATAATAATTGTAATTTTTACAAAATCAATGTTTTGAGAAGACTTTGATTCGAATTAAAATGTCAACCTGAAGATCCTATGCTGAAAATTAAAGATATTATTCTATTCTAAAATCGGGATATCTACGAACTTACGAGCAGTTCACATATTATTATTATTATTGGAGTGGGCGAGACGTGTAGCCTCGAGCGCTCAGATATTTTTGTCCATTGCACTCATTGCACCCATTGTGTTCGTAGAGTAGAATACCATGGTTATCGTGGGATTCGAACCCACAGCCTCTTGGACGGTAGGCCAGCGCGTTAACAACTGATCTACCGTAGACCCCCCCAAGTTCACATATAATATAATATTAAGATATAAACTGATTCAAGCTTTACTCTTCATTTTGAAAATAAATTATCTTAATAACGTGAGCCTTTAAATAAAAATATATAATATGTATAAAACAGTGTTCTCCATTTTTTCCTTGTAGTGTTTAAAGATTTAGCTTTTGAATGGCTCATATAGAAGTAAAAAATTGTAAATTGTGTGTGTTTTGTGGGTTTAATGTGCTTAAAATAAAATTAAAATTTTAATTTGGGTAAAGTTTTGAAAGTATGTATCAATCATACCTTAATTGAAATCAACCAAGCTTATTTCACTCACTCAGATTTCAATTTCGACATGCACTGAAGGATCACAGAATTTTGAGAAGCAAATTCTGAAAGTTTGAAAATTTGAGTCCACAAATCAAAAATAGCTTATGCATATGTTACGTTCGAATATTGAGTATTTTTAGCCAAAAAATTAAAATTTCGAAGCAATTGTGATTGACCAACAATAAAACAAATTTTCGATTTTATATACCCATATAGGAAGACAGCTCAAATTTTAGGTCAATCGTCTATGTAAATGTTTTTAAACAGACAGACAAAATAGCTCCCTAATTAAATATTTTGTTTTCAAATAACCCTGAAAGCCACAAAATGATCCCCTTATTGACATCCTTAGAACATCTTTGTCTCCCACATGCAAGACCTTGAAAATTAATTTCAGTTTTCCTCATTACCGCTGGCGTCTTGTGGCTTTCACAATGCCCGCAAAATAAACAAATTTCCGCACTATTTTGCACCCCACCTTGATTTTACCCACCCTATCCACCTACATCGTTGTCTGAGGCGTCGGATATTTCCAAGTAGCGGAGCGCCTGGATGAAAGAAAATTCGCGGTAATTGGCAATAGCACTAAAAAGTTGCCACAAGTGCAACCATAAGCAAGGTAATAAGGTGCATTTCCGACAGCCAGGTAACCAGCGATTTCCTTCACCGTTTCTTTGGCCGTTCATTGCTATAATTGCGGGCTTTCCACATATGCGCGGGGATTAGTAGCCCCAGAGCAATGGGGCGTAATGGGGGAACCTCCGAGAGGCAACAGTGGCAAGGACGAGCGGGGAACCCCGAACTTGGGCGCTGCTCCTTCTCCTTATTCCCTATTTCCAATTTCTATTGTTTTCACAGCTGTGTCCGCGTTATTACCCGACATCAAAGTTTTCAACAAATCGACAAAATATACGAAAGCCGTACGTACGAGCCGACGTAAAGACGTAAGAACCTCCTTCTACGAGTGCGCTTCGTTGCGAATTCGCCAAATATCCTTAACCGGGATATGTGCTAGTCGTTCGTGTATACCCTGCCACTGGAGAGAGTGCGGCGGCCGGGGGCCAGGACGGTAAAATGCAAGGCGAAGAAGTGCATTGATGCATAAGTTGCGAAAAGTTTAAAACGTCTAAAAGCATGCAATTTTCATGGGAAAAACTTTTCAGTTTTATAATCAGAAACTATTGAGAAAGTAATTAAGCGAACTACGCATACGAGGCAATAAAGTGAAAGAACGCGCCCGGAACGGCGGGGGTGGGTAGCGGCTACGCGAAAGAAGATCAAAATAGCGCCTCGCTGCTGCCCAACTGATATAAAAGAAGATAACGCGCTCAAAAAGTCGATTGCAAGAACGGAGAGGACTGATGGAGCCTTCTCGGGGGCTCATATCACACACTTGATGGCCACATCCGCCGCCGTCGACGGGTGCTCCGCTAGCTCCTGTACTCCATTCGCTGCATAACCTCGCTTTCTGTAGAAACGAGGCCAACCCGCTGAATTGCGAAGTAATTAAACTAGCGGACTCGATTTGAACTCTACTGGAATTTAAGTGATCTCCGCAAAGGCCTTGAAGGAGTGCCGGAGATATTTCATTTTTTCAGCGTTACAAAAATAAAAAGGCAAACAGTGAAAAGGAGTTCACTTTTCTGCTATTCAAGGCAATTAAAAAGTAGGATGAAAAGCAAAGCTCCCAGTATACAAGTAAAAAACGTGAAATCGTACTTTAAAATATTATGCGATCAATTAATTGTGACCAAGTTTCACACATTTTCATAGAAAACAGATAACATTATATTTGTACCCTTACAAATTAATAATTAATGAGATAAATTGCTTAGAGCCATATAACCGACTTAGGGGCTTATTTTTTCATCAAAAATGTGAATTTTAAGGATTTGAAGAAATTTTCTATTTTGTTTCTTTCTGTGGTTTCTTTTTTTTGGGACATTCAATTTAAATTCATCCCTTTGCAAACCTACTTAAATATTTTATTTAAAAAACACCAAATGTAAACTACGCTGCAAAATATTATGGAGTAATTTGACTATTATTCCATTCCCTAAAATAAAAGTAGTGGAATTACATCAAAGAGTGAAGGGCATTATTTTACTCATTTTCAAGATAAAAAATCGATTTTTCAAAATATGCAAAATACGCAGGCATCAAAGTAAATTTTTATACTAAATTATGAGTAGTAATAGAAATTCTCGTAGTTCAGTGTAAAAATTTACTTCGATATTTGGGTAAATTGTAATTTTTTTTTATATAAAATTCATTACTTTTTATTCTACGAAAATAATTTAAAATTATTTACCATCCAACAGGTTCAAGGAGACCTCTGATGATGTTCTAATAAGATTAAACTACTTGGCTTAAAAATCAGTAACCTATTTCGCGGAATAAAACACAAACTATATTGAAAAATGATTATAAATAGAAACATATTCTCTGACCATTGACCGCATTTCTCTGAGATCAGAATGTGACTGAGCTTCAAATTAATGTAATGTATGGTTTGGTTTTACGTCCTAAACACCGTACAGGTGTCCAAAAAGTTTGAATACAAAAAGACATTGCTATATCATGGTTAAATTTAATTAAATACTTTTATTGGCATTGAATATTACTGAAGTTGGCAATATTTTACAGGAAGTCTTGTTCAATTATTCCTACTTTAATCTTTTTTACTAATAATTTTAAATTATTAAATTAAAAGCGGCACGCACGAGTGACATGGATATTTCCTCCAAAATTTTAATTAGTACTCGCTTGAAATGCTTTAAACTACTGATGTTTTGGTCCTTTAGTTTTAACTTTAAATAACCAATTTGAAAAAACTCAAGGGATTTAAATCAGAACTACTAGGAGGCATTCTTTGGCAAAAAGTCCTCTAAATTTTCAACGCACCACTTCTGAACTGACATTCAGAACGTCGTCACCAAACAATTCAATAAAAACCAGTGAGAGCTTACCTCTTCCACAGAAACCTTCCCAAACCATAACATTTGGTATAACTCATAGCGTTTTGATACCTAGCCACATAATGTTCATTTTCTGTAATGTCTTGAATTTTTAATGACCACATACGATCATTTTGAGAGTTATGTGGTTGTTCCAAAACGTAGAGTTTTTCACCGGAAAACACATACTTATCCTCAGCATGCTAAGCAAGGATATTGTAAACTCTTGTAGCTATTTTTTGTTTGGATGATGTTGAAACTTCATGAATTTCTTGTTGTTTATATGGTAAACTTTTAAATCAAGATTTTGGGTGAGTATCAAATGTGCCGAAACCTTCGCAATTCTTAATTTCCTAGCGAATTTCCGTATCGTACGACTTTGTTTCCTTCGAATTTGTACAAGTTTGATACGTTGTTTAATGCAGATACTGCGCAGACATCCACTTCTCTTTCGGTTTTCTAAAACGTTGATGTTTTCTTGAAACGTTTAATAGTTTTATATATAAAGTTTGGTTTTATTTCTACCTTTCTCAGGTCAATAAAAATCTGACAAGGGACAAGTACTCATTTCTTCATTAAATATACTCACAATTATCGTAAAGCTTCCATTGTACTCAAATCTCTAAGGAACTCTGATAAACATTGGATTTTTTACCAAAGCATGTGGACTAACAACGGATATTTTTGTTTTTTCAAAAACCAAAGCTAAAACAAAATTACTTTCATGTGTAAAGAAGAAAAAACGTTTGTTTTCCGTCTAATTGGTCACTATGTAAAATTACATTGTTAATAAAAAACCACTTTTATGCAAATGTTGAGGGTTATCACTACTTGAAACGATTTTTGCGTGATTTAATACAGCAAAAATAAACCTTTTTGTGGTAAATATAAGTATATACTAAGTTTAAGAGTATTTTTAGATACAAAGCGTAAATGTTACTATTTTGCAGCATTATTTTATATTGTAAATTAAATTAACTTTTTATAGTAGTAAGAATTGACTTTTTATAGAGTAAGAAGAAACATTTTATTATAAAAAAGTAAAAATTAAATAGATATTTTAGTAATACAAAAATAAAAACACTACTTTAATTTAAAGCGTTATGGAGAATTATATTAGGTCTATCGGAAAGTTCTGTCCGATAATTTCGTTTCAAGTTTGAATATATTTGGATATGTTCGTTTGAGTTATATGTGGCTGTATACCTTTATAATTGCATTTATTATGTGCCCTTCGAAATTAACTACAACAAAGATGACTCATGTCATTGTCAGCGTGTCGAAATTTGTTAAAAGTTTTTAGTGAAGATGCTGTTGCGGACAGAACGTAGGAGATGGTTCGAAAAATTTAAAACAGGTGATTTCGGCCTTAGTAATAAGCCACGCTCTGGGCGGCCATTTGTGGTTGATGACGATATTTTTAAGATAGATGATAGATCAAATGATGAAAAATGGATTAAATATGAAAACATCGTAAGGAAAACAGCGTGAATCCGGAAAACATGCCTTCTTCAACTCTACACCGGGCTTGAGCCTTAAAAAGAGAATACTGTGTATATGGTGGGACATGCAAGGACTAATCCATTATGAGCTTTTGAAACCCAAGAAAAAGCTAAATCGGAGAAATACAGTCAACAAATGGACGAGTTAACAAACTACTCCAAGAAAAAAGGCTGACAATATTCAATAGGAAGGAAATCATACTGCATCACGATAATGCCAGACCACATGTTGCTTTGACGACTCGCCAGAAAATCTCAAAGCTAGGATGGGAAATTTTTTCGCATCGACGTCACTCCCCAGACCTTATCCATCAGATTTTCACCTATTCCTTTCTTTACAAAATTATTTGATGAGGAAAAAATTAAAAAATGAATAAAACGTTTACGTTTACAATAGTGCTGCTGTAGTTTTTTGCATCCAAAGATTTTCTTCAAAAATAGGCCAATAGGCAAATTGCCATCCTGTTGGGAAGAAGTCATAAGGAACGATGGAAAAAAAAATTGTATCATTTTCTTCCTCTTCAAAAACGGACAGAACTTTCCGGTAGACCTAATATTATAATTATAAAATTTATATATATTTTTTTATAAATTATAAAATCGATTATTTACTCTAATTCCACCAATGCAGATTAATCCAATTCTACCTATCCAGATTGGTCTAAGAAATTGTTAGAGCCATTTTGGAGCAAATATTTTATTATTTTATATTTAAATCGTTTTCGAGAAAATTATATTTGATAATGCAAATATTATGCATATATGTTAGCATTAAATTTAATTTTAAAAGCAGAAAGAACTGGTACGGCATAAATTGAGTTAGAAGTCTCTCCGCTCGGATTTTCATAAAAATTCGTAAAAACGTCCATTTACAGTCAAAATGATTGTGGTTAAAATTTTAAAAAATCTTGAATTATAATGTTTTCACCTCATTTATGTACATATATAATTCTACATGAGTGCTGAAAATGAAGAAAATATTACTTTACTACGATTTGCAATTTGATGAGAAAAATGCGTGCTCGTCACGATCGAAAATATATTTATATTTAATTATTTAATTTTCTTTAACACGTTCACGGACGGCTACTGCATATGCAGTATTTTCATTTTGCCCTAGTGGGTCACCACTGCATATACAGTAGATTTTTTTTGTATAATTTGAATAATCAAAACGATGAAAAAACAGTAACAGAAGTTTATTTTTTCAATGGAAAGTTTACAAATATGAAACAACAATGCAGGATTTTTTATATATTTTATGTCTTCATATAAAATGTATCAAAATTCTCTTGTCTTGATTTGATCCAACAAACGTTGAAGGAAACGTTCTGGAGAGTGATCATATTAACAACCCATGTGAATTTATACCGTCCGCGAACGTGTTAATTGAGTATATATCGCCTTTATGATTACTTTTAATTATTTTTAATTACTTTCAAAATATGTATATGACTCATACAGTTACTCATAGGTTCGATTGAATTATGTGGGTGATTTCATATAAATAATGTTTATGACAAAGGTATGGTGAAGATAATCGCTATTTCTTTGAATTTTATTTAATTTTAGTATACTCGCATTTTAAATAAAAACAATTGTTTTCGTTTGATTTAATCGAATAGGACTGAAAAAAAGATTAATATTTAAGAAATTTTCACTCGATCAAATGTGTGAGCAAGTGCAAAAGATTTAATACTTGGTATGACCACCTCGGAAATTCAAAACACCTTTGAGTTTTCAGGTCAGGTTCTCTATGAGATCTTCACAAATCTTCTGAAATCCGATTTTTCAAATGTGACCAAAAGTGATCAATTGGGTTTAAGTCTGGTGACTGGTGCGGCCAATCTAGTACTTTAAATCGTTGAGCAGTAAGCCAGTCTTTTATGCGCTTTGCTGCATTCTTAGGGTCTTTATCATGTTAAAAAATGACTGAATATTCTAAAATTGGCTTCATTGTATGAAACTTAAATGTTCATCAACAATGTAGAAATACACAACGTGAATTTGCTTAAAATTAAAAATAGAGAGAATCTCACTGACTTCGTTTAGAAGGAATAAGCCAATTACCCATTTTTTAGACCTACTTGTTTTTAAACTCACTCAAATGAATACTTGCTCTAAAATAACTCCCACAATATGCAAATGCGTCACAGTAATTGCTTATATGTATATGTTATATGCGAGATGTTAAAACCATAAAAAAGAACGCCATATGGTGCATTAGAAATACCTTCTTTTATTAACGTCAAGTGGAAGACAAAAGCGAGATAAAAGCGACGCCGTGCGAAAGCCTGGAAACCTAAAAAGTAAGTCAACTCAGATAAGATTCAGGCTGGCGCGATGTTGGGCACCGCTGATAAAATAATCACACCCACCCTCGCGTTTACTTGAAGTTAGCGTGATTATCACAAGGGTTCTTATCAACACTTCGCACAAAATTTAACAGGCTTTCTGCAGCTTTTATTAGAAAATAGTCGGTGTTGTTTTTATCTAGCGAAAAAGGCACAATTAAAAGGACGGGTAGGTGTCATGTAGCACGTTGTCGCATAGTGCACCTTTATATCAAAAGTTTATCTAATTTCCGTCAATATAAGGAATTTTACTGATAGCAATAATTTTTGTTGGGATTTGACGGATTGGAGATTTGTTAGTGCGGCCTCTTATTATTTGGTATAGGTTTATTGAGGATCTTATCTAAGTAAAACAAATTTATCACTTTTATCTTTTATCAATTCGTGAAAATGTTTACTGATATAAAATCTAATCCTATATCTATCCTATGTAATCAACGGGGTCCCACCATATTTTCTTGTAGATGATTCTATATATTTATTTTCTAGGCTGTACAAATTTTAATTTTTGTTTACTTCTAAACCGAACAGATGCACCGCATCTAAAAGGAATAATAAAAAAATCACAACCCCTTCTAAAATTACCCTACCGATTGCCACGTGCCATCAGCAGCAACTGAATGACTGCGTCAACGCAAGGAGAGTTCCTATAGGAATTCCGAGCCTGTTCCCCCTTTTGTGCTATGATTTTCTTATAAGACTCAAAATATTAGCATGCTACCGACATCTGGGAACATCTAGATTTCGTTTAAGGGTAGGGCTTTTTATAGCATAAATAAATCCTGAAGGGAAACTGTGTCCTTTTGAAAAGAGGTGGTTAGTGTCGATAAGGAAGTGCACAGAAATCGAGGTGGGGATAGAAAGGATGTTTTCGTTAAGGAAGGACATTTTTCGGTAAAAAGAGCTTTCGGAAAATAAGGACAATGCAAATTTTAAATTGAACATTTTTATTAGAATTAATTATAATTCAGCTCTTAATTTCTGATTATATAATTTTTGCTTGCATATTCAGAAGTATTATATATAATATGTTTATTTAATTTTTTAATCAACAGTCGAAGACATGCGAGACTGACGCTTTGAGAACAAATAATTGACTGAAGTATCTTAGCGAATCATGCTCGCATTTTTGTACCAAAAAGGACATAATGAGAATAAGCGCATGCTCATGGCAAAGATTTTAAATTATTATTAATAACATAAATGTTAATGGTATGACCAGAATAATTTTCAGTTTCCACCATAAATTACTTAACAGTTTCCAGTAAAAGATTTTATTTACTAGCTATTTGAAATATGAAGGCGCAAATTTTGGAAATAATATATGTATAAATTTGGAAAATATTTATCATTCACATCATTAAAAATATATTGTGGGATGGAGCATAGATTAAAGATCAAAATAAACAAATCATATATAAGAATTTATTTAAAAATTCGATTTATTTTGTATATGCAATAGATTTAATAAATAATTCCAAAATCGATAACAGAAATATAATTACAATGAAATAAATTTATTTCAAATATTACACAGTAACTAAATAAAAATTACCTTCACAAGTGAAATAACTCAATTATTTGTGAATAGGAAGGAAGACTATCACTGTTTCATAATTTACAATACAATGCTACAGTGGGTATCACGCGTGAAATTAATTAGACCTACTCAGACTTTTGACTAAATCCAATAAAAATCCATTTGTTTTTCATTGAAAATGATATATTGTAGTAGAAAACTATACCAATTAATTTATTTACAACATTTATTTGTATTTTTTTACGGACACACGTGTATTTCAAAAGCACGCTACTAACAGATTGGTATTCACAATATATTGAATAAAATAATTCATTAATTTAAAAGAATTGTCGTTTTTAAACTTTTCGTAATAATTAAATATCACAATTTTCATTATAGTAACGTTAAGGGCCCCTATAACGTCCATTTATTTTAAGTTTTCGTTAGCTACCATTTTATGATTTATGTTTTCTTCTTTAACCTATTTTGCCGCAAAAAGCTTTTTGAAATTTTTAATTTCGGTTTCGTATTTGGCATCTCAAAAAAATATGTAACACAATTGTTGCAATTAAAATGTAAAATTTTAAAGAACTGTACTATTAAAATATATAATTTAATTACAATAAAATAGTTGTAATGAAATATCGGTACCCTTAGGTTTTACTAATGTACCAAAAACCAGTCTTAATTTACACCAAAACATTTTAAAACTTTAGTGTATTGATAATGCACATTTAATTTTTTCACTAAGAATCGACTATTATTCGCAGTATAATGATGTTAAGCTTATCATGGCTTGGTGTTGATCCATTAATAAAAATCTAGGACATAATGGTTACCCCACCGTCCTTAAGCTCAGCGAATCTTCCTTATCTAACCCTTCTGAAATTGCCAACTTATTGCTGAATTTTTCAGTCAATCCTTTAACAACCTAGATTCCGCCCTTGATCCTAACTATTATACTTTTCCTACATGCTGAATTGTGCGCAAACCTCCCTAACTTCTATCGACATCAACTCTTCTTCAGTCGCCGCTAAAATTAGTGCACTTGTCGATGATTTCGACCCTGGCCCCAATGGTATACTCGCCATTGTTCTAAAGAAATGTGCCGCCCTTTTACTTTAGCCCCTACCTCTTCCAACTTTCTCTTTCTGAGGGGATTTTTCCCAATCCTTGGCAAAAATTCGTACATAACTCCTATAAAAGAATACTTGGAAAGATTCGTAAAAAAATTCCTGTAAAAGCGATATTTCAAATTACCGTCCCATTGCCAAATTATTTTGCATCTTGAAACTCTTCGAAAGCCTTTTCTATGACTCAATGTCGTTCCACTGTAAATCCATTTTATCCCCTATTCAACACGACTTCCTCAAAAGCAAATTTACCACCACCAACTTATTAACCTTGGTGCCACGCAACCTTCTTGCTATGGAAAACAGTGTAGAGGTTGACATTATAGCCACCGACTTTAGTAAAGTCTTCAATAAAATCTCTCACAAAATTATCATTCTAAAGCTTAGCTATCTAGGCTTTCCTCCCCGACTCATTTCATGGATTTCTTCCTACCTCGATAAAATTTCCTCATCCGCTTCAAATAAATCTCCAATGTATCTGACTCGTCTCTCCTTCAATACGACCAAAACAACCAGGTGTAAAACTGGTGCGAGAAAAACTGTCTTTACCTCAATGTTTCTAAATGCCAAACGATCACCTTTTCCCGTAAGCGCACCTCCTCTTCTCCCAGATCTTATGTCCTCTCTGGCGAACCCATTCCTTCTGTCACTTCCCTTCGCGATCTCGGTATAATACCGATGAGATAGTGAGTTCAACTTCCGTTCCCACATAGATCATTCAATTAGCAAAACCAATTCTGCTTTGGGCTTCGTTAAACGTTGGTCTAAGGAATTCTCTAACCCTTATGTCACCAAGTCACTTTCCATCTTCTTTGTGAGACCACTTCTTGAGTACGCCTGGCAGGTCTGGCCCTCGCAATCCACACTCTTTAACAGGATTGAATCTGTCCAGCGCAGATTCATCCACTTTGATCTGCGCGGCCTCCCCTGAGCAGACCTCCTTAATCTTCCCCCTTATGAAAGTCACCTAAAACTAATCAACCTCCAATCCCTCGCCTTACGTCGAAATGTCGCCGATATTATTTTCGATCACCAAGTCCCAGCCGATTTCATCGATTGCCCTGACCTCCTTCGCATGTGCCTTAACACTAACCCCCGTAACATTAGATCTTTCTCTACCTTTCGCCTTGGAAGTCATCGTACTAACTATGGTCACTTCGAACCCTTTACCAGAATGCTGCGGATAGTCAACAAATCTGCCGCCTTCAATTTCCAGCTTACCAAAACCTCCAATGATCCATTCAGTCTCCATGCCCTCCTGATTTAGTCATAGTAAGTTAGTTTAATTTAGTTAATTTAGTTTTTTTGTTATTGTTTGCTGTGATTTATCTATGTAGCTTGTATTAAGCGAAATAAATAAATTAACACAAATACAAGCAAATATTGTCTAATCTTTACCAATCATATGGACATATATGCATAATAACGATTCTAAACACACTATACTCGTACACTTAGTAAACTCTTAGCTTAGGAAGTATTTAGGTATTTAGGATATTATTGAGAATGAAAGATGTTCTAATTTGAATATTTTATAAGAAATTTTTAGAGTCTATTATATTATATTAGGCCTAGAACAACTGCTGTAATAAAAAAAGGGTTATTAGATAAAATATTAATATGTAAATATATGTATTGAAATGAAATGGTATATTACTATTAGTGTGCTTCTTAAACACTAAAATTTCTGAGATTTCAGGACAAATGTTATAATAGAAATAAATATTTTCATTTAAAATAGATATATTTAAAAAAGTGGTAACCTTTTATCAATAACCAGAGTGCGCTATTTACGTAAACAAAACTGTATATACAAAATTCTGGTGTCCAGATACAAAAATATTTAAATATTTATGGACTAATTAAATAAATATTAAAAAATAAAAAAAATAAAATAAATTTAAATTTAAATATTTATGGACTAATAAGTTATGTGGATATTGTTAGGATTACGTAAACTTAAATAATTTTTGTTAATTATTATTGTAATAAATCTCAACAGGCAACTTGGCAAACAGTCGTTCAAATATAACATTTTTTTTTAATATAGATGAATCACGTGTCACTGTGTTCGTACACGCTAATCTCAGTAACCGCCCAACCGATTTTAATGAAATTTTATGACAGGGTATTGTTGATTTCAACTTGAAAGATAGGATACTTTTGGACCCGATAGGTGATGGTGTTGTCGAGATCAGAATTTATTTATTTTTTTTCAAGAACATTTTGTTTATATTTTTTTTCAGATTTCTTATCCAAAACTAATAATTGTTTTCTGTATTATTATTATTTGTAGCAAAATACCGCGAAGAAGGTCAAACCTTAATAATGCACGCCGCATAGGTGCACGACGCCAACGAAATACAAGAGATAATAGAACGCACGCACAAAGTGTCAAATAAATAAAAAAAAACATAGAATTAGCGCAGTAGAGAGATGTACGTAAGAATTTCAAGCAGATTGCAACGAACGTTTGCTGCAAAATGCATTAAGAGCGAGAGTGGCGCGTCAAAACAATATATAGGCACACGCAGAGCACAAAAGAGACAAAGGCATATATGTACTATACATAAAATCGAAAGTTCGTTTGTTCCTCAATCGCGTCTAAACGCTTGGTTCAATCATTTCCTTTTTTATTGAAAGTACTACATATTCCGCCCTAAAATACTTTTTACTCGCTGATTTCAAAATGGAATGAGGATTGCCGTGTAAATTGGTATTTGGGGGTTTTTAGAAGTCCTGAATGCGAATCTACGTTCAAAGTTTGGAAGTTTAAGATGGCGGATCCAATATAGCGACCATCAATTTTCGAACTTCAACGAATTTAAGTGAAAATTAGTACTATGGGTATTTCGAACTAATTTCGAATCTACTACCAACATTTAGAAATTCAATAACGAACTCAATATGGTGATCAAAATTTTTGGAATTTAATGAATTTTAACGAATTTAAGCTAAATTTATTTAGCCCTAGATTTATAAACATGCATGGAATATACACTCGACATTCGTCTCTCAGACAAACATATTAAATTGATGATTTTTGTTTTATAGAATACAACGATGTCCTACTGTAATTCCATTAGCATAAGTGCAATATGACATGCGGCAGGCGCAATACTAATCTAGTAAGGTACTTAAAAGTTCATTTTTCTATCTCTGTCACTTTAAAAATTACAAGTGTTTAAGTATTTTGCGCGGTCTGTGATACGAATATTTATGAATCTATATATAATATATAAAAACGATTCAAAATTATTTTGAAAATCGACACTAGGGGGCTTTGGGGATGCTGATTCGCCATTAAAATTTCTAAATTCAAAGTGGCGGATCCAATATGGCAATCGAAGTTCCTCAATTTCAGGCAATTTTAATAAAAATTAATATCTAGAAGTCTTTTGAACTATAAAATTTTAATATACCAAAATTCAAGATGGTAAACCGAAAATGGATAAGAAAAAATTAAATTTCAATGGATTGCAATGAAATTCAATACTAAAGGGTTTTGGCAGATGCTGCCTTCGATTTCGACTACCAAAATTTCCAAATTTAAAATGGTCGTTTTTAAATCTCAAGAAATCCAGCACAGTAATTGCATTACTGAACTTTACGCGCATCGTGCGAAGCGAAATTTACTCAAAAAAAGCTACGGGGCAGGACTTGAACCTGCATTCTTCGAATTAACGCTTCGATGCTCTTTTACTAATTGAGCTACCCGCTACTCATTTCCCACGACTTTTCGAGCAATTTTTGTTATGAGGAGAAGTGCGATCGACCGAATAAACGAAGACTTGTTTAATTTAAAACAAAAAATTAGATTATAAAGATGATCTACAAGGTATAGTCCTACTATTCACAAGAAAAACGTTGCAAACTTTCTTTTTTGTGATATTTTGAGGGATTATATTTAAACTAGCAAATACATAGCAATGAACATCAGGCAATTCCCAAGGAAAACTTGAAATATGTAATAATTATAAATAAATAACTCCGATGAATTCACTACCAATTCTGAATGAAATGCACATAAATATGTATGTATGTTATAAAAACAACAGAAAAGCCTCCTAATTGGTTGATAACATTTTTGGCTCATCATTAGCAGCTAATAAAAGTTGCTATGCTACTCGTTTAATTTTTGGTTAAGAGTAATAAGAAATATCTGCATGAATTTTATTAAATTGATTTTCAACAGATTTGATGTAAAAATTCAACAAAATTTATTTGAAATTTCATTAGAAGTGCACATTTAAATATTTTGCTGTTAAAAATTAAGCAACTTTTGAATTTTTTACAAAATATTGTTTAAATTTTAATAAAATGTTGATATTTACTTTACAAGAGCTATCTGCATTAATTGAAATAAACTGCAACAGATGAAATTCAAATAGTATAAAATTTACTGCATGGATTGAGGTAAATCTCAATTTGTTTTTGTTTATTTGGGTGTAAAAAATGCATTGTTAATTCAGTAGCTGCTAGAAAGACAAAAGAAGACAAAATCAAGGACATTTATTATCTACGTTGTACTACTGACAGTAAAGGAAATTACCACCTATGTCCCTTGTATTCCCGCCAAGGGTGATACTTAACCAAATGAACGACTTTACCTATTCGGTTCATTGCAGAAAGGTGCCCCAAGCCTACGGCAGTTTGGTAAAAAATCTCGAAAAATTGCGGCCTTTATTTTGACACTCACAAAATTCTCATTAGTCCCAAAACATATTATATCATTAGGATCCTCAGCTTCGTAATTAATTAAGGACTTAAAAGAACTCCTATTGGCTAATCCTACACACAAGTACTTAAGGGCAGAGGCAGTCATCGTTGCGCGGAGGCCCCAAGGGTGGTATATTCAATGCTGCTGTGTGATACTCCCTGAAAAATGTCAGTTTGAGAAAGGTTTTAATGCTTTTGTGTTGCGATGATAATTTATTTCGGTGAGTTTTTCGGCAAATGTGTAATATAAATATATGTAGATATATGTGTAATATAAATATATGTAGATATATGTTTTTGTTTTCTAACAACTAAGCAGGCAACAGCAGCCAGCAAATGGCAAACAGAAAGAAAACTTTTCTCCTGAGCCAAAGTAGAACTTTTGGTGCGGTCCGGTGGAGGCTCTTTTAATTGAACGCATGATCCTAGGGACCGAGAAGGTACAAAAAAAAAGGGTTCTGAAGGAGAACACGTCGTGCACTTGAAGAGGAGGATCGGGAGCGAGCGGAACACATGACCCCGGTGGGTATAATGTTGCCCAACAGCACGAACGGCAGTGACTCATCCCACACACCGGAATTGTCCTGCGGGGCAAGAATGACCGCCTGAACCAGCTCCTTTTGTGGATCTGGGATTTGTGATTTGGGATCTGGTATCTGGCCTTCACCCATGGTCAGAGAATTTTCAATGAATTTCAGAAAACGGACGAAAACTTTTGCTTTTGCCTCACAAAACGTACAAAGCGGACTCGTTCGACTGTAAAGTGGAGCAGGAAAATCTCCAGGAAAGAGAAGAGGTAAGTACACCCGGGATTAAATATGCTCACTTGGGCGCTGCTTGCCAACTGCTCCACTGGTCCTTAGTTCGCCATTAAGATGAGCCCAACTTCCGACCAATGGAACATAAATGGCAGCCGCACTCATTCGTCCGTTTTCCTGGCGAATGAATTTTGAGAATTTTCCGAAAGTTTCCGGGCCACTCCCGTGGGGTGTAAGGGAAAACTGTAGGTGGGCGAAGGCATTATAACTTTCCAAAAGTTCTAACTTCAACGACTGTTTTTGGTTGAGGCGTTTAGCCTGATTTTGAGTTTGAGCTGTAGGCGCCCTAAAACAAGGTGACTAGCAAAACATGTACAACCGCTTTCAAACCCTATGACAGACTTTTAACTCTATGTCCGTTCTACCTCTGGGGGATTTTTCCTGTATTCCGGATTTTGTTCTCGACTACCGCGTTCACCTGCAGTCGCCAGTAAAAGTAGCAGATTTTAAAAATATTAACAAAAGTGGAGATTTCAATTTTATTACGAAAGTATGGACCGAATAAACTAACAAAATTTACAATGATATTAACCAGTTTTCCCTGAATAGCGAGTAGTACGTTCGTTCCCTCGTAGAATTTTCCTGTCTTTTATCCCAGAACCGCCTCCGGGTGAGTTTAGATAAAATTTTCCTCCCATATGCGTCCAAAACTGTACTCTAACTAAAGTCCATCGGCCTTTTTTTGTTGAATTTCCTCGAAAAGTACTTTCCTATAGCAAGTGACGCTCATAATTTTGTAAATTTTTTGGTAATTGGAGCAAATTGGATGCAATGGGAAAATTACATTTTTGTTTTTCCCTTTTTACCACGAAATTACATGCATGCGGGACTTAAAGCCACAGAGAGATACACTTTTTAAGTGTCACCTGCATGAGTTCGCTGTAATTTTAGTGGGTAAAACCAAAGTTCAACATTTTGGTCATATGCGGCATTCAGTACATACCTTTTGCGGAAATCAAACACTACAACAATCGCTTACATATTAATATTCAATAAAATCTAAATAAAGGGTTCATGTGTCAAAAACTTTAAATAAAAAGGGAGGGTTACATAGGTACCCTGTTCACTTTCATTTAGGTCATAAGTTCATTAGGTGCAAAATCCTTAAAAAGGGTACTGAATGGGAATTTTGAGAAAAAATAAGCACGTGTCTATTATACATGGTGACACATTTTAGGGGAATTTTTTCTTACTTTTAAGCTAAGGATCAAGTAAGGTTAAGAGATGTAAAGCAGGTCAAAAAGAGTTTACAGACTTCGAATTTTTTCATGATTACATTTTGATTATGAAAATTAAAACCCACAACAACTGTGTTTTCAAAATTTGTTTAAAGTATTGGTACTTATAGGAATAAACACAATAAAAAGGGAGAATTTCCTTGAACTTCATATTACTTTAAATTTTCTCTCCTGGAAATTTATCGGAAGATGGGAACCTTGCTTTGCTAAAAGAATATAAATATATATACGAGTATATGATTTTTTATAAGGAAAAACTTGAGAAATATTCTGAATTATGTATTATGGATTTTCGATATACTTCACTTACATAGTCGATTTACTTATTTATCAGACTTTATATAAAAACGTTCGTGATAATTTCGGTAAGAAATTTTATTTTAGAACGATGATGAAAAAAAATTATATAAGTTATGGAATTTATCATTTTATTTACCTGCAGAAGAAGACATATTTAGACCCCAAATAAATATTATAAGTAATCACTATTATAATTAATTCCTTAACCTACACATTAAATTTGATCAAAAGTTAATATTTGATAAGTAAATACATAGATTCAGGAAGCACTCGAAAAAGCTATAAATTTTATTAACTAATTTATTAAGTTCTTTTATTAACTGGAGTTTTAAACGAAGTAAATACGTTAATTATTATATTTAAAACCATCTTTAATGTTGTCTTTTTGTATGGTGTATGAACCGATTGCGTAAAAACTCATATTAACTTAACGTAATTATATTAAAACTTATCTGATTTTGACGAGTACTCTCGTCATGGAAAAATGGCAATAATTTGTGATACGACAAGTACACGTCGTTCGTGCGGAGGCCATAAAATAAAGCCAATATAACATCTTGTTTCTGTTGAAATTTGTAATTTACAAAACTTCAAGGTGCTATGACTCATAAAATTTAACCAATTATAATTTTAATTTCATAAAATAGTAAATATTAAAAATTAGTGCAGTAGTTAAGTATAAGTCAACTTAGTTCTAAAACTTCCCTTAATACGAGCTACAATAAAGTATTTAAATTAAACTAAGCTGAAGAAGGAACAACACAGTGAAATGAGAGAAAAAATAATTAAAACACTTAGTGAGGGTTTTTGGAATCATTTAGATTTCTGTTCACCTATAGTAGCATTATTTAATAATCTCTTCCTCATTATCAGCATTCTATACTTATATGAAGTCTTATTACTTATTGTATAATAATTTACTAATAAATTATTATTCTATTTTATCAAATAAATTAGAAAAAGCGAACTATACTCACATTTTTATGAAAGGTTTAAGCTCCATTACAAAAGTATCACTTTTAACAGAATAAGAGTCAACTCAGTTTTTTACTTTACTTTATCAACAATATAAATATAACTTACATTTATTATATAATAACTAAATCGACCATACCACAACTCACACCAAAACATAACCTGGATAGCCTTTACCCGCAGAATAGAATATCTTTCCAGAAGACTTAATCATTAGCCGTAATCCCATTTCCCTACCATCAAAAGACTATATAAAATTTGTCCGAAATTTCCAAGCAATCAAATATTAAAGTGAAAAATATGAAAGAAAAGCGGAAGAATTACGAAGCATTCTAGCACAGCGTTAAACGCGGTAAATACGCTCCCGAAAAGCATTCTATACGTTGATTTCCTCCAGGAGTATGTGGCCCCGCATAGTCTTATAGGGCAGAAAGTTATTAAGCGGGTTCAGGGTTTGGAGGTGGTGGTGCCTGGCCCATAGCATGCAAATTTTATTGTAAAACAAACCCTGCCGGCCATCATCTAAATTACGAACAGGACGATGAAAGATTGCGATACTAACGAAATTCTAGTGATGGCCGAGAAGGTTTTATAGTTTGCAACCATCCCTCGCCGCATATGAGTAAGGTCCCGGGCACGGGTGGCTTACGACCAACAAAGCAATTTATTTAGCAGCGTCCGCCATTTTTCTAAGTCCCTTTAATTACATCGAAGGGTGTTGTTTTAATTTCCTCCCTCGTCCCGGATTATTTCATGAACCATGAATCCCCGAGAACCCGGAGAAACTTTAGAAGGCAAAGTCTAACCGGGTGTGCCCATCCGGGTGGCGGTTAGTTCCTTCGCTCTGGCTTAGAGTTTTCCTTTAGTAATCTAAATCCCGGACTGGGGAGAAAGAGGCTGCTGGAGCTGCTCACCACACCATTGCTCTATGAATTTTCACCCTTAAACGAGCTCCTATCCCTCGCCCGCGCCTTCCCGTCCGGGCATTAGACCCGGTTGCATGATGATGGTCGCCGTATGAGCAACGCTATGTATATCTTCCCGGTAATCCCTTCTGAAGGGGGAAGTAATTTCTATATAAATTAATGACTAAACTTATTATGTATGCGGCCCAACGCAAAGTTTCATCCACATGCACGGTCGAACGTGGCAGAGGCGACTCCGGGAGGGACTTGGAAAGGGATCCAACTGGCGCTAAGAGGACTGAAAGATCCATTCTTACGCCCCCAACCCGACAACCCTACCCTGTTCAACTTCCTAATGTCATAGAAGATAAAGTTTTGTGTAGTTGAACATTTTTGAGTTGTTTTGGGCTAATCGAATTCTGCCCGAAATCCACCACCGCACCATTCTGAAGCCCCAACCGAGGGTGTATTTGCGCAACAAAAGTTAAACAAAATTTTGTGATAAATGAAATTCCCTCGCTGCTTGAAATCTTGATAAAAAGGGTGGTTTGTTCAAGTGGGAGGAGTCCAAAGCAAGTTTAACCCGCCAAAAATCTAAAATTAGCAATTCCAAGGTAATTATGAAAAAGCGTTTAAACTGTTATCTACAGGATTTCGCAGAGTGCCCTCTTAATTTTCTTTAGAGGGACGCGATGCACCACAGCTCCTTTTATATCCTACGTCTGATGCTTAAAGGATGATTAAAAGTAAAAATAACAAAATAAAAGAAAAAAAATTCCCGGGAAAATGGACGACAAAAGCTGAAAAATTAGAAAAGCTCATCATCCTGCAAGACTCGACATTTTGCACACATGCGGCCGTAGCGACACGATTAATGGGTTTTCCCTAGGGAGATATGTCGCGAGAAGAGGAATCTTCACCCAAAAAAGGGAAAGCGGCTTCCTTTAGACGCATGAGGATGACGCCAAAATTTAAACGGCCGGACTCGTTTTAACTGGATAGACCAGTAGAACCACATCGCAGCCCTGATTTCCCTTATTTTTTGTTGCTTTGTCGATGCGATCGGCGTTAGGGTTTGAATGTTAAAAGTTTTTCGTAGCGTGAGAAAATTCTTCTCGAGCATCTTCTGGTAGATTAGAAGATGACCAGGTGATCTAAATTATGAAGATCACCTGGCTTTTAACGGATTAACCCAACGCGCAGCGCGATTTGATTTCATTTTAACCAAAGCGCGGGCTTTTTAAGTTAATTTGTAAGTAATCGGTTTGATTCGGTAGGGATAAAAGGGCGTGAACCCTCTGAAGTTGAAGGGTCCCATTTAAGAATCGCACAAAAAATTTGACTCGCGACCAACTCGCGTCAGTTCAGAAAAGGGGTCCCGTTTAGGGTTTGACTCTAGTGTTAAAGGTCAAAGATTTTAGAAGCACCTGATGTGTTTGACAGTTTTTGAGTCTTAAGGCACTTGGCTAAAATTGAAAAGAATTTCGTTTTGACTTTAAGGGAATTTTCTCATTCGAAAGGCAACAAATCCAAATGCTTTGTTATTGGATAATGATGTTTTTTTGATCATTAATATATTGGGTCAAGAATACAAATCAATTTTACTTTACATTTCAGTTTTTTTTTTTTATATATATGATGCCCAAGTGTACTCTGGAAAATTAAATAGCAATTCGATTACAATTTTCTTAGAATCTGGGTAATATGAAATAAAGAAAACAAATTGATTTTGCAAGATATAATAATAACATGAACTAGCCCTCTAAAGTTAAAAACTCGTGCGGAAAAAATTTTTGACGCGATTTTCTAAAAAAACGTTTAAACAAAAAACTTTTCTTCAATTCTTCCTGAAAAAGAAAGGCTTAAAGGTTGAGAGGGTATAATTATAAAGTAACACTAGAAAATACATTCACAAGCATTTTACGCCTTGTCCAATGTAAATCGGAGCAGTTATTTCCTCTAGAAGTTTGCAACCGATTTCAAAAACCTTATTCCGAGAAAAATATGCTTAAAGTTTAACATTTTAAATACATATTAAACAGAAAACATAGGTACACTTATAAGTACATCTTTGGAGCGAAAATGAAATTTCAACCAGAATTTTAACCAATATTCTTAAGACTATAGAATCAAAATATGGAACGAAATAAAAGAGTCGAGTTCCAAAGCGAACACGGAACATACAAAATTTTCAAAAACTTTGAAAAAATTATCGTTACCTATTTAGGTACTGCAAAAAATTATTTTATTTTCCCAATAAAAACTGATATTATTGTAATAGTATATGTAACAGAATGAAAAAAAAGAGATTTAGAAATGAAAAACCGTACCGTACAAATTTAGAATCTTTTTAATAAAGTTCAATATTTTGAACTTTTGTTTTTCGTACTATTGAAAACATAAAACCAAAAACACTTAATTTGAATTAGTGTTAGTTGAAAGAGCCAAGCCATTGTATTATGACAAACGCAATATTTTTAAAAGATTAGATTAAGGACTAACAATATAGTTAGTCCTTATCCTCAATATCAAAATACACTTAGTTTTCATTATTCCTCACTGCTAACCGGGGAACCCCGATACCATATATTAATTTATATGAATGCGGAAGCAAATGCAATTTGAAAAGAGTTTACAGTAGTCCGAGAAATCTTAGATTCTTAGAATCTTAGAATTGCGGACCTTTCACGAGGTATTTCGCAATTCCTATGATGCTGTTATGGGGGGAGATATCTCACATTTCTTAGTTATCAATCAAGGGTGGCTATAACCTATGATACTGCTTAACTACTAAAACTAATATAATACAATTTAACTACTAAATAAAATGACTGGTCGGCAATCATCACACACATCACCATCATCGCTGACCTTCGTTTTAAACTATAATACTAATCAACAAATCTAATTTTAAATCAGCGAATCGTTCTCATCAATAACTCAAAATTCTCCGGTTTTTACATTACTACCACGATTAAATTTTCCGGTCTTCCGGAAAGAACTAAATAAAATGTAAAAAAACGTAATACAAAAAACAGTTGACGGAACCCGAAGAAAATTAATCTTCCTCCAGAGCTAGCTTCAATTAACTCCTTTTAAATATTCATCGTTGCAGAGCAAACACAAACCTTGATGTTGGTAGAGACCTCCTTAATTTAGTATTAAGAGAGCACGCCAGGAAGTGGTCTCTGTTCAGCTCTTTAATTCAATCAGTAAAAGTTGAGAAGAACCCTTTCATTATTTGTTCTTAAGAAATTCGATCTGGTGAAGCTCCTTTGTCTGCTTCCAAGATAAATATTTGAGTTAGTTAAAATAATTTCCTTGGTTTCCTCAGCAGTTAGACAAATATCCATCCCATCCATCCTGCCGGACTATATGCATTCGAATTGCTACGTAATCGAATCTTTCAATGCATTATCAGTCTTAACACTAAAGTACCTCAGGAAGTCGACGCCGAAGAAAAACATTGATTGAATAAACAGTTATGTAACTAAAAGGGTTTTATTAATATTTTAATTTTTTAAAAGAGTTTTTGTATGAAATTTCAAAAATCAAATATTGCCTTATTGAGATTTGTGCATAATTTTGACTTTTTTAAAAGAAATCTTTCAGCTTCCAAACATAAATATTTGCTTGATACTTTTTTTAGACAATGTATATGTGTTTTGTTAGAAGAATAAAGTTTGTTATTGGATAATTGAATGATTTATTTGAAAAAATAAGAACAAGTATCTTTTGGATATTTAACTTTGAAATTTCAAAAAAGTGAATTTTGTCTGTCATGATTTCTTGCATGTCACCTCAAAGTTTCAAGGCAAATAGTATAAATACCTTAAATTAAAGATGATTTCAGCTTTTATTCTAAAAACGTCTTCAAGAATCTTTGAAATAAACGAACTAAAGCTAAATATATTTTTTCGAGTTATCGAAATGAAATGGCAAATCGAGGTAAACTAAAACTTGTCTTAATTTCCGAAGTCGTATAGAATTATTTAAGAAAATCAGGAAGATTTTTAATTTTACGTCTAATGCTTACTTGTAGACTTAAATATGTCAGGGAATATTTACAAGCGACTGACAAATGCTTATTGCAGATGCATCACTTTTACCTCTAAACGTTCCTAGAAAGTTTCATCAAAATCCGTGAGATACCAAACGCTATTTATGTTTTTTATCAATGCTTATTGCTCAATTAAATATTTCTTAAATAAATTAAATTAGCGGCTATTCCTAAAGACCCCAGACCATTGGCGAAAACGCTATAACACGACATAGTAATAATGGGAAAGTATATGCAACCCATTACTCCCTAAGGTTTTGATTTTCTTGAATATTATTTTTCTTTGAATTCAAAGAATCTGATAAAATGCAAATTATGTGCAAATTTATTTTAGCTGCCCGGACCCTTACTATCCTTATTATTAGTTTTTCGTCTAGACCCATTACATATTAAAAATGTTTCATATATTTGAAATAAGTGTGTAATTCAAACACCTTTTAAAATGTAAAATTATTTATTTTTGGCAGAGTGTCGTTTTTTTAAGCTAAAAATTTTAATCTGCAAAAATTCCAAATATCTTAACTAACTAGATTAATTATTATGCTGTTTATACTCATTTTAACTTACGAGTAAAATAAAAAAAAATATGTTCCTTTCCCTTATTCTTGGAGGGAGGAGGATGAAGATAATCCTGTAGAATAGACTGGACGAATTTGCATTACAAAGAGCCGGTCTAAGCAAGATATGAAAAATTCTTTTACGACATAGTTCGCATTAGGATGTTTCTAGGTCGTCTTGTTGCATTGGAAGGGGTTCACGTGTTATCTAAAGGGCAGGCAAGATGATTTGCGATCACTTCGACGAAAAACGGGTTTCCTTAGGAAAAGTGGAAATTTTGTTTGAAGAATTTGTGAGTAGATTTTTGAATTTAGTCTTAAGGAAAATGTGATCGCGTTTACTTCAAGAAGGAGAATTCCGATTTGCGTGTAAAAAATGTACATATTTACAATCATAGTTGCTAGAACAGAACTTAGATGTTTTAAGGAGATTTATTGCACCACTCCTGAATGGAACATTAAATAAAATTAGCTGCAGAACTGTCAGCGGCTAGCCTCGTTGGAGACAGTCAGGTATGTTCAGTGCAAAAATAGTGAAACTGAAAAGTGCAAGAAGCAGCTTTTTTGGGGAGAACCATCAATTGTTTTAGCGCCATCAATCATTTGCCCCGTCTCTTTGTTTGAGTTTAAAAACAAAATAGGCCCATGGCTGACTATGATGCATTTGTTCTGTCACCTTGGTCACACTAATGGCTTTGGGTCATTAATATTTTCCCAAAATGCAACCGACGTCGGCGTCAGTGCCCTTCGTCCATTCCGTTGCGACTATGGGGGTCCCAAAGTCAGAGCGGAAAGACGATATTTTAAATCTAAAACGTTTCGGTGCGGCTAGATAGACATGGCCCTGGACGAAAAGAGTATTTCAAAATAATTAGTGCCTGAGTGCACTTTTTAGTCCCTTTTGTTTAGGATATGTTGGGCATACGCCCTCCTGGCGTGCAATATTTCCCGCTCATCCCGGGTGCACCGATGGAGCGGCAGTGCCGGGTACAGTATACCCTTGTCTGATGAAGCTGCTGCTGTTGCATGGTTGTGATCACAAGAAAATTGGAATCTATGAGAATGGTGCACCCATGTAATGTCCAATTCAATCTAGTGATTCATTGGTGCAAAAAAAGAACAAAAATTACAAAACAGTGAGACTGCACTCATCGTCAACGGCAGAAAATATCTGTCTCTGGCCGACCCCCTCTTCTACCTCACAGGAGGAGCATCATTTAGTGCTGATTTTTTCCTCGTTGCCTTCATGTTCCTTCCATATTTGTCTGTCTGTTGCAGAATGAAATTCACAATGTCCCGAGGGACTCCACCAGAGCAGCAGGATGAAAGGAATGAATGTGCAAAATGGCGCAAAGGAAAAAATCGTTCTCGCCAGCCAGGGAATACCTGACAAGACAAGGGATGGGGATACGAGTGCTAAGCCTTAAAGTAATCGACTGATGCATGAGAAATCATCCATCCATCAGGGCGCAATTAGTGATTTTTATGAATTAAGGAATCTTCTGCTCCCGATGGAATTCCTAGAATGGCCGGAAGATATCTTCTCAGATGTAATTTCGATTTGATTCGAATCGTATGGTATCCAAATTCTTTTCGTTAATTATTGTATCTGTTGTCATATGAACAAAACAGTTTGCGTTTAATTTTTATCTCATTTATTTTAATTTAGCTTATATTCTTTGTGGGGCACTGTTATAATAGAAATCAATTATATTTGTGGTGCTATTAGAGTGTTTCTAAAACTTATATTTATAATTTCTTATTAAAAGTCTTATTTGTACCTTGCTATAGTACAATTTTCTCTCTATTACATTGTATTTATCTGATTTTATACTAATACTAGCTAAGTAACCCGGTTTCACCAGGTGTATAATACTTAAGACTTCCCAAATTGTCATGTTTGTTCATGTTATGTTTTTTACTTTAGTTTTACTAAAATCGGTGGATGTGATATAGTCCAAAACTAATGTTACCATAGTCCCCATCTGAAAGGGTTTTTGCCTCTTATTCACTTAAAAGTGTTTATTGTTAAATGTTTTAAACATATGTATATATGTTTTAAATAAGGAAATTAACGTAAGGTTTTTACCGATAATGTCCTCAAATATTGTAACAATGAATTACTAAATACAAAAAAAAATGATTTTGTATTATATTGTTACAATATTCAAGGACATTAACGCTAAAAATCTCACGTTAATTGCTTACTTTTCATAGAAAATATCGTCAACCTCATTTTCCCACGCATTTAAATGCTCAATCTTAATTGTGGAAAATGTCGTCGCTATATTCGATTCCCATATCTTCGTTTTCAAACTATTTTATGAAGTATGACAATCCTTTCCCTTTATGTTTATTAATTAAACATTTTCATAAAAATATTTGGAATTAAAAACAGAGAAATCGATTAGCCATATTATATCTGTCATTTTAAATTTCGAAATAGCGATAGTAAATAAGTGATCTTAAAATGCCCTCAGCATTACACTTAAATGCCGTTAGTATTACACTTAAATTCGTTGAATTCGAATAATTGCAGTAACCATATTGAATCCGTCATATACAAAATGTTTATAGTAAATTCAAAATTGTTGGCATCAAAATGCCCTTAATACTACTGACTATGACTTTAAGTCATTGAATTTCGAACACTTTTGGTTGCCATATTCAAAAATCCCCAATTGACAATTGTCATGGAAAATAAAAACTACAAGAAAATCGCAGAATCCGCTAAAATTAAAAAAAAAGTGAGAATTAGTTCTACATTTAAAAAAAATAATAATAAGTATAAAAAACCCTATACACTTAACTTCTTTTTATGGGACTAATGAAAAACGTTGTGAACTCTAAAATATTTAAATTACTTTCAGTATAACTCTAATTATAACACATTCCCCAATTTTCGTGAGAAATGCGATTTGATATCGAAAATGATCAAGGGATTATAAATATAGTTTATGTTTCATTTTTCCAGTATAACCAACTACTAAAAATCTCGTCTATACCATTAATTTTTTTCTGGTATTACTAACATGTTATTATCAATTTTTAAATATTTTGCAATTCTTAAACTGTATTCATTTCAGCAGCAATAAAATTGCAACCCAAAATAATTTTACTATCAATCAAATCCAAAACAACACCGACTAAACAAACAAATTCGCAACTCATTCCAATTACAAGTTAGCCAAATCGGTAACATAGAAGGTATTGTACTTGACAAATAGGATCTAAATTTTTGTGAAAAGTCAATTTCGTATATTTTTAACTATGTATGCTTTTTCACAATCTGAAGTCAATATTTGAAAATAATTAAATTTCGCACCTTTTAATTCAAAAAATATATTGATTTTTTAGGCGATTTTTTTATTTTAAATATCAAATTAACTAAAATAACGCATATAATAGGAAGACTTTAAAGTACGGCAACACAAATTCTAAATAAATACATATATTAATGTATTAATTAGTCATAACTTAGCTTAATAAAGAACAACAAAAATTAAAAAACCAAATATATTGCTCCGATGCAAAAGTTCGCCTACACGATTTTTAAATTAGTGCTTGTAAAACAATAAAAAAATATTGTCTCTTCTGGGATAATGAATTATAAAATATTGTATTCAGTTTTAAGCTTCTTATATATAGTTTTTAATAATAAATTCACCCCTATTGAAAGTTGAGCATAGCACTTACTAAACATTGAGAATGTTCCGACTCGATCTACTCTATATATTTTGTATTTAAGAGCGCAATTCCCCGCATATTCCTGATAGGTTGTTGACGCATATATTTTTTCCTATAAGGACTCAATAGGACTGCCAGGTATAATATTATAAACATAAAAAAACAAAATACGCAGAAAAAATTATGTTACCAGTTACGACATTTAACAAGGCATTTTTCCTATATTGGTTTGCGTTGAATTAATATTAACCCAAAACTACACATAAATATGCATTACATGATTTTTTTCCTAAGGATTTCACAATATTCTGAGTTAATTATCGTATAATTTTGCAATCTAAATTTTATAATATATTTATACGGAATCGATTGCTCTTCTCATCAAAACAAAAATTGCTCAAGAAGGCATTTTTCTCTAAATAATCTCTTCAGAGACGATTATTTAAAGATGGAAAAAAAATCAAAATATTGTTTGATTACATGTTCACTTATCTTTTATCGAAAACTATTCAGATTGTAAGACAAAATTTAAAAACAATTCATAGTATATAAAAATAAATTGAGTTCACGTATTGGGCACTTAAGCTCTATTAGTACAAAAATAAAAAACCTGATTTAAAAATTACGTTGTTAAAATAAAGCAATAATTACAAAAAATCGAATTTTACTTAATGGGTAATTTATTTATCAAATATTTACGATATATTTCCAATAAACGTAATATAAATCTTGCGACAATCAGAGGAAACTTTGAAATATTTTTAAAGCGATGGTTTTTAAGTAAAATAAAAGTGATCCGTGCTGATCCAATTTGAGTAAATTTAATTTCTAAAAAACTAATCGTACACATATGTGCTAGTATCCCTGAAGAGGTCAAAGAAATCCATTATGGTGAATAATAACAAAATGATAAACGGAAAAACTAATATATTAGGTCCTACATTTTGTGGACGATTTTTCCCTTTAGAAGTATAAACACTTCCAAAATTAAATAAAATTAGTATCTCCTAGATTTTAATCGAGAATGCTTAATTTAAAAGAAGAACAAAAGTGGTGAGGGCCTTAAGTATAAATAAATTTTAAAATTATTTAACTAACGACTTGTCGTATTTGAAACCCTGTCGACACCGACCACGTCCCCAGAGAGTTGTAGAAAAAGAGTCCCACCAAACCCCCGTACACTCGACCATATTTCTAAGCCAGCGATAAAATTTATAAGCAAAATTTATTAAGTCTAATCCAACGGTGATGTTCCAGAATTATAAATAAGACCAAGGTCCACCAGCTTTATTCAACCATCTCACACTTATCATCCCAACATAAATCTCTATTAACCAAAACGCCCGGAGGTTATTTCCTGCTGCCTTGGGATTAATTCTATTAGTTATACAGCACACCAATTCGGCTTTTCTCCCTATATATTATAAAATCACGCCCTATAGTCCCCGCAGCCACCACTGCACACTCTCTTGGCACATACAAGGAACACTTTGAGATCTACGGGATAAAAGTTAAACTACAGGTGCTGCATAAAGCATGGTGCCTAGCCTTCGTGTAAGACCTACTTTTCCTCCCACTGAGCATCAATAAGGGAAAATATCTCGAAAACTAGCAAAACCTCAGAAAGTTCTGGGAAAAGATGAACAAGCAGCAGCGCACTACAGCCTCGAAACATAATGCTTTCCTATCCTTCACATTTCCTATGTACAATGGAATTTGAAATTTCGATATAGAACGGGCGTGTGGGTGGCGGTGGTTTCATGGCTTAAATGTCTTTGGGAGCATCTCATCCTCTCTGCAAAATTTTAAACGGAAACCGTAGAAATATGGAAGGATTAGAAATATAAACAAAAACCAACCCTCGGCTCGGTACACGAACTGCTCAGGGGTTGAGTTATTGATCCAGTGGGTCTGGATAGCAACCCCTTTTTGGACCCATGTATCTGCCATAAATCCCCCTCGAGCCTTTTGAGGGACCTTCTTGTCAGGCACACACTGTGTGCACAAATATACCAGATCTTAGTACAAATTAGAAAAAAACAAACAAAAATTTAAGATGTTCCCCATTTCTCTAGTAAAAGGCCCAACCATAAATAAATTAGGGATTCCAACAGAAGGTGCGAAATGCAACGCAATCTCTCATTTTGAACCCAAGTAGTATATCGTCCATGTATCTGCTGAAAATACTTCATGATTTCTATTCGAATCCACCCTCCTCAAAACCTACCCCAGCTGGGCCGTCGTGGCTGCACAACGGGATCTAACCACCCTTCGGGTCAGAAACACTATAAAATGCTTTTCAACTTTTGCAAAAGGACTGGGTAAAGATGCGAACCTTTTGTATGCACCCATGTCGAGCGTACCCAAATTTTCGTGCCAGACAAAGACGACGAGCAAACTCTTGCAGTCGTAAAGCATGTTCCGCATACAGAACAGAATTCTATTAGGTTTTCGAGGGACTGTGTGTCCCGGAGCTTTAGCCACTATTCCGGGATGAGAGCCTTTCCATTTTAAGTAATTTTCTCACAGTGAAACGAATTGTGTATTTGTTCTCTATTTTTCTCTCCTTTTTCCCCTATAGCAAGTATACCATTTTCTCCCGCAAAAGGGGTTATGGGCGGGTACTCGTTTTATGAATATATTTTTAGGACGCCCATCCACACTCTTAATAAAAGGGACTTTTCAGTTGTGCCCGTGTGCGGGTGTATAGCAACGGTTGATATATGCGGGACGGAACACACGAGTGCGTGTATTCTCCGCTCGTATTTATAAAAGAATAAAAGGAAAGAAGGGTGCGCCGTCGTCTCGCTCCCATCCGCTGATGATGGGATACTGAGCCAGGTAAAAAGGAATTTTAAAGATGTGCCACACCCAAAATAAATTCTCAAGACATCTTTCATTTACGTCACATGTAGACCTAGTTCTTTAAAAATGAAAAAAAAATCGCCTGATATCTCGTTCCGCCATTTTTATATTTTGTCGACCTGTGCCTATAATTCGAAAGCGGTCGAGCCGATTGTCTTCCCCTCTCTTTTGGTGATAACTTTCATTAAAACTATGCTTAGGCAGAAGTCTGGCGGAGCGCAACATTAACCTTCTGCGATATCGAAAGTGATTTCAAAGGTGCATGCTCTGGTGATGGAGACGGTGGGATCGGCAGTGGTGGTCCAGTGCAATCTGATTAATTTTTAAAGAGGGACTGTGAGATATTCCCGTGATGCTGCTGCTGCCTGGTCAATAACCGCGAAAATTTCACGAAATACCGGCAAATCAATTGACCGGTAAATTTTTGTTGGGCCAATGCAGTCCCAGTCGACAGTAGTCCAGTCATTCATTCTGGACCGTAATACCGTCCGCCCTCCCGCCACTCCCCCCTGTGGCAACATATCGATCGATCAAAATGTTGTTTAGTTAAATTACCGATTCTGCGAAAGCGTGCGGGATACAGCCGATGTCTTTTGTATGATAGCGGACGGACGGACGGTCTGTGTATGGAGTGGACATTGGAACAAATGATGAGCTCTCTGATTTATCATCATCCATCCCTCCGTTCATCCTGCTCTTACGCTCGGGAGAGAGGGATGGTGGTTTTAAAGTTTTAAGGAAATTCCGTATTAACACATCATCACCATTGGCTACACCAATTATCCCCAATTTCGTGTAATAATTGGCAATTAGACCGAAATTGTTCATAAAGTAAAGGTGTTTTACTTTACATTCGACGTAGGTAAGAGATGTTATAAAATATTTAAAGATTTTCCTATGAAAACTAATCGCTTATTATTGATATTTCGGCTTCTGAAGAGAATTGAAAATAATATCCTAAATAAAAATAATGATGGTTATGCAGCAGACCGAGGAGAACACATCAATAACCTTTTAGAACTACAGTAAATATGAGTGGTCTTTATGATTTTGTACCTGTTTTAATGTCTCGATTCATAAAATAATCTGTCATGATTAAATGATTTATATTAATCCGAAACATAATAATTCATCTAGTGGGTTCAAAAGTAGAATACTAACTGCGATAAATAAGAAAGAAGAATAAATTGTCCTCATAATAAAATTTTTTATTTGAAATACTTTTGGGGTGTAGCGAGTAAACAAATTAATTCATTTTTCTTATAAAAACATTAAAAAAAATAAAACAAAAATTACTCCTCGACAATATCTTCGAAATAGCTTGCCTACTGTGCGTTTCAGATCAAAAACCGCAACAATTGATACTTGTTAATATCACCTCTGTTCACAATTACTTACTCGTATTTTCCCAGCTATGGTAGCAACAATATCTGAACATTCTTAGAAGTCAATTAAGGTCCAAATACCCTCAATTTTGTGTCTCAGTGCCTTCCATGCTGGTCACTGAATTTTGCTGCTTTTTTTTGTTTAATTTTGAACCAAATATATTTAATTCAGGACAAATACGAGCTATTGGAAGGCTGCATTCTGTTCAATTAACCAACAATAGGTGATTCTTGCCATTTGGCAAAAGGATCTTGTTTGAAAACGAACTTTCCATTCAGAGATTCCAACAAAGGAATCAAATGTAAAAGTTAGGTTGCTAAAAAAATTTGGTACTTTACGGCATTAACACTAACTAACAAGACCAGTCAAATTCGTTACACAATTTGTTCCTTGATTTAAATATATATTTTTCAAATTTTCTTCAAATTCATGTTAAAGTTTAATAAAATTGATACTTATGATATATTGAAAAGAAATATTCCTAATTCAAATTTGAAATCGTATTACATTAAAGGTGCAGAAAATTCTTAAAATTACAAACTTGTGCGTTGTTCGATAATTAATCATACCATTCACAGTTCAGATCGACGCTAAATAAAACCTACCCACACCCCTCACTGAGATGCCTCCCCAAACATAACTGAAGTGGGGAACTTTTTTTTTTTGCAAACGCTCTGGCCGAGATGCTTCATTCTTCTAACGGATGACCTTTATTTTTATTTGACCTTGTTGAAGCTTAACGCGCACCTCATCGCTCCAGATTACTAACTCCCACTGTCTAGCAGTCCACTACAAGTGTTCTTTCTCGAATTTCAATCGAACTTCTTTCTTCATTTAAAGTAAAGTATGATTTTTGCTTTTTGATTTTTTGAAATAATAAATTTACTAAGTGCACTTGAATATAACTTTGAAGGCAGGAACCAAATTACGATATGTACGTTAAGAAACATTTTTCAAACATGTAATTTTCCGTTCTAAGTTGAAACACTCTTTCATTATTCCCATACATAAAAAGGACTGTTACAGTGACATTTCCAACTATCGACCTATCAATACAATGCCCTCTTCTGTTCGGCGACATCTAACTCCTTTATAGCTCATTCCGGCGTCCCTCAGGGTAGTTACATAGGTCCGTTGATCTTCATTTGGCTATTAATGATACAGCGTGTATAATTAAACACTTCGATATTTCTATCTGCGCCGACGATATAAAAATCTTAAAACAAATATGTTCCGCCTTCGGCTCTCGACTTTTAAGGTCGATCTTTGTATCTGGTGTGAAGTAATTTCTTGAACTTAATATCTCCAAATGCCAATCCATCACGTATACGCCCTTCTTCCTCTCCTACAACTTATCTTCTATTTGAGGAACTCATCCCATGCGTTTCCTCTCTACGTGACCTGGGTGTCATTTATAATAGTGAACTTCTGCATTGGTCCGCATTAGTCTAAGGAGATCTTTAATCCTTTTGTTGCTAAATCTCTCTATATGTCATTTGTTGGGCCACTCCTCGAATACGCCAGTCAAGTTTAGTTCACTTTTCAATCCACCTACATCAATAGAATTGAAGCTGTCCAACGCAGGTTCCTTCGCTTTGCCTTACGAGATTTGCACTGGTCTGATCGTCAGAATCTTCCCCCTTGCGAAAACCGCCTAATAATAATTGACTTGCAGCCCTTCGAGATTGTGCTGATATTATTTTCATCCACCAGTTACTGTGCGCAAACATCGATTGCCCTTCATCGGTGTAGCGAATTTTTCTGTACACCAAGCCCTGTCACCCTCGATCGGTCCTCCTCTTTCGAACTGCAACAAGTTCAGAATTTTACATTTGTAGTAAAATCGCTTAGAAGAGATATGGTAGATCGTTAATCTGATCTTCACAGCGTTCTTTGAGTTCATCATTATACTTTTACCCGTTCCAAATTTAAAGAGAAAACAAATTCCTATAATTTTTGGAACCTCAAATCTACTAATCCAATTGTGACCAAGAAATTCCGCACAGTTTTCGACTAAAATGTTGGTGAATGGTATTACCTCAGACCATTGCGTAAACCTAACAATTACAGTGAGACAATACCTGATACCACGTGATGGAGGTAGAGGTAGAAGACCAATAATGTCCATGTGAAGAATTTCGAACCTATTTAAAGTAATTGGGCATGAGCTAAAATAGCTAACATGACGATAAATTTTATTTCTCTGACAAACCAAGCAACTGCGACTCCAATACCAGGTTTAGAACTTAATTCCTGTGGGTTTTGTTAACAGGTGGCGTCGCTGAAGTATATGTACATTGTCAATTCGACGTATGTGCTATTTTGTAGAGCTGTCAATAGGTTATTACATGGCGTAAGTTTTTTTTCCTAGAAGTGATCTATTCATTTTGTGTGTCAAGCGAAATATGTCTAATTTTGAGCCGACCAAAGAGCATTTGCGAAATGCATTGCTTTTGTTCTATAATCAGAAAAAAGAGTTAGACGCTTTGTTGGCAGAAGAGCGCGCAAACTCAACAGCAGATGGCAGAGTAGCTTAATGTTACACAACTCGAAAATTGGGTTGATGACTGTTGGCTTCGAAACCAGAAGTTCTATTGGAAGGGAATTCATAAGTTACCCGAAAGATGGGTAAAATGTATATCTAATGACGGTGCATACTTTGAATAAACAATATTTAACAATTTTTTCACAAATATTAATCAATTTTTGAAAAAAAAACCCACAGAAATTAATTTCTACACCTGGTATTTATTGAAGGCTAGAAATATTTTGATGTTATCATCTTGTTTGTGGCCTGACTGCTAGGATGAGATTAATTGTATATTGAATTGAACATTTGCAAACGAAAAGGTTCGACTTTTCACAGCAAATGTTTGTCACTCCCTAAGATTGGTAATTTGTATTTATATACCGCTAACAATTTACGATCGTACGCACTGTATTTGGATTGTACAGAACTTAATTTCACTGAAAAGAAGCCAGTTAAACATTGTCAACTCTTTGATTTAGTGCAGCACCAATTGCATTATCAGAGGCATCTATGAATAAACCGAGTTGGACATTATTGTTTAGAAATGCTAAAAGTGTTTGGCCCATCTTATTTAGCTTCCAAGAGATGACTCAATTCGGGTACTTTTAACTATTTTCCTTGCGCTTTAATTATGGAGGAATAAAATGTGAGGATTCTAAAGACCAAATATAATTTTAATTTATTTAAAAGAAATCCCTGCGATGAAGAGAAATTTGGATCTGAAGTGAATGAAAAACAAATTATTTATTCATTAGCAAATTAATAAGGTTTTAGTCTTATTAAGAAATAATTCAATTTTCGTAATCAAGCATAAATATAGCATTTTTCTGGTTTATGATTTCATGAAGCTTTACTATCTATCTTAGAGACTGTTTAAAAACTGCAGAGAAAATTAGCTTAGCTTCGGATACTAGTTCAAAAAAAGATATTTTAATTTTGCCAAAATAAAATAAAATAATCTTTAGAATCTGCCTCTTATTCAATTCTTTGCTAATTCTAAAAATAACAAGAAATAGTAATAAAATAAATAAAATTAATTTTTTAAAAAAGCTTTTATTAATCACTATTATAAATTTTTTTGATAAACACAAATATTTCGAATGTTTCTCTTCTTTGTTATGCATATGGTAAATTTCTACAATTCCCTAATCAATGAGAGTTATTTTAGAATTCGATCATATTATTGTTATTAGTTAATTATATATAAACTGGTTAAAATTAGATATTAATATACTACATTTCCTATTTTAAAGAAAATATAATTATATTAAAAAGAAATTTCGATTTCCCTAAAACCAAGTTATATTTTGAGATTAATATCGGAACGTGGTGGCTGTCGCTACAGTATTAACATATACTTAAAATTTATACAGTCATCAAATGGAAAATTCACATAAAAAAGTCATTAAAAACATTTCGAATTTAAGAGGAAATTTGAAAGTCGCAGAAAGCCAATTTTCATTTTTTGCTCTCTATTTTATTCCATAATATTGCCGATAATATAGTATAGAAATTGTTATATTGATACCACATATGTATCATAAGTATTAATAATAGCATATTTTATATTTTCCAACATTGGAGCATTACTAACCAAATTGACCTGAGCAGAGGAACCTTATTAGCTCCAGATAAAATATTTCCAATCAGAAAAAGTTTATCAGTTTTGCCTAAGGTATTTTTGATTAGTTATAGATCAGAAAAACATGATCCAAATCGGGCAATCCGTTCAGAACTCAAATAGTCTTCTGCACTATATACCTTACATTATCCTCATCGAATATGCCCAACCTGACAAATTTTTCCAGTTGGGCATACATGAAGCTTACGATCCCTTTTTAATTTATGAACTATTCATCATCATTCTTTTACATCTTTTTAAACTTTTTCTGAGCATTATTTTGTATTCAACACTAGATCTTACTAAAAATCCAGGGAAATTTTCAAAAATTCGCCGATATCTGATCTGCCATTGAATACTCTGAAAATAAAACCAAAACCATTAAGGTTTTCAAGGACATGCCAGGAACGAAACGCAAATATGTATACATATATTTTTTTTAATTTCTTGCATTTTTCTGCATGCAATTCCTGTTATTCTCTATTTGAAGAAGAGTCTCATCATTGGATCATTTCTCTTTGGATAAAAAGCAGAAGTCAAGTCACCAACACGGATAAATTATAGCCCCCTGGAATATGAGGAGGGATTGAAATTGTAATAGGGAAAGGATTTTGGTGCTGCTATCGCGTCGCTTAGCAGGATGTCGTTGTGGCTCCAGGACGCCTTCTACCATTTATTAAATTTTCTTCTCCTGGCAGAGCCACCCACAACCTAATTGAGTATTTCAGAAAATGAATATAGGACCGAACCATTCCTCGGGCCACGTTACATAAGGACATGGGATGGCGGGCAATGCATTTATATTCATCCCGGACTGTAGAACTATATCTACGGGAACATCGAAGAAAATAACAACCTTCTGCGTCCCGTCGTCCTTTTTACTTTCATATCTTATCCGCAAATGCAACAAAACGAAATGTAGGAAATTACCCGTCCCACGACCGGCATATGATACTTGTCTTGATATCCCTGCCAGGACCCGGCCTATCCCCTGGAACACCTCGGCTGTACGGGTGGCGGCCTCAGAATTCTACACTCGGTCCCGTCGGAGACCACTTCTACAAAATGCCATTTCTTGCTCCACTCGGACCTGCTTGCTCCCATTTCTAAATTTCTACCACTTTTATCTGCATTTAGTTAGCCAACTTCCCTACAATAATGGGTTTTACTTTGAATTCTACAAATACCTTACGTTCTGCATGGTGAGGTTTTCCCAGTTTTCTCGACTGGGATACCCCCCTCTTTTCACATACTCGACGGAATACTTAGCTCCGACGGAAGGGGCCTTCTGTGTGGAGTGGAAAATGGCTGGACGTTGCAGACCATAAGAGGAAGGAATGAACCCCATACCATCCCTTACCCGGTCCCAAGTTCTCAAATCTATCCACCTAGCTACCCACTGGAGGACGACGACGAAAGCCACTTTCATAATGGCTTGACATCAGTGTGACTTTATTTAAAATGAATGACGTGCAAAAGGACCAAAAAAGAATATGGGATAGGAAAGACAAAAAGAAAGAATCACACTCATACCTTATTCTGAAAGACGGACGTTCTGCAGAGGAGATGTGATTATCTTAGAACCTGCACAAGGACTTTTTCTCATTAAATAGAACTCCAGGGCACCGGGCAGATAAAGTGAGGGTCTTTTTTTCATCGCTTTCCTTTTTTCAAATTTTTTTTTCAGGCAATTTATCAGCAATTTAACTTTCATGGAGAAATGTAGGAGTATGATGGTCATTTAATCAGACTAGGTTCTAGGATCATACCCAGACCAGGGCTACAGATTTACGTAAATTGCATATTTTAAGTTGTCCGCCTAATTTGTGAAGATTGTGAAGAATACGAGAAAATTTCGAAAATTTTAATAATTGTCCAGAAATGTAAGAAAATACTCAATTCGGTTGCAAAGCACAACCACGATATTCTTATATGGGTTCCTAGTCATCATGGAATTGATTGGGCAGAGATGGTCCAGTATATACTATAAACTTGTAGATTCACCAAATGATTTGTTAGTTGCCCAGACAGGAATACTATGAAACTCTTGCTTAGTTTAGGTAAGAAGTGTAGCAGAATGTTGGTAGGGACGACTACGGGGCACAACACGTGTGGCAAGCACATGGCGACCCCAAAGATCATCAAATACAAGATGTGACACTCGTGATGTAATTCCTTATCTTTTTTCGACCTTGGTCCCGTTAAACCACCAACCTTGCAGATTTTACTAAAAGTAGATAGTAATAAAGCGCTAACGTGTAAGAGAAAGACAAAAATTTAAGAGGAGGCGGAACGAAAATTAAAACCACGTTTCACTACTCAGAGCAGCGCACACGCTCGAACACTTTGTGGCGCCTTTAAAAATGCATAGTGAAAAAATGTAAACAGCGCGCATCCATATATACAAGGTGGCGCAAAATTAATCTCTCTATCGGAAGATGTTATAATTAATGCAAATGGCGTCGTACGTCAATCATATTTGACATTTGTGAACTACACAGGTGCAGAATATAAACAGACAAGCAATGGAGCGCTATACACCGCAAGAGCGTGGAATAATTGTGTCTATTTTTTTGACTAATAATCGGTCGGTGGTGTTGGCGCAGCGTGCATTTCTACATCGATTTCCTAATAAAATGCGATATTGAAAACTTATCAAACTATATTGCAATTTGGGGCTTATGATTTCTACGAAATTCCCTATTTATTTTCATCTCTTCTACTATAATATATATTATAACTAATTTAGGACCCCAAAAACGTAAAAGTCGGACAGATTCACTTATTGTCTGTATATATGTATGGCGGGAAGATTCACTCATATTGTACTGTGAAAGCCACTAGACATTCCAGCTTTAAATTTTTGGAACACTTTGCATACATAAAAAATTATACCTAATGAAAGTTAAATTTTCGAGTTTTAAAAAACTAAAAGAAAATATTAAGGAAATATTTTAAAACTTGTAATTATAAATTTCTAAACTATTAAATTTCCTACCTTGCTCGAGTGCCAACATATTAAACACATATTACATACCTGCATATGAAAATATATTTTGCTACAATGCATAGTTTACAACTAATAAAAAGAAAAAGCTAGAAATAAGTAAAAATAAAAGAATAAATTAGAAATTCGTTAATTACCCCAGAATTCAAAAAGCGAACATCATATTTATATGTAGTTTATATAGAAAAATAAATACATTATTATCGCAATTTTGATATTAGATATAGAGTCTGCTCTTGTCAAATTCGAAAGCTTAAGCATTTTATAGTATAATAGGAAAATTTTAGATTTTATTAAGAATTAGTTTTCTAATTAATAAGAAAGCCACTGAAGCCCTAGAAACCCTTAGGTTATTTTTGACTAAAAATATCATGCAATTATTTTATGGCTTTATATATAAGTTTTGCAGACATATTTACATTTGAATATAAACCATAAAATGTATCTGAAAGCCTTTCTCAATTTCAAAATCATATTTCCTAATTATCCATTGCAAAAAGTAAAAACCAAAAAACTAAAGACTAAAATTATAAAACAATATTAAGCATTAAATTGCGGAAACCCTGAAATTTCCTTAAGTTAAAATAAAAATAATATGTGTATTTCTAAAACAAGCTCAAAGGTTCCAAACTTCAATAATTTCTAAAAGGGTTTGTACTTAATTTAGCAAATAAACATTAAATTTTAAGAAGACTTCCATTACTTCCCAGCAACACCACCCTCTCCACAAAAATGAAATTTTCTAAAGTTTTGACGATGATAAATTATACCTAAAGCCGATGGGTTGGGCGTCGCTACGCTACGATGAACCTTAGCCATGGGTATGCCTTTGCATACATTAATTTTGACTACGTCGGAGAAAAAATCTGAAAGTTAAGAGGAGGACCCTGGCCAGCGTCCTTTCGAGCAATGTGTAATCATCCACCCATTTTACCCGTTTTATTCTCACCCGTAGCAATAAACAAATGAAGGTGACCCTAAGATTAGTCCCACAGCAGCCTTAACCCCTTTATGTGTCCGAAGACCCAGCCCCAGCACAAAACGGCAGGACGGAGAGGAATTCCTATGAAGATTTGGGTTATTTAAATTTATGCGAAGGATCTGAATTAATGGTTTTGTTATGTAAACGACATTCTGAACAACCTCATCAGGGTCCTCGTAGCATTTCTTCCCGGGCCAAGTAATTGTAGTACTCAAATGGGGGTGCGTTGTGAAATTCTCCAATTTAATTGAAAGCTTTTTGGACATAATACCCTTTTATGTAGAGGTGGGTGGTTCAGTCATTCGTAAGAATGAGATGAAAAAAGCCTACCCTTAGGAATAATCGAACAATTCAGAGAAAAAGTCCTCACTTCTAATAGGTACAATCTATTCTATTAGTGCATAAGAAATTTAAATGTTTTCCATACTTTTACAATTTACGATATATTGTTCAATTTATAAGAAAAAAGTTCTGAGATTCTGAATTTCATTCGCCTTGGATTTTGATGAATTGTTAATATATTGTAACATTTAAAAAGATAAGTAAATAGCTAAAATGGAAGTAACTGACACTCAGTAGTCTAAAACGTAAGTCGAACAATGACAAACAATTTACATAGTAAGTTCGCACCGACCAAATCAACTAAGTGGGATGCCCTGCATACGTAAACTTTTTTTATTCTTTCCTAATAAAATTGCAAAATAAATTATCTTAATATATAATATGTATATATGTCTGACTTTTCTCCTTACTTATTATTTTATTTCTTTAACACTACTTTTCCTGATCACATCAAATTTACGGGTTTCATATTTCGTACTGAAATTTACAGCACTCAGAGATTTTTAGTGAAGAATGTTATTTTTAATGGTAGAATAATTTTTAATAATAGAATGATATGTTTTTTGTGTATGTTTTACATCTCGAGCTTTCCATTTCGAATAGAAATATGTTATAAGCTTAGTTTTCTTAATCTCAACCAATCATACGAGAAACGTCCGTAAATCTAGTGTTAAGAATCAAGTGCCTTGTTGTGAGAGAAAATGTTCACATGTCAAAAACGAATTGTTTAGAAATTAAAAAATAACTCGATTCTAATATTATTGCTTTATTACGGCATTTTACGTCATTTATCTAATTTTCACAAAAAAAAATGAAGTACACAACCTTAGTGCACCATTTAAATAGTTTCTAAATTCAAGAATCAACTCGTTTGATAGCAATAGGTAGATATAATTATTAAATTAATTAACTCATCTTACGAACACTTTAACGCTGGGAATTATTACAATATTACCTGCGCAGAAAAATCGTACAAATTAATTAACTACAGCAGGGTGTGGGCTTTGTGGCAATATCAAATTTTATTCTCGTACATATACATATTCTTCTCAAAATTTTGAATTTCTTTAAAGCCCTTATTAATAGGAGTGTAAGTTATTATTTTAACAATCGTGTTTTCTGTATACCGAAACAAACTGGGCGGAAGATGTGATCACTGATATATGTATAGTATAGAAATTGGCCATTCCATTTTTCGTTTTAAATTATGCTCCTTGTGACAGACCTCACCCAAGAAGAGTTCTTTAGAAAGCATAGTCTTGGCTATCTCTTACTCATTAGGCGAAAAGGCGGCAAATTTAAAAATTGCTTTTATTTCTAATTTTATACAGAGACGGACACGGATTTAAGAGCACCCTCAAAAATTGTCGTTTCAAATAATAAAAGTTAGCGTTTCTCAGAGCATTTTCTTTCGTTCCACACTGCTGGCTTTAACTAATATTTGGTCGAAAAAACCTTTTTGTTTCAAAACTTCAAGCCATCGACGTTGCTTTGGTTGAATAAGGCGTCGGCACCATTCGGCCGGTATAGCATACCATGCTGATTTGGTTATTTTCCCACAAATCGTCCAACTTTGTGCACTTTTGCGTTGCTACGATGTCTTTTACATCACGCCACCAGATGCTGGATAGAATTCAAGTAAGCACTACTGGCTGCTTACTCCATTAGTGAAATTGCATCGTCTACATAAAACTGTTTTGTGATACGAGGCGTGTGTTTTGGGTTCAGTCGCTGTCTTGTTGAAATTGCCAAATTAAAGGCATTTGATCATCAATCCATAGCAGCATAACGTCTCTAGGTATATCTATGTACTTAACGGCTGTCAGGTTATCTTCAATTCGGCAAATGGGACCAACACCATTGTACGAGAAACATCCCCAAACACCACCAAGGCCTTTCACAACGGGGATGGTATATCTTAGATTGAATTCTATATCCTTTGAACGTCACACATACCGTATATTACCTGGAGCCATTCTGTCGATCTTTGATTCATCGCTCTAAAACACATACTTCCATTGATTGACGGTCCAGGGCTGATGACAGAGGAAATGATATACTATTTTTCTGTTGCTTCGCTATGGTTGTTTACGTGTAACTTAGCCATGCAGTCCATCATCAACTAGGCGTCTAATAGTTCTGACAAACAGGCACATCAATTTCTTTCGAAATTTCACGATAAACATCGGTTGGGTTAATTTTAGATCTGTTTTCGCCAATCGCTGAATTCCATCAATTCGTTCGGTTGTTTTACGTCGATTTGTATTTCTAGGAACACTTCTTGTGGTCTGAAACTTCTTGATATGTTGAAAAGCATTGAACACCATCGTGTTAGGCTGTAATTTGCTGCTGTGACTTTCCTTGTCCACTGATCAGCAACATCTGTGCGCGTATGTCCGGTATACACGAATTCGCCTTTAACATTGTACAAGTGAGCTTTCATTAAAACACGATTATGAAAAATATCACTTTCAAAGCCAATAATATTGTTTTAAATATAAAATATAAAAATATATTACAAATGTTGATTTTGATTTTCGGTCTTATTACAATAATTTCCAAATATGCTGGGTAGTTAATGAGATATACACGGTGTCCAATAAATTTGAATACAAACGGTTTTTCTTGTTTAAACCTGAAACAATTTGTTTTACGTGTGATAGTTGGGAGTAAATTTAGTGAAGGCAGAATTAAAACGGGACTTTCTTTATATATAAAAGTATTAAACGTTTCAAGGAAACATCATTTGTTGAAAACCGCAAAAGAAGTGAACATCCGCGCACTGTACGCACTTAGCAACGCAAATTCAAAGAAAAAAATGTCGCTCGAAAATTTGCTGGAAAATTAGGAATCGAGAAGTCTTCGGTGCATTTGATACTCACTCAAGATGGTTGGTTTAAAAGCTTATAAAAAAATTAAAAATATCATGGAGTTTCAACATCATCAAAAGAAAAAGGAGCTACAAAAGTTTGCAATATCCTTGTTTGTCACGCTGAAGACGAGTTATTGAAAAAAGCGTCAAGGTAAACTCTGAATACTACCAGAAGGAGATTCTTCAAGCCGTGTTGCTTCCAGGCTACAAAGAATTTTTGGAGAGGGCTTAGCCTTCGTATACCGCAAATGCACTTCAAAAGTGGTACGTTTAAAATTTAGTGGAAATTTTACCAAGAGATGAAAGGCCTGCTAGGACCAAAACATCAGTAGTTTAGAGCATTTGAAGCGAGTGCTAATTAGAATTTGGGAATGCCCATATCAATTGTACGTGCCGCTTTTAATTCTTTTGAGAAGAGATCAATATTAGTAAAAAAAGCTAAAGGAGGATTAATTAAAAAAACATTTACTGTAACATAGTCTTAACATGTAATTTTTGTATTCAAACTTTTTGGGCACCGTGTAATTATATGTTAAAATGGGTTGATGTAGCTACCTATAAAACACATTTAGGCCATAGCTTAGGTCCATTGTGATATCACACGGGGCGATCCAGAGTCTAACCGGAGAACCTTTTTATGATTCGTATGAACTACATAGCTTGTCTCGGATGCTTGACGAGCTTAGGTCAGACAATTCATAAATTCGTTGTAACTTGCCGACATGTCTGCTTATTAGGCAATGCTCGGTGATTACCGATACTACTGAGATATGTATGAGCATATAAACAAACTTATTTGAATGCCATTGGAGTCACTGTTCTTAGACGTATAATTTTATTATCAGTTCTATCTCTAAAATATCAGTACGTATGCAGCTATGATTTGCGTTTAATCATACAGTCTGTTCACTGAGAGACTCGTTTCATTCAGTACACCGTCAAGCAACTAATAAAAATTGGGAATTCTTTTTGAAACACGGTTTTGGCTGCTTACAGCTCTTTACCGAGAACGAGAACAAACGGGCGCTCAAAATTTATCAGCATGGGCTCCTAAAATCACTGAAAAAGATGTTTCGACCCAACTAAGATGATTGGATCCAAATATCGGAGTCAACTGTGTTAGATCTGGAAAGTAGAAAATAACATAAAAACGTTGGAGACGCCAGACCTCAATCTAATTGAGAATGTGTTGTGCATAATGACATGCCAACTCAATAGAAGGCCTTTGTATAACAGCTAACAAGGGTGGTTCGGAAGGCATGGAATACGCTGTCGATTGAATATGCGGAAAAACTCATCGAAAGCATGCCCAGAAGATGTTAGGTCATTCTCGATAGCGGCGAGGACTACACAATTTATTAATTGACTGCATCGTAGTACTTATAAGTAAAACAATTAAAAATAAATATTTCCTCTGTCATGCTTCCTTTCTTGTCGAACAGACTGTAGTATAATTACAGTCATTTAGGGTCTTGGGAAAGTGCTAGTTCTATTGTGTATACATATATGTATATATAAAGCGTTCTCTAGGTTCAACTCCTCCATAGAATAAAAAAGTTTGATCAGAAGACCATGTAGAGAACCGATGGGCGTAGCCCTATTCAGACCTTAATGCGGCAGCCTATTACATTTATAACGTTTCAATGGCATGGAACTTTCAGCGTAGGACTCTGACTCACATTTGGCCAACTTTTCTTCTTTTGAATTATTTTATATTATACTAAATAATGAATGAGGAATGTACGAGTATAACATATATATTTAATTTATATGAAATGATACATTAAGGATTCCAGACTTATTCGTCTGATGACAGGAATATGCAAGATATTTGCACAATATTTTTAAAATAATTTGAATGTAGCTCCGGTTCCTTGGGCAGTCACTTTTGAGGCGAATGACGAAAATTTATGTCAGCCCAAGAAAATATTATTTACACTAGAATTTATTCAACGCATCAGGGAAGGCCTATATAATTTATTACTAAAATTTTTTGATCCTAGTCTGCGCTTTGTGTGCCCGGGGTACACGGGAATAATGAAAAAAATAAATTTAAAAAAAAAAATACCGCGGCCGCCATCAGGGCCCTTAACCAATGGCATGAAGGCTGTCAGTTGCACATGGTCCAAAGTCGTCCTGAAGTGATATATCAGTGCTGCGTATGCAGCTCGGGAGCTCCCATTCCAACCCCCTGGGCAGTACCTTTCATCTAGCACCAGGACTCTTATTCCATGTCAAGCGGAATGCATTCTAGTGCCATACATATAGGCCGAACGCATCCTATACCTATACCAAACTACTCGCACTCATCCGGCCGGTCCCAACCTGGATGTTTATAGACTGGCCCCAAACGGGGGAAGGAGAGCTCTGGGGCCTCAATCGCATGCATTCAATGGTGGCGGTGGAGGTGAGTGCATCAGAAGCCTCTAAAAGTGCATTCGGTATGCATGTGAACGAACTGAATTTTGTGCAGTTTTTCCCAATTCCCATTTTTTTTTTTGTTCATATATTTGTTTTTCGAGGTTTTGTATTTTCACTGTACGAGAACTGCACTTGCAGGACGTGGCGTCATGTTAGTCGTTTTACTGTACCGGCCTATAGAAGGAAGGCAACTCAAAAACATGCGTTGGTGGTGCTCTACTCGCCTTCCCGCCTGACTGGCCGCCGCCACGGTACCTATACCGCCCTTGGAGCGTACATGAGCCAACCGTTGCACATATATTCGCACCTATAAAGACGAGCAGCGTACCGCAGTTTCCAAATGCACGAATTTTCTATGAACGCGCGCTATTGCATCCCGCGAGCGGTCTGAGGGAGTCTTTGATGCAATTTCAGCGGAACAAGGCTCCTCCAACTCCCATCCACCCCTCACGATATGTTCGTATATTTCGATAAAATATATTTGCTTTATTCGGCTCTGCTGTCGGGTTCTTTTGTTTCAGGCGCCTGGCCGGTGAGTGGGTGGATGGAGGGTGGGATCTCTCACTACGTGCTAAAATGAATGTTTCAATAGCATTCACTTTGGTCCCCTAAGCTGCATGCTGTGCGAAACTGCAAAAAAACCTTTTTTTATCGTACTGCTTTTTAGGCTTGGTCATTTTGTTTAGTCCAGGATGCATTTGGTTTTGTGCATCGTATCTAGGCAACTGCCGTATTCCTCTCTCTCTTCGTTCAAATACCCACACATAGGCCTATATAGTCTTTTTTTTTGCTACATCCTCGGACTAATTCTTATTTGTTTTTGATTTTATATTTGTCCATACCATTATTGGTAAATTTAAAAATATTTTCTGGCCAAATAATGGGCAAATAAATTTTTCGAGAATTGCGTAATTTTTTTTGTTAAGTTCAAATGCTAACTTTTGTGATGTTCTGTTGTAATTAAGTTTTTAGAGTTCCCTGCTAAAATTTTCTTTTTAGGTAAGGGATTATTCCAACTGGTTCAGTTATAAGAATTCATTTAGTAATCCTATATAATTATGTTGTATAAATATAAATTGTACGTCAACGTCGCTCACCTTTTGTACCTTGTAAAAACACATATTTGAACACTTTACAATTCCAAATATGTATGTTGAAATTTGGCCGCAAATTATTTTTCCAGTATAATTCAGTTTTATTTTAAAGTTAAAATTTAAAAATCAACATACATATATTTTTCATTAAACTTCAACAATCTATCCTAAAAACAATATGATAAATGTTCAAAGTTATTGATTTCAAATTATTAGATGAAGTTGAGTCGACGGATAGAATATAGATTCCGGTTTTAACGATGCCGTAATTTTTAAGTACCAATTGTACCGAAAAGTCTTTACCGGTTTTTTAAATAAAAAAACACATCATTTTTAAGAAAGTGGAAAAAGTTATTTATTCGAAGTATTGGCCATTCGATTCTACACACTTTGTTCATCCTTCTTGCAATTTATGAATCCCGTTCCAAAAAACCGTTTGTTCTTTGAGTTAAACCATAAATCGACTTCTTCGAAATTTTCAAAGTGCTGCTCAGGCGGCGCATGTCCCATTAATGCGAAAAAGTGATAATCGGACGGGGTCAGGTTTGCAGAGTACCGCAGGTGCGATAATACGTCCTATCCAAGCGATTTCAATGAATCTTTTACCGGTTTTGCTGTAGATGCTGATGCATTGTCATGCAACAAAATCACTTTACCGTGTTTTCGGACCCATTATGGACGTTTTTCCATCAACACATGGTTTAAATTTATTACTTGTTTTGCAGCGATCAGAATTAAATGTTTCACTAGGTTTTAGATTTTCGAAATAAATCTATTTTTTTATCACCCATCACAATCCGATACAAAAATGACTTCCTTTCGTACTACCATTGAAGCAGCATTTCACAAATAGTTCTTTTAATTTTCCATTTGCCTGTCATTCAGTTCATGTGGCACCCATCTTCCCAGTTTTTGGATCTTTCTCATTGCTCGCAAGCGATCGCCAATCATTTTTTGTACCAGCAACGGCCTTTTGCTTTTGATAAAGTAAGACAAGCAATGCATGCCGCAAATATGACATATTCGCAGAGCTTTAACACTTTGACACTATTATTTTGACGGAATGAAATTTTTGTTGTTTTTGAAGCATAATGAAAGTAGAATAAAATGACATATTAATTATGATAATTGAAGCCTAATAGATAGAATAGAATGACGTATTGTAATAAAAGAAAAAAACATTACCAACAGTATAAGGCGTCGTTAACCGTAGCCAACATTTCTACTAAATGTAATTTAAAATTTGTGCAGATGTTTTTAAAAGTACATATGGCATATTTGGACATAGTTTTAAAGAAAAAACTAATTTCTCTCCATTTTAGGAAAGTGTTTTTATAAACTTCAAAGTATTCATTATCACAGCGTTCTTTACTTGGTCGAAGTATGTCATCCGACAACATATTAATAACGATGCCGAACCTAAGTTGACAAACGCAATCGAAAATTTTCGGTGGTAAATGAAACCAATTCATTCTTAGGATCACCATGTAGATTTTTTCATTGTCCATTCATTTCATACATCAGGACGATAATTAATTGAGTAAACAAAATAGAAGCGCACGACGAATTGAACCCTGTTTCACAATACAAATTAGAAACAGTATTTTGTAATCGTACACATACTGAATAGTTTCACTTAGATAAAGGATAATCTGAAGTTTTTAAACACAAAATAATGGTTTAAACTCTAAACTGTCAAGAAAATTATTTTGTCACTATCCAGAGCTTATAATATGATACCTTTTTGATACTTTTAACATAACCATTTGAGAACTAACGGACATACGAAGACCAGATTGGGACACAGGCAACAATTTTTTTTTTAATGTATAGTATTTACTTATTTGTACATACCTATAATAATTTTTCAGTCATTTATATAAAGGCAACATAAAATATGATCGATTTTAAATAGGTCCATAAGAAACACTTTTTCGCCATCGAGTTTGCCCGCCTCCTCCAGTTCCAAACAGCATCATTTTTAAAAGCCGATGGAATTAATCATCAGTCAATATAAACTAATTTATATTCTAATATTTTCTGAGACTGTGGTTTCGATACCCATATGAAAACTCAGGTTAAAAAGTAAAAACAATAATAAAAATAACAAAAAAAAATAATGTTAACGAACGGAAAGTATGGGATTACTTCCCGAGTACACGAAAATAAGAAATAATTATTTTGAGAATTAATTCTAAATTGTCAATATAAAAAAAACAAAAAAACAAAACCAAATATTGCTTGTGATACTGCACAAACCTGAGCTAAGACTAGTTACTTCAAAACCTCGCAACTGTTTAGGGTAACAACATACAAATTTATTATCTCTTAGAATCACAATTCGTTTATGACAATGTTATACGACTCTAGAATAATAATATTACGATATTACGAACAAGAACTATAAATATTTTACTAATTATCTATTAAAAAGAAAAATTGATTGACTTTCCCGGTTTTAAAACATAAGCATTAATTCACTAAAATATATGAAAATAAGACCAAGAGCAAATTTGATTAATTTTACGGCAAATTCAAATGGTATATCTTTCCATGGATATAGTGATTTGATTGTGTTTTGAAATAAGCAATTCAAAGTAACAGAAATATTGTACACTAACCAAAATAGCCTAACATTTTCGAAAATTTCGAGAATAGACATCTAATACTTGATTTATGCTTTTATATTTCACTAGAAGCAATGAGTTGCTTGAGAGTGTAATTAAATACATTTTACAATTAATTTGTAAAAAAGTAACAAAATTGAGTTCATAACCACATTTAAGTAACATTTCCACCATCCCTACCACCTTGGCTAGCCCTACAGCTTTCTGATGCTGGACACTTTTCAATTAGAATTTGCATAAAATACCCCTTCATCAAGACGAATAAGGAGGAACGTTTCCAGCCACGATGTAGCGAAGAGGTGGAGCCCGGACTGGGGAGGAATATTTTAATAGAGTCAGGAAAATTTGAGTCGACAAGCCAAAATTAACATTTTAATATGAAGACTTATCCCAGGACCGGGACACTGGCCGGGCAATCGTTTGGTCCAGGATACAGGCAGGCAAAAAGGAGCACCTACAGGGTGGGTAAAAAAGGATTTCTCCACAGGGCAGAGTGTCCCCGAAGATGCCCCGGGAAAGTTATCGACGTGTCACTACACAGGGATTGGCATATTCAGGAATATTGGTGGAGATTCACCCATAAACAATTTCTTCAATGATGAAATATTTAATGAACACAGGAGCGACTATCTATCTTCCTCTTCCATCATCTAGGGCTCATGGTAGGTCTATATCCCTAGACAACATCGGAAGCGGGCGGGATTTTAGGGTTTGTCGCAAAAGAGAAAGTTTCGGGTTCGCCTGCCATCTTTGCAACAGGACGGCAGGAAAGGCATTTGCATAATGTTTTATACTGACACTCCGCGCCCTTTCCACCCACAATAAATTGTAAATGGGTAAACGTATGCCCCCGGGGGAGTTGCGTTGTAGAGCTTGCCCAGATTCCCTTTTATAGCCCTATCCCTTCAGTAGGGAGCCTTTCCCCCTTCTACTTGTTCCAATTCCTTATCTTCGTTTTTCTTCTGCTTAATGCACGCTCTCCCAGGCAAATGTGTTCGGTGTGCTCGCTAAATAAAACCAAAATAGCACTCGGAGCCTTTACGATCCATAAAGCTTGCTCCATTTTAACCCTATCAAACTCAGAAAATGTTTTCTGTAAAGTTGAACCGGAGGGATATTCCTTGATTATGCTGGTACATGATAAGGAGACGGTGTATGGCGACGGGCAGGAAGAGAGGACGGTGTCAGCTTGGCTGATTAAAGCCAAAAATTTCTAAATTTCTGCAAATGAATATCTCTGCCCTCATAGAAATGAACCCGTCCGGACGATGGTCTGTCGTCCGGTAGCAAGTAGCGTTTTCTCTCTATGGCCGGAATGAAGGGCGACTCGAGCATCAGCAACAACAACGCCGTCGTCGTGTGTGCTTCACATCATCAAGGGTGCCCCATGTTTGGACATTCAAAAAGTTGTAAGCTCCTAAAGGGCAGAGAGGAGGGGTTGATATATACCTTTTTGAATATAATTTCCCATTCCCCGGCCCTTCCACCCTTTCACTAGTAATGGTCGCTGAAGAAGAGAGCTCTTCAGCTTGGACGATCCGGGACAGAAGGATTGCACCGTGCCCTGGACACCCTATATGTCCGGTTGGCAATAGAGTACACATTAAAGGGTAATGACTTTCTCCCTCTAATTAAATATACAAATAAAAGTAATTTGCCTTTTCGAGTAATTTAGTCTTGGAGAATATGAAAATATCCTAAAGCTTGATAGAGTCTGCTCGCACTATTTGAGAAAATTACAACCTTCCTCCAGTTTTTCGTCTACCCAGGCGAAAGTGTATTAAAATGGTCAAAACAGTATTTAAATTGGCATTTAAAATGGCACAGAATGCGTAAATTAATAGCTTTTTTATCTTTTTTATGTAAATCGTAAATTGTTGCTGAGGAATATTACCAACTATAAATTTCTAAATATAGTTTTAAACACAAATTACGAAAACAAGCTATGTAGTTCCATTCAAAGAGCAAGCTGTTTAACGTTTCAATCTTAAATATCACGGGTATAGTTTCACAGCTTTTCTTCTTAAGTTTATTAATATTACGATTTCGTATTCCAATTGTGGATTTTGCTATTGTTTTGCAATTAATTAGTCGTTAGTTCCGACTTAATTGCTAATCCTTAAATTTAATTCTACATTTAATTCAATTATCATTAAATATAGTGAATTAGACATGTAAATGTAATTCATAACATATTTCCCATAAATTGTTAATGCATTTTAATTCTTTTATGCACATGTTTAAAAAAAATGGAAGCCCCAGTGGCACAGATTGTTTTTTCATTATAAAAAAATCATTCATTTAAAATAAAATAATAAACTGTATGAACATGAATAATTTGACCTTTTCGGGGTGGATTAAAATGTATCCCGCCATGCATGAAAAGCTAAGCAAAAGGTGAGACTGAGAGAAATTTTAATTTTTTTATTTGATTCCTTTTGAGCTTTTTTAATTTCTGATATATAGATAATTTTAGTTACTAAACATTTGAAAAAAATGTAATCTTTTGTAATGAAGGCAACTAAATGTAATACTTTAAGAAATTTTAAACTTTAGCAATAGCAACAATTAATTCTCAAATTTCTTTATTTTCGCGTACTCGGAAACTAAGCCCATATGGCTATATGTTATTATTTTATTAGTTTTTGTCGTTCTTTTTGTTCATTTATTATTTTTAGCTTTGGTATTATTTTTACTTTTTAACTAGGCTTTTCATATGTCTATGTATGAATCAAACCCACAACCTCTATAGCATACTTACATCATAGCCAAATTATGCAACCCAGGGACCCCCTAAAAAATTTTGATGTCTACTTTGAGGGGAGAAGGAGTGATTTTAAGATCAAGAACAAAACTTTACTCAAAACACGCCAAGGAATCGATTGGTATAGCGTTTCCTATAAGTACAATCTGAATATTCTGTATTGTTATATCACATATGCAAAGTTGTACATAAAATTACTAACAAAATAAAAATAACTTGTCGCAAAAGATTATTGCGGAAGTAAAAGCACCAAATACATATCTCTGTGTACACTAAGAGAGATTTTGAAATGAAAATAGTCCAGCAAAAGTGAATATGGGGGTGGACAAAGAGTTTAAATTAATCTGGCTCCACTGCACTCCACCGTCAAAAGCATAATTTATATTTGCTACCCAAAGGCGACATTTCGAATAGTTATCCCGAAACGAACCCTCCAAAGTTCCTCTCTATTATGCAAAAGTTATCTGTAATTATCACCACAAATATAAGAGATATAGTATTTTGTAAAACGGGCATTTTGTCCTTTTCCAGCTGTGTAACGTGTCTGTGTCTTATTTGTCACCCATTTCCTCCTCTAAAGTCCAGCTATACATATAATATTGACGAGGAACGACTATTTCCTAACTCTTGCACAAAATTGAAAATTTCTGCTCAGGTTTTTGTGGTAGGTGGTATGGATAGTTGAACAGAAATCTCCAGAAGGGGTTTGGGTAGCTTAGTTCTGGTGCTCCGGATACATGGAACCATGGAGTCCCGAACATTTGGAGGGATAGTCACATATGTTGTATGCATACGAACGTGTGGTGTAAAATAATAGAAAAGAGAACAGTTGAGGTCATCCAAAAAGTGTGGAACAAAAGGTAGGCGGGGGTAACCTGTTTTAGGGGCGGGTAAAATACCCAGTTTTAGGTACGCGTACGCAAAGTATGTGACTGAGAGTCCAAATTACTAATTTATAGTTCAAAAAGCGACTAGCAGTAGCAGCACTAGTCACATTCCAATGCAAACGTAAATCAGCCAAACTACAAAATCGTTTACTTTTGACTTCGGTTAAGAGGGGACTTTTTGGGGTTTTGGAAGTCGTTCGTCGCTACGACGGGTTCTCTGTGTTCCGGCAATGGGATAGTCTGGATCGCAAATAGGACGAGGGCGACTTGTCCGGGAATGGGGTATGAATTCAACTCTCCTCTTTGACAACAAAATTTCGACGTTGACCCAACCACACAATGTAGCTGGAACCTGCCGACATAACCATATTCCACAGCATTTATTTGAGAAAGGAACTTAAATCGCAAGGGCGGTCCCGGACTCGCATAGAATTAGAGAATTTAGCTCCCTTCATTTTCCGTTTTATGCTATTCATCTGGACTCCTGACTGCACCGGAGACCAACGGGAGACCCGACGAATTGTAATTGTGATGGAAGAGTAAGAACCGATTGCACAGACTTCGGGGAGATGACCATTGCTATGCAAAGATTTGTGTACACATTTACTACCTCGTCGAAACACAAACTTTCTCCAAATTTAAAAGGGACTCTTAATGAATTTTGTCAACCGTTCCGTCCTCGAGTCCTCTGACTAAGTTATCTGGACATTGACTAAGCCGGCCCATAAAAACCTGTAAAGTTAGTATACAACAACCTATGAACAATACTTTTTAACTACCGCCTGAAACAACAATTCATAGATTAACTACTAGCAGATTTTTCTAAAAACTCTTATAGTTTTTATTATATAAGAGTATTGCGTAAAGTCTAAAGACGGAAAGAAACTTAATATATGTGCATAGATAAAAAATTACCATTGCTGTACAGCTGTTAATCATACAGTTATACAATTTACAGATACAATTGAAACAGATTGCACCTATCTTTTTTTATTTAAGTATAGTCAGTCAGTTTAAGTACATACCAGATGTTTTTTTTAATATTAAAAAACAAAAAAAAATGTACACATCGTACAAAAAAATGTCCCAAATTAAAAGTTAACCCGGGTGGATATTTTAGGTCCATTTAAAAACCATAGATCTACAAACCTTTTTTTATTTGTTCCGCCAAAATTAAATACCACTTTCAAAATTTTAGACCCTCCTTAATTCTAATTTGCACTTTAAGATCTCGAAATTGTTGAAAAAAAATCAAAATAAAGTTTCTTTGTGATAGCTTACTTTATCATTTGAATATATTTGTCCATATAGTAATAATGTTTAATCGATTTTTAGGGTTCCGTGATTCTAGATCAGCGGAACTTTTAGTGGATAGATCTTTTTTCCGACGAAAACTCATAAACTACGAACATGAAATCTAGCAGAATGTTAGACCCTTACGCATCTATTACGATAATTAAAAATTGTGAAATTTTAATTTTTAATGGGGAACTTTTACTCTTTAAAAAAGTTTAAGTTTGTGTAAAAGTATGGGGTTATCGTCAAAAACGTCTCCTCTCAAAGATTTCAAAGCAATTGGTTATAAAGACATAGCCCAAAATGAGTGAAAAACTTCGTTGCCAAAGCCAAAATTTCGAAATTATCAGGATTAGTAGGTATTGAGACAAAGATAAAAGTACACTTTTGCGTCGATCTGTTTAAATATTATTGAAATTTAACACACAAATGGAGCTCTTTTTTCAAGTTTGATGACCAAAATAGCATTTTCTATTTCTTCAGAACAATTAATTCCATTTGGTTTTGCTTAAATATAAGGAATAAATAAATTAATAATAAGCCAGCCGATAACGTATTTACTAATGTTCCAGCACAATGTGGCATAATTCATTAATTTTTCATTTATGAAAATTTGGTTTAAATTAAAATATACTTCAATTCCGTCAATTGACTGTTTATTAATTAATGTATAATTCTGAGTATATAATACATTTATATAGTATATATACTACTATATAGTACATTTATCTAAATATACGATATGAACCGTGACTGAGTGAGTCCGATTCGCTCTTAACCTCTTTTATAAGTTTATAAGTTTATTATTTCTTTAAAAATAATAAAAATAGCAAAATAGCGCATAGCGAAACTAAATAAGGTTTATTATATAAATAACGAACTCCTAAACTCTTCTTAATCGGACGTGCTTCTGACTTCAAGATCAAAATTAGGTTCTATGTTTATAAAATTGTTATAGAGGTGATGCTTATTTACTCCATCATGTCTTCATTGGGATAAAAAAAAATATTAAAATTTCGACCCGGAATAATTTTCATAGGAGACATTTGCCTAAAATTAATCCTAGATTTTTTGTTTATTGCATATTAAGTTTCTCCATAAAAAAATAAGATAATTTTATTCGAGACGCTCCTCTTAAAGTTATCCTGGTATAACGACGTGGGCGAATATTAACTTTTCATCTAAGGCAATTTTTCGTACAAAGCGTATTTGTTTTTTTAAATTATTTTTATTTATCAAGTTACGCATTTTATCCGGTATATGAATTTTTAAAGCTCTTATATACAAAATAGCAGAGTAGCCAGCAGAGACAAAATCTTTTAACTTTCTGGGGAATACTAGTTTTATAATTACTGAAAAAAATGTCATCTTGAAAATACGTTGGGCAATGCGAATGTTTTTTGGAAACGAAGCATTTTGACGCTTCAAATGATACATTTTACTTGTAATAAATCGAAGTATGTATCCTTGAATACCTCTACAAATATATATATAATTTTCAATGACATTCTTGAACTAAAAGATTTCATTAACAGATTCGAAATCAGCGACTTTAAAAAACTCGATGTCGAAAAAATATTGAAATGAAAAGGAGTTTGGTATTGAGTATTAATTTTAATTCCATTTAATTCAGCCTTCATGTGGAGCAAATTACATAATATTATATATTTTACTTAGAATATGTTTCGTTTAATTTTGCTTCAAATTTATATTTTCATTAAAAATTTTTATTGCAACATTTTCTCGAACGAATTATTTAAACTGCAAATACAAAAACAAACACCATTTAATCTTTATAAGAAAATTACACTCAGAAACATTGATGATGCAACGGCCTATCAAATTTTAAAACTAATTTTTCGTTAAAGTACAGTAGAACGCCGATTATCCGAATTAATTGGGACCGGGGTCAATTCGGATAACGAAAATTCGGATAATCGGACATAGACTGGTAATAAAGAAAAACGAAATGTGACACATAGAATAAACATGTAGTGTCTTGCCTCTAGCTTTCGACCATAACAGTTGAAATATATCTGGACTCCAGCGAGTTCCAACAAAACAAAAATTACATTACTTACTTACAGTACTTGGTTTTAATTTTTTATATTACGCTTAGGACCGATTCGGATAATTGGCGATTCGGTTAATCGGCGTTCGGATAATCGGCATTCTACTGTAAATGATTAATTTTAATAAATTGACGATAATTTAAAATAAATATATTGATTGAACAAGTTTTGTAATGTAAGGACATATTTAAAAATTAAGCGAACAAAACATAATTAAGGATTCTAAATTTCGAATTTATAAAACTGAACTTACAATCATTTTACCCGGTTGCAGAAGGAAATTTGTTGAAGGTTTGCGTGAATTAAGCCATCAACAGATATTTTAATTCTTGTCATACTTATTAAATTAATGAGAATAACTGTATTTCTTCATTATTAATAAAAAAACGAGAATTGTGCATTTAAGTAATCAATAATTCAAATAATAATGTAATAGCCAGTCAAGGTGCCGACAATTAAAACTAAAATAATTTTGCATGATATGCCAAAAAAAATATGGTATTTTTTGCAAAACATATGGCTTATAGAACAAAGACACACGCTTAGCACTCAATGCCATCTACATAATATAGTATAACCCCCAGAACAATATTCTACCACACTTCGCGCTGTAATCACATTGATTACTAAATGAAACAGAATTTATTTTAAATATTTAAATATTTATTGTGGTAAAGGCCTACTCATATAATATTTATATAGCCAAGTATAATACAAAGAACATATTTTTGTATTGTTACTTTTTTATTTTATTTTGTATTAATCTTTACTAAATTTTTATTTTTTCTATGGTTTTTTTTTCCTAAAATTCAAAGTGTTTTCATTTGTAACACTCTCGCTAAGAAATTATAACGCTTTTCTGAGCAAAAGATAGTTTCAAAATAAAATCTATTTTATACTTTTTAAGGTTTCTAATATCTTGAAGATGATCCTATAAGTATTTATTTTAGAAAAGTTTTTATTTCACATTCCTTAGTCTTATCTTCACCATATACACATATATAGTAAACCAAAAATGTACTAAATACATAATAAAGTAAAAAATATACTAATTCAGGTCCAGCATATTAATTTTTTAAAATTCAGCACTAATAATGAATTCAGCGATCCCAAAAATATCAGTTAGATTTTAGTGCTATTTGCGAAACCAAAATGATTTAACACGTAAAGTTGTTAAAAAGCATGGCATCAAAATGTGGAACAACTTGATTCGTAATATTGAAAGTAAATTTTTTTTGTAAAACGTCTCTTGCTGATATTTTGATGTTTTGAGTTATATCGTATTTTACGGAACTTGGTTTTTTATTTTAAGCTTATTATTAGAACCATTTTATCATTTCCTCCAAAAGTTTAAAAATTTCGAAAATATAAAAAAAAAATTTCCCAAAAACTGGTACCTTTTTTGCTTCAATTGGGTGGCATATCCCCTCCCACTATTTTCTGAGCACTCTATTTGTATCACTTCAAATTAGTTACCAAATACAAAACCTTGATAACAATTTTTAATCGGAGAAAAAACATTCATAATTTCTAGTTGAAATATGTTTTATGTATAAATAACTTTAAATTTAGCTTGTTTATTATTTTTAATATTTCGACTTTTTCTGAAACTGCACAGAGATTTTTTCAGTTGGTGGTATGGTGTAAATAACGATTTTAAAATGTAGTGACTCTAATTGTGTTTTAATATTTTTGCCATTTGGAGTAGATCTTTAAATTTTTGACATCGTTCGGAAGCTCACGATTTTTATTTCCTGTTTATTATACAATAAAAAAAGTGAATATCTTCTAAACCCACTCACAGATATAAAAGCCTATTTCGAAGATTTCGAATCATCAGAAATTTATATATAGGTAATTTGTATCAAATTCGATAATTCGTTTGCAATATTGTTTATATATCTATTAGCAATATCATATTCCAAAATAATACTTAGTACCAAAAACATATGCCAAAAATATGCAATTAATTATGGAAAATACAACGTATTATTTAGACATTATAACTAGTTCACGAAAGATTTACTTTTATTAAAATTTGTAAATCATTTCATGAATTAATGGTGATCTTCTGTTTTAAATACATTTGATTTTTTCTTTATATGTTTTTGTCATTTTTTATTAAGAAAGTAAGCATATTACAACCTATTTTGAAAACATTTTTCCTGCATACACTAAAATAAATAATATTTATAGGCAATTGTTTACATGAATAAAAGTAAATATTTTATACTACGATCAAACGCAAAATAGTTCCGCGGATTTTTACAGAAAGTTTAAATTAAAAAAACATTTTATTAGTAATAAACTCATTGTAGGATTAGCAACGATTAGCAATTATGAAAATTCAAAATAATTCTCAATTAAACATAACAAAATTAATACTTTGGCTCTTAGGTTAACCAAATAGTAGCGGAAACAAAACATAACTCTTCAAGCATAATAGTTTGGCTGGTCAAAAATCGAAGCAAAAATGTTCGGCTACAATTGGGTAACATGTCTTTTTCGTTTAATCGTGGTTTTCATACGGTCATGCATAGAGAATACTAACTTTTGACAGTCTTCTTGAGTTATTGAGTCCTATATTTCCTGGAGTTTTATGCGCAGCAACTCTAACGTCCTCGCTGGATTTTTATTTAATGACTACTTCATTTTGCCCCAAAGCTATTTGTGGGACATTCAATCAAATAAATGTTGTTTGTAGACAACCAGGATTTTGTGGAGCTTAGGTATGGAAGGTAGGAGCTCGTTTTCTAAAATTTGCTGATATTTACTAGCATTAACTGTACCTTCCATAAAACACAGTTTACCTACTCCTCGGGCTGACATACAGCCCCATACCATAAGATAAGCTGGGAATTTTACGATGCGTCGTAAGCAATTGCTAAGAAACGCTTCCTCATGCTTATGTATTACTCGATCGCGTGCATCACTTACACATACCTCGAAGCGCGATTCATCACTCCATATTACGGAATTCTACTGCCTTAGGGTCCATTCTCGATGTCCTTCAGCCCTTTTAAGACGCGTTTTCTTTATGCTTATCTGCGCGAGTTGTTAAAAGAGGACGACCGGGTTTTTTTCTTATCTCTTATCTCTACTGATCCTATTTTTTTATTTAAACTTACGATATCCTGAACCGTTAAACGCGACAAATTAAATTCTTTACTAGTTGTATAAGTTGGTTTAGCCTGTGAGCTGGCAGCAATAATCGCTTTCCTTAGATCAACTGATAAAGCCTTTCCACGAGGCATTTTGCTTTATAATAACGTCAAATCTCTACTGCAGATCTTTTACTATAATAGGAGATGTTACCCATTGGTAGCCGAACATTTTTGCTTCCATTTTTGACCAGCCGAACTATTATGCTTGAAGAGTTATGTTTTGTTTCCTCTACTATTTGGTTAACCTAAGAGTCAAAGTATTAATTTTGTTATGTTTAATTGAGAATATATTGAATTTTCATAATTGTTAATCATTTTTAATCCAAAATGAGTTCATTACTAATAAAATATTTTTTAATTTGAATTCTCTGTAAAAATCCGCGGTAGCCGAACTATTTTGCGTTTGGGTAGTAGTTATCAAGATATAATTCTATTTAAAATATTTTACATTTAAGTGAATGAATAAAACGTTCAATTACTATTATTATTAATTATAGAGTGCCCACGACTACTCCCAGGGTTTTATGCACAAGGTTAATAATGAAAACAACTCTAAAAATTATTATGAATATTTTTCAATACGACTTTTAAGTGCTTCTAAACTAGAATCCAGATTATACTTTTCCAAAGATTTTTAGTGCCTGGCGTCAGAATTGAGGTAATGACCTAAAGTTTTCGAAGGATTCTAATCTTGAATTGAAAAAAACGTTTTCCTATATTTAAATGTTACATCACGAGGCAATTTGTATTTTCTAGAAAGCTCATTACGACTTCTTTTGTATTTAATAACATTACATCGGTATACGCTAAACATTTTTCTAGTGAAACTTACCTAAAGTGCTCTAGTTTCTAACTGCATTTCTAATGAATATTGCTGGATAATCAGACAGTTGTCTCATGTATGCCGCAATATTTATTAAAATCTCCTTTAACTTAAACTTAACTTTAGCTTAAATTTAATGATATTCGTACACCACCTCATTTCTAGTTTGCTATTACGTTCGAATTCTGGAAATTTTCGTATTTGTAGTTTATCATTCAAGTTTGATATCTCGTAAAGGCGAGACCTGTGATGTTATCTGTTCTCTAATATATTTTTAAAAATATGAATGTTATTTTTTATTAACCATAATACTTTGCAAATTTTGTTTCCTCTCTTATTACTTCAAATTCTGAAAAATTCATTTTAATCTTCTTTACAAATAATATATTAAAATTGACCAAAATTTTAGTTGGATTTATCTAAATGCATTTATGTAGTATATTAAATAGAGCTGAATTTTAATAGGCACATTAAATATAAATTCTCAGTATCCACTTCAAAGTTACTGGAATATCAACTGTAAAGTTATATTTGCGAAATTTACTGAATAGTAAAACTAATTAGAATTCCTAGATTTTTGGTGAACTTTACTGGAAAATTAAGGAAAAACGTCCTATTTTTCTAATTATATTCCTAGAAAACCGCTGAACTAAACTAGAAATGCTGAAAATAATTGCAATAGAATTCTAGTGGCTTAATTTTCACTAGATTTTGAACTACATATCCTCGAAACCAATTCTAGTTGAGTTTCACTATATTATAGTGAGGAAAATTTAAAGTGTACAATTACAAAAAAGCCAGATGTTGTTATAATTTCAAATCAAAAATCCCTTACAAAAGTAGTAGATATTGCAAATCTTGTTCGCCATAAAACTACCATTCCATCGAATTTGCAATAATCGACTTGAATAAAAAAAAACATGTATACAAAGGTACAAGAGAATACACGCAATAATCGTTTAGATAAAATTAAAATATAATTTGAATCTAATCAGGATATGTGCTTGAATATTTTTCTAGGGGAAAAAAAAATTATAAATACTACTGCAAAATAAATGAGAATACACCAGAATAGAAAAAGTTCTGAATGTAAAGGAAGGGAAATTTGTGTGAATGGGTAGAAGGCATCTAAGAAAAACACAGACCAAGGGGAGAGATGATAATTAAGAAAGAAAAGCGCATGATCGAGAATTTTAGCGAGAGAATATGTCTCTGTGTTTTACCATCAAACAAATCTATCGAAGTGTGAGAGTGAAAATTTTCTTCTTCTATTCCTTTTCCATGTACCTTTTCGAAATCACGGGTGATTTTAGTTTGAAAATCTTGTGGAAAGAGGTTTAAATTCGCCTCATCCTTCCTCTCTATGGCAAAGAATGATTCCGTCTATATACCGCCAGCGAAGGTGGTTGGGGGTTCAAGTAAATAGTTTAAGAATGGGTCTTGCATAGGTTTAAAGGTAGATGCACGAATCATTTACGATGTGCAAAGGAATGTGCACCAACAGCCGAATAAGATGTCTCGTAAACAAATCTACGTTTTATACAAAAAAAAAAAAAATGGAAGGAAATCTTATGATGGAAATTTTGTGACGTATGCGGGTATGCGGGGAAATTTTATTGAAATTGGTTTGATTTAGATACGATAGTAAAATTACCTAATTCGGCTAATTGCAGAGCTGGGCTCAATTTTGTTGAATTTCATTTTCACTAATAGTTCGAGCACATCTAATATTAACTCATTTATTTATTTATTTATTTTTTTAACTTTCAGATGACGATCACTTTAAAAATAAAATGGACAGCCCGGGCGGACATCAGCAGTGTTCAGTAAGATATCCGTTACCGGTTTAACGTTGGTGATAACGCTCTTGACATAATTTATTTTAAGTTTGTAATAAAAATTAATACATATACATATATACATATATATATATATATAACAAATGCTTTTTGCACAAAATAAAATGCTTTTAGTTATTTGATTGCTTTATTTGATTTTAATTAATTGCTATCCGCTTGCATGGCTTCCTTAGCTGCTTTAAGCCGGTAATTTAGAAACGATGGAAACCTAAGCGCAAACTGGGGGTATCCTCTGGACTGGGGTATATATTTTTATTTTTTTATGGAACAAAGCAACACAATTGCAATAACAGCGAAACACGACATAACACAAAAGCACCCGGAGAACGAGTCTTGAAAGGAAACGCAAGTAAACTGAGAGTCAGCTCCTTTGTGTCTCATTGTCACTTGTGATTATCATAGCACAAACATTATTTAAAATCATTTAAAAACAAAAAAAAATCACTCTATGGGGCCCCCTGCACTCGTCCCCGAAGCGCCACCCGAGGAGTGGAGCGAAATTATGAAAAAATCGGGAGCCGCTCTGAATGAAATTAACACTTCCTCCGCCGTCCTCCATACCCCAAAGTAGCTCCTCGTAGGGGTCGGTTGCCCTTATTTTTTTTAATTTTTATGAGAGAGTAATTTTTTCCGTATTGTAAATTAAAATGGGAAAAAAAAAACGAAGAAGCCGCGCGCCGAGGAGTTTATAAAAATGTTGAAAAGATACAATATGGGCAACAATAACAACAAACAAGAAAAAAAGGAAGAAACTTACCATTGCCTCATTTAAATTCGTTTTATACACACCGAACACATCACACTGGGAGAAAAAATTTTTTCGCACTGAAAACCCAAAAAACGAACTGCAGTCCTCGTGTGGCTCTGGACTGTGCACGAAATACTTGGGCCCTCTCGTGAAGTTTTTTTTTTTTTTTTGTTTTGTTTTTTTATATTTTTTTCCGCGCTTTTCCTTTTTTGGCTGTATTTTGCAACTTTTTTGCATGTCGCGGGAAAAACGAGGAGAGAAATATGACTCCCCCGGCCCTGTTCCCAGTTGTTGCTGTTATTATTGCCCGCGACCAGTGTTGAAGGTCTTCTTTGGGCGGCGCCCCGTGCACCCCACCAGACCAAATGATGCCCTCAACCCAAAACCCTCCCTCTGTTGTGTATGTGCCACCCTGTGGAGTACAGCGTGGCTCAGCAACCGCCCTGTGTGGAGAATGTGAAAAAAGGCAATAAAAAGAAAAAAAAGGACGAAAAAAATAATACGAGTATATGGGGCTCACGGATGCATCAAAGAGGATAGCATCAGAGACAACACCAGCGCCACCAGCGGCAGCAAGCAGTTCCAGCAACAAGGGCTCCCAACAACAAAAGCTAGGGCTCTGAAAATGGATAACTACCACAGAGCCATCTATTGGCGACCGGCCAAAACTCTCAGCACAGGGGATATACAAAAAGGTTCCCTATCTCGTCCATCCTGCTCAACATTTTTACATTTCTTCCCTCTGCCCCCAGAGCTTTTTCAATTTTTTTGTTTTCAACTTTCAGCTTTTATTCCGGCGATGGCCATGTGAGTGAGTGTGTGTGTGTGCGTGTGTTTATCCTGACAGGATGCATGCGTGAGAGCTCTTGTTGAATTGTGGCACGTTCGAACAGCCGAGTGGAATGGTTGATAGTGGAGGAGGAATGCAAGTGTGCATCACACAAAAGTACTAACGTTTTACATCCTCCGGGCGCTCAAATCTGCCCGTATTGACGTTGCCAACTTTTGTAGTTGCACTCATTACGTTCAACGACTTTATGCGGTTACATTTATGCATTTTCACTAAATTTCTTTCAAGTTACAAATAACTCCAGTCTGTATTGCAATTTAACCCTCATTTCTTTCAAAAGAGGCTTAAGGTGAAAACCCAGTATACGATTTTCAGGCGTTAGACAAGTTTTTATATATGTATACTATATAAGATATCTCAATAAGACTATGTACTAGTTTTTAAAAAAAGTAAATGATAATATAAAAAATAGCGAAGTTTATTAAAATCATTATTTATTTAGTTATCTTTGAATGAATTTGAATTTTGAATGAAGAAAAACATTGGTAGGTTTGGATCGTTTTAAATATGTTTACTTTTTTTTACCATACTATAAAGAATTGTAAGACAATTTCTGATCTACCCGTAAATCACTAACTTTATTAATTATGAAACTAATGATCAGCTAAAACATATTTTAATAAATTCTTCATTATATCAGACATTAGAGCAAAATGTAAAGTTATTCTAAAAATGTTTATATTTAATTTCAAACATCTAAATTGATTAGATAATATTAATAATTAAAACAAATTATTTGTCAAAGAAAGTAATTAAATAGAATTGAAATTAACGAACCTTTCATATTAAAGGATATAAAATTAATAGAATATCATTAACAATTGCCTTTTAGACGAAGGATACCTGGCTTTATTAGGGCTAAATTCATCTAAACATTTAACAACTCAATGGTGAAATGATTAAAAGAAATAGATACGAGTATAATACAGTTAATACGACTATATACACATCATGTGCACTTTTGCAAAAATAAATTAAAACACTTGTATGTTTCCTTCAACAATTATTTTATCAAATTCAGCCTATCATGATCTTTCGATAACGTTTTATATCTAAAGACACTGACAAATTTTGTCATAATTTCCATAAGCCTTATTTGCGTCAGATATCTTACTAAGGTAGTAAAGGATTCTCAGATTTCAAGCTGAACTAATTGAACCAAGAAAATTTCATCGTGATAAAGTTTTTGGACGCTGCCAAACATATTAGAAAACGCCTACAAAATTTTTCAGCAATGCAAAATTTATTTTAGGAGTTTCTACCGCCAGCCGAAGAAAATTACAATCACTAATTTATATTTGTTACATTCGCAAGTCATCGACTTACGCGGTTTAGTGGTGACAGTATTTAAAATGACCAGAAATCAGCTTGTAAACTTTAAACCAAATAAATTACTACGGATTTGAAGGTACATAAAGTTTTAATTGTAAATAGACTTGTGCATTGTACACCTCCTGTGGAAATAATTATGATTAATTGGCCCCATATTTTTTACTCTTCTTGGAAATATTCAAACAATGCTGAAAGTTTTGTGAGCATATAAAAACCTTGTAATTCAGATTTATTATTATAACTGTGGTGTGAACGTTACAGCAGGATTATTTGAAATAGTACATCATTAAAATACCAATGGGAACTCAATGTAAAGATAAAGTTGATTCGGAACAATGGCAAGTTATTAAATCGAACCGAGGTGGAAGTAAAAGAAAATGAAATTCTGTAGATATAAATCATAAAACGAAGATTCACACCGAAAAATTTGGTATATTTTTCACCATACCCATTTAAAAACTAAAAAACTAGCTAAGCTAAACACTTATTAGGAAAAATAATTTTAAAAAATGTGAAACTTTAAAAATCTACTAATGATTTGTGAATAGAACTTAAATTCTTTAATTCTAGATATCCAGAAATATAAATAAATAAACAATTTAAAAAATAGACGAGATACCTATTTTTAAGACGCTATATGGAATAAATTGTACTTCACGTAGTAAAACACTTCTATAATAGATCACAGTTCCCCATCCTAAACCAGTTTTTGCTTAAAATACGATTACTTTATTTAAAATTGAAATACTGGATCCACAGAACCAAAATAATTAATTTATTCATCCGTGTAGGTAAAGTTTGATCGATATATACTGAGAAATGCAGCAGCTATCCTCTAGTGATTTTAAAAGTCTCTGTTAGGCATATTTGTATACTTCAAAGCAAAAATATTTGTAATTGTTTTTATTAAAACTTAAATCGGAATTAGCCACGCTTACTAGTTTTATCTGTACAACATATTAAATAATTTCAAAAAAACCGTGCAGGAAGAAAACATCTCATTCAAATAAAATAAATAAAAATAATATAAAAGGATTTTAAACGCCATAAAACACTTTATTTGTTATACAATGTTCATAAGCTCTTAAAAGTTAGAGCTACATATATTCTTTTCCGATTCGTATGAATTATGTAAATTTAGGAAGTAATATTATGATGACAATAAAATGCATCTAACCTGTTTATGCAAAATCGATTATTTTAACGAAATATCCTCCGATTATTCGTCAGTCGGATCGTGCATTTTATACTTAGAATAAATTAATAGATTTTTTAAATGTTTTTGGTCGTTTAATTTGATCGGATTTTAATTTGAGCTGTTGAAAATTGCAGCAAATGGCAAATAAATATTGCATTAAATAGCATTTAATAATTCAAAGTTATTCGTCTTAACTACAGTGGTGGTCATAAAAACGGAATGAATTTTAATAACTAAATATTAATCTGATTAAATTCAATTTCATATTTTTATGTAATATATGTAGATTTAATAACAGTCAGATTTTTATGCGTGAATATTTATATTTATATTTATAAAATTTCTATGTAAAGGCGAATTTAAGTACCCACATGTTGTTACCCTAAAGCGAAAATCAAAAACCGAATTTATAAGTAGTTACTTTATAGAGTTTTGGCTCTGATCTGATGTAAGCTTAATTATATAGAACTCTGTAAATACTGCAATTTTTTTTAAATTTAAAAGCAACTATATTTCATCTGTTAAAAACAATCAAGTTAAGAATATACCAAAGGTGATTTAAAATTTAGGAAATATAAAACAATTACAAACATATTTTTTTAAATTTAAAAATACCTGCTGGTTTGTGCTTCCATTTTAAATTAACAAACAGACTTTTGACATAGAAATACAGCACCAATAACGTAACTCAGATATTTATCCAATCTTTATTTGCTTTATTGATTCATTTAAAATTGTCGCCATTTATTTGTTGCGCTTACGAAGCAGTTCCTCTTAGTAGCACAGTAAAATATTATCAACATTTTCTAAATGTTTTCATTTGACAAGTATGAAAATGTACTTTTGAAAAAGCAGCTTTATATGAGTACAAACTATAATAACGGAAATCTACTTCATAATATATAACAAAAAAACCCCATGGAGAGTAATTTTTGGAGCAATATCTATAAAGCGATTTGTTGAAAAGAAAATATAACTGCAATAACTCCAATACCATAATCATTGCTTCGCCAATGATACAATACGGCATTTATCAAGGCAACACTCTTGTTTTATTTTACTCATTCCAAAATGTTCATAGATCCTTTGATAATGTTATCTTTTTCAAGCTGTTACATAATTATTAATTAAATATGTACATATTTTGAACGATTGCTTCTATATTTTTTTGCGGTTCTCCAACTAAGTATTTCGTACATTTGGAATTCAAATAAATCATTTATAAAGATCACTTTGCAACCCCTTATTGTATGTGTCTTCGACAGAAAAGCCATACAGATTAAATCGGTTTGACTTTTCGAATCGAAACGCTCAGCATTTTTCGTAAAGTAGGCGAACGTCACAAATTCTATTTTGAGGTGAAAATATTAACCCTTTGCCTTAAAACAACTTCTGGGAGACGTGATCCCCTTTCTGTGCCTAAAATGAGAAGCTCGTATCAGACACGTGATGTTTTGTTCTGGCCAAAAGTGAGAAGTTCGTATCAAACACATGATTGTTACTGCACGATAATGTTTATTGTTATTGTTTGTTACAGTTGCAATATAAAAATGTGGTTTTAGTAAATAGTAAATAGCAAACCAGTGGATTGCGTAAAATTTAGCCTGTGATGAAACTGCTTGTGGTCACGACGAATGAAAAGAGCTTTCATCGAAAGTGTCACTCACAATCGTCGCTCAATTCATAAGGCAAAGGTATAATTGAAAAAAGTGCAAGGATACATGACATATAAAATGATTAATATGAGTTTAAATATTATGCCTAAAAATATATCGATTAGGGCAATATAAAATAGGCAGTTTACTTATATAAAATAGCTAATGTATTTTCACTTTACTATATAAACTTTCCTATATATACGAGATCTGTTCAAAAAGTGTCGCGAATTTTGAATTTCCGCGGGCTACGTATATTCGATTTTCGATTTTTTTTGTGGCGTCATGTTGGTACTCATGTCCCTCACTTACGCTGATACGTTCGGCTATTTTGAATGTTCAGTTCATTTTTGACAGATATTTTGCTTGGACGTGTTTTGGCTCGTCTTCAATTTTTGCCTATTCCAGCCTTAACTTTTCCTTTCGCAAATTGTTGTTAATTCTGGAACCAGCGTGATCTTAAATAGTATAATAGTATCGGGATGTAGACTTCTACGTTCGGGTCAGGTTTGACCCGAGTCTAATGTTAAACCTTGGCCCAAGATTATCATTCGAACCTGGCCCTAAATTGGAAGCGAGCCTCGTATCCAATGCTAATATTCGAAATAATCCTGACTTTAAGTATTACTATTCTTGAAAAATTTGTATTTTATATTTTGCTCTATTATTCTCTGTTATTAAAATTTTATCTTATATTTTTCTCTATCATTCTCTATTAGTACACTGTAAATCTAAGTGTATTATATGTATCAAAACGCTTAAAGTGATTTATTTCAACGTTACCCATTTGATTAACATTGTCTCGATTTTAAAAAACTTTAAAGCATCAAATTTAATGTGCAACTACATTGACAAATGTAAGAAAAGTGTAGTTTATTTGAAGGCTGAGTATATGTAGAAATAATCGCCCAAAATTACAAATTTTCTTTACAATTAGCAAATTTTAATTATTATTTTAAATTTATACTGAATGTTTAAATATTGCCACAGGGTTAGACAAAAGCTGTAAAGCCAAATTGGTTATTCAGACATTGATTAAACCTGGTCGTAGACTGAAAGCCAAGCATTACCTTTCAAGCACGCTAAATAATCCAGGATTAGCTCAATCAAAGTTTCACAAAAGTTCAGCCTAAAACTAGTAAACCGAACTTCGGCTTTTAAGTTTGGTTGAGTCTTGGGCAGACTTTCAAACGCTGATGTTTGGCACGTTAGCATTTACTCACACTTAGTTCCGTTTTAAAATCTGAAAATGTCTAAAAATGCAAATTCTGCCACAAATTTCTTTATCAAAAGTAAAGATAATTTTTATTATATAAGAAATTGAAAGTATTTGAATTTAAAGTTTCTGCACGGATTTCGATGAAATTATTTCAGAACGCTTTCGTCAGCTCAAAACTGACGAATATGTTTTATAAAAAATTTTTTCAGTCGCAATTACATTCCGAAATATTTCAACTGAGATTTTTCCAAAATGTGATCTGTGGAATAAAAGTAATGTTAACAATTGTTTTCTGTGTACCTTATTCAGAGAATTCAGATTCACGTAACGTTGAAATGATTTTTAAGTAATTGTGGTAAGTACAATAGTTGCGCAAATATTGACGTGAACTTGAAAAGATTAATTTTGACTTTGCAAGTTAAATGGATGTGCTAAATAAAAACTCGTTTAAAAACTTAAAATTGCTACACCTCACCCTAAAATAAGTTATACGTTAACTGTAGTATGCTTTCGAAACGTAGAGATTAAAGGTAATCAATGTACCTAGTCTTGCCATAAATTCTGTCAAACAATTTCTAATGCGCGCTTTCTCAGAAATTAGCCTGGAATTGTACCGTTATGTTGCACTTTGTAACAAATGAACTGTACGGCGTAATATTCCGATCAGTTTGGTGACAGTCTTTGACTCGTAATCATGGAGTGGGGAGTAAAAGAAAATCGTATCGCTGTAATAGCACTCCATAAGTGTGGAAAAAATGCTTCTGAAATTTTGAATTTGTTGAAACCGCTAAAATTTACAAAAAGATTCATTTATCGTGCCATAGAACGATTTAATGAAACCTTGGGCATAGATGATAGAGCAAGGACCGGTCGTCCACGTACCGTTAGAACAGTCAGTGTCATCAAAACTGTCCGAGAGCGCATCCGTAGAAATCCACTGCGCAAACAAAAAATTTTGTCGAGGGAGTTGGAAATCTCTAAGAGATCGATGAGTAGACTCATTCGAAATGATCTTATCGTCGGTCAACAGCCCACATGTTGACTCCACGGTTAAAGGAAATAAGATTGGAAAGATGCAAGAGTCTCTTGCTTTGGCACGCAACCAATGGTCCATGAGAACATCCTCTGTGGCGCAAGTTTTTAATAAGCAAAATGATAAGGTTTATACAACATCATTAGAAGAAGCTAAAAAAACGGTTCCCAGGGTGCAACGAGGCCATCATCTAACTTCTGTAATGGTTTGATGGGGTGTATCCCATGAAGGTGTCACAACACTCCATTTTTGCGAAAAAGGTGTCAAAACCGGTGCGGCGGTTTATCAAACCAATGTACTGGAAGGTGTTGTGAAACCTTTATCGCAAACTCTCTTTGGTGGACAAAATTGGGGCTTCCAGCAACTCTGCTCCTCCTCACAAAGCAAAAAGCACACAGGAGTGGCTTCGCAACAACATTCCTGATTTTATTGCACAAGAAGATTGGCCATCCGGGAGCCCAGATTTAAATCCGCTGGATTATGCATTATGGACAAAGTTAGAGAACAAGGCCTGTAGAACTCCCCACCGCAATTTGGACAGTCTGAAAAAATCGTTGGTGAAAGCAGCAAATGAAATGTCGTTGAATACCGTGCGTACCGCTATAGACCAGTGGCCACAACGTTTAAAAGCTTGTACAAAAGCTAAAGGAGGTCAGTTCGAGTAAAGCTTTTATTAATTAATTAACAATATCTTATTAAAATAAATTTCGTTGGAATAAACATATTATTTTTTATTGTTTAGATTTTATGCTTCTTTAAAATTGTGACAGAATTTATGGCATGACTAGGTATAGTTTTCTTTATGGTTGCGCGTTTAAGGTTCCATAACCCAATAAATTCAATTTATTGATTTTTTCTAAAATAAAATCTTCATACTAATATTTAAAAATGTCAAAGTTTTGCTCTCATTTATTAAAAATCTTATGTGCATGAAATGTTAAAGAAGTTCCATGACTCATTTTTGTTGATTGTCCCGAAAAATCACATCCTTAATAAACTTATGTGTATATTCACCTCCTGTTAAATTAAATTACTTTAAATTTTCCACGAATTGCCGCGCTGCCGGGAAAAACAATTGTAGTGAGAAAAAAACGTAAAATAAAAATGCGCGCCATAACGGGCGTAGTGGTGGAAAATTGAAGGAAATAATTATGCGATAAATACAAAAAAGAGAACCGAATGAATCCAGCAACGATTTCACTGTCAATCAGAATCCAAAAAGTGCTGGACAAAATACCAATAACTGTGCGGTGCGGAGGTTCAATGAAACTTTTGCCAGAAGGAAGAAAATTTTGCATCACTTCGGCTATCGGTGCATGCTTCCCGCAACCATCGCCTCTTCCCCTTCTTCGGGCAATTAATATACTTTTAATTTACCCAAAATCGTGGATTAAAGTGAAATTACTTTCCCCGTTTCTTGAATGGCATAAGTCCACCGAATACGAAAGGTGATGCATTTTTAAAAATAAGTTTTATTTTATATCATCTCCCTATGCCCATAAGGTGCAGTGACTCGAGAACAAAATGGTCGAAGTTGAAATGGCGCCATAATACCGTTGCATGGCTGCTGCTGTACCTACTGTGGGCGGCTGCAGTAACAAGACGCGAGGGACGGCGTGGGGATGTAGAAAAGAAAACACAATTAAAAGAACAGGGAAGGAAATCGCCCAAGCGAATTTCGGCCATGTTAAATACCATCTAAATTTCAGCCATTATTATACGCAGGGTGTCCAGAAAAGCAATTTCTTGCCCACACCCTGATGCTCCTTAAACTAACGGCCACAGACCATCCATTCTGTCCCCCTTCTCTCTGGACCGGGTGTGTGGAAGAGCCAGAAAACAGCAAATTGCTTGTGCGAATGGAGTTTTTCCTCTGTTTTCTGTCGTCGTCTCTTTTCTAAGCATTCGTTTTTCAAAAGGGCGTAATGTAGATTTTTCCTTCCAACTTCCTAAGACACTCCTCGCCCGCCAACCGTGCTCAGTAATCGACCCCCTTTCCACCCCTTCCTCATAGAACAAACCCTTCATCGGTGCACACACCAATACACTTTCGGTTAGGGCGCACAGAACGTAAGTAGAAAGCCAAACGGAACGAAACGAAACCAAACCCTTTTAACCCTTTCTGCACTTTGCGACCACTACGCCACCAATAACCTACGCACCACTCTGGCACAAGTTTTCTCCGGCATTTTCTGGCTCTCTTTGAAATATTTTCGTTCCCGTCGTATCCCGACGTTTTTAGGGGTTGATGCTACTCCTGCCAGCGCACAAACACACACAACAGCCGAATCCGTTCCGCTGCTATGTGCAAAAGCAACGGCTGGATAGCCCACCACGTAACCCCAAAACTTATCCAGGCGGGGTTCGCCCTACCCTCTCTCATGTGCGTTTGGGTCTTAAAAACTGGACGACTCACATATTTCGCCATTGTTTTCTGATCACCACACTCTCAAGCGGGCGCACCAAACCATTCCCCAAACGACTTCCCTGCATGAGCAGTCGGGACAGGTTTGCAGTGCCTTCCTGGAATAACCACCCAGGGCGTCCCGGATCTAATGTTTCACCAGGCTCCACCATGAAATTCCGACCTCGCCGAATACTTTATATATGAAATGGGGATGGTGAGGTACGAGATAGGGCTGAAAATGCTTGGAAAACTGCTACCAGAAAGTTTGTTTGCGTAGAAATCCCGGCTCACCCCCGGATAAGGGATGGGTTTTTTTTCCTTGGGATATTCTGTTGTCCCTTATGTATCCCGGCGTCGACCAAAACGAGTGAGTGAAACGATGTCTGTCAGGATTTTGTATGTTTGTTGGCCATCCAAGGTACGGAGAGTATAAAGGGAAAAGAGCCGTAGGTAGGGCTTTGGCCAGGGTGCAAGGGGGAATAAAACAAGGATGATATCGGGATGTGATGCCGGTCCCGAAAAACCCTGGGGGAAATAAACGAATGAGTCGAAATTTTTACGTACGTGCATACGTATGAATATATACATATAATACATGTTTGGCCGTGTATGCATATTTTATCTTCAACGACAGGGATGGAAATTTGTTTCGGAGGCCTCCATGTTTGATAGAAAGAGGAGTGCATTCGAGATATTCCAGGAAAATGTTTTCTTTGATACCCCGGCGGGATGAACAGTTACAAACGTGACTCTAAGTACTGGACCGATGTGGTGGCATGTGTGGGGTTGACGGGATGAGAGTATTGCTATTTTTTTATTCGGGAAAAACGGGATTCCGAACTACAAAGGGCGCTGTTTCGCTGCCTTTACAACTCTTTGTGCATACGAAATTAGTAACACAGCATTTAGAAGGATTGGAGGCTCTTGCAGCAACCAACACATTTTATTATTTTAAAATTCTACTAAATTTTGTACAATTACATTCTAAGCCAGATTGTACTGAAATACATGTATTTAGTACGTTATATTTATTTATTTTGCTAATCAAAAAACAAAAAACAAATAGATGCGAATCAATATTGCTTTAATTTGTGTTTCTCTAACCAACACTTAAATAATGACCTGAATCTACGTAGCATCTTGACCGCTATATAGACTATTCTTTTACTGGAAATCAGAAAAAGTTTGTAAAAAAATGTATGCTAATAAGTGCATAAAAAAGTATTAGAATGTAGTGTACTACTCAACATTGTTATCAAATGTATCCTTTTAGGTAAAACCAAAATTAATGACCAAAACGAAAATTGTGTTATTTTCGTGATTATATTATTTTATTAAATTGCGCAATTCGTTATCATTATTTAATTTATTAAGAATCGCTTAGTGGCCCTTTACGCAAAGTTAAACTTATCTTTTTAAATATTTTTTATGATATTCTTTTTTCCCAATTTTTATACAAATTTTCTCATAGGAAATGCGAACGATATAATCTTTTAATTGAAAAAGAATCACTAAATTGTGTGAATTGAATATGCTGGGTTGCCTCTTAAATATTCACCAGATATGCCTATTATTTAATTTCATCCTGAAACACTAAATAGACCTAGGTTGAGTGTATATTTACAATATTTTGAATGAAAACTTTGTTTTTTTAACACATTTGTTAAATTATATATTAATAAACTAAATTAAAATGTTTAATAACAATAAAATAACAAAAGCATTGGTTCGGAATAAGTAAATATAAAATAAGTGGACATCTTATCGGTTTTCTATAGTAAGAGGAAAAAAAATAACATTCGTTTAAAAAAGGAAGAAAATCATTTCAAAATATCAATATAGATGTCTTTTTATCATTAATTATAATCATATAATAATATCAATTAATAAGTACATGATCTAAGTATATTAATTATCTATGCAATCGATTAAACAAAAAGACAAAATCAGTTGTACTGAGTGAGATATAAATTTTAAAATAAAAACTGGTCAAGTATGAATGACACGCATTAAGAAATTCATACCGTAATTTACTTCCGGGTAAACGATTACTTACAATTAATATAGTAAACTAGTGGTCCCGAGCAAACGTTGTCCTACCACAAATCGCCTTCTATGTAGACCGCATTAAATCAGCATTGAAAACTTTTAATACGTATTTTGTCGATGAAATATCACATTATTTTCATTAACACTAGAACTACCAAAACCAGTCAATTTGACTGGTACTCAATTCTTTCCTTCATTTAATTGTATATTTTTGTAATTCTCTTCTGATTTATGCCAAAGTTTAACAGAATTGAGAATTACCGCATATTCAAAACCCTTTTTCCATTATTTATTAAAATTTGAAAGCGTATTAAATTCAAGGTGCAGAAAGTTGTTAAAATTATAGGCTTGCGCGTCGGTAGTTCTAATGTTAAATTCAAGCAAAGGTAGAAATTTCAAAATTTCAAAAATTTCCTTATCGAGTCCAAAAGTATACAGTCTTTCAAGATGGAATCAACCATTCCCACTCAAAAAATGTCATTGAAATCGGTTGGGCTATTTTGAAGATTAGCGTGTACGAACACAATGACATGTGATTTATATATATTTAGAAGAAGATTTCAAAGGGTAACTAAATTTAAGCTTTGTTATTTACATTTACAACTTTCTTAAAAGATTAATATTCAACACGTATGTGCCAATTGAAAGTTAAATTTGACCAGGAGACGGACCTGTGACTTTCAAATTGGCGTTTCACTTGCCTTATCAACTAAGCTACTCGTGATTCTTGCCGTCGATGCCTTCTCGAGCAAATGAGTTTACGAATAACAAGAAATATCTGTATAAATTTCAATATAATTGATTCCCGATAAAATTTAATGTCTAAATACAACAGAATTGTTTTGAAATATCATTAGGTTAGGTTAGGTTGCTGTGGCTGCCTAGAAAGGCACACTTAGGCCAATTTTGGCCCATTGTGTTACCACGTAGCGCAGGAGACCATGGTTATTCGTGCGATTCGAACCCACGGCCTCTGGAACGGTAGGACAGCGAGCTAACAACTGAACTATCAGAGGCATTAGAAGTTGAAATATTTTGTTGAAAATTAATTTCTGAATTGAATAAAATGTAATTAATTTTACATTTTCTAGGAGATTTAACAAAAATTTAAATAAAGATTAAGTACCCAGGGTGAAGAAAAGATTTGAAGATAATTTAAATATATTTTACTAGTTGGATATTAGTATAAACAAATATTAAAACAAAGATTAAATTCCCAGCGTAAAGAAAAATTAATAATATATGTTACTAGCTGAGTTACCCGGTTTCATTCGGTGTATTATAAATACTATTTAATTAAATACTTTTTTGTTGTTGGTAAAGTCACTTTACTACTACTATGTACAAACGAAATGGAAACGAATTTGTTGAATTCAAATGAATGTAAATGTAAGGAAATTCACAAAATTAAATTCCACAAATACCAAGTATTCCACGTAAATATAGTCCAAATAATGCATTATTTTTGCGAAAGGCAAAGGGAATGCATAAAGAATGCTTATTAGTATTTTGAGTAATTGGAATTTAATTTTTAAATTCATATATCCTAAGAGAAATAAAATAAGGGAAACTATAATTATAAATTATTTTGTTGAGAATATCTTTTAATATTTGCTTACAAAATTCACTTTTCTTATAATTTATACTTAGTCTTTGGACCAAATCGATATATGTAAGGACTAGCGTTCGATCCGCGCGATCGTAGTGTCTCTGGCAGAGAGGCACCAGACCGCAACCACACTGACGAGATTAGGCTAGTGCCCCGGCCAAGCACTTTATGAGCTCGTCTACTCGACAGGCGAGCAGTAATACTCTAAAACAAATCCCATATCGCAGGATTATGAGCAAGGTCCAATCGTTTGTTATTTGATTGGCGAAATTGCAACAATACGAGTATTAATTTAAATGACAAGAAGTAAAAAAAAACAAATTTGATTTGAACTATAAGTAAATGTTAGAGGTAACAATGATTAAGACTGTGTCGCTTAAAACGGCTTCGCAAAAGAATCATTTCCTTGATCAAAAATTGAAAGATAGAAATAGTTACTGTGATTCGTCGTTAACTCTCTCATCGAGAACTTTTTTATATCATTATAATGTGAGGTATCTCTGATGGTTTAGTTAACGTAAGGCATGTAAGCGCCCTAAAAAGACTTGATTACAATACATCGATATTTCTCTACTGTCTTTGAATTAAACTTGGAGCTACTTATTATGCATCTTCCTCAAGAAATTCTCTTAATGTTGGTGAAAACCGCATTACAATCTATCAACAAATTTAAAAGCTTGAAGCAAATACAGAGACAGACGTGGATAAGCTATTTTTTTAAATATTTTTTAGAGAAAAGACATATATAATCGGTTACCATGTTGAATTTGCTTAAAAATAAATATATTTTATTATTTTTTACATATACATAAATACTGTATTTTACCTATTAAGTGAACGTATCTATGAAGTGAATTTAGAATTTAAATTTCCAATATGAATTGAAAGCTATAGCAATGACTGATTAATCTCTCGTTCCACGCACCCCTATGCACACCCCTTCCCATGCCCGAAAAATAGGGTGAATATATAATTCCTCAAGATACGGCCACAAAAACGTGTTCTTGTCCTGAATGAAAAGTGCGTTTTCCCTCACTAACACACCCATCAAATGTGTGCGCGAACCAAATCTCCACGGAACAGTAACATCATTAGTCAGATGGGTGGTGTTGGGTTGAAATTTTGGAGCAGCCTGGGAGATGGGCGACACTACGCAGCAACAGCACCACCAGCAGAAGCAGCAGCAGCATCAGCGGCAGCCATCAAAAACATCCCATTGCCCATCATTGCACAGCGAAGCCATAAATCATGAGAGAAACGCTTCCCTCATTTTTCCTTTTTTGTATTTTGCGTTTTCCACCATCTTTCCCGCATTTATCACAATGGGTTGAGGAAGAGGAATGGGATTTCTCCCCCTTCCCCCCACATAAGTCCCATAAGCCAACGAACGTGGGCTTGTGTTGGAAGGACTGTATATCGAGCACTATAGGGCCAGACCATGCTCTCTACTTCGGCTGGATGGGATGACGGGAGCCGGGAACACGGCCATCTATACCCGAACACAGTAGGGTGGGGGGGAGCAAGAGCGGTGTATGTGCTGATGCAGCCCGGTGAGTCCTCGGGATGGTTTTTAGAGGAAAAAGGCTGAATTTTTAGCTCCACCTACTCTGAACTCGGATTGGTTAGGTAAAAAAACGCCGGGTCACTAAAGAGCCTGGCAAAAGTCCTCTAGAGTACCCCACCACACACACTACGCCTCATGCATAGGAGTGATGCGTAAATATAGTTTTTAGTGGCGCACTTTTATGCTCCATACATGTAAAACTATGGCCAACAATATGCAGGGAGGCCCGGCTTATGGGGAGGTTTCGGCTTATAGAGGGCCCCATATCCCAGGGGATGGTGGAGCGGACGTTAGAAGCAAAAGTGCAATTTGGAATAGAGTTCTATCCTAGAAATGTATAGAAAAAAGAGGGACGGCAACAATTTTAAGATAAACAAATTTAATTACGCGCCCATAAACAAATTTGTTTGATAACAAATTGATAAGTTATAGTTTGTGGCCATATTTCTATTCTCGTTCCTCCAAGGCAGGAAGCGCTTCAGCCGATCTCGGCGAACCCGCCTGACTTTCGTCCGGCACAAAGGGATTATTGAGAAACAGCTGCACAAAATGTTACTTATAATTTAATACAAATTTTAATTGACACTATGACATGAAAGAAGTTGTCATTTAGCTCCCGCGAGCCATTCCAAGCGCAGTGTAGAGGAAGAAAAACTTCTCTGTTGTATAAGGGCTCCATGAATTTTACCTACAGTAAAAACAGCGGTTGTATAAAAAGTTTTTTGTATAAAACGTTAGTATTACATCTGAAGAATATAATACTTAATTTTCAAAATGAATTTCGAAATGAAACATGTCTGAGCGGAACTGAGAAAGGACACAACTTCAATTGCGACTTTTGAAAACTATTACTTCCTTTACCTTTTACCAACTTTAATCTAAGGGGTAGTTAGACAAGCAGAATGCGTATTTTTAAACAAATTATGAAACATTTTGATGATTTAACTATATGAATTAGACTCAATAATGATGATAAAAATTTCTAAAATGTTTAGTTTGTAGTAGTAGTATTTATTTAAAAGCAATTATGTCAAATCAAAAGCCGCGAAATTCTTAAACTTTCAACAGTAACAATAAGTAAAAGAAAGAGTCTAATTTTACCAATTTAGCGAATGTAAAAAGAGAATATATCAAGCAAAATCTAGATTTAGAAAGTTTAAGTTACAAATTTAAAAGATAATAAGGCGAAAAGACAGTAATATACCTACAACTTATAGGTAAAGTTTAAAAAATTCAATTATATACAAAATTTCAGATCATATCATATTGAACAATATTGATGAATACTTTGCATTTTGACTAAAAATATTCTTGAAATAAAAACGGCAAAATTGCAACAGTATAATCATCTTATTTTAAATACGCTTTTATCAACTCAAGTAGGCTGTTTTTGAGTAAATTTCAAAATTATTCATTATTATACATATAAATATTTTGGATGTATTCGTATAACATGAAAATAAGCATTTTAATTGAACAAATATAGTTTTATTTTAATAATTAAATGAATTGTTACATTATTCAAAGTATTGTCCATCGGCAAATACAATATTTCCCAACTTTTCGGGTAGTTTATGGACTCCTTGCAAAAATAACTGCTCATCTTTTGAAGCTAAAAACAAATCAAACCAATTTTTTATATCGTCAACTGAAGAGAAGTTTTAATCGTAGAAGTATATTCACCATAAATTGCTGATAGCTGTCAATGTCTTTCAGTAGCACTTTCTTTCTAATTAATAAAGAAATACAAAACTACCCGCAAATACTGTTTTTTGGCACGTATATGCTGACATATTTGTAGCTCGAAAAATTATCTTATTTACACTTTGGCAAATTAACGTATAATAAAATGTAAAGCCATATGACTTAGCTTACACATCAAGGAAGCCACAGTATGGTCAGATGCGATACAGTACAAGTAACGCCATTTCTTTTAAATACCTCATTTTCAAGTTATGCACCCAATATATTATATATAATTATTTGCAAAGCAAAATGTATTTAACGCCAAATTATATTTGTTGAATATTTATTTTTTCTCTGAGATTAAAAACTTGTAAAATATTAAGATAATAAGCCAATGATACAGAATTTAATATTTCAGTGTTTTATCTTTTTTATTTTATTGTTCATGCTAACCCTATTTAGAAAACATTTGAATAAGTTTCAAACAGTAGAGATAAAATATAAATTAAATTACTTAACGGCAAGCATAACTTATACATAATTTTATTTCGATTCTGTGTTTTGATTAAATTCGAAAAAAAAAGGTTTTTTTTTCTTATAAAAGTTCAGAAAATTTATTGTTTTTGTTCTAACTTCGAATATCTTCTCATTTTTTATTGTTTGGATACAAACACATCTCTTGCTATTGAGCCATTCTGTATGTAAGCAAGGGATTGGTACCGTTTAACCCTTTGACCCATACATTTTTGTAATGTATCATTTTGCACTAAAATTCGTATATGAGGTTTTTTTTGGTCGCTGAATACGAATCTGAAATCAGATTTTCAAAATTCAAAATGGCGGCCAATATGGCGGACCAAAATCCAATAAAATGAACTGTTTTCTATGAAACTTGGTATATAAGGGTTTTTTGACTCGCAAATCACGAATTTGACATTTTCAAAATTCAAGATGGCGGATCCAATATGGCGGATTAAAATAAAAAAAAAAAACTTATTTCTATGAAACTTGAATTTTGAAAATATGATGTCAGATTTGTATTCAGCGATTCAAAAAACCCCTTATATGACGTTTTGCCATAAAGTGATAAAAATAAAATCATTTCGAAAGTCTAACTTTTGATCCGCCATTTTTTATTTTGGAAATCTGACTTCTTATTCGTGTTCAGCGACCCCAAAAACCCTAGAGTATCAACTTTTATCGAAAATATTTCATTTTTCAATGAAAAAAACGAGTTTGAGTAAGGTGGGACTATTAATTTTAAAAACAAATATTTCAGAATATATTTCTCTATCCTTAGATTGACACCTGTTTGTAAAAGAGATAGACAAAAGACATAAAAAGTATAAGACCCAATTTTCGGGTCAGACTTAAAATGTTTCCACCTAATTTCGTTAATAATTCAGGACTATTCCTGAAAATAATAAAATATTATAATATTTCACCATTTCACAAAACAATGATGGTCTTGTTAGCCTTGATAAATCGAAACAGATATTTGTTTATTTGAAAGATTTTTACAGAAATATGTTTAATAAAAAGGTCTCTTTAACCAAACCTATTGACGGAAAATAGCGCTCTTGTAATTTTAAACATATATATCCGTAATTATGTACAACGACGATAAAGTTTTCTGCACATTTTTCACACTTAACTCTAAATAAATTAATTAAAATCCATTAGGAGTCCTGAAATTGGTTTTAGACTTCTTCGTTATTAATACTTTTACTTTTTAAGAATAATTTATAAACAAAGTATAATTTTGAATTATTCCATCAAGATTTTTGACTCAAGACTCCCTGGTGAAAAAAACGTAAATACTTTGAGTAGAAGCATTATGTACTAGTAAATGCTACAAATTATGTGAATAAACTTTTACTTGTTGGTATTTTCTGCGAAAATAAGTGTTTACTACCTACAGAAATAAATAATTGCTAAGCGAATATTGCTAAATATGTAAGGCAAACCAGTAAGGTACTGAATTTATTTTTAAAAATCGCTCACGGTACTTCTTTGCGATTACAAACTTACGAGACAACTGAAATAGCTGTAGCAGGTTCACTTGTTTAAATAATCCGTTATATTTTCCATAATTAATTGCATACTTTTTTTAATATTTTTTTAGGTACTAAACTTTATTTTGGAATGTAACATTGCTACTTGTCGAATTCGATATATAAATTTCTGATGATATTCGAATCTTTTAGGGGCCTCTGGTAGTTCAGTTGTTAGCGTGCTGTCCAACCGTCCCAGAGGCTGTGGGTTCGAATCCCACGAATAACCATGGTCTCCTGCGCTACGTGGTAACACAATGGGCCAAAATTGGCCTAAGTGTGCCTTTCTAGGCAGCCACAGCAACCTAACCTTCGAATCTTTCAGTGAACGCTGCCAACAATTTAAAGATCTATTTCAAATGCCAAAATATTAAAACACAAATAAAGTCTCTACATTTTAAAATCGTTACTTGGACCACAATACACAAAAACTGGAAAAATGTTATATATGCTATTTCCGAAAATATTATCCTTTCGTAATATTAAAAGCAATAAATAAGTTAAATTTAAAATTATTTGTGCACAAAACGTGTTTAAACTAAATTTTATGAATATTTTTTCTTCGTTCCAAAATTGTTATCAAATTTTTGTATTTTCAACTAATTTAAAGTGATACTCTTATACACAGAGTGCTCGAAAAATAGTGAAAACATTTTTATAATAAGAAAAAAATTTTAATTATTTAAAATATGGCGCTGAAAATAACCCCAGAAAAATCTACTTTTTGAAAATACATACCATACTACCGGGTCACCTTAAGAGACAAAACGTAAAGCTCTCGTTTTTTTGATATGGTCCCACAATTTATTCGGATTTTGTTTTCATCTGCTCCTATATTTTATGGTAATAAGTTCTTTTTTGTGCCTTTGCTCCGTTACGCTATTTATTTTTGGCTAATAGGAGCTTTTTAAGAAATTCCCATGTAAGATTTGTAGGCCCGTATGGAAAAATTTATAGTTGAAATATATTTTTAAAATATACGTAGTATATTCTTTTACAATTTTTGTATACGACAACTATAAAAAAAATATACACCGTGCCGAGAATAATGTTTCATACAATAAGCCCATTGTATGAAAAATTATTCTCAAATTCTTAAATTCTCAAATTCTCAATTTTCAAATATAAAAATTAAACGTTTTACGCAACTGGTCATTTTTTAATGTTATTTATTTATTAAAGATTTTCATGAAGAAAAAAACTTTTAACACAAAAATTATCCCAAATAGATAATTATCTATCAAAAATGAATGAGAACAATTTTACATACAAGTTGGTAAGTCCATATTTCTTGAGATTAATTTTACTTGTAGCGTTATCAAATTGGTTACAGCATGTTTACGCAGGTTGTTAGTACTCATTGTTATATAGTGTCGTGCTTATTAAAAAGATGCAAGTAGCGATTTAGTGCTATTTTCTTTGAAATGGTTAAAAGACAGAAACATGTAATTGTAACGTAATTGTAATTGTGGGAGGGGCTATTCGTATGGTGGGCACTGCGACCAAACGGTCTTTTGTATCAAGGCTCCGTTAGTGGAGTAGAGTAGATCCGCTACCCTAAGGAAAGCCAGAAGGCCACGCACAGTAGAATTACGGACCTCAGCTGAACTTAAAAACCCGAACATGTCCCACTTCTAATCTATGTCAAAGCCGGACAGTCACATAGAATGTGAGCTGTTGTTTCCTCGTCCTTTATACATATATAGTCGACATTCCGTCAGACCTATTTTATGAAGTTGAAGTCTGACTCCGTGATGACCAGATAAGTAACCCACCAGCAACCTTAGACCCGTTTTGCTGAGGACAGTGGTGTTTGTAAAGGAGTAGTGTGTAATAAGCTCATTAGCTTTTTGTAACCCTGGGGCATATTTCCAATATACAACTTGCTGACTTTTTGCCCATCCATCCATCACAATCTTGGCTGTAGACCAGCCACAGTAGGGTTCAGGGCCTTGGTACCTGGTGGTAATAGGTGATCCTTCTCTGGCCAGTTCCTCCGGGACTACATTTCCCTCAACACCAAAGTGCCCCGGTACCCAAACGAGTGTGACTTTGTTGGAAGCAGCAAGGCGTTGGAGACAGTCAAAGCACTCTTTGACGAGCCTAGAATGATAGCTCCACGAAGAGAGCGCCCTGTTTGCCGCTTGGCTATCAGAGAGTATATTGATTGTTGCGTCTTTAAGACCTTTGTTGAGACTCAGCTGGGCACTGGTTTGATGGCATTGACTTCTGCGTGGAAGACGCTGAACCACTTGCCCATTGCAATGGAGACCGTAGTATTGGGCCCAAAAACCCCAGCTCCAGTACCATTCTCTGATTTCAAGCCATCAGTGTACCAATTAAGGCTTTTCTGATCTAAATTAGGACTTTCGTCAATCCAGTTCGTTAGTTTAGGGATGGAGATCTTGAATCTTCTACCCAAGCACAATTCCTTGTTCATATAGTCTGATTTGACGCAGACGACCGAGCCTTGTATGGAGATTGGATCAAGATCCAAACGATACCATTTATTAAAAGGTTCAAGGACTGTCTTAGTAGGATTGATATTGAGGTCCTTACTGGCACACCAGTCAGTGACTATTCGAAGTGCAGACCTCAATATGCTAGTGACGGCAGAGTTAAATTTCCCCCTGACTATGATTGCTAGATCTCGCTCTTTTAGCATGACATCCACCAATAAACTGTGTGGAAATTTATACCCCTGTTCACAAGAGCCTTAGAGAGGAAATATAGGTTCGATTATTAGTGATTTATCATACGCGAAAAGAAAAACTTTGTAGACAATCGGACAAATGTTAAATTTAAATTTAAATCATGATACTAATCAGTGGATATACAATATATATTTTCTAGAAGGAAGAATTGAGCATAAATTTGGTGCCGGAAGAAAAAACAAAATTACGAGTTCGACGAGAAATTTTTAAAGCGTTAAATAAAATTAAATCCTAAATTAACAGCGGTTGAATTAAATGGAAAATTTAAGTCCTTTAGTGGAACAGTTATTACAAACTCAGCTATTCGCAAAAAACTAAATTCCAAGAACTATGTAGCTAGACGTAAACCTCTTCTAAATGCATTTAATATTAATAAGAGGCTAAAATTCGCAAAGGACTACATAAAAAAACAAGTAAGTTCTCGAAAATTTGTCTATTTGTGGATGAGAGTAAGTTCGACAATTTTGGAAACAATACAAGCAGCAAAAATTATGGGGAAAGAAGAGGCTCTAAACCCAAAGAATATAAGTTCAACGGTTAAGCACGTAAAAGATAATGTCATTGTGTGGGGTGCAATGGCATATCATAGAGTAGGCAATTTGGAATTTGTTGAAAGAAAAATGAATAATAAGGATTATATAAACATTTTGAAAAAAAATTTAATGGGATCTGTGGAGAAAAGCAAATGTGGGAGTGATTTTTCTTTTTACCAAAATAATGACCTGAATCATAAAGCTTACGATGCCAAATTGTGGTTGATTCATAATTGCCCTCATATGATTTAAACACCTCGCTAAAGTTTGGCTCTCCAAAAAGAATGGTGTAAAATTAATCCAAAAATAATCCAAAAGTTAGTAGAGTCTACACCAGCACGAATAACATACAAATTACTAGAAAAATGAATCAAATAAATTTTATAACATTGTGTTTTCTTGTATGCATAACTCGTCTCACAATTTTTAGATAAGAAATGAGTTAAATTCGCATTATGTTCTTTAATATTTAATTTATGAAGTTATTTGTTTGTTATATTTACTTTAGCTATAAAATAAAAAATATAAAATAAAATAAAATAAACAAAAACGGGTTTTCCTTTTCCATGAAAGCATTTCCTTAAAATTTGACTTTGTATAAAAAATTATTTTAATCACTGTATTTAGAATTCTTATATGACAATTTTGAGATATATATTATATTTATATTTGATTATATAAAATTAAAATACTTCCTAAAATTACATATTAAATTTACTTAACAAAAACATTTTAGATGTCTTTTTAATATATTTCGCACATACATATCCTAGACAGATAGAAATAATAATAATTTTCACTTAATATAATTCACATATAATCACCAAGAGTCAGTATATGAACACTTTTGTAAACCAATTCCTAAGTCGAATACACTTAACTTTCATAATAATAATATATATAATAAAATATATATGATAGAACAGCTGCAAAATCCATATATTGTCATACACTTGGATATATATTGGGATTATATTTTGACGTATAATTCCACGTATAATTTTTTCGTGCACGGGGAACTTCATAACTGAGCCAAATTTAACAAATGCCGTCGTACCAAGCGTTGGCTTTTCTATACTATACTAACTCAAACCTCAACCAAGGGTTAAAAATCTTTACTTGGTTTTTCAGTCCATGGTCAACTTGTAGCCAAGCTTGAAGTAGTGATTCCTTGATCCATTTTTTGGAATAGGAAAAAATCGAAGACGAGCTAAAACACGTCCAAGCAAAATAATTGCCAAAAATTAATTGAACATTCAAAATAGCCGAGCTTGTTAGCATAAGTGAGGGACATGAGTACCAACATAACGACACAAAAGAATCGAAAACCGAATATACGTAGGGGAGCGGGGGGCACGTTGTTACAATTTTTAGATAGTTGTTAATATAACAAAAGCTATCAAATAAATTATACATTTGATTACTTGTAATGTTAGTATGTCTATTTAGCTATTAAAATATGACTGAAAAATTATTAAAATTTATGTAATTTTTTCACAATGGAGAATTTAACTAAACAAGGAGATTGTAACATCTTACCCCGGAATTGGGGCTAGTTGTTACATCATCGGGGCACGATGTTACGGTAGATAAATAAACAAAATCATCAGTGATACATATTTTTTTATTAGTATTTAAAAACGATATAAACAATAGAGATCACTTTATACAGTCTTCTAACATTTATGAGTAATTATAATATCTATTATGGTAATTATTTAAGTTGGTTTTTGTAGAAAATCACTTTGGCAGGAACATTTTTAAATCTTATATAAAAACACAGACTTAGTCTGCAAATAACAACTTATAGTAATTAAATTATTCACTTTCACGTCTTAATTAGTTATTTTAATAAACTTTTGGCAAACTAAAATACTTTTGATTCTAACATTTTTAAGGTACTTATATTGTATATGTAACAACTTACCCCAAACAATTGTAACTACTTGCCCCATGGCACGTTTTTCAATATAAATTGAAGTCATTATTAATGGATATCGATAGTAGAATAAAACAATATTGTAAATTAAAGGTAGATATATTATGAACGTTCAAGGTTAAAAATTTTGACAAAATAAAAAATATAGTCATCAGGAATCAAAAATTTCGTAAAGGATTTTTTTACTTACTTGGTTGAAATCGGGACACACGCACACAACCTAGCAGCTCAGCGCTTGGCGGGTCACTGATTGTTTTTATCTAATGCACGATGTTATAAGAAAACAAATGAGTCCAATTATGCCCATCAAAGAGTTTAAAATCCCGGTAAAAAACGCGTGTAACTTCTTACCCCTGTAACAACGTGCCCCCCGCTCCCCTACATAGACCCCGGAAATTCAAAATTCGTGATACTTTTTGAACAGACCTCGTACTTCTTATTTTTCACTGTTATTATATTTTTTAGTAGTTGTTTTGGTATAACAGTTTTTAAAAGTTGTTAGTATATAAATTAATATTATACTTTTGAAATACTCATTAATTTAGTTTGGTGATCCTTTTAACTCATTAAATTTACGCCTTGCACTAAAACATTTCTAATATAAATAAAACTAAGTAAAAATTTTACTTTCTGCTTTGTACGCTAATTTAGAAAATAGCCTATTATAGACGCACAGATGAATAAGTGTTCTGATTTTCAAAAATTGCTATACTCGAAGTGCTCTTTTTTCCATTTTCGTCAAAATCGTTTAAGTTAAAGCACCCGTGGGCGAAATAAATTTTACCTAAAGTTCCCCTAATCAAAAGGTGTCCACATTTATATCGAGCATATTGCCTATTTAACTGGTTCAATATGTTTCCAACAATTAACCGGGTTCGCTGCCACGACAGAGATAGAAAACAAGCCCCCGAAAAGCATATGACAGTGAACCACCCTCGTTACAATAATCAAAATTTACTTTCGCTCCAATTAAATCCTTACCACCCGCACTGTTTAAAATGCGCTAAATTGACCAAATGTGTTGAAGCATTTTACCTAAAATTTCATATTAAATACCATGGGCTCGGCATTCAAGTCGTGACAAGTATTAAATTTCATAATTAGCTTTAATGCCCTCTCCCCTTGCAGAAAGTGAAATCCGGAACGCAGTCCGGCCAGCCCCCAATCCACCATCCTGCGCTGCATTAAATGCAATAAACAGTTCAATTGCATCGGAGAGAGCCCTTCAAATATACCCCCGGTGTGCCTGGGTTAAATGCATCCTTCGAGCGGGGGTGAATCCTCGTTTTTTAGGTTTTTTATGTTTTATATATAACCGAACCGGTGTCGGTGGTACTGTATTCAGATTTACAATATGCGGGAAGGGCAAAAAACACAACGTGGATACGTGAAAAAACATTTTAAAAAAATGTTGCAAAACATCAACAGATGCAGCCGCGGAAAAATGTCCTTCACCCAGAATTATTCCTTTTTATCGTATTTTTTCCCGAATTTTTTATTCATTTTAAAAAAAATCAAACTGAGGAGGAAATAAAAATTAACAAAAACTGGGAGAAATTGCCGACCAGCTGATCGGCAGGCCCACCGCCCGCGCCCGCCCGACTATATGGTTATTGGCATCATCCCGTGCGATGCATGTTCTCTCTACAGAGTGATAGCAATTTTTTTACTACCCCCTTTCCCTTAATTCCGTGTCATCCCGTCCTTGCATCCAGTCGCTTTATGTGTGCAGGTCCATGTGAAAATAATGCGGGAAATTTGCAGATAAAAATAATTGGGAAAAAAGTGGGAAAGCCCAACCAGGATCGATACGATGCCCAGTCACAACGCAACACAATCCGTTGCATAGTGGATGCGGGCGGAGCGCGGAACCATGCAGTGTTAAAATCAAGGATTGGGGCGCCGCTGCAGTAAATGGAAGGCGTCGGAGGGACCAACAACAATGCGCGAATAATGTTTAATTATTTTTTTCGCTATAAACAGGGCTCTGCTATGTCATCGGCACACAACAGAAGGGTCAGATGGATTTCATTAGTGTCATTGGTCCAGCGGCGATTATGCATTGATTTTAAGGTATCCGAACTCTTTTGAAGGACTCGAACCTTGGTCCTTGAATTGAAGTGATTTTGAAAAAAAAAAATGCAATTGATTGCACATGTTCGTCTAATTGATCTGAAACCGTCCACCTCCCCAGAGAGAACCAAGCTACATACATGCCGTGGTGAAAGACACCAGTCAATCAATAATCAACAAATTAATGGCTTTTGACCTCACATATGAAAATGAGATGAATCTTCAGTTGAACAAGGTTCCCAGCAGCATCATCCGAGATGGCAGACTATCAAATAGTTTGTCGAAATCGGTTCGATGAGAGCATCGCAAATTTACGTGATGCAACAGATGGCCGCCGGCCCAAACTACAAGATATCTGCAAAATCCTGTTAATTGAACCAGTAGATGTTGATTAATCTCGGACAATTATGCAGCAAGGACATGGCCTGCTCGAAGGAAGCAATATAGAGAAAGTGTCAGGCGCTTCCGGGGGGATGACCTTGCAGAAGTAATTAAATTGTATTACCCCAATATCAATTTGAAAATGTCATCTTCTATGGAATTGCAAATTTTAGCAGACCAACTGATTTTAGGTAAACTTACACTTTCCTAAGTGTGCTTAAATATTTTTAAAGATATTTTTAAATTATGGTATATCGCCATTTCTTGATTGAGTATTCGTTCATTTGTATAGTGTCGTAACCATTGAGATAATTTTATTTATAATTAAAAAAGTATATTAAACAATAAAATATGTAGTAGTTGGATCAATATGAATCATTAGAAACGGTATCTCAGTCCAACAAGTTTTTTTCTGTTTCAAGAAAATCATATGACTTACATATAGATAGAATTTTTCCGCAGGCTATGAATTCGGAAATAAAAGTGTTCATATGTAAGTTCTTTTTTATACGTAAATTAGGGTTGAAAAGTAGAAAAACCTGTTATGATTATCATTCAGATACACAAAATAGATTTAAAGGATCAGAACAGAATTAATTGATGACTTTAATCTTATTTGATCTTACAGATTCCCGAAATAGTTTCGAAAAATCAAAATGTATTTTACTGGTATTTCCTAGTTATAATTTAAACTTTAACGTCTCCTGTAGATATATACAACATCCTTTTTTTCAATAAGGACATAACAATTTTGTATTTGTATAAAACACTGAATAATTGAGATATTTGGCTGAAATTTATTCCAGGTGCACACATGTTACATTTAACTATAGAATTTGATCTCGTTCATATGACCACTGCGTGTACGTTTGCAGCGATCGATTTTCCACCACTCTTTCATATTGGCTAGAAAGTTGACAATTTCATATTGGCTTGTTGGCATAACCAACCATTTAACGTAACACTATCAAAAGAAATCCAGTGGTGTTATCACACCACACGGTCACATTTTATGGTTGTAATGAAGTTTCTTGAAGCATGTGTGGACTTCTTGCTGTCTAATAACGCATATTTAAAATTCCTAAAAGGAGCCGATATCTATAGAAAATCTAATGGTACCATTATAATGAAATTAAACGGCACAATGAAATAACTATAGAATATTCCAAGAATACTATGTAAGTTATCTAAAAAATCCAATGTAATCAGAGCATAAAAAAATCTTCTAAATAAATAAAGCCCATATTTTGCTTATTGACAAATCCATTAAGCCAAAAATGAGCTTCGTCGCTGAAGATGATTTTTCGATGAAAGGATATCCTTTAAATTTTAGCAGAACCGAATCGGAGAAGTTTCGGCGCTTCAAATGATCATGAGGCTTCAGTTCTTGAGTTAATTTGATCTTGTGAGGGTGTAAGCCAAGATATTTGTGCAAAATTCGCCAATATGTGGTTTAAGAGATTCCACAATTCCTGTGAATAGCGTGGAATCGCCTGATTTGGCTCATTTTGAACTGAAGCACTTTTGGCTGCAATATTTACCGCATTTTTTTCCGTGCGTTTTCTCACTGACACAGGAACATCCAATAGTGAATATTCCAACTGGAATTTATCCCTTATAGCACACACAGCCTGTCTGGTGGGACAATTATTACGACCGAAATTTGGAGTAAGCGCTCTTAAAGTTGCGACTACGGACTCAGAATTGCAGAAGTAATTTTTATTTTTATTTTTCATCATGATAAAAATGTTAACCTTAACTAACGTTTTAACGTTGTTAAATCATAAGAAACCTTCAAGGGCCTGTTCGTATTAAAATACAAAATTGTTATGTTCCCATGGGAAAACCTTTTACCTACATATTTTCATAAGTACGAGTACCTACATTTGGTATTATTAGAATTTTTTTTTCATTATTATACAAATTTATAACAATATTACCTTGATTATTAAAGAATAAGTAAAATTTATGTTAAACAAGATTAATAAACTAATAAATAAAATTACTTTGTATTAATTATAATTTTTACGAAATAGTATTTTGTGTGAGAGTTTTTGGACTATATTCGATTTTATTTAAAGTCCTATGCTAGAACCTTCCGAATAAAATTAGAGCTAATATTCCACTCTAAAATCGGGACATCGAGAAGTTAACAAATTCGAATTACCTTCTGAACTCTTCCAAAGTGGACATATCTCGTCGGGATTAAAATTTGATTTAATTAATATAAAGTAGCTTTATTATCAATTATTATTTGCTTATTCAAGCTTTTAATAGAGCCAGGTTTAAAATAAAATTAAAATAAAATTCATTCGGCTTCTCACTTTTCTTAACGGATTTCGTACTCGTAACTATATCTCTTTTCTAAATTTCAAGAAACAAATAATTCGTCTGCGTTTAAGCACTAACCGGTTCAATTAAGGTTAGGAAATTTAAATTGAAGTTGTACAATTGAAATTTATATGCATTTATATTTTATTCGCTTTTATTATTTATATATTCTTAATATATATATATAAGAAAAATCATTTTGCTATTCATAAGTACTTGAAGCTTGGCAAAAGTATAAAATCTAGGATTTAAAACATATTTCAACTTGAATCCATCAAGTCTATCAACATAATGTAAAACACTATTTTAACCCATTAATGCTCAAAAGTAAATTTTTGCGTGATCATGTTTAAATAGTGTTGAGCACCTGCACAAAAAAATTACCTCAAACCTGAAGGGACTTTGTGTTTTTGAAGGTGATCTTCCACATGATGCCGAAAGAAATTGGCAAAAAAGATCATTTAACCAACCAAACTGGGCATTTATGTTGAAGAACACTAAAATTTTGACCTAAAATATTATAAGAATTTGTTAAAGTAATAAACAATAAGTAATGAGGATTCAAAGAAATACATTTACAAAGATTAGCAACTATTTTATTTACAAATTGACATGTGAAAGCAGCCAATGAGAAAAAAGACAATAAATATAACATATAACGTATCTGAATGCAAAATTTAATGATTGTGAAAAACCTTACTAAGTCTTAGAACTATTTGGAACTATACCTAATTATTGCACAATTATTGACAATAGATTTGAGATTAATTTTTGTGAATAATTGTACTTTGTATAAGCGAATTAGGGAGATTACAAACTTTGACAGAAATAAGACAAATATTGGCTTTATCGTGTAACTGTTACAATAATGGACAATATGTTCAAACTTAAAGTATCTACGATTCGTAGTCGAATTTTCAACGCATTCCTCAAATTTAGACTGAAATGGATAATCGTTGAATCATAATTATGTAGATCAGAAAAAATTTATTTCTACAGAGCGGACTTTCATAAAAATTGTGTTGAAAATGTTGTTACAACACCGTAGACAGTTAAAGTTTGAACATTTTATGCACTACTGCAATCGGATTTATGCATGCGTCTTACACACATGATCTTTAAAAAAAAATATAAAGATTAAAAATAAGTCAAAATTTCTTCGTGCTTAAAAAATGTTCACTTTAGCTAATTAAATGAATTTTCCATTTTTGCAGTTCCAGAAAGAAGAAAATCCTCATAAACATATGGTACAGCAGGTTAAACTAATTCTTTGTGCAAGTACATTGCTTAAATATGGTCACGAAATAATTTACTTTTGGGTGCTAATGGGTAAAATTTTAAGGTTTAAGGTAGATCAGAGGGTAAAATCAGAGCAGGGCCGAAGCTTAAATGAAGAAATGAAATAACCCTTTTAAATTTTTAAATAACATTAAACTCTATTGTATTGTGTTTTATTTATAAAACGACAAACAAAAAAAATTAAATAATTGTTAATAACTTCCAATTGCCCATTTTCAAAAAAGTTCAACAAATAACCATCAATTGTTTTCTGTTTAACTTCTTTCGTGGCCTAAAACAAAATTTTTCATACACAAAAAGCTGTACGAGACGCCGGATTACTGGAAGGGTTGGATTAGTGGGAGTCTATTGTAATTAAAATAAATTATAAAGAAAATATAAAATACACAATTACTCACAATAGAAAAATATTACAAAATCTAAAGTTTTGATCTGGGAGTTTAGGTTTTAAAATAAATGTATCTAACAATGATTTTATTATAAATATATAAATTACCGGGATGCAATGTACTTATAATAAAACTAACGATATTAAAAGCTGTGATCTCTCCATTCTAATATAAGGACATAAGTTAAATTAAGAAATGTTGATAAATGGAATATTATGCTCCAAAAATACCTACAATATTAGGATAATTAGGGGCCTCTGATAGTTCAGTTGTTAGCGCGCTGTCCTACCGTCCCAGAGGCTGTGGGTTCGAATCCCACGAATAACCATGGTCTCCTGCGCTACGTGGTAACACAATGGGCCAAAATTGGCCTAAGTGTGCCTCTCTAGGCAGCCACAGCAACCTAACCTAACCTAGGATAATTAAGTATATACACATATTTAATAAATTTCATAAATTTCAAAAAAGTTCCACTGTTATGTTAAAAAAAGTTCCATTCTAAAGGAATGATAAAAAGATTGAAAGCACGCTTATTAAATAAAATATTTTGGCTCTTTCTGAAATGCCACCTAAAATGAAATTAAAACCAAAAGTTACATCCGGATTAAATTACCGAATTTTACCACTGCATGCCCTTAAACTATCAAAAACTTGTAATAATCGAAAAACCAGTGCTGTTTCATTGTTTAGGAAATAATTTTATAAAAGTAATATTATTATTTCATTCAGCGTTATAATTAATATGCTGACGGAAAAGCTCAGGGAAACATAAATTGAGCCTGGAGGTTTGTTGCCCGCGGTACAGTTCTGCAGCACCACTAAGTAAATTCTGTGAAAAGTTTTTCCACCTCGGAAAATTGTTGTACAACTACGGTAGAATTGTGCAGAATAGAACTTTTGCAATATGTGAATAAAAACAAATTTGCACTCTATGTGAAAACTTAAAATTAGTTTGGGGCAGGATATTGGTGGCAGGGAAAGACCCCATGTTAAAGTCCTTCCTGAATAGATTCAGCAGACCTTCTAGAGCCCATTAAGTCGAGAAAATTAAGCGGCTTCTAGGGTCCTCTGGATCTAGGAATGTATACACATATATGTATGTGTAAAGCAAGGGGGAAGTAGAAGTGCAAAAGTAATTCATTTTCCCGATTTACCTCCTCTATGTGCCTGCAGGAACTACAGTATGCTCACTGATTCCCTGATTCTGCAGCGAATGCAAATTAATATTTTAACAGTTTCAGAAAGTTTCTATAGAAAAGTTTCTCGCCATGTCTGAACTTTCCTGAACGCACCCGTCTGGTTAGGAGTTGCCTAAGGGGCGGGGCAACAGGAACCTCAATTGAAATTTCTATTTTATTAGTTTTCGCATAAATGATGGGAACGGTCATCCCAGTAATTGTTCTTCACTTTTTGGAAAATTTCGTTAACGTAGAAAACACGACAAACATGGCCGCTGCATAAAACTAGAGCAAAAGTTTGAGAGTTTCCTGGGATAGTAGTTTTCTAGAGTTTTCCGTTTGAGTTCCACAGCCAGTGCACTACCCTTAAAAAAGTTTTTAAATATAATTCTGGTGCCAGCAGTGGGATGCATGAGATCGTAGAAATTTTATTTGTTGAAAAAGCCAAAACATGACGCTCGCGGCGGACTGGAGAACATGCATGTGGAAAGTACTTTGTTTGCCAGAAAACGCGAATTTTTTTTAGGGTTTCTATTTTCTATTTTATTTTTTAGTTTTTAGCAAATTTCCCGGATAGCTTCATACTCCGATGGGCGCACCATCGAGCGCTGCATGTGTCGTAGATTTGTTGATTACTGAACTCCCCCTCCCCCGGTAACATAGTTACCTACGTCCCTATGTAGCTCAGGCGTCAGTATAAATTAGTTCATATAATTTGAAAGTTTTGTGGGTGGAAATATGCGAACTCGTGGGACTCGCAGCCATCGAGGGTACCATCGGACCAAACACTATCCCCACTCCTCTCTCTATGCAACTTCATTCCGTAAAAGCGCTGCGATGTAGCTGGGAATGAGAAACTACTCTACGCAGGTGGTGGTGGGAAAAAAAACTTTAATTATTTTCAATATACCTGTTTACACTCGGAGAGGTAATTAGTCATTTTGCAGGCACTAGAGCCGCAAATGCACCGTTTAATATTCAAGTCCTATGCGGCCTTAGCTGGAATGGGGTTCGGTGGTTGCGGTATCAGAGCACCCCTGGGTAGCTCGGGTGGCCCGGGAAAAACACAAAAAAGGCCAACACTGGAATAGCGTAAAAACGCTACAGACGAGGCGAAGAGCCCTAATGAAGGTGACCAGTGGCCAGCGGCTGATTGCTCCCGGGCTTACTGGATTAGGTTTAATATTTTACACTGGTCAAACTCAATCGGTGCGGCAGTGACGACGACGATGATTGCGAGACGGGTCGCGTCCGGCGCTTCCTTTTGGGATGTTTGTTGGCCGGAAAAAAGACTTTTAATTAAGAGATGTGTTTATTCTGGTTGGGCTTTTAGCAAACGCAAACGTTAGAAATGGTGATTTTATTTGCGGCACTCCCCTGTGAAGATTTTTCTTGTTTTATTTTTTTATTCTACCCACTTTCTACACAGAGCTGCCTTCTACGGTTCCTGACTGCCTAGAGGTGGACACAGGACAACTTTTAAGTCGAAACCTTCTGCTAGTTACTCTTGAGGTTTAATTCACTTGTCCTAAGCAAATAATAATTAAATTCACTCGCTACTCTTCTTTGTACTGTGTTTTCAAACTTAGGACCCAAATTGAATAAAAAACATTAACAAATTTTCTTTTAGACCACGAAAAGTTGATTGCTACTCTAACATTTGCCTTTTACGGATTTCGCGTAATTGCTGATTATTTATTTGCTACTAATTTTGGGCAATGTTTGAGCACACTATGGGAAAATTTATGACTCTTTGAAGGTAGCAGTAATCATCTAATTATTTAGTCCTCGCCATATTTGACGAATGCCTATTTGCAAAATGAAAAGCCACCAGAGTGCTTGTCTAAGTCATGTTTTTCCAATTTTTACTGATGCTAAATGGAATTCTAATGAACCTTTAGAAAGCAATTAATGGTTCTTTTACTTAAGCAAATATGCGTTATTTTTAACATAAAAAGTGTTAATTGAAAAATCTTTAATTTTTTTTAAACTTTATAAACTCAAATTTCTTTTACAATTGGGAACAAACTCTGGCCTTAGTTTTAATATGTAGAAGAGGTTATTTTCCTCCATTAGATTCGAAGGAAAACAATCAAAGTTAATAGAATCTCGGAAATATTAAAAATTCATTTATTAATAGAGTAGATACCTTCAGCTGCTGAATGCTTGTTCACGTTTTCATTTTCCTCCATTTCTTTTATATTTTAAAAGTTTGATCAATATTGTCGTTGTTTTTCATGGTTTAGCAAAAGGGACGTTGTGAAAACCGAGCTTTATTCTTTATGTACCTCAAGATTTAGTTAACCAGTCAGCTATGTTGACCCCTTTTCAAAATGTGCACCCAAAAGTATCGTACAAATGAAGCAATGGCCATTTTGTTCGCACTGGGAACATTTCTTCTTCGTCTTGTCTTTCAGAGATGTAAAATATCTTAAAATTTACGAATATATTTTATATTTCACGCACATTCCAATTTAAATAGCGATGCAAACTACTTTTTACGCACGACGAGTATAATTGTCATAACACAAAATATTGCCATTTATCCATGACGAATATTAATCATATCATCATATCGTCAAAAACAGTTAAGTGGTTGAACAAAACATCCATCACAGGGGTAGTGATATTGCAAGTACTGAGAAAGTAATTTTAACAAAAACCGTAATTAAAATTCAGTTCAATATTTTTTGTTTCATATAAAACATTGAATTTTTTATACCTACTAAATTGCATATTTCTGTCTATAGTATATCCTGACTAGAATTTAGGGGAGCATAGACTACAGTAAGCGAAATAAACTTAAAGGCAACTAAAAATTATACTCAATTAAAGGGTGGTCCATCTAGTGTTTGGAATTTGAACTACCGGTAAATTGAAGTTTACTTGATTATATATCATTCTCGACTTGACAGAAATTTAGTTTAAGGTTTGACATTTACGAAATGGGACGGTATTCGCTTGAAGAAAGTTGGGTAATATTAAAAAATTTCCAAAGTTGTGTCTTCTACTCAAACTGTGAGAAATTTGAAAAAAACATTGACAAAAAAAGGCGAGCTCGTGAAATTGGAATGTTGACGGATAAATCAACCCGTATACGTACTCGTCCGGTGCGTTCAATAGGAAACATTGCTGCTTTTGCTCAAAGTGTGCGTGAGCAACCATCAACATCAACTCGTCATCGTTCTCAACAATTGGACATTGCACGCACTTCTTTGATGTGAATTTTGCGTAAAGACCTTGCCATGAAGTTATAAAGTTCAATTGGTACAGCCGGTTGACCATCCGAACCGTCTACGGTTCGTAAATTGGTCGGAAGTTCGTTTGACCGAAAATGGTGAATTTGACAGAAAAATCATCTTTTCGGACGGGTTCTCATTTCCACCTCGGTGGTTATGTTAATAAGCAAAACTGTCAGCGTTGGACTATTATCTTTGGAGAGCGGTGAAAGATAAATTTTACGCCAACAAACCAGAAGCAATTCAAGAGCTCAAGTACGAGATTCAAGTTGCTTTCGCTGACATAAGGCCCGAAACAATCGAAAATGTACTCAAAAATTGAGTGGACCGAATGGGACACTGCCAAGTCAGCCTTGGTGGTAATTTGACCAAAATTGTTTTTCACAAATAAATTACATAAAACAACCTTTCAAATAAATGTTCAATCATTGAAAAATATTGAGCCGTTTGTTTTTTATAACAAAAATAAATTCCAATTTTTAAATGGACCCACCCAGTATATTACTTTATTAACACTTTTATCTATACATAACTATGAAAAGGTACTTCATAGTTCAAATATAAAGCTTAATTATTATGTGCTAACATTTTTATTTTTACTCTTTAATACCTTATATTTCCCTCCTAGTTTTTTATGACTTAAAAATCTTATTTGACATTGAATTTACAAGTTTCTTTAAGGTATCTGATGGAATTTCACTCCAAGTTTTTAGAATGCCAGGTTTTAGTTTTAAAACTCTCCTATATTACTTCCCATCAGCATATACTTTTCGAACTAATATGCCCCATAGGGTCTCGATAGGGTTAAAATTAGGACTACGGGAAGGTTATTTCAAAACTTCAACATTTACGGCTTCTAAATACTCTTTCACGACTTTGGCAGTATAAGCAGCTGCGTTTTCATGTTGAGAAATAAAGTTTGAACCCGTAGCTTTTTCAGAATGTTCACCGAAAACTATTTGACGAAGTTCTATGTATAAATCTCGTTCAACCTGAACATAATCCACATCAAAGGAGCCGTGGCATATATCATGACAAAAATAACCCAAACCATTACAGAGCCATCGCCAAAATTCCGGCTAATTTTTATTTCTTTGGCGCCTGTTATATTATGCCAATAGTATATCAGCCGTCCGAACAATCTAAATTAAATTTGTTTTAATCACTTAAGGAAAGAGTTTGCCACTTTTTGGACCAGGACATGCAATTTTTTGCAAAATTTAGTCTAGTCTCTTTGTGTTTTTTAGTTAAATATGGTTTTTTAAGCTTTTCCATGTATACTAAAATAGGACATGACTTTAGTATTTGTTGAACCCTTCGTTAGTAGGGCAGCCCTAACTACTTGAGCTTTCTATTCTAATAGCAATTTGTCTATTGAAATTGCGGCCTGCGCAGCTTTAGTTACGCAATTTTTTACGCATTGTAGTAAAGTAATAAAATCACTTGATAACAATACATAAATTTCTCAAAAAACAAAGCATTCACATAATAACGACAGTTTAGGAACAATAATCTACAAATATGAGTACTTTTAGAATAATTTTCCACAACACTGTAATTATACAATGCCTTTAAATTAATTTCGCCTGAAAATGTAAGTTATAGATAGCAGATCTAAACAATTTCGATCTTATTCATTGTTAAATAATAAACATTTACAAGTAACAAAAGTTGAGGCTTATTTCGCTCACTGTATGTAGTGTTTGGTCCTCATGTAGCAAATGAGGGGTATACCACAAGGGAACCACCCAAAAAGAGAAATCAGAGATACCACAATAAAGAAAGCCTTATGAGTTTTTGCAGGAGTTCTTATGAAGCGAATCTAACATATATTTATATGACGTCAAAAAGATATGGATAAATCCATTGACTGCCTTATTAGGGTTCCACCAGGTAAGTATCAAAAGTACTACTCTTTGACAAACTTGCAATTATCTGTTAGTTTTTTATAATTAATGTAGAAATAATATAGCACAAATCATCTAAATACAAGATGACTTGAGACGTTTTTTCTTATCTTTTGTCAACCTTGGTCCCATTAACTCACCGGCCTTGCAGATTTTGCTGCTTTATCTAATGGGAAAATTTTACCCAGGCAGTTTTAAAAATTGCGTATGACTTGTATAGAGAATGTCACATCTTGTACTTAGATGATCTTTGGCCTCATAGGGACCCTGACTGAGCTGAAACGAAAAATCTGAAGAGAAAGTATTTATACAAATATGTAACTTATATGTTGATGGCTACCGTTTCAACTAAAATAAAAAAATGGCCCATTTTGAAGTTTAAATTAACCTATTGCAATTTTCTGTTTCAATTGAAAAGCTGTGATTGATATTAATGAATAATTGAACTTGATATTAGTTCAGACAAAAATTATGGGTATTATGTGCAAAAATACTGTTTCGAGAAAAGCACGATTATTCCAATTAGTGAGTGAAAGGCTTTACTTAAATTGCATTAGATATTACTTTTTAACTAACGTGAATTTGTAAAAATCTTTTAACACAGCTATTCTACAAATTTAATATTTCCTTAACTAAATTAATTTTCTCTGTCTCAAAAATGAAATGTGTGAAACGTGTAGGACATTTATGATCTCACCAGGTTTACGGACGGTTAACCATTTTTGCACACTAAAAAATATTTATTGAAAATTGCTACAATAATTGTAAGCTATATAATTATGAAGTTTGCAATTTTTAAGAAATGTGCAGCTAAAAATATATCATAGAAATATGACCGATATTGCACAATTCGCGTAATTAACAACAAAATGTAAGTATCAAATTGCACGGCTAATGTAATAAATGTAATAAACCGCAATGTAAGTATGACACATTTTGAGCATAACAAAATACACAGAATTTGTTTAAAATCTGCATATTTTCATACCAACGGCGGCATTTAAATAAAAGAAATAGGCAACATTTGCAATTCTGTGCATATTGATAAATACGAATATGATTTTTTTTTTTTGTAATTGGTCATTATAGAAGTCCTTTTATCTCAAAATATAAGCTGTAGAAAAAATAAAAACCCCATTTTGGATAAGCGATTTGAAAAGTTATTTATTTAATTCAGTAGTATTGATGTATATCAGCATTATAATAATTGTCAATAAATTTTGGAAATGCGTAATACTTTTGAGAATGCAAGATTGAATCCGCCGTATCGAAAATATAATATTTTATCATAAATCATTAGTAAATCGAATTCTCAGTTTCTGAAAGAGCATATTCAAAAATACCAAGAATAATCGTTTCAATTATGAGAATGATACTGAAAGTATGTGGAACAATTAAAATTGGTCTTCAATGGGTTAATAAAAAAAATAAGAACAATAAATATAGAAAGACAACAGAAGAATGGCTCAAGTTCAGTATATAAATGAGAAAAATTAAATTTTATGTATATTGCAGAAAGGCGCCACCAATTTCACACAGACTGAGTAAATCGTACGAAGTTTTAGGTAAAATCTGATGTATAATTACACTTGCCATGCATTTTTACGTATTTAATTATGAATTATGTAGAATGCAAATTCTGTAATAAATAAACAGAAAATAACTCGATACTATAATCAATGTACCTGACCAAAAACATTTGATTCAATCATAAACAAGGTGTTTTTTAGTGGGCATGCCAAAATGAGTGGGTTGAAAGATCTGACCTAAACAAACAAAAAACAGGGTCAAACATTAATTCCAATTTTCTCCAGTGTTCGTATCACTATTTTATTTTTATCCTTTGGTCAACTAAACGCAGCGATGATCAACTAACGTTAAAAGTCGACTATACTAATGTCCTTTCCAAAGATGTCAACAATTTTGAACTACCACCACCCACTGCAGGTACACTCACTTCCGAAAGTGTAAAAAATGTTTCTTCTTTTCTTAAAATTCAATTTTTCCTCACATTTTGTTCGAAATTCATGTAACTAATATAGCTATTTATTATTTTTATCGCATTGTCCATTTGATTACCTTTCCAACAAGGTGCAGCATATCCAAATAGAGAAATATTGTAATATGAACATTTATTTGTGGAAAACTTTTCTTGGTAAATTAAAAAAATTGAATTTTAAAGAAATTTCCTTCTAAGTCCCTATTTAAGGTGTATTGTAGCCAGCCTCTCCCATATTTTCGTTGCTGCAGTCCCAATTCTGCTAATTAATTCCTCTCTGGTATTAACATATTAATATATATATATATATATATATATGAGCCGTTTATTTTAAAAGTAGCGATTTTGCTATATTATTTTCAAGCAAAATTTACCTTATGACATTTTGGACTTACGCCACTTTCAAAATAAATGGCTCATATATGGTTCAATGATTATATATATCTGACAATATATAATTGATCTAATAAGATCCAGAAAAATCTGATTATATCTTACTATTACTACCAGTATACGAGTATAATACCTTGTTACGGGGTAGTGATAAATGACTCTGTTAGTGATGCTCAAACGAATCTGGTATACTTGTTGTAACAAAATTACACAAAGTAACTTTTATAAGTGCAGTCGATTAAAAATATGTTACTTAAAATAAAAAAATAAAGATTTTAAGTAGGCAACACAATGTATATTAGAAACCTTATATTTTACTTATTAAGGGTCCCTGAAAGGTTTTAAAACTATTGAATTGAAATAAAAAAGAACAAATGTTGGGTCTATGATATGTTGTATAATAATTATAAAAGCTTTTAATTCAATCGAATTTATAAAAAAAACCATACCTTCTTAAGCCCCCTGTTCGATTTCTCAAACAACATTTTTGCAATTTCTTTTACAAAACTTTATCATTTTTGGTATCCTAACGAACAGACATGATTTTTATTTATTCGTCAATTTCAGAATAAATAAATATTTTATTAGAAATACCGTAAGATGACGTAAATTCAAAATCAGTCTATTATTCTCAATATTTTTTTTCCTATAATTTTAAATAATTATATATAATTTTTCTTTTAGCTAAAAATTTTTAAATTACATTCCAAAAACAGAAGAACCGGACTATTTAACTTGGCTAAATGAATTAGAAATTCTGAAAATATTTCCTTAATAAAGGTGGTGCCATAAAACGAAGCAATTTCAGCGTCGAGATGTCTTAAAAGCATGTTCCTCAGGGACATGGATTTACAACGACGCGAAAATATTTCAACGCTTAACGACGTTAAAAATTAAAAGGGAAAAATGGGCGAAAAGCAGCGGAACAGTGAAGTGAAATAAACAAGAAAAATGATATTTACGAGAGAAATAGTGACCAGTAATTAAACACAGAAGCATCCCTGGCGGATCCAATCTGCAAAGGATCTGCGAGTCTTGGAATCGGTGCGGCTGGGACTGGGGGACGGAAGAAAAACAACGACGGTAGAAACGAAGCTGAAAACTGGAACTCATGGGGATCCCAGTGTCCAGGAATATTACACCGGCCAGGGGACATTCATCTTGATTATACGTCTCGTTAAATACGAAAAGGAAAAGTTTCTTTTCTCTAGGAATGACAAAAAGAACGGGAAAAACAAGGAACAGTAGCCAGGGACAGCGAAAAAAAAAATATGATTCAGCATTTGCTGTATTTTCCTTTCTCCCGTGACTCCGAACCGAAAGAAAAAAACGTCCCTTCAGGAACGACTGTGGAAAAGCAGCGCCCCATGAGCAGATTTTACCCCCATAGTCCCCCCCCCCCCCCACCTTCCTGACTGTTCTGTTCTTTTCTGATACTGAACCCAGAGTCATCGAGGGGGTGGCGATTTCCCGGTCCGACTAGCGCAGAAATTCGGGCGAAAAACTTTGTCTCCAGGCGGCGATAACTTTCCTTAATGTTTGAGAATATTTTCGGGAGTGAATAGTTTCCCAGGAAGAGGCCGGGACAGTCGGGGGCACCAGCTCGAGTATCATTGGTTCCTTTTTCTTACCTTATTTTAAACTCCGCCCATTTTCGTTGGTTTTTCAGACAAAAAATTTGCCTAACTGGACCTTGGTAAGGGTCTTAACCAATAAGGACTCTCGCAGCTGAAGAAATAACGGTACCGCTTTCTTATCCTCGTTCGGATGAAGCCGAACTTTTAGGGATGATTTTGTGTCTTTTTCGCCCGCAACCATTGTAAATGTCACACGGCACAGATTACATGAAGGGTCGGAGGGCATGCAATATTTTTAAGGGTTAAATGTCCGGCAGGGGGTGGGAATGCGTTCTAAATGGATCTTTGTCATCTCTTAGTCTTCCTGGTAATAGCGAATAAGGGATGCTTTCGGACGATTCAGAAACTTTTTTTTCACTTCTTTCTTTTTCATAAAAAAGTTTTAGTATTTTATTTTTTATTTTTTGTTTTAACATCAAAGCCGTCTCTGTACATTATTTAATGTTAAAAGACAATATCCGTTTTAATTTTAATGTTGTTTCGTTAACAGACATTCATTTTAGCGTTAACAGACATTCATTTTAGCATTAATAATAATAAATGATTCCCAATTATGAGGGTTTAAAATTTTAAAGGTGGCATTTAATTTTGAGGGAAGGACAAAGTAATTGTTAGAACTTTGTCATGTTTCGTAAGTGCCATCAATATTAAATTTCTTTAATCATAGAAAGCTTTTAAAAATAATTTTATGAATTTGAGGCAAACTGATTATGAAATAAATTTTCATTCTTAAAATTTTTAATTATAAATTAAATTTCATTGCAATTAAACTTCCATTAACGTCTCAAAAAGATCAAAAATATGTATATGCACGAAAAAACAATAGTATATTGATTTAGTAATTCTTAACAAAATTTTTGATGAAGGTTTTTAAGTCCTCAACGAATCTTGGAATAGGCCTTTTAATATTGATATAAATGCCTTAATTATAATATATGCTTTCATTGCAGTACTACCCAAATGCAAAATAGTTGGTCTAGTGACAAATTTTAACAGTCTATTTTATAACTAAGGATATATTTTTCAAATAACTATTTATTAAATAAAATTTATTCTTGTTTTATAATCTCTGGAAGTCATCCTCTTAAATTATTTCAAAACAAATAAAATTCACGTCGCAAATTTATTGAGTAGCCATGCAAAACAGTTGGTCTACCCTGGATTGAGTGCAGAATAGTTGGTCTACTCTGAAATTTTGATGTAATGCTAATTAAGTTTGTGCTTGCAAATTTAATGGAATTATTCTATATGTAGTTACACTCATTTCTTTAGTCTCTCATAGCCAGATTAGTCATTTAGTTTGTGATAATGCCACGTGGTAAACCAATTTCACCCGATCTTCGGGAAGTAATTATTAATTCATTTAAAAATGGAAATTCTTCGTATAAAATCGCTAAAAACTTAGGAGTACCCCGTTCGTTGATTCAAAACATAATTAATTTATACAAAAGAGGAGGAAACGTTGATTTGACGAAGAAAACAGGAAGGCCGTGCATAGCTAGTTTAAGGGACAGGAGAAATTTAAAAACAATAATCAAAGAAAACCGTCGTGCTAACTCTGCTGCTATAACCGTTAAGTGGAGAAAAACTCTTAAAAGAGACATTTCAGTAAATACGTACAGGAGAGAAATCAAAAGATTAGGATACAATTTTTATAAAGTCAGTTAAGACGAATCCATGAAAGAAGTTATAGAACTGTAGTGCTTGCGTTTTCAAACAGGCAAAGGAAAAACCACATCTTACCGTAAAGTAAACGAAAAAACGTTTAGAGTGGGCCAAGTCACACAAAGATTGGACTCCCAGGCAATGGAAATCTGTTATATAGAGCGATGAATCGAAATTGTTCGCGTGTGTTGGAGATAATGGGAAAATAGTTATTCGCACTTCGGATGAGCAATTTAATAAAGACTGCTTGAAAAGAACTGTAAAATTCCCGGCATCAATAATGCTATGGTGATGTATGTCTAGTCAAGGCATAGGTCAACTATGCATTGTAAATGGTACAATAAATGCGGCAAAATATCAAAATATACTAGAAAACGAACTCCTTCCTTCTATTAAAAAACTGAGTCCGCTGAAGGAGAATATATTTTCCAACAGAACGGAGCTCCCTGCCACACAGCAAGGTCCACAATATCTTGGATCAGGGCTCATGACATTCCTTTACTGGAATGGCCGTCTAATAGTCCTGATCTCTCTCCAAAAGAGTCTCTTTGGGGGAAAATGAAGAAAAGACAAAAAATATCCGCCCAGAAACTTTGAAGAACTTCGTTCATTAATCACTACTGTTTGGGAATCCATAATAAAAGAGGAATGCTAAAATTTAGTGGCAACTATGCCTCGAAGGATAAATGACGTGATAAAGAACAAAGGTAATGTCACCAAATGGTAATAGAGTGAATAAAAACAACTTAGACCAACTATTCTGCACTCAATTCAGGGTAGACCAACTATTTTGCATAATGCAAAATAAAATTATTACTAAATTTGCGACCTGAATTTTATATGTTTTGAAATAATTTAAGAGGATGACTTCCAGAGATTATAAAACAAGAATAAATTTTATTTAATAAATAGTTATTTGAAAAATAATTGCTTAGTTATATAAAAGACTGTTAAAATTTGTCACTAGACCAACTATTTTGCATTTGGGTAGTATTTCAAAATTGGAGCTCAATAAGCCATTCCAATATTTTAAGAAATAGCGGAGCTTAGGTGAATTTTTTCATACAAAATTGTGCATATGTTTGCACTCGTAAATTACAACTTATGTTATTCCCAATTTTAGAAATATCGATTAATTTACATTAGCAATTATCTATTTTAATTCTATGCCGTAATATTGGAATCGATGTCTCTATTAATTTTTGGTAAAATATTCATAACGTCACAATATGTTAGTCATAAAATAATTATTTAAATGGCCCTGTTCAAAAACTCGCAGTTTGACAGCAGTTTGGAATTCATGGGTTCATTAATTTCATGTGACCATTATTATTGCAGATCACATGTTCCAAAATTGTCCTGCAAGCGTAGTATGTCAAAAATTTCTATGCAGCGCCGACATTTGGTTCCACAGTGATGAATTCAGTTGCCTTGTATTGTAATCATTGATGCTGAAGAAGACAACATAGTCGAAAAGAATAATTAAAATAATTTATTTCAAGTATTAATAAAGACATTTTTAGAGAGTTGAAGTCTTGAATTCCCGCCCAAATTAAATTATTGATAACAACAAGGTTGCAATATGGAAATAAGTTTAATACAGGCAAGAAGAAGAAAAGCACACTATGGAGGCTTATTTTATTGGAGATAAACAGTGTTGATAAAAATTTTCTGTTTACCAGAGATAATGTGAAACGAAAATTCTCCAACTTATTTATTTACGTACAAACGCATCAAAAAGAGGAATTCGTTTCATAAAACCCTCATCAAACGTGCTCCTACCCTATGTCTTACGCCATCTAAAGAAAATGATGTTGAAAAGGAAACTGCAGAAATTGGACCAGTTAGTCCATCTAAGAAACAAATGACAAATGAAATGCTTGAGCAAAGAAAAAGGAAAGACGACATCGAGAAATATTGGAAGCATAAATAGAGAGCAATTGAAGTGACCAGAAACCTCATGGAAATCCTGCAGCGTTTACTACGGTAGCAGTAAAAAAAATGTGTCCAATTTATTAAGGAAGAAAATATTTAATTTTGTTATGAAAAATATGTACATGTTTTATTATTGAAAGACAACTTATTTTGTTAAATGTTTGTTTTATCTCTTTTTTAAGGTAGCTAGATTCATTCATTTTTCCTTAGCTTCATTTTGGCGGAAAGATAATCCAGCTATCTCAGATTCGTCTATCGCCAATTCTGTAATTGTTAGATTACTGACTGTTACATAAAATATTCCTGGGCCAATTTCATGACATCTCACACATTCAATAATGAAGTTATGTAAATAGGCATATATTTAACATGTTCTGGTTTTTTAATGTCCAGGAACTTTAATAATCCGAACTTATTTTTGATAATATCAAAAGCCTGTTCAATGCAGACCCTTGTAGAACTCTGATAAGTATTAAACTTTTCTTTTGGCTGGGAGATGAATGTCCGTGTTCACGAGAGGGTACCTACAAGATGATAAGGAGCTAAAGGGTATGCTGAATCTCCCAAGAGATGTAGTCCTTCTGGCAAACGAATTTCTTTGCTTTCTACCTTACGTCTTAAAGTGCTGCTTCTACAGACTGCCGCATAATGTGATCTTCCTGGCCATCCACAAACAATGTCTAAAAATCTTAGTTTGCTATCACAAACGTATTTCTTGATATAATTTTAATAAATTTGTTTACAATATTATAGGAGTTTCCTTTGCTGACATTGAAGTGGTCTAGTATTTAACGGTACGTTGTTTAATTAGCCAATTTCCAAATTGTTACGTATAATGTGTGGCGCAATCGCATTAGTTAGCGACCAGTACGTGCACTATTCAAACAGGGCTCAATTTCTGTTATCAATTTGTGGAAACAATTTTAGTTTTAAATAAGTAGGTATGCTTTAGTAATCTCAGGCAATTGTATTTGTAAAAAAGGTTCATTATAAACGTTACAAGAAGTAGAAGTTCTTTCCTCAAATGTGGATCTACCCATGTAAGAGTGAGACTAGATAGACTTTTATAACAGAAAAATAATTTTTGTTGTTCGATACCTTCGTACCAACTTTTAAAATTGACACAAGCAGAAGCTTCCGTAAAGTTCTCTGCTTTCATTTTTTGTCCAATTTTCTTAAATTTAAAACGTTTGGTTGTAAATTATCGATTAACACCTTTAATATCACATTTATTAGTACGTTTTCCGTTCTACAATTGATGAGACACAACTTTAGAACTTGCAACAAATGAGCAGATGATAGCAAAACCGTCAACAAATTTCAAAGCATATTTACAGCAAAATTTATATAAAAATTTATACAAAATTTAGATCTATCGCAGTATTGCAGTCGGACTGCAAGTTCTTGAACATGGCTAATCTACCAATGAATTACTTCTTACTAGTTTTTCAGCATTTAACCATAGGTTAAACTAAGTTAAAAAAACTAAAGAGAAGTTTGCGAATAGCGCAATAGAGTAGAATCATAAATATGTGTATACTAAACCTTAATGGAAAAATGATTTAACGAATTAACAAGTTTTATAATAATAATAAATTGGGTCTACGTAAAATAGTTCAAAACTTAAAGGGCTCTTGAAAGATTAAAGTAGCACTAAATAAAAAATTCTCAATGTATTATCAAATTTCTCGAGTATCCGCCGATTTTTGGGTAGGTATATTGAAAATGAAAAATCGTTTTACACCCCTTCAAAATGAATTTTCATCACCTACACAAGATAACCCTTCAGTGCGATGATCGCCAGCAATTGTTCACTTGCAATCAGTGAAAATTATAAGGCTCCGCAAAATGTACCAAGAAATTGAATTAAAAGAGCATCAGCCAATTCGTCCGTGATTTGTATTTGGTTCCGAATGTAAATGTTTTGGGTAAATAAAAAAAAGGACCTAGCAGAAGACCAGAACTGCTGGAGGGACAAAGCATTGAAAAAGAAAATAAAAATAACGGGCAAAAAGAGGCAAGAAAAATACGCAAAAGTTTTGCGCAATTTTTTGTCCTTTGGTCTAATTTCACGAGGCAAATTCAATAGGAAAAATCGGTGCCGCACTGACACACCTGCGTGTCCGGGAACTGGCGCATTTGAGGACGGCAGGGCGGGGGAGTGGAGGCTATGTTTGCACTTGCTCTTATCCGAACGTTTGATAATTTTATTAACGTGGTAATAACTCAAAAACAAACCAAGGATTCCCCGAATATGGTGGTATCCCAGGTGCCTCCGCTGGCCAAGCGTATATTCGGCGCGGTTTTGGTACCCATGTGTTCAACTGCCGGAATGAGAGTCCGCATTCGGATGGAGCTCCACCCTAAACCAGGGCTCCGAACAATTTTTGGGCTAGCTGCACGGAGCTGGGAAAAGGCCTGATGTAGCTTAAAAAATAGACACGGATGCCTCCCTCTCCCCAAATTTTTCCATACCAAAATAATGGCGAGCTACAACCCTCATGGGTGGCTGAATGTGAACAAATACAGTGAACGTTTTGGGGGAAAAAATGTTCAGAACTTAAAAAAACAACGAAAAATTCTCCAACAAATACACGAAACTCCCACAGAGGACAGGGCTTGAAAAATTACTATCAGGCCCAATTCATCGTGTTTCCTTTTAAAAGGACCACATAATCCTTTGGCAGACTGAAGTGCCCTGCCTCGCTGATTTTCTGCTTTTGCTCCTTCAGGCGCATTCTCCAACCCTACTCCAAAGCGAGGGAAAATTAAACAAAACAAAAAATTCTAACATAATCCAACCGTGCCCAGAATAAACACGATCATTTTTTTACTTTCACGATTAATATTCATCCTTTTAATTAGTCCTTTCATGTCTGAAATGATTGCTTGTTTTGAGGAAGCATTTACGGCCGCTGCTCGCACAATGCGGCCCTATTGCCTGGATGGCTGGACTTGTCCCAGGATCTTTCTCGCCCAAATGAGAGAGCAAAATGCTAAAATGCTAATGCGTTCCCTAAAAACACAAACTTCATTAGCAGGATATGGAGGCCATACCGCGCACAGGCATAACCTTTCCTCCAGGGACGCACAGGTTAAAAGGATAGCTACTACCTACCAACAAAATGAAAAAATAAAATAAACGTATCTACAGACATAATGTGAATCAACCAACAGAAATTTGTCTGCGGAACATTATTCAGCAAAAGTAAGCGAGATAAATTAATTTATTATGCCTGGTAACAGCAGTGGTAGCTTCCCAGGGAGCAACACAAAAGATAAAGAATTTTTGCAAATTCACAACTAAATAAAACAATGAAGGGACAGGTGAATAGAGGGGCTTTTAAAGATCTTTGTTCCGAAAGCATGAATAACGAATTTTTTTAAATGATGCTGCTTATGTAAACAAAATAAGAGTAAATAAAAAATGGAACTCATTAAAAAACACAAATTGAAAACTAAAAACTAATGCATGATTAATTTAAATTCAATGGGTTTTAAATTGGCGTCGTGTCAGAAATTGATATTCGTATTTCAAAAATTGATAATTGGGAACTTCGGAGCTTGGGAATAACATCCAGAAATATAAAATCTGGAAAAAAACAGCCAGAAAGAACGTAATCTAGAAACAACGTCAATATAAATAAATATTAAAATATTGATCATAAAATGTTCTAAACATATTCTTGTCGAATAATTGCACTTAGCCCGTTTTCAAATTCTCATACACTTGCACTTGCGAGTTGCAGATCTAGAAAAAATAGCATAGGTAGGAGCACTTTAACCTCTTTAAGTGACCTCATAAATTATTATTATTCAAAATCGCTGATATATTAGGTCTACCGGAAGGTTCTCTCCGATAATTTCGATTCAAATTTGAAAATATTTGGATATGTTCGTTTGAGTTATATGTGGCTGTATATCTTTATAATTGCGTTTATTATGTGCCCTTCGTAATTAACTACAACAAAGACAACAACTCATGTTATTGTCAGCGTATCGAAATTTGTTAAAAGTTTTTGGTGAAGATCCTGTTTCGGACAGAACGTGTAGAAGATGATTCAAAAAATTTAAAGCAGGTGATTTCGGGCTTAGTGATGAGCTACGCTCTGGGCGGCCATTTGTGGTTGATGACGATATTTTTAAGACCATGATAGATCAAATGATAAAAAATGAATTACATATGAAAACATCGTAAGGAAAACAGCGTGAACCCTTCTTCACCTCTACACCGAGCTTGAGCCTTAAAAAGAGAATACTGTGTATATGGTGGGACACGCAAAGTTCAATCCATTATGAGCTTTTGTAACCCAAGAAAAAGCTAAATATGGATAAATACAGTCAAACAAATGGACGAGTTAACAAAGTACTCCAAGAAAAAAGGCTGACAATATTCAATAGGAAGGAAATCATACTGCATCACGATAATGCTAGATCACATGCTGCTTTGGCAACTTCTCCAAAAAATCTCAGAGCTAGGATGGGAAATTCTCTCGCATCGACCATACTCCCCAGACCTTAACCATCAGATTTTCACCTATTCCTTTCTTTCCAAATTATTTAATGAGAAAGAAAAATCCAAAAATGAAGAATACGTTTACGTTTACAGTAGTGCTGCTGTAGTTTTTCGCATCCAAAGATTTTCTTCAAAAATAAGTTTTATAAATTGCCATCCTGCTGGGAAGAAGTCATAAGGAACGATGGAAATTATTTCGTACAATAAATCTAGTTAAATATGTTAAAAATTGTATCATTTTCTTCCTCTTCAAAAACGGACAGAACTTTCCGGTAGACCTAATATATATATAGGAGTAAATCTATACAAACTATAACTAATTGAACTATATTTCCCTTCACCAAAACCTAAAAATTATAGTAAAAAAACACATTAAATGCATTACCAGGAAATGTATACGTAAATAATTTATTTAGTAGCCTTACATTGCTGGATTCTACATTAATTACAATTCAACCGATGAAATGAAATACATAAATAATGGCTTCTAACATTCCTAACTAGGTATGGCAAAAAGGACGTCGCTCGGTGTAGTCTCTATCTCAAGAATACCGCATCAACTGAGGCACAATAATTATGAAATTCGATCCCACTCGCAATATTGCGTATCATTGGACTTACGCCTCAAAAATAACTCTTCCACTAAAGCAAATTTCCGATTAAATTTCCGCAGTAAAATAATAAGGGCCAACACTCCCTTTTCTTAGATAATAAGTAAATGGGCCGCCGAGTTTCGAGATCCCCTGCATTAAATTTTATCTCCCAATAGGGTGTTCGGACTGAACTGCTCTAAATTTTTTTCGGAAAGACAGCTTACAGAAACAACTCTATAACTGAACCCACATTACAAGGACCCACTCCAACGATGTCTCTTGGCACCAATAAAGCTATCTAAATGCCCGAATATGGGTTATATATAAATTTTTGTCCCCGATTATAATTGAAATGAATTGAACATGGTAAAAATATCTCACATATTCCATTTTCTCCGAATATTTTTAAGTTCTTATAAAATCAGCGAATTTTCTTTCTTACCATAATACAAGGGCAGTTTGATAAATAATTTTTGAATAAAAAATATTTTTTTCAGCAAATAAGTATTTTATTTCTAAGCACAGTCTCCTTTTGCTCTATACATCTAGTCCAGCGTTTTTCCAATTTTTTTTATTCCTTCTAAATAATCGGTTTTCTCGAGGCCCTCAAAATAAACGTTTGTTTCAGTGATAACCTCTTCATGCGATCCAAATCTCTTACCGCTCAGTCAATTCTTCAGGTTTAGAATCAGGAAATGGTCGCAGGGGGCTAAATCTGAACTATATGCTGGATGAGGTAGCAGTTCGTAGCCCAATTTATAGATTTTTACCATGGTGACTAAACACATATGCATCCATGCTTTGTCTTGATGGAATAGCACTTTTTTCTTCGCCAAATGCGGTAATTTTTGCTTTAAATCTATTTCGAATCTGTCCAAAAGCTCTGAATAATATTCGCGGGTAATCATTTTACCCTTTTCAATAATAATATATTAGATTTGAATTGCATCGCCTGCATCCCAAAAAACTGTAAGCATGACCTTGTTGGCCTTCTTTTGCGCATGTTAACCCAGAGAAACCCACTGTCTTGATTGTTCCTTGGTCTCTGGTGTATTGTGATGGATGTTTCGTCCGCGGTAACGAAATGGGGCAAAAATTAGTTCGGATTGCAACTATACTAATACATCGCCAAACACTCCTTTGAAGTGATCACACGGTTGCGGTTATGGTCAAATGTGAGCAATCGCGTCACCCATCGTGCAGATAGCTTTTTCATGTAAAATGTAATGTACCCGCTCAGTTGAGATCGCTACAATTTCAGCCATCTCATCCACTTTCATTCTCCGATTGTCCAATATCATTCCATGGATTTTATCGACGATTTCTAGCGTGACGACCTCTTTCCGGTGACCTGAACGTTCTACGTCACTTGTGCTGATACGACCACTACGGAACCCAATAAACCACTTCTTAATCATTAAAATTGATGGTGCAAAGTCCCAATAGTATTTATCAAGCCTTTTCTTGCCGAAACCAAGATTGTTTTTTTTACACAAAAAATAATACTCAATCAGCACACGAAATTCACTTTTTTCCATTTTCGTTAAAATTTACTGGGTTATGGCTGTCAAACACAAACACAAACTAAATGAAGTCTATTGATAGCAGAAAAATTGTAGAAACACGCGAGAAAAATAATCTAATTTGCTTTAAAAAAATGAAGTATCAAAATTTTGCATATTAAAAGAAAGTTTCTACAAAGTTTCGTACAAATCCGTGAGTTTTTCGTATTCTTACATTAAACATCAAAAACTAAAAATGCTAGAAGATGAAAACATCTCAGAATCACGATAAACGATTTCTCGAAAGCCAAAATCTTGTATAAGAAAATGTTTGATATCTAAAAATGTCAACTGAACGGTATTGACATACATTTTAGTGGGAAATAATTGTTTTTCTTTTAATATGCGAGCGGTTACTTTGGCCAGTAAATAATTAATATGGCAATATTAAACCTTTTTTATGATAATTAAGTTGTATTTCAAAACACATAAAGTATTTTATTGTGACGTCATTTGATTAACATGAAATGTTATTGAGTGTTATTGAGTAACGTCACAATAAAACACATTAAGCGTTTCGAAATAAGATACTGAGATTTAGAGTTTATAATGGGTGTTTTTTTAGCTGCATGAGAACTTTCGACAGTTGTTGTCTATGGTTTGACAGTTGAGAAAGTAATACTGTGTTGACATTTCTGTTCAGTAAGGTTTGACAATTCATCATGAATCGTTTAACGCCAGAACAACGCTTCCAAATTGTGGAAATTTACTTTGAAAAAAATAAATCTGTTCGCGAAGTTCATAAAGCACTTCGTCCATTTTACGGTTAACATAATCGGCCTAGTGGGCAAGTAATTCGTGCAGTTATTGATCGGTTTCGCAATAATTTTACTCCTCTCGATTCAAAACCATCAACAAGACAAAGAAATGTGCGTACCGAAGATAATATTGCTGCTGTAGCGCGAAGTGTTGAAGAAGACGCCGAAATGTCGATTCGTCACCGTTCTCAACTTGTTGGCCTTTGTCCTTCAACTACGTAGAAAATTTTACGTAAGGATCTTGGCTTACGTGCCTATAAAATACAGCTCATGCAAGAATTAAAGTCAAATGACCATCGTTTACGTCGCATTTTTGCTGATTGGGCTAATTGGAAACTGGCCGAAGATGAGCATTTTTATCGAAGGATTGTGTTTAGTGATGAAGTTCATTTTTGGTTAAATGGCTTCGTGAATAAGCAAAATTGCCGTATATGGAGCGAAAACAATCCTCATGCCATTAACGAATCACCATTACATCCATTAAAACTGACTGTTTAGTGCGGTTTGCACGTTGGCGGCATCATCGGTTCTTATTTCTTTCGAAATGAAGAAGCAGCTGCCGTTGCGGTGAATGGCGAGCGCTATTGAGCCATGCTGACTGATTTTTTGTTTCCAAAAATTAATCAGCTAAACATCGACGACATTTGGTTCCAACAAGCCACCATTGACGCCATACGGCCAGATTTATTGGAAAAAGTAGTGAACAATTGGAATGATCGAATGGACTATTTAACTCGTAGCCGTGGCGGACATATGCCGGAAATCATATTTAAAAAATAAATGTCATGAAATTATCTACCAGATTATAATAATAAAAAATTCATTCCAATAATATTTCTGTCTTGTATTATTATTTAAAGTTCTCAAGCTCTTAAAAAAACAGGGGTTAAAGGATTAACTAATCAGATAGATACATATATCGTCAGCTCTTGGCGTTCAAAATATTAACTACAGCAAAACACAAACATAAGTGATTTTCATTTATTTTTCGTTATATTTCGTTCCCAAGATATTTAAATTTCAAATTATGAAATGTGCAAGTTACATAAAATGTAACTTTATGCGCTTTTCTGCAAGTTGGAACAAAAATACGTATTAAATTAACGATATTTCCACCTTTATTTTATAAAAAATTCTGGAATCATCGTTATTTGACAAGCACGCATTAGCAGTAATTCAACCAAAAGTACGTGCTTCTATATATTTAATTTTTATCATATCTACTTTTTGCAAAGATTTGCCAAGATTAATCGACGTATTTCTTTCGTCGAGACCTTCAAAATCGAGAATATATGTCTAAAAAATCTCGATTTTTGTAATATTGAGATTTAAAAAATCAATTTTTCATACCCTTTCCTGGGCATTATATAAAAGGAAAATGTTCAACAACGAGGAACTTAGGCCAACAAAAGAAAAAGTTGTTTTGGTTATCATAATTAGTGAAGTGTCAAGTAACCTAATAACATTATGAAATATTCATATTCAAATCCACATGTATCACAGATATGCTATTGGTAATTCTAAAAACACTTTTAATTTTATAAAAGGTGAAATAGCAAGATAATCTTATAGAAGGACTTCACCAAATAATAGTATCTTGAAATCGTATATTTGATAATTTAATATAATTGATTATTGATTATAATTATAATAAACTTGTAACAATTAAAACAATTTTAGACTAGTATATCAAATCAACGTCTTGTAAATCGAAGCTACTATCAATATTTGGAATTTAAGATGACGAAACCAATATGGCAATATACATCTATCTATTTTGGTGTGATAATTTTTAAGTTTTTAATAAACGTACTACATATTCCTAGTCAGTGCATAGGTTACTTTTAATAAGTATAAATTATTGAGTATCAAAATTGCACCCAAAAATTGTGTAATTTCAACAAATTCCTGTTAAAATAGGTATTTTCAGGTTTTTGGAACTAATATAAATAATTGTAAATCCTCTTCCTAATTATATAAATTAAAGTCGACGAAGAGGATTTGAATGACAATTATGACTGAGGGTATTTTTGGAATTTTTAAATATTATCGAAAGTTTGAAACTCCAAATGAGGGATATCCTCCCTTAATGCAAAAATGAAACAGCACATAAAATATAGTGAATGTCGTAGATATGATTCTTTTTTACATCCATAAATTTTAGTGGTGGAATATCAAACTTGAGCACTTGAAAAGTATTTAGCTTTAATAGTATTTAATATGCACGAGGTGAAACCAGGTTACTCAGCTAATTTAATATAATCCTTAACTATGTAGTTTCATTAGACCATAATTTTGTTTTCTAAGACCAATTGAAATAACTGAATAGCCTCAATTATGTAAAGTACAACATTATAACGAAATCTCATACATTTTAATATTAAGTGTTTTGAAAAGTTAAAAACCTATCAATATGTGAATTCAAATTTTGTATTCCATTGAATTCATTTAGATTCAAAATACGTTTCATATTTTGTATTATATTAAAATTAATATATTATAGTTGTACCCAGAAAAGTAACCATTTATGTAGTAGCATGCATTGTTTAATATAATTTTTTGGTGAAGGAAATAAAATTATTGTTTCTGGAAAAGTTTTTAAATATTTAAAAGTAAATAACGAACAATAATATTTTTAAAAAATCCTGAATCTTACTTTTTATTTTTCAATTTCGTCCCAGATAACAAGCTGAAATCTACAAAATTCTAAGATATAATGCAATTTTACATAAAACGGAGAAAGGTAATTAGGAAATAAATGTTTAAAGAAGAAGTGAAATTGGCGAAAACAATTTATAAAAAATATTGCAAAAGTTTAATGTTTTGCTCTTTTTTGCTTTTTTATTCGAATTATTCTTATACGAGTACATGTTGATTTTTCGAAAAAAGTATTAAATTAAATTAGAAAATCACTAATTAAAGTGTAATATTGTAATTTATAAAAAGAAATTAAAGCAATTTCATAATTAAAACATAATATAAAATTTAGCATAACTTAAAATTTCCTTAAAAATGATTCGTCAATGAAGCCAAATAATAATGATTTTAATTCAGTGATTAAGAAAAGCGCCAAAACCATTTATTCGAAACTTTGCGTATAACAAGAAAAGGTTACTTAATTTATATGCGGTGAGTGGAGATATATTTATGTACTTTTCAGAGTTAATAATAAATAACTTATTTCTTTCCTTAAATGATATGTCATGGTAATTCAATTCAAAATATATTCATAAGGTATGTCCACAACAGACATTTTTTGTCCGAATCTTCTTATCCAGTATAAAGAGATATTCAGCATTTTAAGATTTTCGAAATGTTACAGATTAGTACAATAGTTATTATAACATATGTAAAGATAACCATTCTCATATACGAGTAGCTTAATCCTCACATAATACTACAACTTTGAAGAAAAATAATATCGAGTTCCATTCTCCAACATATTCGATCTTTTCCATCCAGAGCATCATTGGATTTTTTGCACCAGAAAAATATTCTACCCTAAGACATTCCTATTTTTACTTTTAGAATTATTTCTTAAACAGACTATCCTCAGTTTTTTTTAAATGTGGACAAAACCATATAAAATAATATTAACTTACTTAATTTTGTTTTTATTTTGACCTTCCTTGAGATGAAGATAGAACTTTTGTCATTTTAATATAGACTATGGTTACTTGCATACTCTATATATGGTAGAGTTTACCAGATTTAATAACAGAGCCAAAACAAATGCTAAATGTCGGTGTCTCAAGACTGGACCAAGACTTAACCAAGGCTTAAAAGTATTTACATGCTCGGTTTATGATTCTGGGTCCAACCTTAAGCGCCAAATCTGGCTTATTTAGTGTTTGTTCAAAATCTAAGACTAGGTTTTTCAATATACACCCAAGTTTCAGCCAAACCTCGACTACCGAAGTGAAGAGTCGCTGCCAGACTGCAAGCCTGGACCAATATAGGTCTTTTGTGTTTTCCTACTTTGATAAATGGACTTCGAAATCACAATAGATTGCAATTGTTCGTTACTTTTACCAAATTTTGGATAAAAAGAAAGTTTGCTCTCTAAAATTTTGAGCATCCTTTTTAATGTAAGACTCTTGTTTTTACAATATTCGATAAGAAATAATTTACCCCCAAAAAGAATTGTGTCTGAATATAACGGCAGTACGCTCTTAGCACTTTTACTTCAGTGCTGTCAAATAAATCTAGTACAAGTCTAAAGTAATGTGGTTAAATCCTTGGAGTCTGCGTTCCTTTTTAAATTGCATTCAATATAAATGCAAATTTAGAGCAATCCGTGTAAATTTCTGCAATTTATAAGAACAAGAACTGTCCGAAAAAAGCCCGCATGGAGTAGATATTGTACGGATTACAATCGCTTCGTAATTTCTACAGTGGAATTTGCTTTTTTTCCCTAATTTATGTACATTTATATAAAGCAACATAAGTAAAAACAAAAAGGACCACCCCCTTTCTGCATAGCAACATATCCTGAGTACAGTCTCGACCGCATACTCTTCTATGCGCCTGGACGCCGCCACAGGCGAAGGATGCTCGCAGACATGTTAAATAACATCTCTACAGAAGGGATTAAAATAAATTTTAAAATAATCCTTGCCATGGTAACTTCAGGGCGGCTTGAAATATATGTAAATATCCTGGACAAGAGCGAACCGTCTTAATTTTATTTTGGTAGGAAAAAGTCTGCAGGATTCCAGGGGGTGTTTTTGCTCCTGTAGAAAAGGGATTTGTATGGTGATGATTTTCAAGAAGAAGAAGGGACGATTCCGCTGAACGAAATTCCCAAAATTACCTTGGAATATTCTGGGTGTAGCCTCCGCGGAGAGAAGGACCTATAGTTGGGGGTGGGACATGAACGAGTAATAAACACACGCTTTTCCTTTTTGAAAAAGGGTTCCGGTGGTATACGAGTATACCAAAGTCCGGGGGAGTGCATATCTATACGCTTCCATGATAAAGGGTAAAAGCCTTAATTCCAACATTTCACATATATTAGGGGATTCTGGCAACTTTGGGGGCAAGTGGCTCGGCACATCCGTGCCCGAGATATAGGTGGGAGTTGGAAATTCTAAAATCTGGGAGTGTTTCTGTAGTTAAAGCTAAACCAAGGATGAAGTTGATATATTGGGAAGAACGCCACAGCCATGGCCGACGTTTCGGCGGCGGGTTGGAGGCATACTCCCCTATTTATATATGTTTTAAATCCTGCCACCATGAAAAATTGTTTGAATTTGTTATTTTCTATGTTCCCAACTCACTGAATGCTCCCGTGCTACACTGGCAGAAACAAAAGCTTTTAAGGAAACAAGATTTATTGCATAGGATTGTAAAAAACGCATTCATATTTATTAAAGAAAAACGAATGCAGAAGTCAACATTCTGAGGATTGGCAAGAAGAAAATAACAATTTTCTTTTTTTATCAGAAATTCTTCAAAATTTTAGGTTAATGTTTTCGATTTAAATATCCTTTTGTTTTTCGAAGATCCTTATTTGGAACTCTTTCTAATCTAATCTTTCTCTTCTAATTGAACGTCTAATTTGAAAAATTGAACAGTTTTTCAACCGATGATAATTCCCATTAATGATTAAAAAGAACATGAAAACAAATTTACCTAGCAGCAATGTCTATAGAAATTAATAATTTTCATATTACACTCACCATTTTAAGCTCCTTAAGGAATTAAAGTTCAATATTCGAGCGCTATTCTCTTCAGTCTCCAGAGAATAAAAGAACTTTAATAAATATATTGTGATATAATTCTTCTTGCAACAGTGTAGCCAAATAAGAACTCGCTTTAAGTCAAATCGAAAGCCACGGAAGTGAGCATAAACAAAGCGCATATTTTAAAAGTAAACAAGTGCATAGCTGTGATAAACCCTGACTCGTAATGTCAGGCACAAAAGTGCAAAGCACTCACAAACAGTACAAGCGATCCAATTAACTTCCATGCAACTCTTGGGTCACGCCGACTCACGGGCGCGAACGCATTTGAGTCATGAGATGGCGTATTGTGCCAACCGAGCACTTTTGCTTGGGACAAATGCGCTAAGGGCGTAAGTTGTCGAATAGGCAATATTTGACTAATATCGGTCTTTAGCATTAAACATATTGTATGTGGAAATATTGATATGTAATTGTAAGATTCTTTGAGTATAAATAGGCTAAGAATGTTATCTGAATAAAGGGGAATTGATTGAAAAGACACTGAGCCTTTCACTTCGGGACCGTGCACTCGTGCTGCCCGTTCAATTCCTGAGGGTACCTGCTCAAAGAGAGCTGCCCCAATAACCTTGTTAGGGACAGACGGTCACACTAGCTACCCTTCCTAAAGGAGTTAACCCTGATCGCTACCTTGAGAACGCAGGAATAAGCTGAAGGGCTAAATCTTTACCGGCTAGCCTATTACAATATTTTATATTTTTATTTTATTAATAAATATATAATTGATTATAAATAAATTCAATAACTTTGAATTTTGAACAAAACTGATGACAGTAAAAAGGGATTTAAATTCAAAATTAATGTAAAAATTAAGGATTTATATCAAAGTGATTCATTTAAGTCATTCAACGAATTTTTTGCATGGTTAATAAACATAGTTTTCAAAAAATGAAAATGAATAGAAATTTTAATTCACTTGGAAGATTAATATATAAAATCTTCAGTGCTCATAACATCAGCACCCAACGCCATCTTGCACGCACGAGAAAAAGCCGGACAGTTACAGAGGAGGTGCTCTGTACTGTCGTCGTCCTCCCCACGCTAAGGACACGTTGGGTCACTGATGATCCCTAAGTAGCCATGTGTTTGCCACACATGTTGTATCCCATAATCGTCCCTACCGACATTCTACAAGGTAGCGCAAAATTAATCACTCTATCGGAAGATGTTATAATTATTGCAAATGGCGTCGTACGTCAATCATATTTGACATTTGTGAACTACACAGTTGCAGAATACAAACAGACAAGCAATGGAGCGCTATACACCGCAAGAATTAGCAAGTGTTAGCGCAGCGTGCATTTCGATGCCGATTTCCTAATCGTGTCGCGCCAACAGGGCAAACATTCCGCCGCTTAGCTGCTCGACTCGAACAGATTGGAACCACAAGAGACCTTGCAGGTCGTGGCCGCCACCGGACTGGTCGTTCTGCCGAGAATATCGGGGCTGTGGCTGCCGAAGTCGCTGAGAACGAAGAAACATCAACCAGACGACGAACCACGCAATTGGGCATCACCAGATGGAGCCTACAGCGAATTTTAGTGAAAGACTTAGACTGCCTGCTGCCTGCTGACACCTCCTTGCGGGCAGCCTTTCTTCACCATCATGTGTCGCTTACACATTCCACAAAAAGTAGTGTTTGCACATCTTATAAGCATGATCCACGCCATGTGCAACGGTAGCATTGCACAGTATTAAAAACTCTGCATTGTCGAAAGCTCCCTCAATGTCAACAAAAACGCAAGAGCGTGGAACCCGTCATCCGTTGTTTTTCCTGCTTTGCAAACTAGATCGTGCAGTACCGATTCACAGGATCTTGTACTTCTGTAGGCATGCTGATGTACACTGAGGAGATACCTTCGCAGCTTTTCTCTTCTCTTATGCTTTTCCACCAAACTTTCCAGGCATTTTAGGATAAACGATGTCAAGCTAATTGGTCTGAAACTTTTAGCTAGAGCATAATATTCCCTCCTGGGTTTGGGAATGGAAACTAGTCTAACTTTACGCCATGCTGTTCCTACGTATCCCTAGGTTCTGCAAGCCATAAAAAAAAGATCTTGATTGTTTCTTGTTTAGAGCCCATATATCCGCCGTCAGCTTTACGGACTGAGTCCAACTTGGCCGTGCTATCTTTCTGAAAGACTTTACATAGTCTTGCTGTTTCCCTCATTCCTACTAGTTCTTTGCAGTATCTCCTATTATATGAGACCTTGGAAGATCTTATCTAGGTCTTATATTCACACTGAAAGGTTCTATAAGCTGTCCAGTCTCTTCTTTCCTGGTCTTCTTCAAATTCTGCAAATTGTGTTTCCACCAAGGGACATTTTTACCACATCTACTCTTTCTGATGGAACAATCTCTTTCGCAGGAATCTATCAAGGTCCGACTCAGTTTCTGGATCTCATCCTCAATGTCTTTAGAACCACAAAGTTTAGGCATACAGTTTCTAGCCTCAGAATCTGTTTGCATTTGTCCCAATGAATTTTCCTAGGACAACCAGAATATGTGTAGCTATTCTGTAATCTAGGTATCTGTGGTCCGAGAGAGATTCCTCGTATAGGACTGTCCAGTTAGTAATGAGTAAGATCAATATACAAAATGCGTCGTAATGTGGTTCGTCAAGTGTTTAATTCCTGTGAACGATGCCTGGTTGATATAATTGGTTCACTAACTTTCACTAACAGCTGCAACTGGAGTACAAACGGGATGATCATGTTGATACGGTCTACGATCTTCCATTGAACCAGTTTCTTCAAAACGATCAATAATTTTGACAATTACATGGTGATTCGGACGTCCAGGTCGACCAAAACTGTCACGTAATTTACAAAATGTTGTTTTTTTTAACGACCATTTTCATAATACATTTGGCCAAACAAAATACGCTGTTGTATTATTAGCGACTATATGATTATAAATGGCATATTTTTCACTTTTCATATGTCAAAGAATTTTTTAGAATAGATAACACTAAGTACTAAAAATCATCGACTGAAAAAAGGACCAACAGCTGGCCCGTCCTATAATACTACTATAAAAAGCTGGCAAAAGTTTTAGGGCCTGCAATTTATGAAAAAAATTGTTTTTAGAAAAATGTAACACTTTTGTTCATATTATCCGTTTAATGTGAAGTCAAAAAAATGTAATTATTTGGCCTGAAAATTATTTTTAGTAGGTGCTACATATATGAAATGTAACTAAAAACCCCAACACTCAAGCTCGTGATAATCTGCCTTAGCCCTGGTCCGAGCTTGGTATCGAAATATGATTTAGGTCTGGGAAAATAATAACCTCGTACCAGCCCTAGCATTCAAAAGTCCCAAGGACTGCACAAACCTGGACTAGTTCTAATATTTGGCCCAAGGGCAAAATTAAAACTAAACTCACTACTGGGGCAAAAACATGGCCCAAATTATACTCGTATTATGTACTTGTATATGTAGATCTTATATGAACCTGACCCAATGGTAGCCAACTACACACTGATTTTAGGCATGGCTTAGTTGAACCTTGGCCAAGGGTTGGCAAGAGCCTATTAATCGAGATACGATTTTCAACTCTTAGTTGAGGCTGGGGCCAATCTAGAAAAGCCAAGCTTTTACCCGTGCTTGACTCCATTATAAAGTCCTAAATGGGTATTCGAATATTTATACCTGTTTATCTAAAATTTAACATTTAAATTAGCCATACTATTTGTATTTTAGAAGACGTTTGATGATATTGTAAAGAAATTGTAAGAGAAAATATTTAATGGAAATAATATACCTATGTTTTATTTTTATATTGTGTTTTATATTTATCGAAGCATTTGCTTTATATGTTTCACTTTAATAAATTTTTATTAAAGGAGATCATAAATTTCTTCTTCTAAACTAAAATCCACATAAAGTAGAGATAAAAGGTGTTAGTCCATTTAAAATGGAAGTTGAATTCATATCTGAACAGAACGTATTTCTTTAGATCCCAAAATAAAATTTTTATTTGCATATTCTTCAGTTAAAATAAATTGCAACAAGACATCCCATTGGCAACCTTAGATAAATCGTCCAATCGATGCAGCTTTGATATAATGCAGATTGTTATCTATAGAATTTTGTAATTGAACTACTCAGTGGCACTCGCTGCAGCACTCCCAGAGAAATCCCATAAAATCCTGCACTATTAATCCAGGACTCCCTTGGCCTCTATTCAATGGACTCTATCCTCCGTCCGACTGAGGTAATTTTTTTAAACTTACTTTAAGGTCTGCAAACTGCGATTAAAGGAGTATTCAGACGAGACAAAAAAACAACAAATCCGGGAAAAAATCTCAATTGAAAGCAGTGTTGGCTGGTAATCGGCATAAACAAGAGCGTTTTATTTAGATTTGGGATTAAGTAACGCATTGTGTGCCCCTGGTGTTGGAGTTCCAGAAAACACTAATAAATTCGGATTTCTGTCATGTCCTGTTGTAAATTTTCGGGAAAAAATGAACTTATTTGATTTTTCAGCAGCGGCAGCAGCTTTATCGTCCCCACCAACCATCTCTAGACCACACAGTTCGGTCCGCCACCGGCTTAATTTCGCTTCCTATTTTTATCTGAAGCTAAGTGTTATTCCTGTACTGTACATAAATGCGCTGGAGTGAGTACATCATCTGGATTGTGCCCTACCACCTCCGTCCAAAGGGACCCTGCGTATATCTGTGTCCTCTACCCCAAAACCAGAATTTCTGAATAGGTACCTTCTGTTTGGATCTCCTCCAATTCCTGTTCTCGTTTTCCGTCGTCAAGCATTTTCCATTTTGAGCATTATATACAGAAAGGAATGACAGGACGAGGGCTCATTTCAAGAAGGTTTCACCCTAAAGTCCAGTTGTTTGTGGCACTTCAAAGAAATCAAGCAGTCCAAAATTTTTTCAGTCGTTAGAAGCGACCCTTTCACCTTATATAGCTGTACATATGTATGTGTGTTTACACTTATTACTAAGCCCTTTGATATAATATCCTTGAAATGACAGTTAAAGGTTCTGGAATCAAAAGTAGCTCCTGGATTTGCCCAGCCTCAGCGACGCGACAGATTCTAATTTAGAAAGTCTAATGAGCCCGGAACTTGCTGCGATGGTGTCCCAAACAAAATTCATTCGGGCAATTAAATGAATTCACCCTCGAGTGGGACGAGGGTTGACTGCGGCTAAAGCATAATGGCGGCTAACTCTCCCTGTTGGCTGCTAAAAATGGCTTTATCATTTCTATTAATTTTTTTAATTTCTTAGCTCTTTTAAACCTTTCAAGTGGAAACTGCAGGAAGCATGTTCAAGGGCCCTTACGATAAACAGTCAACCCTAAACATCTAAAAGAGGGGATTTTTATCTCCCGGGTAACATCCATTCTTCTACCAATAATCCCCCCTTATGTAATGTCCACCCTTTTTGTTCTGTTTTTAATATCATTTCATTGCAAATAACTATCTAAATAAGGGATTAAAAAAATCAGAAATTAATCATTATTTTGAAACTCATATGTTTTAAGACATAAGTTACGGATTTTAACTATAATCTTTGCCTACTATTATTTTACACCTTTTAAAAGCGTTATGAGATATATATATATTTTTTTTTTGTTTTGTTAAAAATAATGATTTACAATGAACACAAAACTTTTATTGTTTTCTGTCTAAAATCAAAGTCTTTTTAAGATTTTTTTATTTTTTCAGTTTTTTTATAAAATTCTTCGGTATCCTATATTCTTTCTTACATATGTGCGTACAATGTAAAATGCAAAGTTCAATTTCTATTCTATATTGGTCTGGGCTTCCATATTGATATAACATAATTTATTAATATCCACGTAGAAACTTTGAATTTCTACATTTTCTTACCATTTTGAAGCTCTGGGTAGTAGGTAACATCGCTGATATAGTCATCATTATCTATTTTCTATGGATATGAATAAAATGGTCATTCTTGTTGCCTTACCCGTTTCTAACTGCGAGCAGTACACATTACATCAATATTATAATCATCATATTTTGTAATAGAAGTTTTATCCATTTCACTTATAGAAAATGTTTGTAAGAATTTTGGTCTAAAATACAAAATTTTATTTGTGTTAACATTGATAAGACTTATCATAAAAATGCACTGTAGGTAAATCTAAATTCAACGATTATTATGTCCTTCTCCTTCGAGAGTGAGAAGTAAAAGATTCAAAGTAGCTTGAATATTTCTACTCGGGTAGATGACTCTACTTACCGATCATATAATGCGAAATTAATGAATTAGCTGTCTTTGAATTCTTGCTAATTAAGAGGTGGATAAATAATTATAGGAAAACGTCTTTTCTTTACAAACAAAAATGACTTATTTCAAATGTTAATTTTAAAACCATTATTGTTTTGAAAATACAGAAAAGAGCAATTGATCAATTAGTTTATTTCTGCTTTACTAAAAGAAGCTCTCACTACCCTTTAATATTTTATGTGGCTTCTTTTCGCCTTTTTTTTGCGACTTTAATTCTGCAGATGTCCTATGCGGGGCCCCAAACCTCGTCTAAGAACCAAATTTCTTCTTTCAATCATTAAACAGATAAAATGTTCGAGGAGGTCAAGATATTGTGCGGACTAACAGATGAAATCCCTGATTTACTATATAGTCACTCGTGCAGTGTGTTTCGGATCGTTATCTTGTTGAAAGATGTCAGTTTGTGGTTGCAGACATAATCATTAGCAGTCATCCTGCCGACGATTATTTGGCATCGTCCAACTTGTTGACTCTTCATACATCTTTGTTGCCTCCTTCAATTTTTACAGTCTACTTAATACGACGACGATAGCCTTCTTCCAAGTCCATTGTGACCATCAGAGCTAATTCGATTTTGATCTCATCTTAATCCGTGGTTGTAAAATCCTTACACTGTTTACCGAAATTTAACTGTGCTAACGATACCATTTCTTCGTTTATCAAAATTTAACTATGCCTACGGTACCGGGTGTCTTCACCTTTAGCTGGCCGTGCAAATCACGTTTTCAGAGGACTTTTCTCACAGCCTCGGCCGAAACACTTGTATTAGGTACATCTAAGCTTATTTTCTAAAGCAAAAAAATGTGTTTTGTTTCGAAAATTCTAGTTGTTTGATTAATACGTTGAGTATGCTATATGTTAAAATAATTAATTCACAAAAAATTCGCCAATAGAATATTCAATTTACAAATAAAACGATAGGTATCTAAAAAATACTTATTATTTAACTAGAGCATAATAAATCTAATCGAGTAACATTGATTTCCACAATTCGTCGTCCTTGCACCAATTAAAGTGAAATGAATGCAATTAACATGAATTTAAAAGTGCATCGACTTTCCCTGTATGTAGCCGAAATGAAGGCCATAAAAAAAAAGCAAGGCGAAATTAATAACAATATAATAAAAAAATAAAAAGACTGATTCGCCCATTTTTTTCCAACGCCAAAAGAGCTTCTTTATTTTCTTTTTACAGAGTGGACGAACTCAGCAAAAAAACCTCCAAAAAGGTACTATATTGGGAAAAAACAGGACACGCGCATAGTTAAACAGCTGACCAGGAAGCTGCATCTCAATGGGAGTTCAGAATGAAAATTACAATGTCCCAATAGTGCAAAAATAAAAATTAAACGAAAAAAAGGGTTGATATAGGGATGGTGGGTTGTTTGGGGGGGAGGAGAATTTTTTTTTTTATTCATTTTTTATATTTTTTTTAATCTGCATAAATGCGGAGATTTACTTTGTATTGGTGAGCACACTGCCAATTGACGGTGAAGACTGAGCGATAGGGCACAGGGCAATTGTGGATGAGTAGTAGCGAGATGTCCACTTCATCGTTGGACCTTCGCTCCTATCACCTGCATTTCCCCGCACCTTCGACCAGTGGTGGTTGGTTGAAGGTGAAGGGATGGGGAGGGGCATGTAGAATCAGCGAAACACGGTCCGGAATTCATGTCTGAGAGCAAACCTCTACGGATTCGAAGCCCTCGTGCATTTTTCCGATATTTTCCCAGCATTCATTTTTTTTATTCGTCTTTCTTGTCCTGTTTGTTTTTTCTTTTTTGTTCTTGAAAAATCCTTATGCTGGTCTTGCTCCTGGTAGCGATTCCCAGGCTTATCCACTGGTGCGATTGTATGAAGCGCTGTCTGTAGCACCAGGAGCTTTGTCTGGCTTTCCAGCCCCGCGCACATATGAATATGATGGGTACGTGCAGTCGGGGGCAGCTCTAGATTCTGCGAGCTCCATACCCCGCTTCTGCACCTCTGCCCTACCCCTATTCCTCTCACTCTACCCATTCCTGGTGAACGGGGGATAGGATTTTTTTGCAATTTTTTTTGCTGCTTTGCTTTTTTTAATTCCAAGGGTGGTTCGGTTCGTATTTTGTTTTCATCGATCACATGTATGTATATGATTGGGCGAATATTTGCTCCGTATACAGTTTAACTATGTGATACAAACAGTTAAGTTGACAGCGGTCAAAAAACGTCAGGAAGATTGGCAAATTATGTCAGGGCTCGTTATTTCCGGGAAAAACACTTTGGCCACGACATCGCCAGGAGAATTCCTTTCGAGGAGACTTCGCTGAGCGCTAAAATACTTTCGTCTTTAGTCGCGGTGTGGGAGCCCGAAACTCCTCTTTAAGGCTCCCTTTAGCCAAATTAATTAAGTTTTCTAAACGGGAGGTGCTTTTACGTACATTATACTTACCCTTTATTTCAGTACAAATACTACTGCTACCTTTTTTTCCCAATTTTCTTCATCATCCAAGTGTGTCTAACAATTTGAAACAGTGTAGACTGAGTGCGTCGAAAGCAAAATTAGCTTGACCACGTCGCTAGAAAGATTGATTTTGTATTATATGTGCCGCGAGAATGCACGGAGGGGGTTGTGCTATAATGTGAACGACGATCGAAAATGGTGGCGATGTTGGACCTTTTGTTTTCTTTCCGCTGGGAGAAACGCGGTCAGGCGCAAACTGCATTAGTGTGAAAAGCCTATGTGTGATTAGGACAGGCCTATGAACTGATTCTATCTTTTAGACCGGGCGCATATCTCTGGGTGTGACGATGCTGACAGACCTGTGTATGTACTTTCTTTTTTCCTATATCTAGATTGTGCGGTATATGTGGGTGTTTCAATGCATTTTTTAGGTGCACCTTTTTCGCATTATTTAAAATAAAAAAATAAATATAAAAAAAACCAATATATATTCCAAGTGTTAAGACAACTGAATTAAGACTGCAAGTTCCCGCTACGTTGCGGCATCAATTATCAGATATGGTTTTCTATCGAAAGTTTTTCACATTTCCATATATTGTTATTTAAGTGCTCAGATTAAATTTTACTCAATTCTCTAAAACTATCCTTTGTATAACATTTTTAATTTAGTATATTAAATAATCAACGGTACACTAAAATCGCTTCCATTGCTTTAGTCATCTTTTTCAACAATGAGCTAATTTATAAACTAGGGTTAAACTATTCACTATTATTGATCCATACCAAAACTAGAAAAACGAAACATTTAAGAAATCACTACGATGTCTATCCGCCTATCGCAGCTTCCTTACATGGAGACAGAGAGGGAGAATTACATTTTAAAAGAGTTATACTTAATATGCAGTATTACTTAAAGGAAGTTTCATATATCATATATCAAAATAAGTATAATGAAAGATCTGACTAAACAAACAAAAAATTATATGACGGTGGGGGGTATCTAACTAATTAATACACATATTTTTTAATTACCATTTTATTATCTTTTTCCATTCGGAGAAAAAACATTTTATCAAGTTTCGAAAGTGACTTTCAGTCGTAGATGGTAGATCAACAATATTAAAAATTTTAAGAAAAGACATTGAGATAGTAGATATTTAGCGTGAATTCGATACCGATGCGCTGAGGTTATCAAAAGATAAAAATATAATAATGAGATTCGATAAAAAAATACGAATTTATGAATAACCCTGCAACTTCTAAACGATTGAAGTAAGTTCCTCCTCCTCCTGCCATATAATTTTTTGTTTATCTAGGTCAGATTTTTCATTCCACTTGTTTTGACATACGTTATATGAAATACCTTGTATATATGCACCCTAGACGAAATTCATATAAATCAGCGTTGGGTTTTCTTAGAATTTTCAAATACTCTAAAGTAAAATGAATATAAAAGTGTGTTTTAGTAAAATTATAATGTTATCTATTCGTGTTTGTTGGAAATATAAAACAAAAAATATGATATTAATAGTGAATGAATTCAAATCATTAACATTGTATAAAAACATCTTACAAATACCCTATACATTTTTTATTTGACTCAAATCCCTGCATTGAAAAACATTTTTGTCCGAACAACCTTAGTTTATATAGATTCACTCCTATAAGTGTGTTTATATAAACGGTTCTACAATAATAATATGTTATATTAGGTGACACTATAATGTATGACATCCACATGTATAGTACTGAAAACGATATTATGTATATCAAAATCAGAAGAATTTATGTAGGAAAATTTGTATAGAATGAAGATCTACCTAAATCAACTGTCTATTTTATATTTCTCTGCTCATTATATTTTAAGGGATAATATCGAAACCCACATTTATAGTTTTATATGGCATATTTGCTAATTAACCCCTCCCTCTAAGCGCTCGTCTACCAAAGTAAACGAACGTTAGAAATTTATACACATCCTGAATTTTTGCTGCGAACTCCCATCCGAGTAAAGTGAAAATGAATCCAAATCATTCAAGTTATTGTTTTCGTCAGAAAAAAGTATCTTTATTCTCATTTATTGGTACAACTTATATTGCAAACGATAATTTCGCAGAAAAGGTTATTTATTTTCCTGCGTTCTTTATTATTCTAGTCTGGGATTGATTTATTTGATTTGAAATATGCGACAATGATATAACAATCCCACATAGCGATTTTTTCTTGGATGGATGCTCAAAAAAATTAAAGACAAAATATAAATTATAACTTTGGATTACGTAAACTTTTATTAAACGCATACCCATTTGGGTAATAATCTTCATACTTATCAGAAACACATTACATGCTTGCATGCATGTTTTATGCATTTGTCTATTTACAAGAAGTGTATTTTTAAAAAAATATAGTAAGAATTCTTGGAAAAAAACGGTTTTTATTTTTGTCGCCTAGAAGAATTTAAAACTGATAAAGGTTAATTTGCTTGGTAGAAAATTAAAAAGTTTAGCTTAGGAGCCTATGTCCGTCGCAAGCACTGGATCTCTTCTATATTTCATTCCCTAGAAAGAATGTACTGAAATTTTTCAATTGTTAGTAAATAAAATTAATTTACATTTGATACATTTTTACATATAACATTTAAAAAATTAGTGCAATTAACCTATGTTTTTTCAAAGTAATTTATAATATTGTTGTACCTACCATAATTTAAGTTTTTGATTTTTAATCAGTATTTGTCTCTACTTAAATAGGCCGCTAAGCAATCTTCGACAAGTAGTATTTTTCTATAAAAACCTTTTATTCTTTTTAAAGTGAAATTATTATATTATGACTATGACTATGAATAATATTGCTTTTCGACTTACTGATGTTTTCTACCAAATTATAAAGTTTTTATCGACATACAAATAAATAAGTTTATTTATATTATGCCTGGAAAAGTCGAAAAATTCAGGAATGTCGTTAATTATTTTAATGGTTAGCATTTCGTTGTATCAACTTATAAATGAAATCAAAGTAGAAGTAGTAAAATTTCCTGCGCTAACGAATTTTTCTATTTTCCTATTCATTGGCATTTTTACAAAACTGTAGACCAAATACCACAATACTATCGAATTTATTTTTGTCGGTTAAAAATTCCCGCTTAGTATGATTAAATAAAAAAATTACTACCCTTTTTAGATAGTTTCTGTTTCTAATAAATAACTTGTTTCCTTTATTCAAGACAAAAATATTATTTGTCCCTGACAGAAAATTAAGACATGATAACAATTTGGCCAAATGAGGTTCTACAAGCATATCCAGTTATTAAGGAATATCAAATCTTAAGTTTTTAATGCGTTTTTAACGAAATCAAGTTTAAACTAAATATTTGACGGCCACCATGATATCTCAATGATATTTAGTATATATCTCATAGCTCATTCTCAATTTAAATTTGACCAGATTTTTATGAAACTTACGGAGGCTATGCGGTAAAAAATAACATACTAAATGCAAATACTGTACGTAAATGTAAAAATACAAAAATCGACTTCTTTGATCCAAATTTGTATAGGTATAAACCTGTAAAACAATAACAAATTTTGAAGTGTTTGTTTCTCTTTGTCTTCCTAAAATATTCAAATTAGTTATATGCAGTCATATTTCCCGATAGTCCCTACAGAAAAATGCAGGTATTAAAATGTATGAATGGGTACTATCCTTTATACATTTTTTATGCATGTACATGGAAAAAGGCAAGCAAAGAGATTACCTTACCGGAACTCTTGGGAGCTGCGTTCCACCTCTGGACTTTTTGAAATGTCTCCATTAAACCCGATCCAACCTAATTCATCTTTTATGATAAACTATCATATCAGTCAGCGTGACTAGTCAAAAAGTTCATTAGAAAATTCTTAGAGATTTGTTGTGATGAACCGAAACGTGACATGTCCCATTCATTCTGATGATTCTATGTACCAGTCTGATCTTTCATTCTTTTCCCACTTTTTTCCACATCATTGCCCACATCACTTTTTTCATCTAACGTATTCATTAAGCTGAATAATTAACAAAAGACTCCGGTGAAACCATAAAAACATTTTTCCTTGTCTAAGAATCAATAATGGCCGCCCAATGTGGTCCTAGGTCTCATGTGTGAGGGCAAAGAAGGGTTGCTTCGAAAGCCCTATAGTCCGCGACAGCCCGTCTATATAAAGCACAGAGGGTGTGAAAAATTACCAAATGACCATCGTTCACCAATTAATCATTCGATATACGTCCAACGTCGAATTATGTATTCTTCACGTTTGTTCTTCTTTTTAATTGTGTGCCAATTGAAAGGGGCGAGGGAGGCGGCTGTAGGCAGTTGAAATCACTTTATTATAGCCAGAATGGTAGAGGCGGTAAAAATTTGTTTGAAAGGAATTTGGGTAGTTGGAAACAGGGCTTTTAGTGGGTTGAGGCTGTTCGTTTGACTTGCTCTGGCATATTTGAGGGTGCTTACCAAAGTTTCGCGCAATTTTTTTATTGTGTATACGAGTACTCATCCTCCTCCTCCACCACTCTCCCCCTGACCCACCGTAGTGGTTGAATTCAAACGCCCGGCGTGTACTTTTAGAAAGGCTCCAAAATTACGAATTGCCTACCAGCCTATGCCAAAATTCCTGTGATCCCCTGGGGACCGGGGTCCTCGTTACATCCCCTAAACTATGCTCTTCCAGTAGGAATTGCAAATACAAACGCTTGTATACTCTCATACACTTCGAAGAGATTACGCGTGCCTTGAAACGGGATTTCCCGGAACCAAGGGTTTTTCCTGCCCGCCAACTCACCTTCAAGCAGGAAGATGGGCTCGCCGGAACTTTCCGAGGGGCTTTTTCCTTCAATTCGTTAGGGAAGAAATGCTCACAGCTTAGCAAGTATAGGTCCATTAGAGAATGGGGCATTAAAGAGGGTGGCTCGTCCTCAATGCCGGAGGGGGAGGTGATGGTAAGGGACTATGTGCTATATGTCGGTGAATTTAAAATTACTAGGCGGAGCCAACAAAATTTTCAACCACCACAAAAAATTGTTTCCCACTTTCCACTATATGTAAAAGTAGTGAGAGTATGGAATCCAAAATGGAGGAGATATGCGAAAAAGCGTGCTCCTAGTTCTCGCTTTTTAAGCTGCTGTAAGACTAGCGCATACGCAAAAAATCGATAAAAGTGACGTCATTTAGTGAAAAACTGTGGAAAAACAAGGCGGAGAATTTTTGCGTGTATTGCGCTGCCTAGCAGCTTTTCTATCCTCTCTGCCTGGGCACTGTGTCTAGCACTTTATGTGTTGCGCCCCATTCCCATCCCCTAAAGTGCCGATATTGCTGGGTGCGGATAAACGCACAGGATGAGCAGGGAGAGGATGGCAGCAGCAATTTTCAATGCTGAAAACTTTCAACTGACGAAATTTCGGTGCTGTAGCGCACAGCAACAGCTCCCAAGAGGCGCTGCTTCCAGGTGGTGGGAGTGAGGATCCAGGAGGACCTCTTCTGGCCCCATTAACCGCTTAAAGTAAAAAATAGATTCAAATTCAAGCCCAAAAGCCTAAAACCATTTCAATGTTCCCTGCTGCTATTCGAAGCGTCTGGGCCACAAACGCACAGAGTCCAGAGTTTTGCCATTTTGCCCAGAGAGCCACACCACCAAGCAGCCCCAAACGACCTTCCCGGCTCTTTTTTGATTGCCGATTGTTAAATATTCGAAAGACTTGAATTTGCATACAAACCGCTGTTGTTATATACTAGCCCAAAAGATTCCTCTGCTTTGACTGTTACGAGCCGCACATCGGACTGAACCCGGTTTCATCCCTTCCTCATCCCGGTCTCATACCAGCCTTATTCTGATCTCATTCCGACCTATGCCTGGACGGCGTCGTCATTGTGTAGAAGTGGCATTGGGAGCCGACGATACCTCCAGCATGACCGTAATCGTCGTCGCAGTCGACGGCGGCAACGGCGATCACCACTAGAACCTACACGGCATTTTTGAATTTAACTTGCTTCGAACTTTCAAACCGTATATTGACCCTCAGCAATCTCTACCCTCGCTCCACCGCAGGCTGCTGCGCCGGGTGCTGGTAACAGTACAAAGCTTTCTAATAAGCGAATTTCTCTGCAGAACGGCGAAGTCATGTTCAATTGACTCTACAAAGCAGCCCTAGCGCTGCACTTCACCAGCAGAATCCCCCCCTCGATTGTTTAATTCGGTGCAATATTTAAAATAGGCCTCCGCTGCCACACAGAGCCCCTTTTCTCCTAATCTCATCCCCGAGTACCTTAGCGAAGGATACCAATTAAATTGATTTCCTACGTTCATTCCATTAGAAAGGACAAATGTTCAGCTTTTCCCGCCACTTTTTGTCGGGTGGCTTTCGCCGAAAATTATAAGCAATCAAATGCAGGCACCCAATAACTCAATTAAAAGGGGTTTTATATATTTATATATTTTTTAGATGACTCTTGCATATTCCTTATACATATACATTCGAATACGGCAGTCCCAACTCTGATTTTAACATGATGAAATGATGATGAGAAATGAAAAAGATTTTATTGAATTTTTTCGGAAACTAAACCCTTCATGTATCAAGAAAGTAAGAAGCAATTAAAAAATTCAACGAATTCTTTATATATTTTACCCTTTAACAACCAAATGTACTGAATTTTCATTTTAATTTCATAAAAGAAATGTGAAGAACACTAGTCTTAAGTTTATTTAATGTACGTAGCTTGTATTAAGCGTTAATAAATAAATAAATAAACATTTAACCCATATCATCTATTTTCTAGGTCACTCACTCTTTTGAATGATGTAGGAGAAATTTTTGGAAACCAACATTTAACTCAAAATACTTAAAAAGGAAATTTACATTTATTATGAATTAAAAGTTAAATTTAAAAAAAAATTCAACTTGCAATAACAAGGAAATTTTACCATAGATTCATCATTTGGTTTCACTAGATTTCTAGTATATAATTTTAATTTTGTTAGATTTTTTAACACAATGTTATGCTAATAAATATGCAATAGAACCTAGTCAGAAATTATGTAGAGTATACTCAACAAATGCAAACAGTAGTGTGGTAATAAATTAATTTAAATATACTTTATTTTTGTGCATCCCATTTATATCCACACCTCCCATTTTCATAAACGCCAAGAAATCAATCTACATAAGCCAAACCTCCTGTATTGGGAAATCAATGAAGAAATACAAGAAATATCGGATCTTTAAATCCCCAAGTCCTTGATCGATTCTTCAACTTAGCGAGGATATTGCCATAGAGGATATGCTAGTCAAATTTTATCAAAATTGATTAAGATGTATACGGTTTAAATTGCAGCATATTAAAATATATAGCGAAGTAGAAGTACCCTCTCCCTTCCCCAAAATCACGCATGACATATTTTATCGAGTCGATAAAATCAAAAATTAATATGACATATATTTCGAGTCGATAAATGCAAAAGCAAAATTTGATCAAACTCCATTGAGCAGTGCAGTAGCTACTTTCTGAAAAATTTGTGTAAAATTAAAAAACTGAAAGCATATTTACCACTAAGACTCGATAATTTCCCATCAAAATTTTCAATTTAAAAATTTAACTTCAAAAATTACGTCTCGCAGTCGTCAATTTAGATCTAAAAGAGGTAATTATCATATTACATTTTGCAGATGTAATTTTATTATTTTTATTATTATGTAAAATTCTTATAAGGGTATATGAATTGTTTCATAGTGTTCTCATTCAGGTTAGAGCTTTCTTAAAGTGAGACGCGCAGGCTACTTTTCGTATTAAAAAAGAAACCAATTATTTCAAAAAATAAATAAATGAAATAATAAAGCAACTTTATCGAATACACTAAATAATATTAAAATTTCTGTTTCTCGCAAAATGTTCGTATTCCTTCATAGCATTTTAAATTTAGCGCTTTTATACTCTAATAAAGTAGTATTTGAGTTTCACACATCACACAGTAATATTTATACTGAATAATGAAAATTGAATTTTATTTTATTTGAAGCGACAAAACTAATGAAATTTGTATTGCAAGTTAAAAAAAAAAATTCTAAATCTGTTTCAGTAAAATGTGCCATTTCAACTTTTGTTCTTTTTATCCGTTTAAATCTATTATTCGCCCTGAAGACTATTTTGTAACTGGTACCATACAAAGTCATCTCAACTCTAAGTATAACAATAAAACTTAAATACTATTTTATTAGGATACTAAATTTGGAAGATAATTTTATTCTTTTTTCAAAAGCATAAAATACATATGCCTTAAATTTTTATGAAGGATCACAAGTTAGATAAAATTCAATTCTGAAGTCGTAACAACAAGTCACGTTTGTGTAATATAACAGAACATGATGGACAATAAAATATTTCTCTAAGATTTTTAAACTAGATTGGTGTAAAAATGCACAGCTTATGCCAGGAAATTGCTACGATAAACTTTAATTTTAATTTGTTCGTGTAATTTTACTCTCACTTATTTTACAACATATTTACTAATTATTCCCCTTTGTAAAAATATACCAATGCGTAAAATTATACAAATGAAAACAGGAAACAAAGTTGCTTACAATAATAGTAGTAAATATTTTTTTAGAGTGTATCACGGTAACAAAATCATATTTTGACCAATCATCAATTTTTATATACGACTTAGAAATACATATTGTGAGTATTCGCACCAAGTTTGATTGATGGCGATATGAAGACATTGAATTTTTATTCTCGCATTTGAAATATAAATCTCATTTTAATTTTGAATATATTATAGAAAAGCAGCTTCTTGATATCGCTATAGTGATGACGTCATCAGTTTTTTAAAAACTTTATGTTATATCTGTTTAAAATACAGTAACTGGAAAGTCGATTTGTAGGGTTAAAAAGACTAAATTTTAATCACAATTCACATTTCGCAACATGCCTTTTTTAATTAGCCTCTAATAAATCGTATATGCGTGTGGAAGTTGATGTTAATTTAATAAAGATGGTAATTTAACCTTTGTAGAAGTCCGAAGCTTTAGCTTTCTCTTTTAAATAAGAAAACCTTCTTTAAAATTATTTTTATTAGAAATTGATTACCCGATACAATTATACCACAGTTGAAAGCTTGGCTTGGTAGCAGTAAACAAATAACTTAAACATATTTAACAATTATAAATAATTTGACTCTAATGACGTTGGTATGTGCAATAAAAAGGTTCTATAATTGAACTTTCGTTGGGTTATTGGCATAATTAAATTCATCCCTTATATTTAACAATTATTTTAGAATAATCTTGATAACAATTAAAATTGAAAATCAAAAGGTTCAGATCAAAGAATATTCGATTAAGCATTCATAAAAGAATAGCACATTAAGCGCAGTAAGTCGGCCAGAGGTAAAAATAGTTATGACCAGATGCCAATCGAAGCACTCCATCTCATTCAGAAAACGATTTATTTTATTTTCGGCGGTATCTCTCTCGAATATCAAATGAAATCTGATTTCTTAAAAAATAAGAGTTCAGATAAATTAATTGAAAAAATTTTATATTTCATTAATTTCACTAATAATATAATATGTAACTCCTAAATCCAATTATATGCAAAAACGCATACATATAATAGCTGTTTTGAAGCTACAACGCTAAATTAGATTTAGAGAAGTGATAACTGTTTGTTGTTTAATTCGAGCATACGAATTTTCTTCTTATGTATTTGTACATTATTATAGAAATTTTTATTATTTTCCTTATCTATTTGGTAAGCGAATTGGGACGTGTACCATCGTAAAACTAGTCAGAAAAGACAGAGCCTTATTGTACACATCAATATAATAATTTTGACTAAGAAAAGTCTTGCGTTTATTAAATTGTATTTGTCATGTCCAATTTTTCTTTTTTTTAAACTAAGCGTTTGATAATTTATCGTTACTTATTTTTATTAGATTAAATTGTAGCCCACCATTTATTGAATATACAATTTTAATCTTTTAAATTAATTAATATTAAAAGTATGCTATACCATAGCCAGTTTGATTAAATTGCGTCTTCTTTTTTTTTTAGGAAAACATTTTACAATTTCTAAGAAAATTTTCCTTGGTATACGTATACAGTGGTGTTACAAAATGGGATCGAATAAATTTTAAATTAACCCTACTTGCACTAATTGTCAATCGATATAAATAATTTTAAATTCTAGAAATTTTTATTGCAATATGAATCCGCCATCATCTTCAATATTCAAAAAAAGTGCTATATTTTTACGCTTCATTAAATATTTTGGTGTTGTCATTGATAACTGTTAACACCTCTTTGTTACATTTTTTTGATGGTGCTAAATTAATTTCTTTACTATTATTATATTTAATATTTAATATTTCAGGGGTATACAATCAAAGTTGGTAAAGTCCACAAAATTTTAAAAGTGAGATTTAAATTGCAACACATTTTTTTCCGTATCTATATTTACCCCGTAGAATAATTTTATACAAATTCTAGTAATCTCGACTGTTATTTCAAATTAAAAATTGACTTTACAAACAAACCTAGCAAAGTCCAAGTGAGTTGAGTTTCAATTTGCGTAAAGTCCTTTTCGACTAATAGGAAGGCTCCATTGCCTCCATTTCACTGACGCCTGAATCCAACCCTGTCCAAAAAGTTGGTAACAAATATAGGAAAGTCCTAAACATTCAGTTGCAAACTTAGTAAAGTCCAAAACTTGGTAACAAAACTGGGAAAGTCCATCTTATACTTAAGGTTTTACTCAAAAGTATTGAACTGAGTGTGATGAACACTTGTATTTCCATAATGTATTACATTCTGCATATAAATAATGTTTAACATTAGAATAGTTACCTGTAATTATTAAAATAATCGTTTTTATCGTTTACTGAACATTTTGGCACTGTGGACTTTACCAACTTTGATTGTATACCCCTGATTTAGGCTAAAGGCATAAAGCAATTTTTTTCTTTTGACACCAGATAATTTTCCTTGTGACTTAAGTCTTTGTTTAAGTTGCGGAAATGTTAATTTTATTAGTATAAAAAATAAGTCAAATTAAGTGTTTTTAAAACGGTTTTCATACATTTGTATTACTCGGATTTTAGTTTTTTTAGTTGTTTTAAAAAAATATTTATGGAAAACCTACTTACTTTTGAACTTTTAAGGATTCGTCGACTACCTGAAGTTAGTACCGCATACAAATAAATTGATAAAAACGAAAGTATTATCTAATAGGTCATAAATAGTCACTTGTGCCAATGCAGTGACGAACCAACCGAAAGGTGACTAAAATCAAACCATCCCGTTCCCTTTTGTTGTCCACAAGTTTCAAGCTCATTTGAAATTTTTTGGTACCTCATATAATGAATAAAAAATAAAAAATAGAGGTAATCAATGGGATTTGATAATTGATCAGCAAAAATTAATCATTTGTCAGCTGTACATTGAGAAAAATATTTTTACTGCATAGTTTTCTATTTGTACAAACTTTGGACGTGCAACTTACATGCTATGGTAGTATGTAATTCAATCTCACTGAATTCACGGTGGGAATCAACTCGACAGTTTAGGATCATTCATTTATTTGTTGTTTGTGCATTACACATAAGTGCATGCCCATTGTGGAGGAGCGGGGCATGAAGACGTCCCCGTTAGGGCCATTGATCCAATAAAGATGGTTTAGAGAAAAAGAATTCGATGATTAATATATTTATTTATTTTAGATGAAGCCAACAACTACAAATTTTGAACATTTAATATTAAAAAAATCAACTAGAAATCTGTAGAGTTATATACTAAGACTGAGACTGAGCTCTCATAAAATTAACAAAAATCACATTTTTTAAGCAATGCTTGCTTTCTTCTAATTAATTTTTTGTCCGTCGTGTTGGCTATTTTGATATTGTGGTAGGGTGAAGCACAAGTATACTACTCCCATACCATGAATGTCATATTTTACCAGATATGTAACTCTAGAACTACCAAGATCAGTCAAATTGACTAACACTCAATTTCTTTCTTCAATTATACATATATTTTTTTTTCCTTTCTTTTCACTTTCAGGAAAACAAAAAACTTAAAATTATTATCCAATATTATGTTAAAATATATAGTGTTTTAAAGAAATGGGCATTTTGGTTCAAATTTTATACTTATTTTATTTTAAACATCTTACATAAGTATTTCATGTGACTAAATGTTAAAAATATAAGAAAAGCTCTAAGAAAATGAAAAAAAAATCAAGAAACGTCGATTTTTATGTGGAAATTCAATAACCCTAATTTAATTTTTTTTAATCTTATAATTTATGGTTAATTTTTTAAAATTTTTTGCTTTAGTACTTTATATTTCCTCCGCTATTTCGTATTATCTCGAACATCCTGTTAGGCATTGAATGAACCAACTTTCGGAGCTCTTCTACTATAACAGATCGCCAAGGCTATCTTATGGCGTCTTTCAGTTCTTGAAGAGTTAAACTGACGGCCATTGGAGTAAACTCGTCCTGCAATGAATTTTCAATGGGGTTAAGATCAGGACTTCGCACAGGCCAAGGCAAAACTTTGATATTTTTCTCTCGGAACCAATTTTTAGTAAAGGATGATGTGTGTATCGCTGCATTGTCCTGTTGAAATATAAAATTTTCTGGCAAAAAATCTTCAGATATTCCAACATTTCTGTATATGTTACGGCATTCCTTCGAGGAAGTGTCCAGGCAATCTGTAATTTTCCATATACAGAAAAACCGGCCCAAATCATAACTCTTCTCTCTTCGAAGTTTCGACTCATTCTTTTATCCTGCGGTTTCCTTAAATCATGCCAATAATATTGAAAAACATCGGGCCCGTCCAGATTGCATTTTTGTCATCGCTAAAAACCACATTGTTTCATTCTTCGGACCAGGTCATATGGTTTTTTGCGAAATTTAACCTTGCAACTATGTGGTTATCAGTTAAAGGAGGCTTCTTTTGTCTCTTTTTGTATTTAAGAGTTTTGTCTTCATCCTCCTAACACGTCTTGCAGTAACTGGTAAATTCAAATTGGACTTTATTTGGGTCGGAGCGCAGTGATTTTTTCTCACTTCTTGTAAAATTTTTCGTTTCTGGTAATTATTAATGGTTTTTGATTTTGACCAAATTTTCGGTTCCTGGCATAATTATCTCCTACTTTGAGAAAATTACTCACTACTTTCCTTGATCTGATTAACTTAAAAGCAATGTCCTTAACCGTTAGTCCTTGATCGTTGAAAAACACAATTTTTTTCCATTTCCGATCTCATGAAGTCTTTTCTTTGCCCCATAATATTAATACTAACACATTTTCAATTAAATTCTATTTAATGTAATAGAAAATTATTTACTATTACCTTTGAATATATGTATTTTAATGAAGAATTTAAAGCTTATTCCTGAGAAATAACCCACTGTTCTAATGGAATTTCGGCTTACAGACACCTGTCGCACTAACATACAAATTTAAAATGCTTATAATTCTCCAAAAACTATCAGATACGAGGATGTAATGTGGTTTTTAAAGAGAGAACCATAAAAGTAAATAAGTTAGGTATCCTGAAGCAATGTCAAATACAACATTTTCAATAGAAAAAAAGAGTAATACATAAATACAAAATCAATAAATATCATCTGCAGTTTTGTGATTAAAATTCTTCTAACTGTGGGCTCTAATAGTATTTTTGACTCAATAAAAGCATTATTTTATTATTTCTTTTATAATAGTTTGCTCGCAATTAGTAAGTAATTGAATTTTGCACTTTAATCGATGCATATAATTTTTAACAGCGCGAGCTTCTTTGCATGTAATGCGTTTTTATAAGTGTTCCTACATTATGGCATAAACATAAACTATAAGCTCTTATCTCCACAGTCCTTGGATCCGTCGATATTTTAAACATTAAATAAAAAAGGATCGCTTGTATCAATTTATTTTATTCAATTTCCTTGCTTCTCCCTGTAATGAGTTTTGCACCCAAAAAACTCGAAATCCCTAATTTTGGTGCATAATTCAATTATTTATGTAACCAAATATTTTGTTGCGCCAAAATTTTTTACTGCAATCTAAACTCATCATTAAACCCTGAAAGGCACCCCAAGGCAATATCCGCAAAGTGTAAAAATAAACTGATAATCATTGGTCCAGTAAATTAATTGCTCTATAAATTTTTCTATTTTTCTATTTTTCTATTTCTAATTTGTTATGTAGGTATGCTATTTTAAGCGATGTTCAGTATCATTTTTTCGCTTTCTGTAGTATTTATTGGGGAGAATTGACTATTTGTTTTTGAAGAGAGATGGTGTGTGATGTGGAAGCTGTAAAAAAATCTTTTGCTCAAGTGATATCTGGTCCAGTGCGTATCCATAGCTTCCTTAATCCTTAGAAATGCAAATATATTCGTACTTGTATATTAATTCCCATATTTGGTTACTTGGATATTTTCAGAATACTTTTCAAAGGTTTCAATATCGTTACAAGCTGTAGTTATCGTGTTCAAACAACGCAATATTCACGTTTTCCAGAGTAATTTATTTCAGGTATTTATGCAATTCAAACTTAAATTCACATTTCTTAAGCATTTTTCGTTTTAGGGTCGAAAAACATACATCTAACCTTACTAAGATTAAATTTGTGGAAAACGAAAAATATATAAAAACTTGATTTTCATATACGAATACAGCGAGTGTACAGCTAACGAAAAACAAACTTTTGTCATATAAGATAATTTCGATTAAATAGTCAGAGAAGTAAGAAATAAACACATTTTAATTAAATTCATAATTTTACTTAAGCGTATTAAAATCAAATTAAACTAAGCATAGCATTAAACCTAGCAATGATGGGTTAAATATAATTATATTTTGGTTCAACCTATTTGTGTATAGTTTAAATATATTTGGATTTTGGTTAATATGATTTCCGAATGGGTGAAATATATTTGTTTTCGTTTAGATTCAATTTATTTAACAATTTGCAAACTTTTTATATTTCATACGATATCAAACTAAAATCTAACTGATTGGAACTCTTTATGAACACAATTTTAGTAGATAACACATTAAATCACAAATTGTAGAAGATTAAGCAAAGACTCAACTCTAAAATTAATAAAATTTACCTGGTAGACTATTTTAATCCTATTCTGTCTATAAATTGAGAGTTTAAAAATGAAAATATCCCATCATATCATACTTTTGAGAAACATGGGATTGAAAAGTGAAAAAAACCGTATTATTTTGTTATCTTTGAACATTTCTTAAAATCACCATATTACACTACCAAACGAACTTGAAACCTAAATCAAATTAATTATTAATAATATGAATAATGTTCGTTATTTGTAAACTTCATTAAAATTTACTTGGAGAACAACTTTTTCATTCCCTAAGGACTATACATAAATATATATCCTTCGAATTGGCGCTTCGATGCTCTCTTACCAATCGAGGTACCCGTGCCCTCGTTGCTGTTTCGAGCAATTTTTGCTCTAAACAAAAGTGAGATCCACTGATCCCACAGACATTTATAGGAACAGGATCCCAATGAAAAACTTATCTCTTAACAAAATGTCGATAAATCTTAAAAGTAACTCATAGTATACAGGTACAGTTTTAAGTACCATATTTAAGCTTTATTTTGACATACTTTCAATATTCCCTTTTTTTCAAGAAATTTCCAAAAAACTTTTTCACTTTTCATCCCCGTGTTTCTCTTAATGTGATGGAACATTTTAGTTTTCAAATTAGGATTCCGGCCTCTTCCTAGACGTGGCTCAGGCATTTGATAAGGTCAACCACGATGGATTACTCCTAAAAATTAAACAGCAACTTCCCGAAAAATTTTACAATATCTTGCACAGTTACCTCAAAAACGGAAGCTTCAAAGTAACATATAACAACTGCTACAGCCAGACGTACCAAATTAAGGCGGGCGTTCCCCAAGGAAGTGTGTTAGGCCCAGTGCTGTATCTTCTGTTTACAGCAGACGTCCCAACGGATGATTCAACTATCACCACCACATTTGCAGACGATACAGCAGTTATTGCAGTGCATAAGAACCCCAACACTGCAACTCGTCTAGTACAAGAACATCTGGATAAAATCATAAATTGGACAAAGAAATGGGGCATCAAGCTGAACGAAAAAAAGACGGAACAGATAACCTTCGCACTAAAAAAGAAAACTTGCAAACCTGTAAAAATAAACAACACGCCGGTAAGGCTAGTCAATGAAGTCAGATATCTGGGTATCCACCTCGACCGCAGGCTAACTTGGAAAACCCACGTCAACAAAAAAAGAGAGCAAATAAAACTTACATACAAAAAACTACGCTGGCTAATCAACAAGAAATCCAAATTAAGCCTGGATACAAAAATAGCGGTCTACAGAAGCATCATCAAACCAATCTGGACCTATGGATTGCAACTATGGGGAGCAGCAAAGAAATCGAGAATTGAAATCATAAAACGAGCACAGTCAAAAATTATCAGAGATATCACTGGAGCACCCCATTATGTCCGAAACAAAATATTGCTTAGGGATACAAAAACAAAAGAAGTCGAAGAGGAAATCAACAATATCAGCAAAAGATATTTGGCAAGACTTGACACCCAAATCCTACAGCAAGAAAAATACTCGTAGCAAAAAAATTTGGCAGACTAAGGAAAAATGACGCGATCGACTGTGCAGAGCAGTAGGCAATATAAACAGTAAAATCAGAGCCCAAGCAAAGAAAATCAGCAGTCATGGGTTACACCCAATCCAAACAAGTCGATAATACAGGTGAAGTAGTAAACACAGTGATATTAAACCCTCAGGATATAAAAGCGGAAAATATTGAAATCATCCTCATAGTACTAACAATCGAAGTAGGCATTTCACTATTATACCAGGTCTTCAAGGACTACAGAAGAAGCATCAAAAAAAGATACAGCACCAGCCAACCGTAGAAGGACGCCTAACAAGACCATCCACCCGGACTAGACATCCAGAAGCAATTCAGCAGACTGGACATGCGGATGGTTAACACGAAATCATTCTGGACGGATACAGAACACCCAAAGCAGGAAAAATGGCTACATAGAACCGGCATCTATTGGTCTAATTTATATCTAGGTTAAGAGTCATAATAATATATGTTAGAGCTTAGAGAAGCTGATACATGTAACAAAAAATAAAATGTTGAAATAAAAAAAAAAAAAAAAATTTAGATTCAGCTAACTGAAATTGACAGGAATCGCGTGATTGGTGACTACTGTAATTAACTCAATTTTTATGCTGTAAAACAATACATATCTTAAAAATTATTTGTTACTTCAGTAACCATTTCATTTAGACGCTTTTAAAAATTATAATTTTCAGATCATTCTACGATCATTTTCAATTAGGTGTTCTATCGAAAAGAAAAAGATTCAATTGTTCATCAATTGATGCAATTCTGTATATAAATTGGCCATAACCATATTTATCGCAAGATCTTCGGAGATATTTGAACAAAACTGCGTAAAATACCAAATAGCATACCTCCGTGTTAACACGGCTTCATAATCTGCACATACTCCTAAACAATTTCCTGAAAGAAAATTTCATGGAAAATTATGCATACCGAAATTGCTTGCCTCCTGGATTATTTTAAAGTAAAATAAAAAAAATATACTCTTCTCTCCTTAAATCAATCAGAATAGTACAAAAACATAATAATTTGACATTATTAAATTTAAAACAAAAAAACAAACATGAACAGATTAATTAATGTTTTTTTATTTTTAATTTATTAGTCGTATAGACTATTTATGTGTACTTTTTTATTAATTTAATCTTTTATGATCCTTTATAAGTAGTTTCCCGCAAACATTTGCAAAAATCTTGAAAATTCGAAAGTTATGTGGGTTTATAGACGAGCATGCGCCAGCCAAATAATAACCTGAGCAATTGGAATTTTAAAATTGTTTCCTGCAAAATCATTTTGTTCACTCTTTCAGCTGTAATAACTTAAAAACTATTTAACTGATTTTAATAATATATATATAAGATATTGGGATTTTTTTTTGGATTTTTTCACCCCTCAAAGATAAAACAAATTGAAAATTTATTTTGTTTTTCAACAATCCGCATTTCTAATTCATGTGTTTTAATTATTAAGGTTCAGGCAGAGGCCACAAACTTCCTGAGTAAAATGATGTGTTTTTGTTTATTCTCTCTTCCGACGTCATATCTACGGACATTTTTAATTAAATTTTACAAGTCTCTTTTAAAGTAAATGTAGCTAAAACACAGCAACCTAAACATAAGCAACTTTTTCACTAAAATAAATGGTTGAAAATAATGGATTTTCAGGTTAACGTAATAAGAATACAACAAAGGTTCAAATTTTCATTTACGTTAGTAAGTAACGTAGCTTAAATTAAAATTTCCATTTAACACTAGGTTTACCAAGGTGTCATTTTGACCCCTCTGAGAAAACTTTTCATTAATTTTCTTTAAGAAAAATTTTGCCGTATTTTTTGAAAATATTTTAATTAATTCTTATTTATATTAATAATACATATAAGCGCAAATCTAATCTTTCCTGTCTTCTACTTCCAGAGTTATGTACATAGTATACCTATTTTTACCAAAGGGGTCATTTTGACCCGTCGAGTTAATTTCATTATATCTGGCAGCTCTATTTATTTGATTACTTTCTTTTATTCAACAGGCTATGCAAAGAAAAAAATAATGAAAGGTGAAGTAAGTAGCTCATTTTTTTTGATAATCACTCAGCAAATTATTAAGCACATCAGATTATGTACAGAAGTAGAGGCTTCGCGAGTTTTAGGAACGGAATGGAAGCTTACGAAAGAAGAATTTTGTGCATTTTTAGCAATTCTATATGCACGGGGTGCATACGAAGCCAAAAATTTGAAGATATCATATCTTTGGTCTAAAAAATGGGGACCTCATTTTTTTAGACAAACCCTGAGTAGAAACAAATTTACAAAAAATTTATTTTACGCTTCATCCGCTTTGATAAAAAATCTGAACGGAGTCAACGACTTCAAAATGATAAATTTGCTCTAATATCAAGAGTTTGGCGCGATTTTATTGAAAACAGCCAAAAGGGATTCATACCAGGAAAAGATATAAACTATCGATGAACAATTATTCCCGACAAAAGCTCATTGTAGATTTACACCATATATGCCTAATAAACCAAACAAATTTGGCATAAAATTTTGGTTGGCATCAGATGTAGCTACAAAATACGTCATAAACGGGTTCCCTTACCTAGGCAAGAATGAAGTAAGGCCATCATCGATACCTCTTGGTGAATTCGTGGTGATGAAATTAATTGTACCATAAGTCAATTTATATTTTTTCCAATTAAATACCCAAAAAGGTCATTTTTACCCCTTTGGTAGAAATAGATATACATATGTCAACTCATGGTAAACCTAGTGTTAAGCTATGTTAGAGCCTTTTTAAAATTTATTTTTCATACAATTAGAATTAGTACCTACCAAACATTATATTTTTAAATATGTACTATTACTTTTTATATAACTTAGTAAATTTTGTTGAATTTCGGCGCCTTAATCTCTTATCGGTGCATTCCGAAACTTGCATAAAGCTTTTTACCCCACGTTTCTCATTGAGAGAGGGTTTTCACTAAAATACAAAGTTTACAAAAGGTTCGTATCCCGACTGAAAAAGAAAGGAATGCTATAAAAACAAGGGGCGAAATGCAGGGGTAAGGACTTAATTTCTCCGCTTACCCCATTACTGCCATACCGGCACAAGAATGTACCATTTTAGTGATTGGTGTCTGAGGTTTTGAAAGCATAAGTCGCAATGCCATCAAGTGGCAAGTAGACAAAATATTTTACTCCTATGCATGCAGAAATATGTGTTGGTCATATAAGATAATTTCGATTAAATAGTCAGAGAAGTAAGAAATAAAAGCATTTTAATTAAATTTATAATTTTACTTAAACGTATTAAAATCAAATTAAACTAAGCATAGCATTAAACCTAGCAATGATGGGTTAAATATTATTATATTGTGGTTCAACCTATTTGTGTAGAGTTTAAATATATTTGGATTTTGGTTAATATGATTTCCGACTAGGTGAAATATATTTGTTTTCGTTTAGATTAAATTTATTTAACAATTTGCAAACTTTTTATATTTCATACGATATCAACCTAAAATCTTGCCTACAAAAATCAAACTTATTGGAACTCTTTATGAACATAATTTTAGTAGATTACACATTAAATCACAAATTGTCGAAGATTAAACAAAGACTCAACAAATATGTGGTCTATCTTTAGATAGATAGATAATCTATCTACTTTCTTTAAAACGGCCTTTTATCGTTTTAAATTTAATATTCTAGTAATAGTTATAACAAAGCATTAAGATGGTGGCAAGATACGCTCTCTTATTAATTAGCAGCTAAAATGCTATATATATTTAAGTAACCATACTACACATAAGTTAACAACTGTAACTTGCATGAACATTTTTTGAGATACCCTATATATAAAATGTTTCTTATGTATATGTACATGAAATTTCAGCTCATAAGATTACATTACATATGTATTATAAATACATAAGTAAGTGGTACATTAATAAATAAATTGATTTTTTCTAAGCTATTAGTTGTGATTTTTTCACTTCGATGGTTGATCCAGGTTAAGCAGGAAATTTTGCACTGAATTGAAATATGTAGTATACATAGTTACCCATATGAAACAGTTTTTATTTCACAAAACTAAAATAAAATTGCCTGGATTTATACACACTTTGCGTTACAAACTTAATTTAAAAATTTATCGGGTTAAAATTTGGAGCTCGATTGGGTAAATATCATGCAAGTCAACGAAAGATTTCCTGTCTAAACTGAACTAGATAGGCAAATGAAAGAAACAAAACTATGATAGGGATATATTTGTATTTTAGTTTATAGTGTTAGCTAAGTTTATTGCTTACTATTACAAACAGTTGTTAAACAAAATAAATAAATAACCTACATTTTTTAATTTGTTACGTTTAATTAATGTTATCGTCAAATAAAAACAAAAGCAGAGTTAATGGTCTCAAAGATAACATAATTGTAGGAATATAAAAGTGTTTCACACAGTTACAGTTTTGATATAAGACTACCTACACTTTCTCTTTATTTAGGTCCCATAAAGAGTATAAAAAGAAATATCAGCATTGAGGTAAGTCTTATTACTCGTACTATTTCTTGAACTAAACTAGAAAATATTCAATAAGAATTTTATAAAAGATCTCTTCTAAATAAAGAACGTGTACAAAATGCTGCTTTTGAAGACATTGAAGAGGATTATGCATTTTATGTTATTTTGCCTAATAGCATGATTATATATGCAGTACTTGCAATGAAGGTAATGTAAATATTTCATTTTTACGATTTTATACATGTTAATCGAACTTTAAAAACTGGTACATGCCAAACTAGATATTTATATTTTTTAGTAATTGTGAAAGAAAAAACAAAACTCAATGAAGAATATCAAAACTTGAAACATACGAGTGTTTAGAATAAGGCTTATATGTTTTCTTAACTTATATAATTAAATTGATTTAACTTTTGACTTTTGAAAGTATAGCTAGGCTAGAAGCTAGCCTTAAACGCATCTGCCTATAATGATCAAATTTCATAAACTATATAAAAAATTTCAGAATAAAATTTTTATAATTTATCTACTTTCTACATACACATGTAAGGATACTAATAATTAAACCAAAGATTATTTTTGTTATTAATATTGAGCTTTAGACAAAATTATTAACAAATGTAATTCTTTCTTGACACTTATTGACTTATTATATATACGAAGGATTCGAACTAAAATGAATTTAATAACAAAATTAATTCGTTATTTATATTATTATTTATCTTATTATTTCAGAAACATATTAACAATTAAAAACGAAAAAAACAATTTATACATACATATCTATGTATTTTTTTACACTTAAAAGCTTTAGTCAAATATTATTGAAGTTTTGAATATTATGGTTTTTGGTAAGTTTTAATTGTTTCATAAAAATGGAGCAGTCACAGACCTTTTCTTACACAGCATGGTGACGCATATTATAAAACGATATACAATCTAGCCCAAATTGTTTAGGTAAAGATATTCTTATGATGTTGCCGAACCAAAAAAAAAATATATATAAGAATAAAAAATTATCATAATGTGTAATTTTTATATTACTTTGCCATTACATTTAATTAGAGAAGAGAAAATAATTTCATTTTAAACAATAATAATTTTATTGTAACTTTAGTTAAATGTTATAGTCAGTGTTGCATATTAGAGAAGCAGGCCTTTCAAACTTTGCTCATGTAAAATTGTACAACAGACCAAATACATATCAGTTCAGCTTTTCTATAACTTAACATTTATTCACTTAATAATTACGATGTTTCAATATAATAGGTTACCGACTTTTCTAATTTAATTATATCTGGATATTTATAACAATCGATTTATTTCCAATTAATAAAAGGGATTCCAACCATTCCAAAATTATTCATTATTCCATTGCATTTTTGAGTAATTCATGAAGCTAGTTGTAAGTTTCCATGCGTATTAAAAATAAATAGCTATGTGTCTTACAAATAATTTATTTATAATTGTGTTCTGAATAAAACAAAGAAACTAAATAATATTAAAACTGCAAAAAAGTGTAATGTTAAAAAATATGTATAAAGTTTAGCTAGTCACAAAATTTTCTCACAATTTTCCCTAAACATTAACCTTTGGCACCGCCCGAAAACAAAAGAAAAAGGGGTGAACCATTATTATAACCGGATAGCCGAATTGTTCAGTACCAAAGAAGCTGAGTGCATCTTAACTAGAAGATCTGGTCAATTTAAAACGCTCAGTTATGATAAAGAAAAGGGATGTCCAGCATCATCAGTATTTTAAAATTATTCAAAGGGGTGAAGATGACGGACAACACATGGTCATCTCGGGAAGAATAAATCTTACTAAATCGTGGGAAAAGTAATTGCCCCAAAAATGCTGGACCTGTTTTTTGGATGAATGGGACCAAGAACATTTATCTCAAGACAAGGCAGTATTCAACTACCAGCGGTAGAACATGTATTGAGTTTACATTGAGCTTCGGAAAATTATATTTCCCGCAACTTCCGAAATTTCGTCTAAAATGAGAGAGCGGACAAGTGAGTGAGTGTGCCTGTATATTTAGCAACTATTACCCGGAGGACGGTTTTATTTATTTCGCAAAAGTCTGGACCAGGGGAGTGTTTCAGGGTGCGGTCGAATCGAGAAAGAGAATAGTTTTACGAAAATTTTCCTACTTCGCCTTCTGGTCGTAGCATCTGAACAACTTCTACGGAGGAGGATGATGACGTTGATGATGATGATGATGAGGACGATGACGATGACGACACTCGTTCATCCCTCCGCATAGATGGACCAACCATGTAAGATTTCATATTCCAACGGCATCAACAACGTCCGGCGGAGCCCTATTTCCATATCCGTACGTTAAATTAACATTTATTCAACAGTGGACCTCTAATCAAGTCGCAATCAAACATTCAAGCAGTTTTCCCTGGAAAAACTTTTACCGAGCACTTTTCCTTTGAATGTCACAGCGGGGAGTTTCAAACTTATGGATATGACTGTTATCGATTTGCATTTAATGTAAAGTGTCCGGGTTGACACAGGGCGAAGACCCTTTTTTCCCTATATTACCAAATGTGCCTAATCCTTGAAGCTTGAATACCGGCAACAGTAATTTTCTTAGGAGCATTAAGGAGCCTGGCACAAAAGGATCAACAGCAGCCCTATCATAGAAAGCCCACCATTACCGGACTCAGAACCCCAAAGGACCAACAGAAGAAGGCCTAGGACGACCGTAAGATAAGATCACCCATAATGTGACCCTTTTCGGAAAATCCTAATGCCACCCACAGATGTGTTGTACAAAGCTTAGGGAAAGGGAATATGTAAGAACGAAGCGGTACGGGAATCTATTGATACCGCTGTGGCGTACAAGGAGGCTCTACGCAGACACCCGGAATATCTTTTCCCATATTATATTTACACATATAGCGTGCTTCGTCCTTCGTCCTTTTATAGCCCAGTGTATACGCCGTTTTAGGGTCGGATAAGAACTTTTGTTTTCTAGCGGGCGGTGATGGTGGTGGTAGTAGCCAATGCCTTAGGTCAACCCTCAAGTGGTGTAGTGGTTTCTCCCTTTTTATTTATAATTTAATAAAAGGGAACAGGAAATCGATATTAAGTATGGCGTCTAAAAATGGGTTACTGTAATAATTATTTTCCGTTTTCGTCTTTCTCTTGCTTAACAACCGCTCTAAGGGTAGGCATTTTTGGATATTGGGCAATGAACTTGAAATCTTTTTTCGCTCGAATGAAACTGCAATTTTTTTCTATTTTTAGAGTTGTTAAAGGGCTTGATTACCTTGATTAACTTATTATTAATTCTTCAAAAAAGTTCAATGAAAGTGACTTCTATAAATTTTCAGAGGGAGCTAATAATCAGATTAGCCCTACAACTAAATTGCTTTTATCCTTTATTTTAATAAAAATGTTCATTGCTTCATTGGTTATACAAAAAACGAAAAGTCTTTAAACTGTAATTGGACCCTATTTTGTGGGAGCGAAATAGTACTTTTTTACCCGATCACGAAAACAAAGATAGGACATTTTAATCCGCATGTTTACCTCGTGTACTTGGTTCCCTAGGGGCTCAATGTACAAATTCATTTTTAGCAGTGCATTATAAACGTTTCTAAACGTTTTATTTTAATATACACCGAAAGTAAAAATCACTAATCACCTTTTTAAAGCCTTTTAATTATTTCTATCAAATAAACTTTCACTTAATAAGTATGTAACGTTTTAAGAGCCAGTTTACAAGAAATTTTGTATGGATTGCTAAGTCGAACATACACATAATAAATGGTTCGGATAGGTATAAAAGGAGAAGTGGAGAGTGGACAGTTGCTGCATTCTCCTAAAACTGGTACGCAAATTGGGCAGAAGTATAAAATTACCCAAATATTTTTACGTATATATAAGTTTTTTAAGTTCGAAATGGCTTAGATGCATGAAAATAAAATGAACTTTAATAATTGGTCATCGAGATTTAAACAGTTAAAATACATAGCTTTAAAGTATATATATTTTACTATTAGTCTCATTCTTAAATAACAAATTATAGCATTCTCAAAAAATTTATTTTAAATCTCAAAAATATGTGGGATCAAAGGCTATTTAGTAAGCTACATCCTTTGGGAGTTCTCCATTGTACTTAAACTCCACGCCTACATCCATTATACTTAAACTCCACGCCTCAAGAATTTTAAAACCAACACATGCATTGATTTCTCAGAACTCGACAACGACTAGACAAAAACAGAGGCTGAGCACTGCAATTTCTTAAGTGTTCCTTGGCCATTCTTTACGCAAATTCAATGTATCCGGTAAAAAAGTTTTAATGACGGCAGCAAAAACCAAGAGCAACTTCAACAGAACCTTTTTTGCTCATTCGTTCTGCTGAAGCAGTTAACTTGTTAAACAAACTTCCATTTGGAAGCTTCTAAAGTTTAATGAGATATCTGCATAATGCAGTTGCAACCCGGTCGCCAGAGCTCGGGCAATCGAAGTTAAGAAAATGAGTCCTTTCTTTCGGTCCATTATGGACTTCTAGACGGAGCTAAGTCTGCACAAAAGTTTCCTCCAATTAATGGAAACCGACCACCGAGTGTTCCTAGAAAGTGGTGTGGCACCGGATGCTGGGGGCGGAGGACCATTGTTGGCAGAGCCTCGACCCCCGGGTCTCTAGGCACTCTTCTACTATGTATTGAGAGATAGAGCGAGGAAGCGGAGTGATGGCCGGACCTCTTCTGCATTTAAAGTGTGCAAATAGCCGAAACTGTCTTATGGAGCTTCTTCTGGCCAGAGCTCCTTCTAAATCCATAAACACATACACAGGGCCGTAAATTTAGCCAAAAGTTCCGCTCCGACTCGTTTGTATGGCAACTTTCCTAACATGATAAAACTGAGCGATCCAGCTTCAACTTGCCAGCACAAAGTCAAACTTTCTAAGCAAATGAGCTAGTTGCATAAATATGTTAGATATTTATGCAGCCCGTGTATCTATGCAGGGTTTGGGCTGAGGGGCGAGGGATGAGGTCTGGGCTAGATCGAGTGCATTCTGTCTTCGTTCAAGGGCCAAGGAAGTTGAGATCGTCCTTTAGAAGTTGTTCTGCAAAATTTGCAATTGCAGACAAGCACAACGGCTGGCTACTGCAAAAGAGGTTCCCCGCGCTGCCAGCCCCAGGACTATGGGACGTAAGACGAAGCAGGTGACGGTTTACCATCCCAGGCCCTCCTCAGACCCTCCCAAATTGTAAGGTTATTATGAGAATTTAATGCAAAACCAAACTTTCTTTTGTTTTATCTCCTCGAAATTGGATTGATATATGCGAGTTGCATGCGGTGTATGAGGAATGGGAGCTCGGCGACGAAACATAGGAAACCACTGCCCGAGAATGTGAGTAAATAGAAAATTTAAAATGCAAATACGGACGGACATGAACTGAATCAAAGTTTTGGAAATTGTCTTCACTGGAGCTTTCCTTCTCTTTTGGCCGTTGTTGCTCTCGTATAGAAATGACGATGACACGCTCATTCATCAAAATTTTGTGAAATGTTTCATCCGTTGGGATCTGGACGTTGTCCTGGGATGCTTCTTTTAAGGGTGAGGCCTTGCGTACAAATGGAAATTACAAGAGCTAGAAGAATTCATTTTATTGAGATTTTAGTTCGCCTTAAAAAGTCGATTTTCCGTTTTTTACGAAAAGAGTCTCTTAATGCAACTTAATATGTAAAAACTATCTTTCAAAAATATATTTATTTTATTTTATAATTACTAGATTAGTAAATAAAATCAACTAATAGTCAGAATATCAGTGTAATCGCTAACATCTACGGCCAGGGTTTTCAAGGGTTTTCACAAAAATTCATAAAAGTTTTAATAATTCTCAAAGACAATAATTTGTAAGAGTATTTTGGTAGATTACAATCATATATAAGTGTATACCAGGATTTTATAAAATCGATACACACAGTTATTGGAATTTGAAGACTAAACGTTTATAATATCAAAATAAATTGTCCTATTTGTTATAATCAAATTATCAATTAAAAACGCTTCAATTAAAGATACCTTAAGAAAATATCAACCATTTAGAGATATATGTAAATACATATGCTGGATTTAACAATGAGAATGTTATATTTTTGTTTTAATCAGAGAGTTGATTATACAAAATATCTAAAATACCATTAAAGCATTGATCAAGAGTAAATCAGGCTTCCAGTGTTCCGTACCAGAACTCTATAAATAAACAGTCCACGGACAAAATATAACTATATATTTAAATTCAAACTAAATTAGCCTATCATAACTGAAATTTTTTTGAATTGTTCTACATTATGATGGGATATTAATAAATATTTTATTAATTAGTTTATTATTAATTTATTTATTTATTCCATATATTTCGACAAGATAAATAAAGTTAATGTTTTTGAAGGAATCTACAAACTGTAATATTATTTTTCTCTTAACATTTCTCCAAAATATTAACTGTAGTAAGGACTCCCTTTATGGACGCGCTTCCCACACTTCTTTATTTTCATACAACCTCGAACAAAAAAAGACTTAATTCTCCTATTAGGTTTGGCTCAATATCTACTGACCTTGATAATTACAAAATTTTAGCTTTTACAAAAAATAATACTTTTTTCTGGGGGTTCAACCCACATCCATTAAAAATTTTTAAAAAAAAAACCAATATTTCATAAGTTTTGATCACCACAAAATGTACGAGTCACAAGGGCCTAACACTATACCAAATTTCAAGTTCCTACGTTACGTGGTTTTCGAGAATAAGGTCTGTGACGATGACAAACAGACAGACGGATGAACGCAATCTATAAAAATCCCTAAAAAAAACAGTTATGCTCCCTTAAGGTTTAAATTGGAAATTTACATTTCGAGTTTCAACTGGGTGTTCTGGCAAGTGACAGAATCAGACTTCGGTCATTCTCTTCTGTAGTCCACTCCATACGTTTAATAAACAGACTGTATTAGTAAAAGCGTATCACTCAGAATTCAATATTGCGATAAAAAATTAACAAAATATTATTTTTTCCTTATTATTTACTTTATTTTCTTTTACGCAATATATTTAATATTTGGTGAAATCACTCTTATTTTCTACCATAGATATACATCCATTGTTCATATTTTCAACTAATTTTGCAGCATATTCTAGTAGTAGATCCGTCCAGGCTTTCTTCACCGATAATTTAAGTTGTTGTAAAGTGAAAACATTTTTCCGCTGCAGCTTTGCCTTCATAAGAGCCCACACATTTTCAATTGGATTAACATCAGGACTTTGTGAGGGCCAATCCATGACATTGATATGCTCTTGATCTTTCCATTCGATACAAAAATGACTTTTGTGTTTTGGATCATGGTCTTCGTGCAAGACCCACGATCGATTTCCTGTTCCAAACCAAGAGTCTGTAGACTTTAATAACCCGTTTTTGTGTAAATTTGCAGCATCCTTTCTGCATTCAGATTTCCAGTAAAAGCAATTCAATTTTCCAAATCCTTGCGAACAGAAGCATCCCCACCCATGAACTTTTATTGTTTGTTTTACAGTACGTATGATGTAATGCCATCCTTTTTTTAACCATACTCGTTTAGGTCCTTGATATGCCTAAAATGATGATTAGTCAGTGAATACGATGTTTGTCCAATCGCGGTTGAAATTTTCATTAGCCCATTTCAAACAGTTTTCAAAAAGTGGTTTGATTGTAGTACTGCGGTGTTTGATGGAATTTTTCCTTATTCTTTGGTGTATAGTAATAGAGAAACACGTTGATACCTTTTTCCGCTAATTTGCTTCTAGCTTGCCTCAGCATCATTTGTGGATCTTTGTCAAAATGCTTTAAAAAAACGATGTCTTCTTGCCTTCTTGTCTTACCCCTTCCTGACAAGTCGTCGACGTTTTTTTCCTCAGAAAACTTCTTACACCATTCTTTACAAAAAACGCATCCTTTTAATATACAATATCTCGCTGCCTGGGCATAAGTCCATTTAGGTCCTTTCGGATGAGGGCAGAGAAATACAGCTTTAAAACGTTTATAAAAAAAGACACTCATGTTGAAAATCGATTGTAGAAAGTGAAAATGAGACTTTAAGCATGACGCACATATATATAGGTAATACTCATCCCCTCCACTTCAAAAATTGCTGTCTCTTTCTTTCTGAGAAATCATAAATATGCTCTTACCAAACAAACTGTATGTTAAATAACTTTTCCAGCATATATAATAATAATACCTATGGATGGAAGTTCGCTAAATTCGTCGTTGTCTGTAAGGAAAATAAATATATTTGAAATTGGTTCATTAAAAGAAGCTTACAAAAATCACAACTAAATGACATTATTAGCTTAATTTGTAAAAACTTCTATTCCTATCTCCTGAAAGAATCTCTTTCAACTTCCAGATCTGTTAAACAATATCAAAATAATATTATTTTATAAATATTTTTGCGAAATTTTTATTTATCTGAAGCTTTTGAAACAACCCCTTAACGATTTCTCCAGCTACAACTAGAGTTTATTAATTAAATCCAATGTTAATATAGTTTGCTTATTGCTAGGCACGAAAATCCCACAAACATAAAAAATAAGAAAAACCCTAAAAATATACCGTTTCTTTTCAAAATAAAAATAGTAAGTTCGTTTAGTATAGTTCAAGATATTTCGTGTTTGTTTAAAATTTTTCTACTCCTTGGCTTTTTCCTCCACACAAAAATATGAATGCTTTATTAGAACTTTTTAAGGGCATAGATACTCAATATCAAGTCGAGTGAGAACATATTTACATCCATATTTACGATATATCAATCTATTATCTATCTATCTTACTATAGCTTTAAATTTCATAAGGCTTACAACGACCGCAGCACGACTCTTACAATTAACTTTAACTTGCAAGTAACCATGTTGTGGCCTTTGTAATAATACCAAATGTACTAATTTTTATGATTACAAAAATAATGACTACTCAATGCAAATTACCGCGGATCATTTAATGTACATATGTTATTAATTTAATTTTGAAATTACATAAGTTTATGTAATGTAAATGTACGCAAATAATAACGACATCGATTCTTGATCTTTTTAAATATTTTGTTATTCTCAGTCTATTGGAAATTAACAATTGATTATAAATAATCAATAACACATAGTAACAAGTTTTCAGTTGGAACGGAAAGGGGAAACGTAATGCTGACTCGATTTTCTGGTACTAATATATATACATATGTCTATTTGTTTTTTTGATTTATTACAATCTTTCCTTACAAGAAACTAAACTAATTATTATTAATTATTTGAAAAATTTTTATTATTCACATATTATATACGAATAGTTCATATATGGTTTGTTAATATTATTACTAATCTCAATGGATTTAGTAATTATAAGCAATATCCTTGTTAAAATCTTAAAAACTGGTGGTAATAATATTTTTATATTTGCTTATTTCAAAATTAGATATTCAAATAGTAAATTAGCTACGTTGAAGACAAGGCAAGCACAAAGTCCATCTTTACATTTAGTAAAAATATTACTAGATCTCCCCAGGGAAAAACCTTATATGATTTTGATTTTGTCTGAAACCAAAATGCCGTCACCAGGGTAATTAGGCGCCCACAGTGGTCGTTATACCTGAGGAGGCCATGAATGTTTAAACACGGCCAAACATTTAACGTGTTCCCAACTATTTCTAATACGTCGATATGATAAAGCTTATCGCAACGAAAGGCGCCCGGGAAAACCCTAATAAATCAGAAAAACGAAGCCCTTGCGGGCGCATATAGCAGCAAAATGCGGACGAGCACATGCAAAAGGAAAATAATCTCCTTGCGTTAACGACAGGACTTGGTCGTAGCTTGGATTCCTCAGGGAATTCCTTATGAAGGCACCTTCCTAACGTAAGACCGTTTTCATCTTCATGCTTTCCCTCGCCCGGCAGGATGTGCTGCCCCTTTCGGCAGGCATGGCAGCCCGAAGCCACCCGTCGAGTTCAGCCTCCCGTCCTCCCCCGTCCAGCACCGATACATGTGCGCACATCCTTTGGGACGTTGAGGAGAAGACTTCATTTTGCTCGAGTAAAAGTCGCAAAATTATGGCGAACTTGTTTCGGTGCCTTCTTTGTTCGTCCTGCAACTTTCTTCCCTGCTCTACCTCCCCCAAATATTTCGTCCTGCGCCCCACTCTCGAAAGCTATTTATTTTCAGTATCGATCGCCATCTCAGAAAGCACCCACCTCCCATCCAACCCAAATGTGCTTGAGTCCTGAGCCCTGTTTTCAAATCCTTTCTGCAAACGTCTTTTGGTATATTTCAGAAATTTTGTCTCGCACTCTCCGAACATGACCGAGAGAACGAAAGCGAGGACGAGTGCAAGAAATCCTTCCCATGTTTGCGTCCGTGTGGTATATTCCCTCGAAAGAAAGGGTTGAACCATCCATTCGGACGGGGTTTCTGAAAGAAAATCGATTCCGGGCTAGTGCGAAATTATTTACAGCAGAGCTCTGGCCGGCTAGAGGGTGGAGTGAATGCTCCTGGACAATGGGACTCCTCTCGACTTATCGTGAAATTAATGACAGCCAACACCCACTCCTTGTCCTTAAGGGGCGCCCATCATAAATGTCCACCCGCTCGCACAGCCCACATATTCTAAGCTTCCATCCTGTTTCGTTTTATCCCTAGTATTTTGCAACAAGACTCACTTCCTTTCTTTCCCCTGCCACCAGGAGCTATAGGATAAGTTGGGAATCTTATCCAGGAAGAATGCCCGGGCTCACACATGTCGCAAATAAACATGTCCCGGCTGATTTATGTACTCTACGGGACTTCATGCAACACATGCCGTGTTGTAGCGGCAGGTATAGTGCTTGGCTCTGAAGGACATAAAAGGAACAATAATTCACACCAAATTGAATTCCATTTAAACCGTGTATCCTCCTGCACTCCGCTAGAAGCTGAACAATTTGATCTGCATCTTATCGCATTTCTCTCTCCTCAGCTTTCTTTATGCCCCATTAGAAGAAGTCATTCCGAACTAGAGCGCAGGGCGCCCGAAGGCAATTTTCTTGGAATGGGTCGTTAGCACTTTGACCGTTTCTGAATTATGCACATGGTTTTTTCCTTGGCACTTTCCATTTAAACCACTTAAGTCAAAAAGAAAAGAATATGAGGAGTTGTTTTGCTCAAAGATTTTTAAATTTTGTTTAATTTCGTCGAACTAAATATAAGCTAAGGATAAGGTTGCTTGGCAAGGGTAGTAATTAACATCTTCAAAAAATATATATGTATAAAATTTCACTTTGTGTACCATATACTCTGAACGAATCTTTCAACTGACAACTCAACGATCAAACTAAACTCAGATCTTCGAGTGTTTTTAATTGACTTACTATATGTAAAATGTTATGAATTCACAATAATCAAACCCAGTGGAATAGTACTATAATACTACTAACGTTTTTGCTTTTTCAAAATAGAAATGAGAATGTAAATATTAAACAAAATAGTAAGGTACTCTAACATAAAACGCTTCAAACTAATATTGGCTACTACTTCTTTAAGAATATAAAGAACAAATTTTATAATTTCCAATGCGAATTATTCTAATAATATACTCGTATATCCAATTGTAACAGGCCTAGCCAGTAACACCAAGATTCGTCCGTTACTAGAAAATATGCGGACATAGCGGACAAACATAGCAAACATTTCATTTATTTATTTATCACTTATTACAAGCTACAATAAATTTAAAACTAATTAACAAAAAAGATTAAAATTAAGGTAAAAAAAAAATAAATTAAAATTAGAGAGCGGGAATGATAAGGCACATGAGAAGATGGAAAAGAAAAAAGAAAACAGGCAACATTAGAAGGAATTAAGGGCATTCCTGAGAGAAGATTTACTCAGGTGAAAGTCAAAAAAGGGGTAGGAGTTGGCTTTCCGAAGCATACGGGTGAGAGGCTCAGAAAGTCCATAGTTGTTACGGTGATAAGCAGGGCGAAAGAGAGGTGCCGAACGGAGGTTACGAGGATTGGTGTAAATGGAGATCCGCTGGAGTAGGGAAGGACAGTCAATCTCACCGGTAAGCAGCTGATGAATGAAGGTAATATCGGCAAGGTCACGTCGCTTCCACAGGGGCTGCAAGTTGATCAGTAAGAGACGGTTTTCGTAGGGGCTGCTCATTAACCAGTTTCCAACTAGTATTCGAGGTTTTGACACTTCCGCTAATCCTGGTTTTCCATCCGCATCAATCGATGTGTTAACTCTTTCAATATCCGTCCAATCCCCATCTTGCGCTTTGGATAGAAAGGGCGAAATCTTGGGCCCATAGAATTCGTCATTCGTCAAAAAGCCTAGCCAAAAAGAAACGTACCTCAACGTAACTTAACGAAAAGTGCGAAGGTATAAAATAATGGGGCTGGCCTAGTAATGTTAATACTGGCCGTAAGTACAATACTGTAAAGATTGCTCGAAACCTAAATTAACGGCTATAATATTTGAATTGAAAGTGAAAGAAAAGTTAAAATACTGAATACTGGAGAGCATACCGACTAGCCACTCAAATCTTCAAGACCTTCAATTAAATTTATCTTGCCTTCACTTTTGCCTTACGTTACTTTACGTTTTTATTTCGGGAAAAATTGAGTTTTGACGCCCCCAAGCTCAGTTTCGTTAAGTGTTACGTTACGTTACGTCTGTATACGTTTCTACGCAAAAATTTCACTATCCGTCGCTTATGAGCTATGTTCTACTATTATAAGAAAGCAAGTTTTGTCAGTTAAGAACGACGGGTTTTATGGACGCAGGCCTTAACTCTTTCCGGTTCTTTTAAAGTTAAAAAACTTTCTTGAGCCCGAGTTACACTTCCAATATTTACAACGCAGATGATGAATGTCTCAAAAACGCATGATTTCCAATACAGGAATGTTTTTACAAATATAGCTCCAATAGCACATACTCAAATTTTACCTTTCCGATTTATTTACTTTTTTTTATCTTGCAATTATCTTTTTTTATTTTTCTAAATTAAATCCATATTAACTTTATTATTTTATTTTATTTATATTTACAATTATACAGGATTGTAATTTGTTACAGTTTTGGTAGCCCTGTGGCTGGCTGGCAAAACTGGACGATCGGCCCTTGTATAGTTCGGATTCTGGGACTGTTTTTGAGAATTTCTGTTTGTCCGCCAAAGTAAACGATCAGGAGCAGCCGACTGATCTTCATAAGTGTAGCTAGTGCCTGGTGCTCCTGCCACAGGCGTCATGATCATGCAGATGGAATGCCAGTCACTATATTGGATCTACTTGGTTCAAAACCTTCAAAAAGTGTGAATTGCAAGAAGAGTAAATTTTGTAACAATATTTTTTGTCCACATAACACGCAAAAATCTTTCTACGAACTAAGCTTTGTTTTATGGTTTAGAAGTCAAAACAATTTCTAAAAGTGTTGTCGTTTGTTCGCTCTATAATGTTTTTAGCGCACTTAAAATTGATTATGGGCATAATTTCAATACATCAAAAACCTGTACAAAACAAGTAAAATGTGACTGCACTACACTAAAATAATACACATAGTTGAAATAACGCAATTGGATTTTATATGAACGGATATAAAATTATAAATTTAAACCATGCGTTGATGGGAAAAACGTCCAGAATGGGCCCGGTAAAGTGATTTTTTCGCATGACGGTAAAGTGATTTTTTTGCATGATGCATTGAATCCGCTTGGATGGGACGTATTATCGCACCCACCGCAGTCTCCAGACCTTGGCCGGCCGATTATCAGTTTTTCGCATCAATGGGACGCGCGCAGGCTGCGCAGCACTTTACAAATTTCGAAGAAGTCGAAAAATGGCCCAATGAATTATTTGGCTCAAAGGACAAACGGGTTTTTTGGGATGGCATTCATAATTTGTAAGAAAGATAAACAAATCGAATAGCCAATACTTTGAATAAATAACTTTTCAATTTTCTTAAAAATTATGTGTTTTTTTCATTTAAAAAACTTATAAACACTTTCCGATACACCCGGTATACCTTACCAGGAGTGCTAAGGCCTTTCGGCTAATAAGGCCTAAGTAACGAAAATCGTATTTAAAATACTCGCTCTCACACTCATAAATTCCTAACGCATGGACAAGTCACTGCAAATTTGTGGTCGTGCGCTACCACCATTCTCCCCACTGCCAATGTCGCATCAAACATCGTGAGAGGAGATCACGCGGCACATAAAAGAGAATTTTTTTTTTACAATTTTATAGTTATCTATGTATATTTGCTGTCTATTTTCTATTGTAATACCTTTCAAAATAATATTTATTTAGTTTTTTTTTTCCACACATGGTCGTCGGTTGTTAAGGCCTGCATAATCCTACTATAAGCTTCTTTTGTAACATCTTTTTGCCCGCAACGGGTTACCCTAGATATTACGAATTTAGGGTCTACGGTTACTATACCTCCTAAACGAACATTGTGGTCAAAAGACGACTGTTTGAGCAGTACAAATGCCATATTTAACATTTCAAGTGCGTTGGAGCACCGAATTTTATTTTTATACAGATTCTTTGATCCTTTTTTTTTTCAATAACAAAAAATCACCAAGAACACCAAAACACGTTTAACCTTTATATCTTTCAAAAACAAACTAAATATGCAAAAAGATGTTGGGGACATGTGACATAACACAAAAAAAAAAAACGAATGCACGTAGCCCGCGAAATTTAAAAAGTCACCTTATTTTTTGAACAAACCTTCTGTATATCATAAAATAAGCAATTTTTATTACTATACTTAGTTATAACGAATTTTTTAAAAATTGCTCCTTTTTGGACTGTAAAACGGGACTAAATCCCTTAAAAGCAAATTTTATTATATTATTTTACTGTCAACGCTTAACAAATACATGTCTCAACTTTTTTTTATTGTTTTATTAATTTTATTTTGTTGTTACTATATAAAATAAATAAAAACCAAGAATTATTCTTCAGAATTCCTCTGAAAAGATTGAAAAAAAATTCATTATCAGGTCTTTACTTTCAAAGAACTTTAAGTTCCAAGCTCCCTTACAATAGTAAGCAAATACTAGTTGCCACAAACGTTTAAAAACTCTTTCTAGCTTTTAAATATTTCTGGTGTGTTAAACAGCTTTCTGAGAGAAAATTAATAATAACTAGAAAATGAAGCAATATTTTAATGACATATGAGTTTACCCTACCTACATATATGTATGTATTTATCACAGCATTGGTAGGATTCTTGTAAAAAAAACCAAAAAAAATCAATATTAGCAATATGGAATGGATTAAAAATTTATAAAAATGTAAAATGTTCCTATACTCGTATATGGTGGGAATGGCGTGCATTCACCCTTAAAGGTGAATGCTAGATTGCTACTTCGAGAGATTTGCAGTTCGGGATCATTTGAGAGTTCATGGCAAAAATCCATGTGGTCAGCTTCAGCTGCTCCTTGCCATGGAGCATCTTTCAAGATATGAGAAAGTTTCTTCTTGTATCTGGAAAAACTTGTTTCGGTGAGATAAATGTTCTCACCGGACAAACGAACAACGGATGGAAGTTCCTTAAAGATTTCATCCCAAAGGTGAAGGGTTATTTTAAACCGGACGGGATAGAAACTCCAAAGTATTCTGTGGGTTTGAGATGCTATGCTCAAAACATTCCACATCCTGCCCTAAGGGGGACTAGTATTTTCCTGCATCTTCCACTAAGCATGTGATTAATTACGAGCTTAAGTCTGATGAAAAAGGATCAACAACTCAAAAGATATCGTCCCGAAAAGCCTTTTACCCCATGTCTTCCATTCGTGCGGTTATTCCAGGGCGGTTTTATACGAATATGTACGTAAGGGGGGTGCGGCGACGTCCGGAACTTAGAGTACGTCTTTAAGGGTATCCATAGCAACAAGAACTAGGAGCCTAGGCCCTAACTACAACAGCATCCAGCAGTCTCCCCAGGAGTTATCTTATAGTTTTCAGGACATGCTCGAAAATAAAAGGAATACAAGGAAGGAAGAAGTAGGGTACTGGTGGGGGTAGAATTTTAGGATACGTTAGCGAGCGAAAGGTTTAGAGTATCTTCCAGAAAACACCCTCAGGAGGACGCCGTTTTACATAAAAGGGACTTATATGGTCGAAACTGTTTCGCCTGTAGTCCTCGGCTGTGTACATAGTTCAAACTATGTATATACGAAACCAACCGGGTTCACGCAGGGGTGAGAGCCGTCCTCTGGGCACCGGGCGGGAGGGTGTCATAAGTATAAAACTAAAAAGCAAAGCATGGCTGATTAGGTAGGTACACAACTTTGAGCGAGTACCCTGCAAGATAGTTCCCGGCGAGCAATTGCCTCCTTCTGATCTAAAATTAGTCGGCATTGGGGGTTGAGGAATTGCTGTATGGAAAACTTGTTAAAGATAAATTACCGAATACATAGTTTAGGTCGGCTATATCCAGCACATACTATTATACATGTGGCCCTGTTTGTATGTTTTCGAGGGGCCCGAGGACGATGGAGTCCACCCGCCATACTCTACACCTTTTATTTATGGAGTATAATCCCAGCTAGTGTCACAGGAACCTTCCTTCTAATTTGCCTGAAATATGTCTTGCTTACCTCCAAGTAATTTTCAAATTCGGTTTACCAATGGGTTGGTTCATTACTCATATTTCTCGGCTGTACTGGGCCTCCACCCGGTTACTCACACCCACACCTCCTACATGACCACAAGGTAATAAGCGTTTCATACAGTGGCCGATGGACCGAAGAATAGCACACTATTTTTTAGATATAAATGAAGTAAGTAAATCGGGCAATTTTAATGGACATAAAGAACATTTAAATTTCATGTTAACAATTTTATATTATTCTATTAACAAAAATAATCACATTAAGTACTTTTGTACTTCAAATAGAAGTCGTCGAAGTTTTATGAAGAACAAACGAAAAGCCTTTTAGTGAAATAGGAGATAGGAGTATATGTACAATCAGATGTGAAAGTATCTGAATATGATTTGTGTTGAGCAAATATATAGAACTTTTGCTACATTCGGTTTTGGACGTATCATGGACTCAACAAAAGAACTTGATTAAGATTGAAAAAGGATTCTAAGCTTTCATTTGCAGACATTTGTTGAAAGTTTCCTTTAAAAAAAACAGATACTAGGATCCATTGAGATAGGAAAATCCCTAAAATTTTAATTCTATTGAACTTGTGTGTATGGTTCCGGCTATTCCTTTAAAATGTTTGTATACTATTTCCTTTATCAATAGATATGATGTGAAATGTATGACGTAAATCATATAGAGCTGTTTAAAATTTGGAGCTAAACACATATATAATATATGCAATCTCATCAGAATACAGCCAAATAATAGAACAAGTATTAATAGTCTTAATTCGCGGGAACATTAATTTAAATAATATTGTTGTTTATTATTAAATATTTATTTAATTTTAAGTTTATTTTCACATTTAGTAGCTGATATATACTTAAGTATAAATATTTGTCTACTATACAAAGTTGTGTTTAACAGATAGAAAAGTTAGACGTGTTGTGGTGTGCTTGGCGATTTTTACTATTAAAAAAAATGAAAAAAACAAACCAAATATATAAAATGGTTAATAATGTCAACACATGTTCGAGACATGTGTACCAACATAACAACAACAAAATCGAAAATCGAATGTATGCACGTAGCCGGCGAAATTGAAATTAATTTAACAAGCCTCGTACATACATACTTCTAAAAAACTTGATTATACAAAATAATTCTTTACAATTGATAAATGTGCGAGTTCCATTATTTCGACATCTCGTTTGAAAGTTCACCGAAAGCTGAGTTTTCTTTTGCAAATGTAAAAGATAAAACCCCAACTGATTGATTTATGATGATATCCCACACACGATCTCATACATTTATGTGAAACAAACAAATGCATGAAAAACCGAGTTGAGCTTAAAATATCTTTGAAAAAAAAAGAAAAAACTAATAAAGCTTATCTACAAATTTATAAAAAAAAAAATTTAATAATATGATAAAGTACTACCACGGGGCAGTACATGTGGTGCCCCTGGAATTTTGCCAGTCTTTCCATTAGTGATAAACAGCATCAGTCTTGATTTTGCAACCTTGGTCTCGGTCCAAGACTACACCTGTTGTAGCAAGATCACGACTAAGATTTGACTGACTGACCGTACCAGGCCAAAACCAAGACTGAACTTACAAGACTGAGACTAAAATCAAAATAATACAGAATAAGAAAGAATAAGAAAGAACCAAAGAGTCCTTTAAACCAAGCTCTTCAAACTGATATGATACACATTGAAAAATTAAAATAGGAATATTTTAATAAACACGTCTTACATTTGTTAACACAAAAATAATAAACAATTGAACAAATAACAGCCTGTTCCATCCTATGACGAGCTTTTACATCCAAAACAAATTTATGAATTTTAGAAACGTTTTTAATTATGCAAAAGAAATTTAAACAATTTATTATTTTATTATTAGAAAAGTATAGTACTTATTTTTTATTAGTTTTCTACTTCAATGATTATTATAAAAACAAAACAAAAACTCAATTTAAGGTATTATCCTCTTGTGGCGCCCTAACTCACCTGACGACTACTCAGTATTTTTTATTTTTTGCGTGACGTATTAAAAAAATATTTTTTTTATCACATTCGTTTTGGTAATGTCTGAAAAAGTAGTAGTTCATTTTTTGTTTTAAAAAGATACAACTCAGTGTTATAATTTAAAAAAAAATATGTTAGTTTATTATAATCAGGCAAATAACTTCTTCAATCATGATTCAATAGTGTTTTCATGATGTTTTTATTATCTTTCCCAGCATCAATTCAGGTTCTACAAGCCTATCCTATTTTATGTCTTTAGCTGAAGATAACTAGTACAGGAATAGTAGAAAAACTTCAATTAATTATCAATCTTTACCAACTAAAGACCTTAATGTCGGATTTCCTTCCCATTATTTCGTTCTCGTTACGCGATCACTTGGAGGGGCATAATGTGGCGACCTAACTCACCTGGAGACTACTAAGTATTTTTTATATTTTTTTTCACGTATTCAACAAAATATTTTTTTTTATCAAAAATATTTTAATTTGAAACGTTAAATTAAAAAAAATAATAATAAAAGTAATACCTTTCTCTTAAATTATATAAATTGCTTTTAGAATGAATAAATTCAAATAAACCAAACCAACCTACCACATTCTCTTCTCTTCAACCCGTCCAAAGAGTACTCTAGACGTCTTCCTCTGAAAAATAATTGTTTACGAAAGTGATGGCCTCTTCATTCAACAAAAATCTCTGTCCTCCGAACGCAACTTTTATCTTAGAGAACAAAAAAAACCGCTTGGAGCTGGTGAGTAAAGAAGGTGGTCAAGCATCTCAAACCGTAATTCGTAAATTTTCGCCATGGTAATCGCTGAGGTGTAAGACGACGCATTGTTTTGGTGAAAAAAAATGTTGTTTTTCCTTCAAATGTGGCGATTTTTCCGCAATTCCTACCTTCAAGTAATGATAAGTAGTATGCTCCTGTAGTGCATAATTTCTCTTCGAAGATAATGGATTAAGATAACTACATGACTATCCCAGAAAACAGTTGCCATCACTTTCCCAACCAAAGGAACAATCTTTGTCTACTGTTTTTACTGTATTTTCGTTTCTGGAGTATAATTGTGTATCCAAGATTCACCTACAGTAATTAATTTTCGCAAAAACTCGAAATTATTGTTGTTGTTGGAAATGTTCATACGAACACATTTTTGATCCAAAGTGAGCGGCACCCAACGCGCGGACAGATTTCTCATGCCTAAATCTTCATTCAATATATGACAAACAGGTTCTTTGGACCTGTTCATAACCTGTGCTAGCTCTGTAACATTAATTCGACGGTTTTCCAGCAACATTTGGTGAACTTTAGCGATGTTATCGTCAGTGGTTGCAGTTTTTGGATGCCCCGAACGTTTAAAAAATTCCCTAAACACTCTGTGCATTAATCATCCTTAATGATGATGGTAATGTTTCGTAGGGTTAATATTTTCGGTTTGTACTTCTTTCTCTTTATTTACGTTCTTATTTTTAGCTGGCTATAATCCAGATTTTCCTTTAATGGCTTTTACTTTCGCTTTCTCTTTTTTATTTGTTTCAATTTTTTCAATATTTTTCTTTTGGCAATGTTTTCTGGGCTAGTTAATATTTTAGCATTATTTCTCCTGGAACCAGTATATATAGGAATAACAGGAATAGGAGCAATTTCATATAAAATCTTTGATGGTAATTCAGGACACTATGATGTGACTGTTAAAGAAACAAATAAACCAGATGTTGAAAGTATAGGACTTGATGAAGGAAAACCTTGCCGTTACTGTATTTAATGCTATAGTACATTCATTACCATCCTCTAAGACTGATAAAGTGATCTGGAATAGCACTGAATTACCACTTAGTCCATATTCTATGTACTTCTTGGCAATTTTTCAAGTTTGTATTTTGTTAAGGTTAAAAAATAAACACTCTGTCTATTCAGTCCTTGCTCTCTGGCCAACGATATACCTTCAGCTGGACGAATACTTGACACTTTATTTATTTCTAGAAATTACCTAAGCCAGTCATATCCAGTCAAATATTTTTTCTCCTTTGAAAATTTAAGAAATATATTCAATTTTTCAGCAAACTTAGCTATGGTTCTTACTAAAGTTCGAAAAGGTGCGATTCCATAATCGATTAATCGGTTTATATGAGCCACCAACCTCTTTTTATGTCCAAAACCAAGAATTGGAGGAGGTCCATAGCGTCTGGCCAACCCAAATCGCTCTACGGGCCAACTTATTTATCCAAAATTTTCAGCAGGCTCTATATTATATGAAAAAAACCAATTTTTATTGATCCATTTATTTGTATTATTTCAGCACATACTTAGATATAATATTTATTAATGAGATATTTGCTTTTCTTTGCGATCGATCAATGTTTTTAAATCTATTTCAATCACCGCAGCGAATAATAATCATAGGCCGCATAAAAGTACATAACGCTTAGCCACGCCATGCTTTTTCATATCTCCTGAACGTAATCGTCTTAACAAAGTTTTCTTGCTTAAGCTTTATATGCAACATTTAGGTCCAGTACCAGTCCTTAAATTATAAAATAGATTCTCTGTTCTTCTAAGTGGAGCATTTACCTTCCATTATATGCTCGCGGCATCACCTAAAATAAAATAAAAAATGAGGTGCAACTACACCTGCTGGGATACCCAGAATTGATGCGCTCTGTAAACTAAAGTAATTTATGAGAAAAAACAGATCAAAACGTCATTACAGGTGCTAACAAGAAAATACTTCATCTACTTAAATCAGTAGTATTCACTAAAAGTATGCTACATGGTCATAATCACGATTTTACTAACCTCTCATTATAAATTTCTCGGCAAAAACGTTGGCAAGTGATAACTTTTAAATTTTTTTAAACGGTTAAAAGCACAAAACTTGCATTTCAAAGTGCTTTAATGATATTAGTGAAAAGTCTATGGTGCATCTCACCTAACGATGTGTCTCTCCCGAAATTACCCTGAAAGTCATTTCCTCATTTTATTTATAAAGTCTACTAAATACGAGTATATAAGTTATCCCAAAATATTTGAATATGACGATAAAATACTGCAAGAGTCTTGCAAGCGAGAAAAAAACATGAGAAACGAGACGAAGCCCAAGTCTAGTCCATTGTTGGAAGACTGAGTGTGCAAGAACCAAAACGAATAACAAGACTTGGTCTTGGGCCATAGTCTTAGCATTGCTCTTCTTTTGCTCATTGCTACTCCACCTTAATCTTACGACACTGTCTGTAACCTTTTGTCAGTTAGTTAGTAAACTTATTACCAACTTTTACAATAGCATATCTAATTACAAATTTTACTTTTAGGTTTAGTATTATAGACAAATATTAAACCTAAAAGTAAAAGCTCTAAAAATAACCCCTCCAAAAATTTGATTGAAGCATAATTACAGTAATCAAGCTTAATTAAATCATCCAAAGTCGCCTCGCAAGACCAAACTAAGCCCTCTGAAAAAGCTGCTCAAATTTAATCAACCACCTCTAATTGCTAGGCGTTCCCGCCCCCACCGAGTGTGCGGGCGCCCCAGTGCCGCAATATTTCACGCTTGTCAATTAATTCATCCGAAGACTCTGAGGATCCAATGACACGATGAGTCTACGCCACCTACCCGATGCCCGGTGGCACCGCACCTCCCTGCAATTATTCAGGGAAAATTTTATCACGAAGACGACTTAATTTGATTAATATCTACTTGCGATGGCCGGACGGTACGGTATGCCTCATCCCACCCCTTATCCGCTTAGGGGCCAGCGCTTGCCTTACTGGATTCCAAGCTCACAGGAAACAGAAGGGCCCCGTTTCGCTGGAGCCCTAGCGCGCCCTTCGTATGTACTTTGGGTCGACTAGGCAGCATGTTGAACGGCCGTGTAATTAATTGTGAGGAGGATAAAGTCCCGCATAAGCAGATATTTCAACGTAAGGTTCGTCCCACCGGGTCTTACACCGTAACCTTAACCTTAGAAAAGATTTTTTAGACAACTTTTCACTGCCCGGCCGCAATCCCGCAAATAAAATTAATTTTCGCTACCTACACGACCGTAGAACTCCTTCTCAAAGATGTCATACCAACTAAAGGTATAATCGTCAAAATCCTTTAGGTCTTGGTTGCCACTATAAATTATAGAAAATTACCCTTACATACGTTTCTTCTGAACAATGACTGTTAAAGAGTATTCATGGTATTAATAATGAAATTTTATTCTATTAGTTTTTGTCTAAATAACTAGAAATAACATTGGGACACATTTCTTTTATTTTTAACATAGAAATTATTCTGAGACCTTCTATTAGGTGAAAACCATTATTTTAGTAGCCATTTTTTTAAATAATATTGGTTAGAGAATTAATTCAAATATTTAAATATGTACATACATTTATTAGTCCACTTCTATCAAACTTTAGACGACTTATTACACTCTTTTCAAAGGAAAAGGAAAGTCATTTTTGAAGTTTTTAATATGAGCTACGTTTTTTTAATGAACTATATAAATACTCGTAGTTCTCGTCCTTACAAATAAGAAAACCCAGGTTTTATCAGGGTTTTATCCAAGTTACGGGAAAGTTTTAGAAATTTCCACTTTTTATCTTTCTTCAGCTGCCATGAAAGAAATATTAACATACTACCCAAATGCAAAATAGTTGATCTAGTGACAAATTTTAACAGTCTATTTTATAACTAAGCATATATTTTTCAAATAACTATTTATTAAATAAAATTTATTCTTGTTTTATAATCTCTGGAAGTCATGTCCTTAACCTTTGTTCTTTATCACGTCATTTAGCGTAATTTTTACGAAAATTCAAATCCACATCAAGTATATAAAACAGAGTACATCTTATATAAAATGGCCGATATTTATATAACGCATTGCCTATTTTATAAAATAAATAGAATAAACGAAATATGTATAGTTCTAGAGACTGCAGATTTAAGAAGGTGTAATGTGTCCATCTGATATGCAATTTGTTTTTGTACATTGAATTCCTATAATTGCATTTTACGTGTACAACACGAGTCCTTGCACACTCACACCGTTCAAACTGAGTTCAACATTGTTGCGAGGCTAGAAACACAACTTCACTTTGTCACACTATAAATATCACGTATTTTTAAATTTTAATAATAAGGAACTGATGAATGAACTAATTATGCGCTTTTAATTAAAACTTTAGAAAAAAAAGGATTACAGTTTTCTACAAATTTAATGAAGAATTAGTAAAAATAAAACTTTGATCCAAGTTGAAGATTCTGATTTTGAAGAAGTCTATAAATAAAAACACTTTATTTTAAGGGAAGTCAACTAATTGTTAAAATTCAACAACTTAAAAAATAAAACTGCGTCAATTTGGTAATATTAAGCGAGCTAAATATAAAAATAAAATCGAGTAAATAGGAATTACTATTCAAATATTACCATTTGTGAATATATCAGTGTTTTAATAGTATATCATATCTTCGAAATACACCAATGGTGCTAAAATAGCATTACCTAACTTGATCATGTATTAGCGTCATACTCCCCATCTATGCCTCAAATTGTTTACAAAAATGGAACCAACCAAGGAATATTGCATAGTCCTTGCTTGTGGGGCGCATTACCCCGCAGTAATCCAATAACGAAAGGAGTTAGCTGGACTGGATCCCGAGGAGTACCAGCACTCTAGCAGGAAAGCTTATTTTATTGTTTATGACACTGGGTACCCGGCCACTGTAAATCATCAAAGTTTCATCCAATTAAACATTATGGACTAAAAATACCCCTATCGCCGCCGCCCTTTTATATGAACCCATAAATATTATATTCGATACTATAAGAAAATGGCCACAAGCATAAATACGAAATACGCCCGGCTATTTGCATAATAAACTCCGCTACATGTAGTCCCGGGGACTCCCTGTAAAGATAAGTTAGCACCCCTAATGCTCTTGGTCCACACTTGGATGCTGCGATGGCCGTCTTTTTTCCCTCCTCGTCAGCCCCGAAGAATACGGAGTCCGGAATCTGGATGGTGGTGGAAATGGGGGTGATGATATACCCGAGACCGGGCACACTCGCCCGTGGATGCCTATGGTGGAGATATTCCCCGCCCATTGCCCAACGCAGAGTTCAGCCCGGTGGATGCATGCGACTATTTGGTAGATTTGTAACGTTCATGAAAGTGCCCTGATCCGGATCCGAAGTTCAGGCTTCCGATGCTCAACAGGGCGGAGGGTGCACAATTTTCGCATATATTTGCACTTGCTTCCGATTTTACGCTGTTTATATTTGAAGAAAGCAATTGCGCAAATAAAATTATCATAGAAAAATACATCAAATGAAAATTTCATCCTCCCCAGAAGAAGGGAGGAAGCGCCGCAGTACCGCCAGTTGCCGCTACAACCATTGTCTGCACTTTCAGAGGAATTTCCTTTTGGGATCCGGGACCGGGACCGAGACGTCTTCCTGCAAGCTAGGAGCAACTTGTTCTACACAAGTACTATAGCTCGATTTTTTTTGTTGTTGTCTGTTTATTTATTTTCTTTCGAATGCTTTGTTTTACAACTGGGTGAGAATTTATGGCACTGGTGATTATACTCGCTCCTAATAAACCCTCAATGGCCTCCTACCGCCCAGACACTAGTCCAAGCTCAGGCCATCCCGTCTGAATTCTGCTGCATCGAAGGATGGGAACAATGCTTAATTATTCATCGTTGGTGAATTTAATAACTCCCCATATAAACTTCTTCATGGAAAGTCCGTCGGCCGAATGGATAAAGTTAGAGTTTGAAAGGAGCCCTACTATCAAGTGCAACTCGCTAACGTTCTATACGGCCGGGAAGAGGTGGGATGTGCATAATTTTAAGTATGCATGTCTTCAGCTGGTATCCTCTTTCGCTTACTGCGGATGTCTAACCGAGGCGAAATCCCGAGAAGAAAATATCGCTATATCCAGGCCAAATATGGGAGCTGCATGTGAGATTGCATCCCTAAATATTTTCGTGCACGAGATATTTCGAGGATGCAAATACGGTGAATTTGTCACTCCGCATTGCATTAATTAAGAACTGAGAAGAGTCCTCCACTGACGGGAATTTCGGTGTAAATTCATTCTCTGGGCTCGTTAATAATAAAATAACGTCTTATGAAGTAAAGGGCTATTCAAAGAAACTAAAGATAATTTCTCTACATATGACAAAAAAATAATGAAGGAGTCATTCTGGTCTAGAAGCATTAAAAATCTAATGATTTTTACTTTTTATTGCAAATAATGATTTTTGTAGACTTTATTATTATACCTACACTCTATCATGTTATAAAATATTTAAGCAAAACAAAAAAAAAATATTTAAATCAAAACTGGAAAATTTTCCGTGGCTGACGTAGGTGATTCCACTTCCACTTTGGAAAGGTTGAAACAAAAAATTCTTAATTGGCATCGTTATGACTATCACCCTACTAAGATGGATCTAATAATATTCGTACATTAATAGTCCTTTATTTTTGCAGTATTAATGTGCAAATATAGGAAGATTTAAAGAATTCACCAACAGAAGGTGTTAGAACGAGTTAGTCGATTATAAAGTGTGATTTTTTAAGCGTTTGATTTTTAATTTTCAAAAAAACATAAAACAATTGAAAAAAGGTATAAAATTTTTATTGTATATTAAATATCTATCCTTACCATTTACTTTTTAAAGATTATTTCATGTAAATGTTGGCCACGACTACGTTTCAGGAGGCTGATACCTCACCGATAACACGTGATGTTGTCTACTAGTACTTAAATCGATGCTGGTTTATCGGTATGAACAAGAGACTTGATACAAAAACTAGTCCAACGGTGTCAAATCGCACGATCTAAACAACCAATTCATTGGTCTGAAACGAATATGTCGATCGTTTCGCGTGGTGTGTGGCATGTATTATACTTAGCACCGTATTGTTAAAGCCACATGTCAACCAGATTCAGCTCGTTTAATTTGGGAAATTAAAAGTAGGAAATCATTGCATGATAGCGAGAACCATTAACGGCAACGGTGTTCTCATCGTTATCTTTGAAAAAGTACGGATCAATGTTTCCACCAGCCCATAAACCACACTAAACAGTGCATTTTTCAGGATGCATCGGCCGCTCTTGTATTGCTTGTGGCTGCTCATCGGACCAAATACGGCAATTTTGCTTATTAACGTATCCGTTCAACCAGAAATCTGCTTCATCGCTGAAGACAATTTTTTGGTAAAAAAGCGGATATTCATCCAGCTTTTCAAAAGTCCATTCACCGAAAACACGACTCTGTGGCAAATCGCCCAGGTTCAGTTCTTGAACGAGCTGTACGCCTTCAAACCAAAATCCTTGCACAAAATCTTCCACGTAGTTAAATAAAACAATTCCAATTGCTGCGAACAACAACGAATGGGCACATCACGATCTTTACCCACACTGGTGGCTACACCAGCAATATTTTCTTCTGTACGTACTCTACGCACACGGATAGGTGGCTTGATGCCGAATAACATGAAATTAGTACGAAATTTGGTCGCTATAACTTGAATAGCCTGCTCAGTAAGGCGATTATGACGACCATAAAATTGTCGAAGTGCGCGAAACACGAATTTTGATAATAAAATTCAATAATTTGTAAGCGTTGTTCGGGTAAGTCTTTCCATGATGAAATGACACTGGAAACTAAACAAATTTGACTTTGACACAGCAATTGAATGCAGAAAACCTCGTCACCTTTAACGAAAATGAAAAAAAGTGAATTTTGTGTATTGATTAAGCATTATGTGTGGTCACCGTGGCAAAAATCCATAAATTGGACTACGAACTGCTAACCCATCCAGCATATTCCCCACATTTAGCCCCCTGCGACTATTTCGTGTTTCCAGGGCGGTAAGAAATATGGGTTCGAATGAAGAGGTCATCACTGAAACAAACGCTTATTTTCAGGCCCTCAGGAAAACCTATTATTTGGAAGAAATAAAAAAATTGGAAAACGCTGAACTAAATGTATAGAGCTAAAAGGAGACTATGTTGAGAAATAAAGCACTTATTTGCCGAAAAAAATATCTTTTATTCAAAAAATCACTAACTTCACTAACTAATCAAACTGCCCACGTACTTTAACAATTTCGATACTTGCAATTCTCTAACTTTTATCTCAATATCTCTTGTATAATAAGATTAGGACAAGGAGGCAGGGTCTTAAGACAGAGCGCCAGTAAGTTCTTAAAACATTCTTATTAGGGATAATTTAGTTTTTAGGGGAATAATGAATACGACAAAAAAACAAAAAAATTAAATTTTACTCAACATTTCATCATTTTCATAATTTTTTACATCAACATTAAATAAAAGGAGAAAAACCTTAGTACCTTATACCTTAGAGTATAATAATAATATAGAGTAAGCAAAGATCAGTCAGGGAAATTTAGTCTTAAGAAGATATAACCACGGTGAAAAAGAATCGCGGATTTTGTTGTTTGCCTGAAGGAAAAAATTTTGCAGCGTACAGATTAAAGCACAACATTTTTTTTTGCAAGGAAATAGTAAATTTTTTTTCTAATTGTTAATAGTCCAGGAAAATTCGATATCAACATGGAAATATTAGATGCAGTGCTAATTCTCTAAAATTATTTTCAAGATAAAAAAGTTTGGTGAAAATTAAAATCGTTAAACCAAATAAGAGTAACTTTATAAAAAAAACACATTCATATTTTAAAAACTAGCAGAATAGATTAATGAAATCAATGATGATTATAATTGTTTTAAAGAGATATATCATTGTGTTAAGCAATTCTTTTTTAATTAATTATGTTTTACTTTATTGTTGTAATTGTTTTAATGAGGACCATCTTCATTTAAAGCAAATGGTTATATTTAAATACATTTAATATGATTTCTGTACACGAATTAATTTGTGACCAGATGTATGAAAATTTCGTTGTGTTTTCTCCGTTATTTCGCTTATTAAAAAATATTAGGGAGCATGTAAATTAGGCTTTACGCAGCCCCAAAAATACAAGATTGCTACTACTGCGTGCGTCGATGTAAGTATACCGCTGCCCCTTTTTTTCTTCCTTATGAATGCACCAAAAATTGGGGCCTCGGGTGACATAGTTGGCTGAGTGGATTAGCTGTGACGTAGGTAAGTGTTTCATTCCAAGGTTGTAGACTCGATTCCCATATAAAAAATAAAAAATTAAATTTGAATAAAACAAAAAATAATGAATTAAATAAATAACGCACCGAAAGCACCATATGGGCTTAGTTCCCCCGAGTGCGTAAAAAGCAAAAAGTAACCTGGGAATTAATTAAGATCAATTTTTATTGGTTTAATAATAAAAAATAATTAATCATAAGAGTTAAAAAATCTGTGGTCACTAATATCCTTTTTTTTAAATTATTTTCATTCAACTAAAGACAAAATACAATAACTATTTATTACTGCAATTTTTCATTAATTTTACGACATTTTCTCTGAGTGTATCACCATAAAAACCAAAACCAGATTTGTAGGTATAATGATAGATATTTAAGATTTTATTTGGAAATTACAGTACTGCTAAGCGAAGGTTGTGATCCCTGTTATGACCTCTTTAAATTTTTTATTCAAGCAAAATTAAAATTAAATATATGTACAATCATAAATGATGGTAGTAGTATCACCTAAGCCAAATACATTAATATAAAAATTAAAAAAAAAATAATATCTAAAAAAATAATTTAGGAAAGGAAAGATTTTAAACGGGATATTTAAAAGAGAGGCTTTATTTATTATATGTATAATGGTGCATGTTAATCAGAGTCTTTACTTATGAATACAATAGCAATGTTTTTCATCCGATCTACTGACCTCGCACTCAAAGAACTTGAACGCCTACCCCCTGTTACAAAATCTAAATAAAACCTATGGCATCTAATCTACCCATTCACCATTAAATTATCTAAAATAGTTTTTAGCCTCCTTTGTTGAAACAGAACCAATTAAACTACCCCTCGAACATGCTAATCCAACAGAAGTCCCTAGAGCCCCAACAATCCCAATGTACCTATATTTCTAGGCAAGAGGATCGAGGCGGCGGCATCTTTCGATATCCTTTGTGACATCATAATCTTTATAGATGCTTATCAAACAGCACTCCCCTAGCCACCTATAAATGGGTTGTTTACAGGAACTGTTATCTCCCGGGTCGCCCAGGGATGCCCCCTGGTGTGGTCCTGTAAGGAGCTGCTTTTAAGATAAATGCTCCTCGGATGTCAAGTAATTCATTTTGTTTGCTCACGTCGAGCTCGGGTCCAGAAGAAGGAGTCTGCTAAGAAGTCCCCTGACACAAGCAGGGAATTCATCTTTGTTTCGCCTAGCTCGGCCCACTCCGGGCGAAATATACCAATCAAGGCCGGACGTCTATTCTTATTGTAATCTATTCCCAGCGAGGCGTGGTTACAGCCATCCCGAACCTTCCGAAGGACCAAAAGCCCACATGTCTAATAAGAAAATTTCTTTCATTTCATCGAAGGGTTCCTGTAGGACTCATTCAAATGGAATGCGATAACGACGCCATGGCTAACCCAAGTGGGAGTGGTACATCGCACCACTTTGCATTATGCTGCTGGTGGTGATTCCCAGATTCTTCGGGATGAGGGTTCTTCTTCCCTTTTTATCTTTAACTTGTACTTGGTGGTGCTTTATAAGGGTTCGGACGTTTCTCTGTTAATTGTCCCATCGGGGCTCACTATCCTCCGCCAGTGTAGATGTCATCTGCAAGGATTGCTGCTGCCTTTTAATTTAGAAATGCGATTCCTTGTCCTTTTTATATCTATCCATATCCAGCATCCAGTAGAACCGCCATTTTAGCATATATATTAAAATGCTTACATCCTCTGACTACTAGACTCATGCCCCTCTTCGCGCTTGGGTATATGCATGTGGATCCCTGTGCATCCCTTTTTGCATCCTCCCGACATAGTGTTGATAATTAAAGCCGGTAACCAATGACAGAATGAAAATTCGGTTCAAACTCAAAGCAATACAATTTATTGTGCGGTGCGGTACTGCTCTTCTCTGGTTGAAATGCAGCTCCCAGATCCAGAACACCCAGCCCCAGCATTTTCAGAAAATATTCCAATTTAAGTTTAACTGCCACTACGATGGTATAAAGTAATTTTCATAAATTCTACAGCCTTAGGAGACTCTGGCAGTCTTGTGGAGTATTCTTCTCTGCTCTGACTATCTTTTCTGCGTAACTTTCAGCTCTTGGAATGTTTCTAAACAAAGCATATTCATTTTGGTCTAGTGGTGGAAATGACCTGAGGTGAATGCGACGAGAGCACTACATGATGATGAGGGGGTATTCTTTTGAGGACAAGTGGAAAGGAAGAATTTTATTTATCATGTTATTACTGGGAATGGTTTCAGATGAAACTTTGTCTGAGAAAATTCAATAGGGAAAACTGTTACAACAGAGGAAAAAGGAATTCCATATTATTTTTAACTATCGTTCAACTAAGCCCGCATTGTTGCGAAATATAAGAAATCCATTTAATAAAAGTCCACATTAAACGAAAATTATCTTATCTAGGCCCCTCCTAGTTTCTAGTGCTCTTTCATTAAAAAGTTTTAAAGCGTTTATGTCTGAATAATATAAGATATAATTAGTTAGGCTAGACACAGTGATCGATTTCATTTCTCATTAGAACTCAAAGGCATCGGTAACTAGGGACGATAGTTCAACGGTAAGAGCCTCAGTGCTAAAAATTTAAAATTTCCTTCTGGTGGTCAGACGATTGCTTTTCTAAAAGCTCCCATATTCATATCAAAGATATACTCGTATATAAAATAAGGAAAAATGAAATCCGCTTATGCTTTCACAAAAATTAACTGCCAAAAATAATAGAAACGTTGCAGTCTTTCCTACGATAACAAATAGAAGAGGTTCCAAAATGTACAAAGCCAGTGCTTTTACACGAAATTAAGTTAGTTATTTTATTTTTTTATTTTTTTAAACTACATTTTAATATAGTCACCTAGAAAATTAAGTAAATAATCATGTACACATATATATATATATATATTCCAACTATTGTAGGTATAGTCCATACTGGTATTATTATGTTAAATGGAACCACAATGAATGCTAATTTAAATAAATCATGTTATAGTGATGACAATCGGTATGTTTCTTACCTTATCTTTAAGATAACACCTATTATTACAGTGTATTTACACACATGTATACAATAGAACCTCGTTAGTCTAACCCTCCCGTAATTCGATAATCGTAGTAATCCTGTCGGATATCTCGTTGTTATATATAGAAATCATACAAATTGTTATCAATAAAAATATGAATGACAATGAAAGCGACATAATTATGTTGATACGTCGTCTAAGAGATCGAGCTCACAAAATTGGATGACAAATCTCTACAGAAACGACTAATGGATCTTTTTGAAAATAAATAATATTCATATTTAAATATTTTATTTATTTAAAAATGTTGTTTTAATCGTTATCGTCGTTATCGTTACATCTATTTTATTGTATAATATAATCCGTTAAACTTTCATATCCATCCAGACTATCGATATATAATAAAACATTTTATTTCAAAAATACTTATATATTGTATATTTTTACATAACTAAATATTCATTCGACAACATATAGAAATTAGGTTGACATAATAAAATTTCAAAATGTAAAGTGGTATTTTTAAAACTTCTTTTTAGTCTTTAATTAAAAACAATACAAATTAAAGTTAGAAATGAGATTGTATTCCATTATATTATTAAGTAATTTTTAAGATGTTAAGGAGCATTAATTTAATTGACAGAAATACTCAATGCAAAAAATGTAGGCTTTTAAAGTTTAGTTTTTAGAGGTATATTCCGCAATCAATAGCCTTTATTTATTTTTTATGTAAGTTTAATGGAGTACTCTTCTTTGTGGTGGAAAATAAGAAATGCTCAACATAGAGATAATGTAATAATTTTTTTCTTTTTACTGAAAAGTTTATTAGGTCTTTAAAAATAACCAGCAAACAAAATTGCTCTTAATTTAAATATACATAAAAGTTATTCTGCTCGATATGTCGTCCTAGAGTACTTTTACTCCTTCACGGTGTACACAATTTTCTTGGTTCCGGCTATAGGCAATTTAGAGCTGAAAAAAGGAAAGGAATTTACTCAATTACCTCTAAAGCTCATCATCATCATATATAACAGTTTGAATAACATGATTTTGAAATAACAGATTTAAAATATTGCAACTGCATGTTGACGAGTAAACTAGTAATCGATTATAAATGCCGATAACTTTGATAATTTTTAATCATTAGTTAAAAAAACATTACAGTTGAATAATCGAAAAAACGGAAATATTTCCTCAAATTACTTTTCGTTATCAATTGGTCAAAAATCTTTTATTTACGACCAAAATTTATAAACATTAAGTTTATCAGTGCTTCGGATACGAAACCAGATCCAAAACGAAATGAAAAAACAAAAATCAATTATAGTTGCAATAATTTATTCATACTAATAAGAGGGAGACAGCCTCTGGAAGAAAGTGTACATTTTCATGCAATTTACTTTAGCGGAAACTTATAATAGCTGTTGATCTAAAAATAAATGTAAATATATGTAAAGCGCTTTCCAATAGGTACATAACAATTTTGTATTCGAACGCACCCTTGAACGCATTTCAAGATCTGTTAACGTTAAAACGTCAGACAAGGTTAAAATTTTTATCAAGTTCGCGCACGAACAACTTTTGAAAATTATTAAAAATTACTACCGGAATTTTAAGCTGGTGGTCGCAACTTTAAGAGCGCTTACTCCGGTCGTAATAATCTTCCCTTGGCTTTGTCAATAAGCAAAATATGCGTTATTGAACAGCAACGAACTCACAAGTGCTTCAAGAAACTCCATTATAACCACAAAAGTGGCCGTATGGTGTGGATTAAACCACTTTTGGATCATATTTTTTCGTCGATGAAAATGATCACCATGTTACGGTTGTATCGTATCGCTATCGCATGTTTGAAACCTATTTTTGCCCAGAATTGGATGGACTTTACGTCAGTGATATGTGGTTCCGACAAGATGGTGCCACATGCCACATAGGTGATCAAACAATTGATCTATTGAAGGCGAAGAGTTCGGTAACCGTGTAATCTCGAGAAATGGTTTGGTGTTGGTCGAATGGCAACCTCGCTCATGCGATTTAACACCGTTGGATTTTTTTTTTGTAGAGTTACATTAAATCGTTGGTTGTTTAACAAGCCAACAACGTTAGAGGAGCTCAAGAACAACGAACCCGAAATTAATAACATTCCGGCCAATATGTGTAAGAGAGTGGTGGAAAATTGGCTCCGGAATCAATCGATATGAACGAGTTCGAATAGTTAAAAGTAACATGTGTACTGCGCCTGGAATAAATTTCAGCCCAATATCTCAATTATTCTGTGTTTTATCTAAATACAAAATTGTTATGTCCTTATTGTAAAACTCTTAAAAAGTAACTCTGTAAAAGTACAGGCGAAATCTATAATTCCACTATACCATATTATTGTAGTACGATCGGGCCTGAATCACTGCCTCTTAGCGCCTCAGTTTTAAATATTTTAGAATAAAATATTTAAAGGTTATTCGACTGGTTTTTATTTAATTTTGGATTATACTTCTTTCAAATTAATTAAAGAAAATAAAATAAACACAAATAAAAGTAATATGCTTATAGCGGATATTAACATCAAATTATAAGGATATTGATATAATCATTTACAAAATAACTTCGTTAAAACAATTACCAAAAATGTCTCTAAATTTTCATAAAATAAATACCTAGTTAGAAAATTAAAATGGAACGAACGCATAAGGTTATTGAGAATAAATATTTAACAGCTTAGATTTAGAAAAGCTCACACAGCTTAGATTTATAAAAGTGCACAACACTATTAATAATTGTAAATGAAATAAAATCTGCACCTCCCTAGGACCCTTAAAATATAATAGATACAAACTATTTATATACAAAAAAGAGAAACTTTGTTTTTATTTATTATTATAACTCCAAATTGGTATCGATTATAGTACACTCATTCAGTTCTAAGCAATATGATATTATTCTTCACTAGAGAGTCAATGTTAAACCTGTATGTATCTTTCAAAGCTCTAAAATTAAGAAGCAACTTAAACAAGACAATGGTACAATACTTGGCAACAAAATAATTAAAATTGTGAAATCAAATGGCATCAAGCAATTTAAGCAATAATTAGTTTCGTAAGTGTGTTCAAGTTGAAAATAACTTCTAACAAAATTTTTAAATAAAAAAAACTTCTTACGGTGTGCCTTAAAATTAAGGTCACCACTTAATGAGATTTGCAAAGGTAAAAACGCAAAAACTTTTATGAATAAGCAAAAACAACAAAACACCCCTAAGGACTAAGTAAATGTTTTCCCCAACTGAAAATTAATTCTTAATTACACATTCAACAAGCAGTCCCACGGAATCGTTATCCCCTAGAAAAACCGTGAACTTTACTGGACAGAATAAGGACATGTCGTTGCACCAAAAATTTTCCCTTACCCGACGAACACCAACCCTTAGCTTCTCTAAGCAAAACTTTTCGCTTAGAAATCCAGTTCTCAATATCGCATCTCAATTGAAATCGAGAAAAATTAAAAAAGTTGAAAAACAAGATCCTTTCCCGCCAGACAACGGACACAATAACGAACGGATGCGTCGTTCTCCAGGTGAACAAGCATCACGCGAGATAAAAATCCCAACCCATCCCACTGGTGGTCAAGATGATAATAATAATATTCGTTGAAATCCTGCTGAATCCTGAAAATCAAGTTAAACGAGTGCGGGAAAATTAGTCATTGCTTGTATATTGTATCGTATTCGTGTGGTCCAGGTGGATGCATCTATTCTTTAATCGGGATGTATGAACTGGTGTGGTGGGTTTTTTCAGCTTACCCCCAAAAAAGCGACTGAGTGCAATTGTTCAGAATTTAATAAAAGACGCCGTTGAGGAGGATAAATCACTTAGTTTGGTCGGGCCCTCCTGGATTACGGACATTCGGTTCCTCGAAATTTTTCCATCTTCAGTTCGTTTACAACTAAAAAGCTGAAAAATTAAAACTAAGTGCTGTTCCAGAATGTAGAGTGGGTTTTTTGAACTGTGGTACAAGAACCGAAGTACCGTTCCCAATTTTGTGCAAAACTTATTAGAAAATTTGAAAGATTAAAGTAAAATAATAAAGGCAGTGATTAATGGGAAAATCTAAATTCTACAACAAATTGAAGCAACATAGTGACACAGTTTCTGACCGAAATTTCTTATCTTTTTCCAGGTAAGCTTATATTAATTTAACGCCTTAATTTCAGAAAATTAAAATAATCAAATGTTTATTTTCGTTAATAAATAGGAAAAAGCATGGACATTGTGAAGGCATCACTTTGCGCGCAATTTCATGAGCTTCCGAACATAGAATAAACCAATTTTACATGGAACTTTTGTGAAATTCCCACCAAATGGCAATAAATCAATCCAAATATCATACCGTTACAAGGCCAAACATAGAAAATTATTTGCAACAAAAAATAATAATAATATCCGAAAATAAAAACGCAACTCGTCATAATCAATCTTAAGGATGCGCCATATTGCCAAGAGCAGATGCGAATTAAATATATTTTTGGATCGATAGTAAAAAAGATACATCGGCTCTCGAGGAAAGCAACAAGACAAGAAGCAGGATGAGACGACACCACCTCTTCAAAGCTCCCAAAGGAAACTTTAGAATTATTCTGTAAAAGGCAAAAGGACAGTCGGTTAATGTTTTTGTGCGGATATATTTTCAAAATAAATTAAACAATTTTTCTACTGGCATCACAAGGACTTGGAAAACAGGGCGAAAAATTTCGGTATATTGCGACACTGGAAAAACAAGAGCATTTCATTCAAAAAATATGATGCTGATTTCCCAGAGAAAATTATAAAACGGACACCATCACCACTTAGGGGAAGTTTTTTGCCGCGAAAACGAAGGAGAAATCACATCCTGACCCGAAGGAGAAATGACGGAGAAATTTTATTGTAGAACTTCAAGGAGACATAGCGGAGAAATATCGAAGTATCTTTTCCCCGGATTTTTGGCTGTAGGTACGTTGTCCTTTAACTTCCTCCAAAAACTTATTACAAAATACATGGAAAATTGTGAAAAACATATCTAATTGTAACTAGCTCATTCATAATGCTCTACACGTGCTACTTTCATTGAAAAATAAGCGCAGCAGCGTAACTTAGTGAATTTCTATTTTATAATTACCGAAATTTATTCACCTTCGCGATAAGTGTAGTTACTATTGAACGGTGAATTTAAAGTGTATTTCAAAGGATTTCACGATACAAATTGTATTCCAGTTAAATTCTTATTTATATCACTAAAAAAACATTTTTCTAAAAAGTCATGATCTTTATTTATGTAAGTATAAATTTGAAATAATTTTCCAAAAATTTCACTGGTGATTCTAAAATATCTTTTTACAACAAAATTAAATCAAAAACTTTATAAAATGCTTCCTATACCAAAATGTGATATAAATGCACTCAAAAATAATATAAAAAGTTTTCTATCATCCCAAATTCAATTAAAATGTGTTTCTTGAAGCAGTCACTTTCAAGTTATCCAAAAATTCGTTTTAGTCGGGACTTATTCAAATTATCATTGTTTATTTACAAATTTAAAAACAAAAAATTCAAAATGATAAGCTTTTTCATTTAATAGTTGGGCATTGTGATTTGTTTTATGTGTGTCCATGTCTATTTTAAAACCGAATTCAAAAATTCTCATAAAAAAAAATGTTTAAAAACTGTGGCATTGTTCCACAGGGCATGTTGGGGCATGGTTCAGCTGTTATAAAAATTATGTAGTATTCTGAAATATTTACAATTCTTTTCAATTAGAAAATATAACGACTATTTAAATTTTTATTACTCAAATTTATGCAAAAGAAAATCAACTTCTTCTATAACAAAAACAAACAATCTAAAAAATACTTAGCTTTAAACAATCCAAAAAGTTAGCCATTAAATTATAACCAAAAAATATTAATTATTTATGCAACAAATTAAAAAATGCTTAGTATCAACTCAAAATAATGCGGTAGAAAATTAACTTTAAACATTTAAACTTCAAAATATAATTAATTCAAAATTAAATGGGCTTCACAAAAATCATTCATCAATCACTCATTTTTGAACTCTTAAATTACCAAAAAAGTTGCGGTTTATTTAAATATTTCTTTATTGTTTTTAATTATACTCAAAAAACAAGCTGGTAAAACAATCTTTTTTTGGGATTATAAAAGAAAATCATTTATTTTTATTCATATGCTTCTATTTGAATAAAATGAATGGTCTAAAATAGGATGCTAAATGCAAATCCGAATTTTTCTACCGTACTATAAAAGGAAGTATATATTTCTAAATCAAAAACTATGAAAAATTCAGATGCTGTTTAAAAATATTAAGCCTTCTAGCTGATTCCCTAAATCGGTCTTCTAAAAAATTACTTTAAAAGTAAATAAAGTACTATAAAACAAATTTAACAAACCTTACCAATTTCTTATACCTTTTTTGATATCAAAAATAATTTCATAATCAAAATAACCTAAGAAAATTTTAAATTCATTTAAATACTATTTTTAACAAAAACAACGCCTTGATAACGCCTATCCATTATTGCTACTATATAATTAATAAAATTGAGCATAATTCCAAAACTGAGTTACATTACGAAGTTGAAATAAAATTTGAAGTGTAAAACACGAAACTTCCACTTTTAAAATATTTAGTTCGAAACTATAAGTATATTAAAACTAAAATCATTATTTAAACATAAAAGAAAAGCAAAAATTATTTTGACTAAATCAAGCTAAACAATAAAAATATTGGCGGTCATTATTAATCAAATTTATTGAGTTCCTTAAAAAAGCAATAACAAAAATTAAAGCTGGCACATCGCTCAAAATTAATCTAAACCTTGAAAAATAGAAGTACAGATAACAAATTAGAGTTAAATAAAAGATTTAGATAGCAACTGTAGAAATTTTATATATATTCACTTTTTAATCAAAATATCTCCTAATTATTCACTGTTATAGAAATTACAAAAGTGAAATTATTTAAAAATATATGAATGTAATTATTCTTCAAAAATTTCAAATTTATCGCATCCATTAAAAAAAAATATTTAGTTTTGTTAAAATTTACTTTTTCAAAAATCAAACTTTCTAGGTTCTTTGGATGAAGGTAATATTTTTTATCTAGAAATGATTTGTTATATTGGATTAAGCTATAGTAGAATAGTAGATATGATCCTTTCAATTATTTTAATGGTACTAATTAAATCACCTAAATCAACGAAAGTGAGAACTTTGACTTACAATTTGCAATTTATTACAAATCACATAGTCACATAGTCACATAGTCAAGCTTCATTTCGTCGAAAACTTAGCATACATTTATACTAAATATTAATGAAAATATCTTTCCTTGTATTTATGGTCTAAAATAATTTTAAAAAAATTTAAATATATTATCAAAACTTCTTTCAAAAGAAAAAAAAGTCAATAAACTCATGAACCATTTCCATTCATAGCAAGAAAGAATTTGAAAAGAGAAAAGTACCAAAAAATTGTCATTTCGTTCAAAAATATTTATAGTAATACTTTTAATTTTTATTTCAAATGTCTACATAGCTTCTATTACTTCCATTACTCCTATTTTCATTAAAATAAATTAAAAATCACAAATTCATTAAGTTATTTTAAATATTCATGATAAAGTATTATCAATGCTATTCTATTTATTTGTTATATTTTTCTTTATTTTACGCTATCTATTATTTAAATTTTCTATGAATTATTTTCAATACTGTTATCTTATTACCGGTATTTATTTTAAAACCCCTTCATTTAAGCTTCGTCTAATCAAATTTACGCTCTTATTCTTAAATATTCAGAGCTTTTGAAAGCGGACAATTAAAAAATAAAGCATTTAAAAATATTTGTTTCAACGATTTAAATCCGAAATAGTTACTTCAATAAAAGCACATTTATCTAATCTTCTACTAAACTGAATTAAACCTCCAAAATTAATTAACTATAAATTTTCCTTACATTCAGTTTAAATTATACAATATCGCTTTTATTACAAAATTTTTCTACATTTACTGCAAAAGTAAATCGGTATTTAAAATAAATTACTCGTTAAAATATGTAATTGCTACAAATTCCACTACTCGAAAAATGGCTTTGTGCTAGATTTGTATTAAAAGCAATTTTTACGAAATGTTTACTTTCTAAAATGTTATTGTATTTATCCCAATAAAACATGAGAAACTCCCATTATTAAATTCAAATAATATGAAAATTAGCAATTTTTTAACATATTCAATTTAAAATTACTTGTTTAATACTTTTTATTTTCCAATATTCTATGCCAGGGAATCAAAATCCGACCGTAAGTCAATTAATTCTTTTATAATTTTATCTAGTCAATATCTTACACTCTATCTCAAATCTTTTCTACTTTGTTTGTCTTGTTTCTGTTCATTTTACCCTTAAAAAGAAAATGCTTTAACAAAAAACTATATTAAATTCTATCAAAAAGCATCAAGGTTTGATATATATTTAAAAAATCTATTAAAATTTTACACATTTTAGAATCCAAAAATAAAAACATCAGCTTAATTTAATTCAAAAATGAGCGATATTTTTTTAATAAAGTTAAATGATACTTAAAAACTATTCAAATAACAAAAACATGCAAATTAGAATTTTTAATGTTTACAAAAATCACACCGTATTTTGTTCGAATATATTAGACAGAAATGATCTATAAAACTAAATTCGAAAGAAACGTATATTATAAAGACAGTTTTTGAATAAAAACCCTTTTAAACTTAAATTTTAAAAGAATAAAACTACAAAAATTTAAAAATGAACATGAAAGCTATACATTTTGTTTAAACTATTCGTTAAATACGTTAAATATAATACAAAATAAGTTTGTTGCAAAAAGATTTTGAAGAATTTAAGAATTAAAAAACATATTAAAAATTTATAATTTTGCTGTAAAATTTAAATAGGCTATTCGGCCATTCTACAAAAGAAATAAACATCGTAATTAAGGTATATAGATATTGTGAACCATTGTTTAAAATATTCAATTCGTAATATTTTTCTTATTTTATCAAAATACCAAATAATTTTCACTACTTAAATGTGTTAGCAAAAATAAATCAAAGAAAACATAAAAATTAATGGAAAAAACGTTACGATATTTAACACCATCAAAAGTAAAATTATTTGAGAAAGTAAAAGTTCTTCATATTAAAAATAAAGAATAATGTATAAATTAGCGAAAATTTAACAGTTTGATCATGCTAATCTTAAATCTTAAAACTGCGAAAAAAAAATAATCTCTCTATGACTATTTAAAAAACAACAGGGTGTCTGTTATTTGTTTTAAAATCATAAAAATTAATTTTGTATACAAATCACTGTCTTATATTTTCGCAAGAACACTAAATAAATATAAAATCTATTTACAAATAATATCTAAATTAAATACGGATAACTCTTTATGGCCGAACTTTTGATCCAAAAAGGCTTTTATTAAATTCATTAGGTGTATTCTGAAGTTAAACTTGAAATTTGTCTCGCCAAAATTGAAATTTAAAACATTTTTATGAAAGTTTTTGAAAGGTATTATCATTTCGCATTAAAAAAAAACAATTAGTACCAAAAATAGAAAATTCAACTTTATCATGGATTTTAAATAAAAACGACTTTTCCATTCCAAAATTTTCTCTTGTTCGTCAACCTAAAATTTGTTTAAAATTATCTTGCTATGGAAAAACCAAAAGAATTAAATTTCGTAAAATTGAATCAAACCCTCGGTTAAACTTAAAATGTCATTTTTGTCTTAAATTTTTAACGCAGTTTAATCTTATAATAAAGAACGGGACATATAATTTTATTCTCTCTGTGAATTACTCTTTCGCTTTGTTTATTTTTAATTTTTAAAGTCTCATTTTGCTTTGTACTATTTTTGATTTTCATAAATTAGTAATTTCTAATTTATCATCATTTTCTCAAATCATCTCAATCTCATTCCAGTTAAATCAAAGAACTTTCTAATTTATTTTTCAATCCTTCTAAAAGAGTTACTCTGCAATACTTTTGTCAAGGTTTGGTTTGTGCTCAACTCTGAAAAAAGGTAACTATAAAAGGGATAAATAAAAGCTTGGGTACGCAATAATTACACTCTTTTATCAATTCTATGGAAGATTTTGAAAAATACTAACATGGAAATTAGAGTCTTAACTTATTAAGAAAACTTTCGTTATTTTATGATAATGTTATTGCTCTTTCAAAACGTAGAAGAGACTACTAAGAAAATTCAAAAACTTTTTTATGAACATCACAAAAATACTATTGGCCGTTTTTTCTTCAAGAAATGAATTGCGTACATTTTTAAATGCTATTGGTTACTAGTCAATTATAAAACAAAGGTCCATAAAACAAGTTTTCTTTTGAAAAATTTCCTAAATGAATCCCTTATCAAAACTATTTTCAGAATTCCAAAAAATGCCAATTTTTCAATTAAAATTAATTATTAAATTCATGGCGGATTACATTTACGTAGAAATCTTTAAAAATCTACTAAAGTAGTGTCTTTTAAAATAAAAAAAAAATACTGGCAGTTCAAAATGTCTTTTCTGATTGTCCTTCTTCTAAAATATATTCTCTCAACAATGTCTTTTAAGTTATTAACATCCAAGAAATATATTCTGAAATTCCAAAGTGCATTGCATTTACATATTTTACATTAGTCAAATTTTTTTATTTTCTGATGCCACGCTTTAAAATAAAAATAACAAATAAAAACAGTATTAAGACAACATTTTAAATTTGCTTTAAATAAGCATTTCGCAATGAAATTGCGTCCATTTTTAAAGAATGTCGAACAGAACGCGATGCATCTTTTTCTAGACGTTTATTGGTCTCTTACCATAATTACGCGACGTAAAATTGCCCATCCGAGATCTTTTATGGGTTAAAAAAAACTTATATAATATAAAAGAGAAGTACAAAAGAAGAAAAGACTGTAGCTGAATCGACCCTTGGACATAGTCGAAAAAAATACATCCTTGAATTTCCCCCTCGAGAAGCAATGTAAATCATCCCCAAATATCTGAGACGGCGACGGCACACTCATTCCACCCCATCCATTTACTCTTATGGTTCAAGGATTATGAATAGGCCCTTATTAAATTTTATCCAAGTTTTCGAAGGGTGAACGATCCAAAACAAAGTTTTCCTTACATACCGAAAATTAAATACAAGACCCCGCGAAGTCTGTCCAAACTTATAGGGCTTTTATGCCGTCGCCGTCGTTGTTTTCGACGTCGACGTCGCAAGCTCCGCCATGAATTCATGAATCCACCGACCTCCTCCCGTCCCAAGCATTTTCTTGCGTAGGCCTCATGTACATTTCGAGAATTTAGAGAACATAATATTGGAAAATATCCAAAGAAGTGGTCCCAGGGGATGCCACATCCCCAGAATCTTTGTTTTATAAATCAAAACCATCTTAAGGTTTTCATAGAGCCCACAGTCCCTTTTAAGGTTTGCGATGCTGCCCACTATCCAGAAACCGATAGAGATCTTCTTGTACCATTAACTGCTTCGTTGGACAGGACGATGATGCTGGAGGAATGGATCATTTTGGGCTGCAGCCACCACCACTATCATTTGTCGTATCTCACTCCAGATATTCCTAAGATATTCATTCAATCTGCGGTGAATATGCTTCAAAGAGCGCAAAATTCTCGGCTGCTTTTGGCCACCACAGAATCATCTGCTTGTAATATAAATTCTGATTTGTATCGATAAAGAGAGTTAGGTCCCATCATTCCCCACGCCTAGTGTCTATCGAAATATTCAGATTGCAATCATAACTCGTAGATACCCGTACAAGATACATGATATAGTAGTCACACTTTCCCAATTTTGGTACTTCTTGGTAGAATCGGTACAAAATAGGGTGACTAATTGCCTTAAATTATTTCATCGAAATGAACTGCCCAAAAGGCACCCAAAATCTTGAATATAAGGGCAGCTAAGTGAACAGACTCCCAAAAAGGGGAGTAAGACGACAAAGTTTAAGTGCATCACTTCTCGGCTCAAGACGACAAAATTGTCCACCGTTTAAAGTCGAAAATCGGAAACACATCAGGAGGCATATTTTAGACAGGGCCTCCAGGAACTTTAAAGTGTTCTTTGGTATTATCTGAAATACATTTTAAATGGACGCAAATTGTACTTGTAATGGAAGAATCGATTGTAACTACACTTGGAGCCCCGATTAATCGAGTCCTTTTAAACAAAATTACAAATCCTCTCATTTAAAATGTCGATTAATTCCGCTATTTTGTGCATATTGTGTGTGAATTTTAGATGAGACGATTAGTAATTAAAATCGAAACCCTAGAAAAACTGACTGTCCACGTTTACTGTAAGAATTGTAAAATCATTCAAAAAAAAAAACAAACAAGCAAGAGTATTAATATAAGTAAATAAAATCATATTAAGAAAAATTATTTAACAAATGCTTTGTATCTGTTCTGCTAATCCATAGCATTTATTCTAACTCATAGTAATTGTAACATACGCTTCATTTTGTAAACCTATTTCTAATAAAGTTCCACTGGAAAAAATGGTGCATACACTGTTTTATTCGTAGGATTGTTAACTTTAATTTTCAGAACTCCATGGACCATAATCCCAAAAAAAATTTTTTATATAACTCGTCTAAAAGGAATCGGTATGCTGATTGATTTCTTGTTTTCTAGTATTTTATATTTTCATTAAAAACTTAAAATTGAGAAACTAACTTAAAGAATATTATAGCTCAATTTGTGCCGTCAACTATGACACTTCACAATCAAGTTAAAAAATACGAAGGCTGACAATTTATTATCAATTATTGAATAGTCGAGCAGACTAATTTTGATTTCAGATTTAGTCGGCCATTGTCCATTGACCTGGTCACGATAACTGAGTGATAAAAGCATCAGAGTCTAAAACCGATGGACCGAGAGTTGATTCCACTTTGTGTCCCGTCCAGTGATTTTCGAGTTTTTTCAATATACTCGTATGTGCATAAATGTATTTACGCAGTTAATTTAATTCAGTTGTCTCTCGTAGCACTCATCTTCTCTCTACCCTCGACCAGTATCATCCTCCACTCTTACTCACCCTTGCTCTAGTACCCACACTTCTCTACTCTGCTTCTGAGACTTCTTACCACTTCAATTTCCTTAGAGGCGACTTTGGCAAATTAAATTACCTTCTTTGCCAATCGTCTCTCCATTCCATCACAACTGACTCTCAGCTTTCCGTTGATGAAGCGATGTTCTTTATACCGAAATCTTCGCCAGCCTGGCCCAATCCTTTCCCTATCAACCTCGGAGAGACCATGCCTCCTCCCCCCCATAGTACAACAAAGAACTTCGTTCCCTTAGGAATAGGAGAAATAAACTACGGCAGGCTTATCTCCTATCTCGCTCCGACCCCGACTTCTCCAGTTACCTCTCCGCGGCTTCCCTTTTCTCTGCACGCAGCATATCTTCCTATCACGACTACCTGAATCGTATGCAGTCAACCGTTATTTCCGACCCTAAATGTTTTTACCAATCTATAAAAACGGTTGCAAGAGTAAGATCTGCAACTACCGTCCCATATCCAAACTCTCCTGCATACCTAAACACTTTGAAAGTATCGTTTACGACTGCTTGTTCTTTTACTGTAAATCGATTTTTTCCCCGTTCCAGCATGGTTTCCTAAAGCGTAGATCGACTACCACCAACCTTACCGAGTTTGTCTCTAGAACACTGTGTGCTCTAGAGAATAGTGACGAATTTGACGTCATTGCTACTGACTTCAGCAAGGCGTTTGATAAAATCTCTCATAAATTAATTCTCTTCAAACTACACTCCCTTGGCTTCAATCAGCTCTTTATTTTCTGGATGAAATCTTATCTTAAACAACGCCACTACAGGGTCCTTTTCTGTTCCTCTTCTTCCAACTCTTTTGTGGCCAACTCGTTCCCCAGGGTAGCCACTTAGGGTCGTTGCTTTTCATTCTGACCATCAATGATGTCGAATGTGTTATTCAGCATTCGGACATTTCTATATACGCCGACGATATGAAAATCTCCAAACGCATATCCTCTACCTCTGACTCCCGACTCCTTCAGGTTGACCTCGACAATTTCAGCATTTGGTGCAATAAAAACTCTCTTGATTTAATGTCTCCAAATACCAATCCATCACTTACTCCCGTAGACGCCCCTCTTCTTCCCCCACAGTTTATCGGCTATCTGATGAACCTATCCCCTTTGTATCCTCTCTTCGCGATCTAGGCGGCATTTGTAAAAGCGAACTTAACTTTCGTGAACACATTGACAGCGTGATTGCTAGAGCCAATTCCATGCTTGGCTTTGTGAAGCGTTGGTCCAAGGAGTTCCTTGATCCCTACGTAGCCAAATCCCTCTTTGTTACCTTCGTCAGGCTTCTCTTTGAATATGCTTGCCAAGTGTGGTCACCATTTCAATCCAATTGAATCAATAGGATTGAGGCTGTCCAGCGTAGGTTCCTTCGCTTCGCTTTACGTGACCTTCCCTGGTCTGACCATCAAAACCTTCCCCCCTACGAAAACCGTCTCTTACTGATCAACTTGCAGCCCCTGTAGAAGCGACGGGACCTTGCCGATCTTACCTTCATTCATCAGTTGCTTACCGGTGAGATTGACTGCCCTTCCCTACTCCAGCGGATCTCCATCTACACCAATCCTCGTAACCTCCGTTCGGCACCTCCCTTTCGCCCTACTTATCACCGTACCAACTATAGACTTTCTGAGCCTCTCATCCGTATACTTCGGAAAGCCAACTCCCACACCTTTTTTGACTTCCACCTGAGTAAATCTTCTCTCAGGAATGCCCTTAATTCCTCCTAATGTTGCCTGTATTTTTTCTTTTCTCTCTTGTCATGTGCCATTATCATTCCCCGTACTTTAATTTTAATTTCTTATTTTTTACTTTAATTATAATCTTTTAATCTTTTTGTTATTTAGTTTTAAAATTTGTTGTAGCTTGTAATAAGCGATAAATAAATATATAAACTTGTGCACACTGGTCCGCAAGCCTTGGTTGCAATCATTCAGCAACGATTTTGGATTGTCAATGTACATGACTACGCAAAAAAAAATAGTTCGCCATTGCATCCATTGTAATCGTTATCGTCCCCGATTGGTTTAGTAAATAATAGGAAACTTACCCAGGCGCAGAGTTAATCTGTCGCTCCCATTTACCCATACTGGTGTAGATTTTTGTGAACCAATTAAAATTACTCATCGTCTTTGAGGCAGAGGAACTTGTAAGTCTTACATCGCAGTAGTCTACGTGGGAGGTCGTCGATTGTTGGAGGAATTTAAAACGGTCTTCTTCCGAGAAACTACTCAGAAGGATATTGCATCTTGGTGTAACAACAATACTATTCAATTCCATCACATCCCTCCTAGGGCGCTGTATTTCGGCGGACTGCGGGAGACGGTGGTGAAATCATCGAAGACTCATCTTTATCGAACGTTACAAGAGGCCCTACTCACATTCGAGGAATTAACTACTGTTATGATGCAAATCGAATGGATCCTAAGTTCAAGGCCCTCCTTTCGTCGAATGCTAATGATCTTCAAGCCTTAACTCAAGCTCCTCTTGAACCTCTAATTAAACCTTTTTATAATTCTAGCTTCTATAAGTATCTCTGAAGAGGGAAGCGGATTTCCCCACTTCACCAGCACTTCTGAGAGCGATAGTCGAAGGAGAGTCGATAGATCAGCTGCAACAGCGAGCTAAATAGCATTCTAAAAACGGTCTAATTTCAACCAGGAGGAAATTTCATCGTATAAATGAATTGCTCCGGATGGTAGGATTTGAATCGTCGAGCTGAGGACGTCTCAGAGCAGTATCCAACGAAGAGAACATAAAGTGGCACCTCTATCACTTGAAAATTAGTTACTTAAGGCTTTGTTGAACTCCACCCTCCTTTCAAGGGCGAATGATTCTGATAGTTTTAGAAATTTAAGAGTCGCGTCTATGTAATTTTCATTTACTTTAGTACATTGGCCTATTGAATCCTGGGACTTTGTCGTCCGTCGGTACAGAAGCTAACTCGTTTGTTTAATTTTGGAAAAAAAAAGAAAAAAAAAGCTTTTACAGAGTAAAATGTTCGTCCTGTAAAATTAACTAAATTATGACAAAAAAACAAGCGCTGCAAGTTCGTTTTTTGGAAAATATATAAAATATTACTAGTTGTCATGACGAGTATACTCGTTACAGTTAAAACGTGAAGTGAATTCGATCGAAGAATCAATTTTAGCATACTCGTTCATGAAACAATTTAACGACACGTTGAAAAAAACTTTAATTTTCAAACACCACAAAGCTTCACGACAATAGCTTTAAAACTATAGTATAGTTTTGTACGGGATGGAAATAGGTTAAGAAATATGAGAATTATCACTCCCACAAGAATGGTACAAAACCTAATCCCTTTGACCAATTGCTTGCAGTTCTAAACTCGACTGATCATCTCGCTAATGCATAAATAAAGCCGTTGAAAGGCTTTTTTCTATTGGACGCTCTTTAGTGATTGGACCAAATGAACCCTTTAGTTTGAAAGTAGTGTAAAACCAAAATGTCATAAAGATTTTTCTGTATTCTTTTAAAGTAAGTTATGTAAGTCTCCAATATCAAATTGCATTGCATATATAATTCTTCCTAAGTACCAGATCATAAATCCTTTTTATTGGAAATTAATTAAAAATATTCACGCAGACCAATCCATAAAATTTCACTTCTCATAAACAATTTACAAGGACATATTAGAGCTATAGGTTAACGGTACATTTATAGATTTAAAAAATTATAGTAAGTCAATTATTACTTTATTAAAAGACAATTCGCAATACAATTCAAATAATAAAAATTACTTCTTTCTACCACCACGTTCCTTAACTTGCAAGTGCACAGTAGTTCCATTAAGCAAATTATAGTAAGCCGCAGTGTTGCTGTCCTTGAAGAAAATGCCTTCATGGGAAATCTTCTGCTTAGCTGGAGGCATACCAGTTTCATCCTGAAGCTTAGCCTTGAGTGCTGATATACTGTCTGTTAGATTAAGAGAAATCGGAATCATTTGGCCGTTCAATTTCCACTCAGAAGTTGGAGTAGTATTAGGCACTTGAACCTGAATAGTAATGGGACTCTGGAAAAAGGGTATTTTTATTAGAATTAAAATAGATAAAAATTTAAAAACATTCATTAGTACCTTGTGCATTGAAATAAATTGAGTTTCTGGAATAAGATGGTCTTCAGAACGCGATTTTTTATTTGGGGGCTCATCATCAGGTATCATGATGCCTTGGTCCATAACCGGTGGTGCCGGAGCGATTGGAGCACCCGGCGGTAAAGAAGGTAAATAGCCGACTTGGAATGGTGGAGCTGTTGGAAAAATTTTATTACCTTAACAGAGCCGCTTAGGGAGGGAGTTAAAGATACTTACGCATCATAGGTGGCGGACGCATTGGCATCATCATAACTGGCACCGGAGGTGCATGTGACATCGAAGCAGACGACTGCACAACTGGCTTCGGTGGAGCAACAATAGAAGCCTGTGAATGCGATACAGACTGAGATGAAGACGTTTTGACTGTAGAAACAGCTGGTTTCGGGCCAATCTTCTCTTTCTCCTCGTCTGGGAGAAGCCCTTTGACTTTGTGAATTTGATGGATTTGCTCCTCAAGTGTTATATTAGCTCGGGCAGCTCTGGTAGCTGCTTCAACACTTGATGTATGTCCATCCCAAGTAACGCGTTCATCCTTTTTAGTTTCTTCTTCACCCAGCTTTTTACCTATAAGAAAAAAATGTAGTAAAATTCTTTTTCAGTTCAACTTTCGGATAAATGTTACCGATGACTGTTTCCTCGTCTCCAATACCGAAAATATCTGTACGACGTTCCGCCAATTGTTTCAAGCTTGCTTCAATGGCTGTACCAGCTGCAAATACCTGCGAAAAATCATTGCAAAATAAAATATTTTATTAAATTAAAATAACAACAATTTGTAACTTACGTTGTCCTGGTTAATTTTATCGACGGTATGTTTGTCGCGCTGTTCAACCCAGCGAGGATCAAGTAATCCTATGCGCATATGCTCAGCGACCTTTGAAGCAGGAATCTTTTCACCAGTGATAGGCGAAATAAGATATTCATCAGCAGGAGTCGGTTTAACAACCTTCTGGCTCTGCTTGGGATCGTACTTCTTCACGATAACCTTATCATGAGTTGGTGGAATTGGTGGAGTGACCAGGGGTTGCAAAGGTATTTTGCTAGGATCGGGACGACCTGAATCCTCGTCGCTAGAAGCTTCATCCATGTCCTGGACTTGATTGTTATCCTTTTTCGAAGAATGCGAGGATGAAATGCTTGATGGCATGTGGCTATGAATCCCTATTCTATTCTCCATTTGGGATAATTTAATTGTGGTGCGTGAGGGCTCATCATCTTCATCAGATTCGATCTGCATTTCAATATCCCCATCGTCTTCCAGAAGGCGCTCCTCCATTAGAACACGCGCACCCACTTCTTCAGGAGTAGTGGGCGGAGGAAAATTTCCTGTTTCATAGGGCTGATAGTCGACTGTTTCGACCACAACAAAGTCGTGCCAGTCAATCTGAGCGTAAGCAACTGAAATATATTAAATTTGATTTAGCAAGTCGTTTTTCAAATCAAAAAACTTAATCCGGTTAATTTCGTTCTCGAGGGTATGGTTTCGTTTAACCTTACTTATTCTGTATTTCTGTATCGAATTTTAGTATTTGGGTATTCAACACGTTTTCTAGGCAATATGTTAGCAAGATATTTTCTCAAGAAGTAAATTTTAATGTCTCACATAAAACTTAATATAAGTATTTTCTTCAATGTATGCTTCCTCAATATTTTCCCGAAATTTTTAAATAAATTATTTATGTATGTACAAAATATTGAGGATTTCAAAAAATATGATCACTGACTACAAGGCAACAAATAATCAATAAACATGCAGAAAACAACCTATATGATTTAAAAGCAAAAGAATTAAAACGATAATATTATCATCAATGGAAAGGGTCTCAACAGAAAGCAGAATATAAAATCTAGAAATTGTAATAGATGATCAATTAACTTGGACAAAGCATGGCTGGTCTAATTGGAGTCATGAAAAGAAATAGCTACATACTACCAATCATTAATTTATAACTCTAATATATTGCCGGTGGTAACTTATGGCATAATAATGTGGAGTCGAACCACAGTTAAGAACCTGCAAATTATATCGAGATTGTTAGTCATCAAATCAATGTTTCATCTTCCTCGGAATACTCCAACTGCAATTCTATATGAAAATCTAAACAAATTTAACCTGAAGCAGAGATTGAAAAGGCTAAAGACATCACAAAAAGACATAGAAAATCACATATTAAGATTGATATCTGTGTTCTCACGGATATGATACGAGAGAAGCATTGATGAGATGTTATAATCTACATGCTCCAAGGACCAACCGATTAAAAAGTAATCCAATTTAATCTTCAGTTAATAATAGCCTTTCTGAAGAATTAAGAAATGGTTGCAGTATTTTAAAATTTGAAAGACTTATTAACCCTTTGCCTTAAAACGTCTGGGAGGCGTCATCCCCTTTCTCCCCCTAAAATGAGAAGCTCGTATCAGACACGTGTTGTTTTGTTCTGGCCAAAAGTGATCCATAAAAATGCGGTTTTAGTAAATAGTAAATAGCAAACCAGTGGATTGCGCAAAATTTGGCCTATGATGAAACTGCTTATGGTCACGACGAATGAGAAAAGCTTTCATCAAAAGTGGTACTCACAATCGTCGCTCAATTCATAAAGCAAAGGATTAAAACTGTCGTTAAGTCGGAAAATTAAGGAAAGTTAATAGAAGGGCAATGAGTAATATTACGTATATATGTGTGACTTCTTATAACCTTGCTTGACTGAGGACTAAATTGAATTATATTTTATTATTTAAAAAAAAAATTGTTTTTTTAATTATTTAAATTATAGAAGACGAAAAATGAATGCAGATGGCGTTAATTCTATGCCTAGGCAAATAAAAAAATCAACCGTTTTTGGGCCTTATGGGTTTCTATATTAAGTGAATTACTTCTCTCCCGTTCAATCTTCTCCTCCTCACGCCTTTTCTGGGCCTCCTGATGTTTCTGCCAATTTGCGCGGTACTTGACCTGCTCAAGGACTAGATTCATGCTTGACCTGCCCTGTGAACTCTCGGTTTTGAGTTTGCTCATCAAATCTTTTGGGGGAATGAGGATCTTCGTGTATTGCTCGAGCAGTTTCGTGAAATATTGAAAAAGGGAATGCTGTGGCCGAAGAAAATCAAATTGGTAATTCCTTTGCTCACGATTCATCAAGTTGGTCAAAAACTGACGACCGTTTCTTGCTACAAACTGAGCTGTCAACTTAACAATATCCCTGAAAAGAAAGGTCAGATGTGCTTAGATGAATTTTGTAGCGTGTGAAAAGTTTGCAGAAACAAAAAGTGGGGGGCCCGCAAACTTACAAGTCTAAAGCAGAAATAGATGGGGGATCTGCGATAAACTCAAAATCTGGAGGAGGCTCCTTTGGAACAAATTGCTGTTCAGCAACTTGTTTAAGCAGTTCTTGTTGCTTCTGTTGGGCTGCTGAAGTAACACTTAGCTGCTTAATGCCAGGGAGAAGTGGCTGAACGCTATCGCCTGCAGAAAAAATTGCTGCTAGTAAAAGTGAAAGAGTAAATTATTATTAATACTTTTTCCGTCCCTAAACTCCACAACTTTATGCTGATAGTAAGCGTGGTAAGGATCCCCAGCGTTGAGGAAATTGAATTTTGGATTTCCAAGCTCATTTTGTCGGATTCTCGCTTCAAACTCTGGACCATTCCTGGCAACGAAGCTTGCCGTTTTATCGACAATATCTATTTATTTTATAGGAAAATTTTATTTCTCTTTTTGTGTGAATTATTATTAAAAAGTAAAAATGCTAAAGTTTTTGCAAAGGATACTCCTAACTTCGGGCGGCGGATATATAATCCCAATTATTGGCCCAGATATCGTTTGTGAATTATCGTTCTCCCCATTAGTTTTTGCATGGGAAGCTTCTACTTCAATTGCCGGCATTTTGAGTTGAACACAGCCACCGATTCACAGTATTTAACAAAAATCTCCTGCACACTAGTGAAAGACGACAGTTGCCATACTTTTATTTTATAAGTGTCAAAGTAAAAATTCCGAAGTGTCACATTAAGCGTTTAAATGAAGAAGAAGAACACTCAATAAATATTTTTGTTACAATCCCAGCCAGACTTATTCAATGGAAGGCTCATGTACACGATTTCCTATAGAAGCGGATTGTGCGATTTTTGTTCCCTTTATTTCGCTTTCAAACACTGACAGTTCGTGAAATGGCGTCAATTAACGTTCTATAATGTCAAAGATATTTCAGAGCTTCAGAGCGCTGAAATCATTTTAAAATTGCATATATTTTAGAAGCTTACCGATTTTCGTATGCTTTTACACGTAACAAAATGCGGCAATAGTTTGCAAAATAAATAACAAATTGAATCAATTATCAAGCAATTCGCTTTAAAATATTAAAGATTTTGTTCTTCGCTTTCAGGCAAGTAAATAAACAAATCTTGGAAGATTTTAAATTTGGTGGGCTTATTACACAAATCTAGCGATTAAAAGGTTTGCTTTTATTTCGAAATCTTTAATTAAAACGCAATAATTATTCAATCAATCACAATTAATAATAACATGTAGATTTTAGATCTGTTCGATGAGAAAGTCGTTAAAAAAAAATTGTGGTTACCCGTGGCGAACTAAGAATTGTCGAAAAACCCAAGCCGCCCTTGGTTTTAGTATATTGAACGCTCTTTTTAAAAAATTAATAAGAAGAAAAGTAGTGTTATCACTATCAGTTTTGTTTGAGATTTGGCGCCAATTGAATTTTTATAAAGTTAGTAAAAGTATTTAAAAGTAGTAACATTGCGTTTAAAAGTAGTAATTTAATAGTATTGTGAATAAAAGTCGCAAATAAATTAAAATATTGTTTAAAAGGGCTTTCCAGGGCGAAGTTTTTAAAGATGGAAAAAAGGGGTTCCAAATTGTGTTTAATTGCATGTTAATTTATTTCTTATCAAGAATTATTCAAGATGTAAGACAAAATTTAAATAATTAGTATATAAAAATAAAGTTCACAGATTTCGCACTAAAGCGCTATTAGTACAAAAATAAAAAACCTAATTTTACAAACAAAAACGTCGTTAAAATAAAGCAATAATTAAAATCAATAAAATTTTACAAATATTTACGTATTTTTCCACTAAACGAAAAATAAATCTTGCGACTGAAGGCAACATTGAAATATTTCGAAAACAGTGAGTTTCAAGTAGATTAAAATATTATCCGTGCTGCTATACTACAAACTTTTTGCGGTAACAGATTTTAGTATTTGTTTTCCAATTTGCATAATTCTAATTTAAAAAAAAACTGAACGTACGTACACATTTGTGCCAGTATCCCTGAAGGGGATTATCCATGGACAAGTAACATTTAATTGATAAAATAATTAGCGCTTCATTAAATTAATATAATAATTAAATTAGATCCAGAGCGGGCCCCTACCGAAGAAGATCCCTGCTAAATTCTTCAGCGATGTCGCAAAGTAGCATTTAGTCTGGGCGGTGGTAGACCGAGGTAGTGCCCACTGCACCATCTCTCCGAGTAATTGGAAGACGGTGGAGCTCGGTTTGCTGAAGGTCTACAAGGACATCCTTTAGAGAATCCTGGGCCTGTACCGTCGTGCCGGAATGCCGGTTGGCATTAAGGGCGTATTAAGCTGGTGTTCTTTGGGGATCAATATTCCGCTGATCTAAATATGGTAGCAGTCTCTCGTCTTGGTGAGGTATGGCCTGGCTCTCTTGGGGACTTTCTCAGCAGAATGGATGTGACGAGTGAGGAGGACCTTGTGCTCTCCTCATGTGAAGAGGATGACAACGGTCAGACGATCATCGAGGCGTCCCTCTCCCCTGGCGCTACTTCTCCGCCTGACCCAAAAAGGAGAGAAGTTCATCCTTGTCCAGGAACATTGGGTTTACAGAGACCGGACTTAATCTTCGAGGGTATAAGACTTTCTATGTACAGGGAGCAGGTAAACCCAGAGCATTCGGGAAAGGATACGCAAAGGCGCTGTAGCCCTGTATTTCTGCAAAAATTTGGCAAAATGTCAAAATTAAAAGTAGAATATTTCAAAAACTCTAGCCTACAGACAACAAATTGTTTGAGATCCGTCCGTTTTAGAACAAACGGAAGACTGAAAAATTTTATTCAAATCGGCAATTTTCCCTATTTGGAACTTGTTCCTGAACTGCAATATCGCATGCAATTATTTTTAACAGTGTATACTGCCACATTTCAAGAACCGTCTCCATACCGAATGGGAACATGGTGGATAGAAAACAAGGCGCTGTTATGTTGACAAGTAACCAAAGAGAGAATATACATTGAATATACGACGAGTTGTGCAGAAATTAAAATGTATTCCGGCGAGGATTCAAGCGGTGATGCATTCAGCAACAAAAATAATCTAGCAAATTGGCCGCTGAGTCAGTCTGGGTGCAACATGAACAAGGATCAAATTGATTGGGCTGCCCTGGCGCAGCAATGGATTCAAATGAAGGAGTCCTGCTCAAGTGCAGGCGATACGCAATCCGAGGCAGTATTGAAAACGTTCGAGGAGCAGGGAGAAGCTCCAATGGAGGTCGTTAAGGAGGACGATCAGAGCAGTCAGGTCCCGGGAGCGGCTCCTTTAGGAGGATCATTTGGAAACTTTTCTTCCGCTTGGTACTCGGAACAAGCCCAGTTCTGTAAGTTTTCTTGCCACAATTCAATAAGAACATTAGCAGGAACTTTATTTCTGCAGTAGGTACTAACTGGAACAATTGGCCGAGCAACAGCAACAGCAACTCTGCGGTTCAAATTCCCGCAGTACAGCAAGTTAATTTTTTTAAGGAGAGCGCTACTCCAATTCCTCTGCTGAAGAGTGGGGGACAAAGTCAAGCTTCCGAGATACCTCCAATGGATGTGGCTAAGAAGAAGACGTTACCCGCTTGGATCAGGTTAAATTCCTCTCTATGGCAGAAAAGAGGGCTTTAACATTTTTTCAATTGCAGGGAAGGGCTCGAGAAAATGGAAAAAGAAAAGCAAAAGCAGCTAGAAAGACAAAAAAGGGATAAGGGCAGTGATCCAGATCAGAGCCCCAGCAGGGAGAATTCAAGTACTGAGGGGATTCTTAGGAGTACGGTTAGGGTAAGTGACTTCGTTCGGGTTAAGAGTCTTCAGTCTTATTTAAAGCAATTTAATGCAGGATAATGAAGAGAGCAGCACCGAAGAAGACAACAACGATGAAGCTAATGCAAATGATTCAACGTTTGCATACCAGGAAAATCCGTCAAAGAGCCGAGAGGAAAAAATGGACGAACTAGTAAGTGTTAGAAATGAAATATACAAATTGAGTAAAAGATTTCACCCCGATTGGTACTGGGATAACACTTTGTCTGCCGCAGGGAAAATTTTGTATTTATTTCAAACACGAATGCGTGCCTGTCTGCGTACAAAATACTTAAACAAAAATTATTTGTACTTGTATTTATATAACTCGTTAATCCAATAATTTTAACGGACCGAATCTGATTTAATTCCGTTTCTTTTCAAAATAAACTACTACCTCTCACCTCAATAAATATACCTAAGCATGGTGAATAATGCACGCGAGCGGCGCGTTATTTGGTATGTTGGTATATAATTTTAGGTCAATGTGCCTGGAATTGTGCAAGTATATATTGCTACAAGATCTCAATTTATGTATTTTGCACTCCAGTGGATAGGTTTTTCAAAATGAAATTACCGTCTTTTGTTTTCTAATACTCATTTACGAAATATTAATCCTGTGCAATGTCCCTTCCCCTCTAATTTTCCAACTGTGGTTTCTTGTATCAAGAAATATAAAATCCAATATTTACTAGCTCGACTAAATCCCTGTTCAGTTGGGTCTGGTCAAGCTAGTGTTTTAAATTAGATTTTGATTTCATAGGTTTTTTTTTTTATTGATCTAGTATTGCAACAAAAACTTGGAATTGTCGATAGATTTCAAGCTAGAAATTGTTTTTTTTTTATTGAATCAAAAAGGTCAATCGATCATCTTCATGAAACCTTGCTTTGTATGTGTTCCGACATATTTTTGGTTGATTTTCTAAACATATATTAAAATGTTTTATGTATTTATATTTTATTTAAATTTCTTTAATTATTACCTAATAATTAGGGTCGCATTGCTGAAGTTGTAATTTACCTGTGGTTATTTTCCTAAAAATAATCAATTGCCGGCCTAGCACTATGAATAGCATAAATGTTCACAGGTTTACAGGTGTGATAATGTGCCGAATTTTTATATGTGGCTTGAAAAGGCAAACAATAAGTTTACTTTATTCATTTCGTTTAATACAAGTTGCAATTTAAGTTATTTAAAATTAAGCTAAAGGAATAAAGCAGAAATAGTAATAGAAAATAATCTAAAATTATGAAAAAACTGTAAACGTAGGACGGATTAGGGCAAGTTAGACAGATAAAGGGAATGCTTAAGGGTGGCTTTAGCAAATCTCCAGTGCTTAAGAATGTCAATAACGACAATTATTGTTCTTGAAAGGTTAGTGCCAAAAATTATGCTATATCAGCCAAAGCAAATTAAAATTGCCAAACACATGTGAGTGAAATAATTCAAATTTCATCATAGTTTCGTTATTTGCTTTATTGTGAAATTTATCCAATATGACCTGCACACTTGGTAATTTATTTTAAACCTGAAAACCTTAATTTATTCTAAGCAAGTAAATGCATCTTATCTGATTGTACTCAATTACATTGAATGTACATTCAATATACAATATTTTACACTGAAATTACAGCCTTAGTGTTAAAATAAACTTAGCGAAATGATTGTAGAATTACACCCAAAGACAAAATGTACAATATTTAAACCTGTGTTACATTACGGTGTAATTAAATGTAAAAATATTGCGTAATTTCAGTATAAACTGGCTACACTTGAATCTGAATTTTGCCGTATAGATAAAGAAGAAAATCTGAGTTTTCCGTTTTGCATGGACAAAAACTATAAAAGCTCAGATTTTGTGAACATGGAATTTGAAGGTGACAATGCTGACTTTTCATAGTATTCTGTGAAGGGTTCGAAATAAAGTAATTAGTGCAATTTCGTACCGCTGCTTAAATAAGAGAATTTTCATAGACGACCGATAATATGTAGTAACTTTGCAAAAAGAGTAAGCGAACTATGAATTCTTTTATAGCTTTTACATTTATGTACTGTAATTAATATTTAGTAGATGACATTCTTAGAAAAAATTTTATCGAATTATAATAGTCACTGCTTAATAAATATATTTATGAAAAAAATTGATAAATTCTATGATTAATAACATAGAAATATAGTATCTTAAATCGACAAGTTTCAATGCGTCTTTTTACTGGACCCGCACGTTAAGTGTTTTAATAGACCAAGAAAAAATCATCAAATCGGGGAAGATTTTAATATTTCAATAGAAATACTGCTATCTACAGAATGTAGAATTGCCAAGAATTTGATGAAATTTATATCAAAAATAACTTTTTATGCGAATAACCTAGTTTCCTAAAATTTATTATTATGATAATTATTTATATTACAAGCTTTGTAGCTCCTGATGCCAATAATAGGCCAAAAAAAACTTGGAGAAAGTTTCCGAAGATGTATTTTAAATAATATGTAGAACACACCACTTATTGAAATTTATGAATAAACCGTGTGTATTGTCTACAAAAAATATTCCCGATTTTAATATTTACACAAAGTATATCCCGGCTGCAGGATCTCGAACTTAGCTAATTCCTCATTTGAATAAATGCCTAAATTTAATTCTCCCTATTTTCTGCAGATGCTGGTAGTACGAAAATCCCTCACAGAGCTGCTGCTTCAGGTAACCAATGAAGAGATTGCGATTGTGGCACAGGAATCGCTCCGGAAATATAAGACCAAAGGTAGTATACTTATTAATAAATGTTTCACAGATAGAGCACCGCAGGAGACATGATTCCATTTACCTGTAAACAAATTATAATCTCTTGCAAATCTGTTTGCTATTGATAAGATTTTTAATGTAACTATGTTTATAAAGCATCATCAGCACAAGTTTTCCGTAAAAGCGCTATATCGTCTATAACCGGCAAACTTGGTAAGTTTTAAAAGTCCTTTCAAATGGGTTTTTATTAAATTAGACACAAAAACAAAACAATAAAACCACCAATGTCAAAAAATTTACCAAAACATCCAATATATGAATTCCACTTTCCCAGCAGTCCCTTCCTCTTATAACACTTGCTTTGGTTGCGACGTAAGCTTTCGTATCTTGTAGGATTAGGAGCGTACGCTGATAGCGCTAGCGAAAACAGCGAGTCCGAAAGTGAAAACTCGTCAGATGATAGAGACTCTGAAGAGGAGATTAAGGTTCAAATTCAACTGTGAAATTTTACTTTGAAATTCTTTGATGCTTTATTTTAAAGGAAAACATAAGAGCCAGACAGAGCGCCTTCAAGACAATCGCACAGGAGATTGAACTAAGCATCCTTAAATCGGAAGAGAAACACCAACCTGATAGGAGCAAAGAGACATCAGATAGCGCTAAGGACCAAGTGGAAGGAACCCTTGGGCAAAAGGTTTATGACAAAGATTCTGGTGAGACACAGCCTGATAAAAAAAGTCAAACAAATGGTGCGTTTTTCCCTTTTATCACTTTTTATTTCACGGGTGAAAAAAATTATATCTGGATAGTTTCGGATTTGCTTAGAAAGAACGTAAAAAAACAAGTAGCGAAAATTGTCCTAAACATCACAAACATTCCCAACATGAGAACGTTTTATCCTAATCCCCCCATCTCTGAAATTAAATGAATTTTTTACATCTATTCCATAACAGGTAAACGATCGAGGGAGCGTACTTCTCGCTTCAGTGCAATTAAAGATTCAAAACAAAAAACGAACTCTTACATAGTTCAAGCGACAGCAATACCGTGCACTAGTTACGATTATGACAAAAGAAAAACCAAGTCCTCAAGGAGAAATTCGTACTCCTCGGACTCATCGTCTGATCATTACGAATCGCACAAATACAGTAGTAGACGGCATACTAGCTCCAGAGATGCGGGTAGTTCACGGCACCGTAAAGGTGGCGATAACAGTCATGTATCGTTCGATTCCGACGATGAGTATAAAAAGCGAAAATACCATAAATCCCACTCAAGGGATCGATCGAAGTCACGTTCGAGGTCGCGATCTCGTTCATATACAAGTAGAAGATCTGAAAAAAGGTATTAGCCACCATAAGTAATTTAATTTGTACCTATTCAGAAAGAGACAAAAAAGTTAAAGGAACTCTGCGATATTTCTCTAAATTGTTTTTTTTTTTTTTTTTTTTTTTATTACTTTTCCTTGATATTGATTTTATTAAATAGCGCAACAAATTGGGGGGACCGCTTCCCTCCCCGGATTGTGACCATAGATTATGTTGTTAAAGTTAATAACATAACGAATGTCAATTTTAATGAATAAAATCCATGTAAAGAACAAAATAATTTTTCTCTGTGTGATTTGCAAGACAAACAGATTTATGCTGAGGGCCTTGCTTTCACTGTTGTCAGTTAATTGCTGGCTTTCGATTATGTTGGTCTTGCTCTGTGGTTTCGTACTTATTGGCATTAGTCTTAGCTAGTAGCCTCGTCAGCTTGTCAACCTCCAATCCCAATACGTCTAAATTTTCCTAAAAAAAATAAAACATATTAAAATTAGTTATTTGTAAATGTTTCTAAAATCATTAAAATTAGCGGCAAAATTCTTCTATGTAAAGTCCCAAAGTTCTGAGCGAAGCACTTGCATATTATGCTCACCTTTAAAGTAATATTTTTCAAAAGGGTGTCCTCCAATACTGCCTGCAATTTCTTGTTGATTTCGAGAGACAAGTCCAGCGTCATACTTTGACTATTACCCCTGATACCGGTGTATATGGCTGACATAACTCCGCCGTATTTAGCAAGTTCTGTCTAAAAAGGTAAGAACATTTTCTTTAATACTAAAAATCTATAAATAATTTTCCAGCCTACCTTATTTTGATCACTCTTCGACGAGGTCAGAGCACCTGCTTGATCGCGAAGCATATAATACTGAAGAATCTTAGATTTTTTCTGCAATTCAGCTACGAGAGACATAGTATGATTCTCAAGGAAATCAATTTTCTCCGTTTGCCTTACAGCAGCTTGCTGTAATCGAAGAATTCTTTCCACCAAATGCTCCCTGGATGGCTCCTGTACATTTCTACCTTCTAAAGTACTTTGAGGACTAGGACTATTACTCTGGATTCCATCTCCTTGACTTGAAGTTGAATTTTGTGACTTCAATGTGTATCCAGATTCATTGTCGGTGCAATTTTGAACTGGCTGATCTGTACACTGCTTTCTGTATTTATTCAATTCTCTATGCAATTCCTGGTCCAGAAAAAAAGGAAAAGTGAAAAATAAATAAAGCTCTTTTAAAATTAAAAGTAATAACAAGTATTGGCGCTGAATTTTTGAAAATACTTTTAAATAACAAGCCATCACTATCTAGAGAAATCGATTTTTTTAATAAATATTCCTACATAAAATTGTTATCATAATTTTGAACTCAGAGGAAATGTTTCTTTTTAAATTTTTATATATTGCTTAATTTGCAAAAAAAAAAAAAAAAACAACGAAAAGTGTAAATAAAGGCTTATTACGTTTCTCAAACTATTTAGCCCCAAAAGCAGAACAGATTAATTTGGGTGCAATCTGTTTTAAATATTCTTTGAGTGCTATCTGAACTTAAATAGGCACATTCCCATTTTAGGGATAGGGAAGTTTTCTTTGTTTTGTTTGTATAATGTAAATTTGTTTTATTAATATAAAAATATCTGAATCGTTTTAATATAAACCTCACTTTAGACTTTAATATTTTTCTGAAAATATACATATAAACTTATGGCTATGATTTATTTAGAAGCAAGCGTTTTTATTTATTTTTCACTAAAAAACAACTGTATTGATTCCAAGGATAGATTATAACCATACGTTTTTTTATAAATAAATTCACATAGCTACTACCCTCTATTACTTCAGAATAAATTCAGACATCCAAACTACCGATTCTAACTCACCTTTAGAACCTGAGTGTGTTTCTTTTTCGTAGCTTCCAAATCACCAATAGCATTATCAAGTTTAATCTTCGTTGTTTCATACTGTTTTGTCTTTTCAGATAAATGCCTTGCAAGAGCAAGTCTTTCCTCGTTTCTTTTCTCAATTTCTTCTTTAAGCTTATCGTCTATACCCTTTATTCTAATATCAAACTCGAGACGTTCCTTTTGAAGAAGCGATTTTTCGGCTTCAATTGCCTTTATCTACAAAATATCATATAAAATAAAAGAGCTTCTCATAATTAGTAAATACTGCCTTGGATTCTTGCAAGTATATTTGATTTTGTAAGTCCACAATCATCTCAGACATTTCCTTGTTTATGGTAAGCAGTTCGGCCTCTTTACTTCGTAGGTGGGAGATTTGATCTTCATAATCGCTTATTCGCTTGTCCTTTTCATTTGCAAAATGTTCCAGCGCTTTTATTTTTTCTTCATTTCTACAGAACAAAATTGGTTAAATGTTTTGCGGATGTAAAATGTAATTACATAGCATGTTGCGCCTTTAGTATTTTACTGGCCTCAAGCTCAGTACGGAGCTGGGCTACAATCAGGATCTCTTGACTAAGTGAATTCTGGACAGTGTTATGTTCGTCTTTCAGTTGCTTTAGCTCAGAAGACAATTTGTTTTTCTAAAATTAGTTACGAATGCAGTTAAAAGCAAGCATTTTCATTCCGGATTTTTACTAGTTTCGTCTCTTCCTCAAAATTTCCTTCCAATTTTTTTAGTTTTCCAACAACGTCGTGATAGTCCCTCTTAAGATTTTCAATAACTTTTTCCTTTTCCTCAATTTCATGCTTGAGAAGAATCATATTCGCTTCCTGCTCTATCCTCTGTTGTTCTGTGAATAGAAAATGCTGTTTTAGGTGAACTGGCATGAATATATTCTAAGATTATCGGACTTATGTAAGTATTATAGCTTACCTGTGACTTTTGGAACATTTTTCGGTGTAGATCCCGATACTTCTTCAAGCTTTTTCTCCAAAGCCTGTGCAATAGATATTTTATTATTTGCAAGGACTTAGCCTAGGTTTTTTAACATACCTGCCTGCTTTCAGTCTCCTGGTTCAGCTTGATCACATTCCACTTTAGCTTCATTTCAAGATTGCTGAAGTCTACTTTTAGTTTCTCACTGCTCTTTTGATATCGTTTCAGCTCATTGCACTGTAAAATTGCACTTCAGCTTTTTAACACGTTCAGCCCAGCGCACTTTTTCGAAGTTTGTACGATCGGCGTGCACGAGATTATAAGTTGTTTATTCTTCTGGCGGTGCTTGTTTACGTTATCTTATATAAATGAACCACTGGTGATCCACGCCGCCAGACGGAGCATACTAGATGTGGACCATCGGTAGTTCATGCCGCCAGATGAAAGCAATGCTTGTAAACTACCGCTGGTCCACGCCGGGTTGAACGTGTTAAGCAATATTTTGAACTAGTCGGTTAAGAACTCCTCATTAAGTGGAATGGATGAACAAAAACTTTTTTCTTTTTATACACCACATAAAGTATGTTTTAACTTTTTTTAAAAGTGGACGAAGAGTGCCTTATTTTTGCGAACAACCCCAACACTTTCTCTACGAGAGTATGTAAAATAAAATTAAGCTCTGACGAAATATTTTGAACCACAGGATCCAGAGTTCATCAACGAACTCAAATTGAAACATAAAAACCACTGAAATAATTGCACCTATAATTTAAATATAGCCATGCAAAAACACGCAGATGACTATATTATTCTGTAATGTTATGATGCATGGTTTATTATACTAAAAGTAAATGGATATTGAAATTATGAGGGAACCTGCAATATTTCATTATACACTATTATTCGCAATAGAAACCAATCTAAATATAAAAAGCGTCAAAAAATAGGCAAGGATACAGTACCGGATCTATCTTTTGGTTAAGATTAAAGAAATATTTCAATATTCAATTAAACCTGACTCAGGAGATGCTGATGTTTTTGAATTTCATCCATATAAATGAATAATACTTATTACAAATCAAAATACAAAAGCATACATATTTATGAGAAGTACAATTCAGGAATTAAAAGTAATATAAATTACAAGTTAATAACATATTAAATAAAAGCTAATTAAATTACTAACAAAGACAACACATTATTATATAATAAATTAAAATAATTCAACGCAATAGTATTAAAAACAGAAATGTGAGCCTCTATAATATTATCAGTGCATACCAGCACACATTCGGTTTTTAAATTAACACAAAATTAATTAAGTAATTCAAAACAAAAACGCTTACTTTTACAATATTTTCCTTAACCCTCCCATTAAATTTTTTATTTTGCGTTGAGATTAATTAATCAAGGTATTTCTAATCGACATTGTACCAGATCGAGGATTTTGCTCGTCAAGAAGATTTCGAGAGAGATATAATACAAAAATCAAATTTTTGCCACGTTTTTTTTTGTATATATTTTAAAAATGGTGGTTAGTTTATAAAAGGAAAATATAGAAAAATGGCCAATGACTAAAAAAGATAGATACGCAAATTTTGGTTATCAAAATTAAAAAAATCAAGTTCAATTGAAAATAATTGTAGAAAGTAAATTCAGCTCTTATTGGTACTTCCTGGATTTTGTAGCTTTTCTTTCCACCGTTTTCATTTGTAAAAAATTTTAATCTGACAGCCTTTCTTTCATTAATGCTTAAAACAAAAATTTAAATATAGTTCCTATAGGATTCTAGGTGCCATTAAATATGTAAAAATTTGTGAATTTTTTTAAAATGTATTATATTAAAGTTAAGTTTGTTAGCCTCAACCTTAAGGCTATTTTAAATAGCTATTCAAATATGATATACAGGCTGTTCAACAAGAAAAAAACTGCCCTTTTTCAAAGAAGATAAAAGATATTTCCCTCTTTCTGTGAGTGATTGTACCATGGAACGGCTACGACGCCAATACTAATTCATTTTAATGCCGCTTGAGACGTCACAGTGTGCGCAATTTAGCTCTCAAACATCGGAATCAACTGTGCAGGATCTGGAAAGCAGAAAATAACATAAGGTTACACTGGCCTCCCCAATATACAGACGCCAATTACATTGGGAATGTGTGGGGCACAAGGAACACCTAACTCGCTAGAAGGTCTGTGTACAATCTCAAGCAGCTAACACGGATTCGGAAGATATGGCGTTTGCTGTAGAATGTGCAGAAGAACTCGTCGAGAGCGTGCCCAGAAGATGCCACGCCATTTTCGATAGCAGCGGGGACTGCACTACTTTTAATATAAAGATAAGAAATAAATATTTCCTCTGTAAATAAAAAAAAATGCAGTTCCTTTCTTGTTAAACAGACTATATATAGTTTATATTGACTTCTACATTAAAAACAATCAATGGAAATGATGTATTTAAGCCAGTTTTATCTAGTTTTGAAAATGTCCTCAATAGCCCTATTATACGGTTGTTTAGTTGGAATAAAATTAAATAAAAATAAAAAGTTTCGAAAGTGTATGCAGAATTAAGGCTGTTCTGCCGAAGAAAAAAAAATGTAATTCAAATTTCTGACTAGAAGTAAATCGTCACTCTCCCCTAAGTTTATTGAAGTCTACTTCTTAGTTATTTAACATGGTAATATAACCATAGGACTAGCTTAAGTAAGCTATTATTGTGACAAAATTTTCTTAAGCTCCGTTTGTAGCTTAAAATTACGCCGAGTTAAATATCGATACAGCTACGCTATCTGTGGAATCCGCTTACCTTCAAATGATATAATTTATTGCAGTTTAATTGCAATTAGGTCTTTCGATTCCACTTTGAAAGGTAGATAAAACAGGAGCTACATTATATTAAAATATCGTGAATTTACGTATTCAATTGAAAAAATGGTTGGTCAATTCATACGTTTCTTTCTGAAAAAATGTCAATATTTTTAGGGTTTTATGCTTGTTAGGACTATAGATATAGAGATATAGAGTCGAATTGCAGGATTAGGACCTTACCTTCTCATCCAGCATTCCCATGACTCTCGTCTTTTCGTCGCTAAGAGTTGTGTACATCTTTTTAATGTTATTGATCTCCTTTTTGGCATCGGAAAGCTCCTTCTGAAATGCGTCCCTTTCCCGTTTAGCATCCAACAAGTCCTTTTCTTTGGAAGCGAAACGCATTACTGCTGTTTCCTTGTCCTTCACCGCACCCTCAGTCTCAATTTTAAGCTAGAGATTGATCTATTTAGAAATCTTCGTACCCACAAAACCAATATACTCCTAAAAACTCACAGAGTGCTTTTCCTTCTCCAGAATTTTCTTCTCCCGTTCCAGAAGTTGTATAGCACTGTCCTTTTGCTGCAGCAGCAAAGATATCTTCTTGAGCTCATCTTCAAGATTAAGAATTTGTTCCTTCTTTGGAGAATCGGAGTTTATTAGACCCACGATTTCGGGATCATTTGCCCGCTGATCTTCCTCCATTCCTTTTATTAATTCAAATTGCCATCGATGCACATACGTCTGCTTTGTGATTGTTGTAAAAAAAAATGTTAAGAGGAACAACTTCTGCAAACTAAATCATTAGTGAGCGAACTTTGTTAAATAAAAACTTTGATGGGTGTATGACTGCTTTGGAAACGAAACTTCAAATAAAAATGTCAAAATTGATTAGATCTTCTTCTTTACGGCATATTTGTGTTGGATGGAGCACAGATTAGGAATTAAAAGTATATTCGAATGATTGTTTTGATATATTCTTAATAATAAAAACTTATTTTATTGTTCATATAAATTTCTATGGTTTGAAATAATATGCCTCAGATTAATAGAATTTTCTAATTTAGAACGGGTTTTATCTGAATAAACTGTAAATTCCTCTATGGCGTATTTCTGAATGAGGGGTTGCAGACCCCGGAAGAGTTTACTTGTCAAAATTCTGTCCTTTGGTGCACTGAACTTTCACTTCGAGACTCGCATCATCTTCGATTTGTTTAGGCAGGGCAGCAGTTCGGGAAGAGAGTCGTTCGTTTGTTTTGCAACGATTAAAAGTGCGATAAATCGCAAGGGCCGTGAGTGGAAATTAAGCGAAAGACAAAAAATGGGTCTAAATGGGTGTTGTACAACGGTCAAGTACCTGATGGTGATAGTGAATACGCTGTTTTTGGTAAGGCGCAGCTCCTCTTTTAGCTCTCGGATGAAACGAAGCCACAGGGACTATCTAAGTTAAAGAGTCGCGAGGGGTGTAGACGGTTCGTCGGCGCCTTATTCATTAGTCACCCTTTGAGCACAAATTCATGAGCTTAAAATTTTGAAATAGAGAAATGGTTTTCTTTCTTTAAATATAAAAAAAGTGACGTCATACGTGTGGGTTGATAATTTCGAGTTTCGTGTTTCACAGCTTGTGTGCACCACTAAAAGCTAAGGAAGCCCCATCGAATGAAGACCGAATACGCCTGCGCTAAAACGCGGGGGGTCCCTTCATCCTATTCTGGAATTGTGCAACAAATTTCCTCGCAGACGTTTGCTTTGTTTTGTTTTTTTGCGCCTTAAATGAAAAGTTAAAGGATTCAAATGAGAATGCCCCTTTTCTATAAAATTTTTTCAGTTCCTGGGCATAGCCGTTGTTGTTTGCTCGGTATGGATGCTGATGATGGACCCGACCTTCCTCTTTTCGATGACTGAAGAAAATCATCATTACTATAACGCTCTCTGCGTTTTCCTAGCGATTGGGGGCCTCATGATGATCGTCGCATTTATCGGGTGTTGCGGAGCATTTAAGGAGTCCCAATGCCTTCTGGTGACGGTGGGATATCTACTATGGAATCATGATGGGCGTAATGAGTAATCATTCGTTTCTTCAACAGTTCTTCTGTTTACTGCTAATCATCATCGTGGGTGAGGTTGCCATTGGAGCTTGGGTGTTCCCCAACAGGGATAAGCTTGACGATTATGTGAAGGAGGGCGTCAAGATGACTGTTCAGGAAGAGTACGGTATTGTCCAGAGCAAGACTAACGCCTTTGATACATTCCAGCGAGAGGTAAGGACTAATCAGTGCTTTGCTTTGTAGCAAATCTGAACTTTTAATATTCTCTCAGAACGAACAGTTCAGTTTGTGGCGGTGTGATTTAGGAAAAGTCAAGTACGTTCTACATCAAAGATCATCAAATACAAGATGTGACACCAATAACGTATTTTCTTATCTTTTTTCGACCTTGGTCCCGTTAATCCATCGTCCTTGCAAATTTTGCTAAGAGTAGATAGTTTTGAAGGGTTCACGTGTGAGAGAAAGATAAAAATTTAAGGGGAGGCGGAATGAAAATTTATTATTCTATTTTATTTTTTTAAAAGAACAATTTTTGTTCTTCAAATTCCAATTTAGCTCAAAAGCCTTCTAAATTTGTTCCGATATTTAGCAAGAAATGTAAACAATACCAATATAATTATTGTATAGTTGTATAGTATTGCCAGTTGCTTTCGAAACTCTAGATAATCTAATGTTTTCCTTCAAATGTGTATCATATTTTCGGACAGAGGGAGTTATATTTTTGGTCTGTATGAACTGAAAATCCCTGTGGTCCAATTTTATAGAAAATGTCCCTAAAATATAAAGAATTCGATTTGATTAAATTTTTCTGGAGATATACGCGGTCCTACGATTTAGAATAAATTTCGCGCATTGATAAGTAAGGTCTTGTTTACTTACCTTACTTACTATTCAACTATTTAGGTGAAATGTAATTATAAAATCTAAAAGGTAGCTCCTTATAAAAGTAATGGTTTAAAATTTAGGAAGGTGTAAGCCCAATTTTTGGATGCATTAACAAATTCTTTTCTCGCTTGTAAGTCATTATAATAAGGGGTTATTTCCTAAAAATATTTCATGCAATAATTCATTACTTCTAAGCAGAGGATTCTCATTGGTTTCTCTGTGATCGAATTTCTACTGGAATTTGAAAGACTAACAAAATCGTTCCAAGAAATTGAAAGATGAAAAAATATTAATAGAGAATAGTAGTTAAACTGATTAAAAAAGAGATTGTACAAATTCTTTTGTAAAGTTGACGTATTCTCGGGCTATTGTTTGTAACACATTCGTTTCGTTTGCTTGGTGTGCTGGCTTGTTTTACTGATCACATTGATCCTTTGTTTTGTCGAGTTCCATGATTCTTATGTCATAAAGGTTATTGCACTTTTTTTTAGATCAATTCTTATGTATGGTTATTTTTCTTATCTGTTTTGCAGATTAATATCGTATCGAGATGGCCCAGAAAAATTTGTTAGGTTGTCTCTTACCGATTTTCCTCAGACCAATATTCCTTTACGGCCCCCTATTATGACATACACAAACTGCTCTCCTTGCAAATTCTACTACGTCGTCTTTGCTGGGTAAAATTAAATCGCTTGAAACTGCTTTTTTTTTGGGTTCCGACAATCCTCCGTCTTCGACCTGTCCGTTTGTATGTATGGGATGGATATGTTCTAAATCGGAGAAAGGAAGAGGCAATTTTCGTGTGATTTCCGATGTAGTGAATTTGGATGGTTTATCATAGGAAATCGTTTGTATGCAAATGCATATCTATGGGATTCTGTGGTCATGAAAAGCTTCTACAGGAATCTATATATGGGAGCACTTTATAGGAATTCGTTTGTCGGAAAACATATTTTGTTGCAATATTTGCTTCGGTTTATTAGAGTTTCAATGGATCATATATGACTTTCGATCCGTACGTTCGTGGCGTTCATGGCGTGCTTGCTAGAACTGTAAGAATGTACGAGGTTTGTTCAAAAAGAATCGCGAATTTTGAATTTCCGCGGGCTACGTATATTCGATTTTTTTGTGGCATTAAGTTGGTACTCATATCCCTCAATTATGCTGACAAGCTCGGCTATTTTGAATATTCAGTTAATTTTTGACAGCTATTTTGCTAGGCTCGTCTTCGATTTTTCCTATTCCAAAAAATGGATTAAAGAATCTGTATCAAATTTTGGTTTCCACGGCATAACCATAAGCCCACAATTCACCAGTTATGACCCTCTGGAGCAAATTTGGGTCGTCGCGGACAGAGTCCAAAAGCTCCTTATCAATGTTAATGCGATGCTGTTTTTGGTCGAAATTGAGCAATTTTGGCACGAATTTCGCGGTGACCCGTCTCATACCCAAATTTGAATGGCGCGAACCAATCGATATGTTTAGGTCCTCAGCAGCTTCGACGATTGGCCAATACTATTTTCTTCACTTCTTCGACGTTCTCCTCCGTTGTTGATGTACTCGGGCGCCCGACATGCTCTTTGTCGTTCACATCTCGGCCCTCTAAGAACATTTTGTATCACCGATAAGCGTTGCTTTGGTCCAAGGTTACCATATGCCACAGTCAACATTCGAAATGCGACCGCGCACTTAATTTTGTTTTTCAGATAAAATTTGAAACAGATTCTTTGATCCATTTTTTGGAATAGGCAAAAATCGAAGACGAGCCAAAACACGTCCAAGTAAAATAGCTGTCAAAAATTAACTGAACATTTAAAATAGCCGAGCTTGCCAGCATAAGTGAGGGACATGAGTACCAACTTAACACCACAAAAAAATCGAAAATCGAATATACGTAGCCCGCGGAAATTCAAAATTCGCGATACTTTTTCAACAGACTTCGTATAAGATGTTAATAAAGCCTTTGAGCTGAAATCTTTTCTTGGAAACTCTTCAGTCTTGCTATTAACTTTTCTAGGTGTTATAAATTTGTCATTTAAAATGTTTGGTTCCTGTTTACTTTCTTCCTGCAGATGGCCGATATGATCTAGTGTATTGTATGTTTTTCTGTATTCGCCTATTGCTCTTCTTCCCTGTACTCTTCCGTGTAGACTTAATTGTAGCAATTGGTGTTTATTATTTCTTAAACTACAGTTTTCAGATTTTAATTACATTCGTCAGCTCTGCTTTATCATAATTTTTGATTCCCTGTCCACCGAAGAAATTTTTAAAATTCTTCCATATGTTCACATTTCAAAGGTTTCCATGTTTCTACTCCGTACAGAACTGACAGAACACTTGAGCACTCTTATCTTCAGAGCCTTGAGGACTGATTTCACTTCCACATAAGATTTTCTTTAATTTCCTCTAGGTTGCTCTATTCGATTCCTTATTTCCCATATATTTAAAGTTGCATACTCTTTCTGTGCTCTCATCATTTAGCTTCAAATTCAATGCAAGATTGTGTCTTCTTAATACTAACATAAATTTCGGTTTCAAGATTGAGCTGATCTTTGCGCGGTTGATTCGAGTTTAATTTGAACTGTCTTTTAAATTAATGTCCAACTACTTTTAAGAAGTAATTATTTAGCATTTTAAACTTTACTTTTTAAACAAGAAAATCGGTTTGATTAATGAAAATAGTAATGTATATTGCATCTGAATACAAGATGTGACGTTTTTCCTTATATTTTTTCGACCTTGGTTCTGTTATTTCTGGATTTTGCTAAAAGTAGATAGTAATAAAAGGCTCATATGTGAGAGAAAGATAAAAACTTAGGGGGAGACAGAACGAACATTAAAACCACGTTTCATCAGCCAGAACGCATACTTCAAATACTTTGGCCCGCCTTTAAAAACGCACAGTGAAAAAATGTAAACTGCTCGCATCTGTATGCATATATGCTCTCTACCCTGCAAGAGCTGTAAATGAGATTATTTGGCTGTCTATTCTTATCTCTTTTGTTCTTATTGGAATTTAGATAAGGCATGGGAAGCAGTAGTTCTTTGTTGCTTTATCTAGTGGGAAAATTTCCCTACGGAGTTTTAGAAATTGCATATGGGCTTTGTATAGAGAGTGTCACATCTTGTATTTAGATGATCTTTGGGTTATATGTGGCATTTTAATATAAGCATAAAAAGATAGATAGGTACGATAGCCCACCGTTATGCAAGGTAATTTTGAAAGACTTGCTCCAACATAACCAACCGAATCTCTGAAATGATCTGATGAACTTCCAATAGTCACAAAAATTAATTTTAATACGACGAATTTAATATGGTGGCCGAAGCATAATAAACTTATAAAATATCATTGACATTTTCCTGAAGCAAAAATTATAAACAGATATTTAGTAACAAATCTCTCCTAATTACGTAAAACAAAATTTACATTAAATTTCCCGTATTTAGCTCCATTGTTGTGGTGCCGAGGGACCTTCAGACTGGGCAGCTAGCAGGTTTAATAACGTAGACAGGAACGATATTTTAAGTTTGGCTGTCTCCAAAGTAAATCCATTTTATATGATTCCTGAATCTTGCTGTCAAAAAGACGTTGACAAATCAATTTGTGATGGTTTTCGGAAAGCAAACCTTGGCGCAGCAATAAATCCTGCAATATACCATCAGGTAACTAATCATTTTATATCTACAACAATAGAGGGAAAAATAAAATCATTTTATTTACAGGGTTGCATCACGAAGTTTGTCGAACTCGTCCACGATAATTGGGTCATTTTGCTCAGTATTTTGCTTGCGATTATTTTGCTAGAGTTCTTTGGATTGGTATTCTCTTTGGCGCTTTGCTGTACCATCAGAAGCCAGGATCACTATAAAGCATAATCGCAACAATTGCACAAACAGCCTCAAAGACGTCTTAATTGAACTTTTTTGTGAGACGTTGTGGGTATTAATGCAGAATCTCTTTGCCAAATATTTTATAGTTCTTGGTAAGTATTTAGGAGAGATAAATAACTAGGCCCAAAAATATAATTGATGATTTTAAAAAGGAACCCAAAGAACTTATTTCTTGTATAAAAAGTACCATCAAAATACCATTTCTAAGAACTAAATACATAATAGTAGGAAAAATTGCTCAAAAGAGTTCATACTTTCTGAATAAATATCTACCGCAAGAAAGAATCTTAGGAAATAGCGAGAACATTTTGCAATCTAAATCTCTAACTTTACTCAGTGGAAAATTAAAAAAATTATTAGGATGCAGTGTTTTACTACTCGTAAGAAACAACAACAAACAAAAGTTTGCTTTTATTCAGTTATTACAGTAACTGGCATTCTACAGGGTGGCCCATTTAAAAATTGGAATTTATTTTTGTTATTAAAAAAAAAAAAACGGCTCAATATTTTTCAATGGTTGAACATTTATTTCAAAGGTTGTTTTATGTGATTTATTTATGAAAAACAATTTCGGTCAAATTACCACCACGTCGATCCTGTTAAAACCAAATATCGTCCAAGTCTTCGGTTTCAATTTCCCCGAAAAACCAATCGGGCAGCATTGCACGGTAGCGTTCGCCATTGACGGTTACAGCGGCTCCGTCTTCATTTTCGAAGAAAAATGGGCCGATGATGCCGCCGGACCAAAATCCGCACCAAACAGTCACTCGTGGGTGCATTGGTTTTTCCACGATGACGTGCGGGTTCTCTGTGCCCCAGATGTGACAGTTTTGCTTATTAACATAACCATTGAGGTGGAAATGAGTCTCGTTCGAAAAGATGATTTTTCGGTCAAATTCGCCATTTTCGGCCAAACGATCTTCCGTCTAATTTGCGAACCGTAGACGGTTCGGATGGTCAACCGACTTTAGCTGCTGTACCAATTGAACTTTATATGGCTTACGCAAAATTCGCATTAAAGAAGTGCGTGCGATGTCCAATTGTTGAGAACGATGACGATTTGATGTTGATGGTTGCTCACGCACACTTTGAACAACAGCAGCAATGTTTTCGATTGAGCGCACCGGACGAGTAGGTACATGGGTTGGTTTATCAACCAATATTCCAATTTCAAGGGCTCGCTTCACGAACTGATCCACAAATTGGGTTTTTGGAAGTTTTTTTTGTCAAATTTTTTTTTTCAAATTTCCACAATTTAAGTAGAAGACTCACCACATCGGAAATAAGTTTTTAATATTTTCGAAATTTCTTCAAGTGAATACCGTCCCATTTCGTAAATCTTAAACCTTAAACTAGATTACTGTAAAGTCGAGAATGACATATAATCAACTAAACTTTAAATTACCGGTAGTTCAAATTCCAAACACTAGATGGACCACCCTGTAATTGTTTTGGATAAAAAAATATGTAACACAAAACGATAAATCACAAAATTGTTAGGTTTCACTAAAAAGTTAGGTATTTCAATTTTGGCATAGTTTTTCATATAATGCATATGGTCATGATTAACAATAATTGGAGGCTCGAATACTCGAAACCTTGTAAACAGATAACGTATTTCTTTTACAGACATGTTTGCCGACAAGAACCGCAACAGAAGTCGTAAAGCAGATTATTTTTAATTGAATCTGTATTCTTTACGAAACAATTTTATGGATTTGCTTTTTATCTCTTCTGGAAAAGTTACAATTTGTTCCTTTTATTAACGAAAGCTAATTACTAATTACACTGATTTGGTTATTAACCACAAAAAAAAAAGGTTAAAGACAAAAAATCTCTATTGCTCGAATATTGTTTTTGAATAGTTTAGAGGAAATTATGTTTAATTAGGGTCAAGCTCCCATTCAGGAGACTTGGTTTTGCTGCCATGTGAAAAATATATATAACGCAGAAATATAATATTACAATTACGTTGTATTAGTTATAAGGATGTATACAAGATTAATATATTTTCCGACTCTACGAACTCGAACCGAAATATTAAGTAGGTCTTGTTATTTGAATGAACTGGACTAGATTATCCTATTATATTTTTTAATCTTCACAATGATTTCTTATATATTCTAGCATTTATTGTGTTTTTTTTTTATATATATATAATATATATTTTTTTTCTGTGAACATTAACAAGGCAACATTTGGGAATATTGCTCTTCTCGTTTCGCACAATTAACATTTTGTAAGAATTCTTCCAAAGAGTATTAAGTTTTATTGACAAATGTATTTCCAAAAAAAAAAAAAATTAAGAAAATGTCTCAAATATTTTGTACTAAAATTTAAATAATTGTATTGTCTAAGAAACGTACGAAACTTTAAGCAGTTTTTCTGATGAGTAGGACTTAGACGATCAAAGCCAAGTTAAAAAGCAAAAAACCGTAGTTTGAAAGCAATTTGTAATAGGCTTAATATAAATAGCGTTTAAAGATGGTTACTATGTCTCTACGTGAATTTAATTGTTCATTAAATGTTGTTGGATGAAGTGGAACAGAACTCGTCCGTCTGATACTTTAAATTATAAGGAGTTTCTTATCTTATTTACTTAGTCACATTAGTATTTAGCATCGATTGCATTGAAAAAATTCCAGTGTCAGTATTTTATTGCAATGCAAACGAAAAATTGCGATTAAGACGCGCTCAATAAGTGGTCACTCGGATGGCTGTTCCATTTCATTGTAAAATCAAAAGTAACAGGAAGGAGCATTGCAAAATGAATTTTTTGAAAAATATTCTCTATATAATAATATTTATTAGAAATGCATATATATGTGTGTTAGCGCATTTCTTCATCTACTTTTCATTCATTAACAAATCAACTCATGAAGTACAAAGTTACCAATGTTATGAAGATAATTAATTACAATATTTTGTGTACAGAATTCATTTATATTTTTGTTACTTGACTATTTTTATACATATATAATATATATTAACCGTGATTTTGATGTTTTCTGTTAAATTATGCATCAACTGAAAAATATTGGAGTTTAGCTAATCTTTTTTAAATTACATACTTGTCGATGAACGGTTCCTACGGCTCAACAGGAGAGGGGTTGTACTTTACGTAAAACTGAACTGAAGAATTTATTTAATGTCGTGTCAAAAATTTAGTGACAATATGAATTTTTGAATACAGAAATTGGAAAAATTTAAAATAGTCTTCCGACATATACTAATAATAACAATTTATTAGCTTTTTCATAGCTTTTATACAAACAGAAAAGTCAACTAAACACAATAATTTTTCTTCTAAATAGTTTTATACTAATTGATTTTTGATAATGATGTAATCCGCCAAAAAGTGTGTTATGTTGTATTAAATGAATGTTCATGTAAGGTCAAAAGGTCTGAATATACAAATAAATTTTATCTGCTGCTTCAAAAAGCGCAATTGATTCTTTTGCAAGTTTCGTATTCCCACAATTTTTGTGAAAATTGGATAAAATCCTTCCATTAATATTTGAATATTTTTATACCTTTTAAAAGGGAGTTGCCTGAAAATAAAGAAATTGAAAGAAAAGGTTCACTTCGTATGGCAAATGTGTGTTATCCAACGACAAATCGAAGATGTTAGTTTCTTTTTAGTCGTTTATTATAAACATTTTTTTTTCAAGATTATCACAGACCCCAAACTCAATATATTCGTAAAAATTTGTTGGATGATTTGCCAAAAAATAAATCTCGAAAACCAAAATTGTGTATTTCTCTGCAAACCTTGTAGCCCTTGCGGGCTGTATCTTAAATTTAGAAAATGGTTGATGTATTTTGGTTCATTTTCATATATTTGCATCAGAAATTGATGAAATCATGGATTCTTAAATTTGACTGAGTCCGTTTTACTAGCACGTTTTTAATAATAATAATAATTTATTTCATTAATCAGAGTTTAACAACTTTTACTACAACTAGTTAACGACTAGATGTACTAAAAATAGTCAATCTAAGTATTCAAAACTTCAAAAAGTAAACAACGTTTAAAACATTCCCTAATGGAATAAAACTCCAGAGCTACAACTTTATAAACCAAGTTAGCTTGCCTTAAGCAACGTGCGATCGGTTTATTGAAGCCATAATTTACTTTATGATATGGAACTTGAAAAAGCTCTGGTGATGAGAAGGTATATAAGGTGATGAGAAGGTATATATATTCCCTTTAGGGAAAGTATAAAAGGACAGTCAATATGATAATTGATAACATCTCTTAGAAACATTATAGCAAAATATTTTCGTTGAACTTTTAAAGAATGAATACCAAGTAGCAAGCACTTGGATTTGTAAGCACGCATTTCTGTATTCCAAGTAAACGAATTGCGCATTTGGTGAAACGTCTTTGGATCCTTTCAATTCTGCGATTGTGATTGTGACATATAATAAGGGTCCCATACAAAGCAATAATCCAGGATTAACCTTACCAAGGAGAAGTATAAAGATCTAAGGGTAAAAGGATATGAGAGGCTGTTTTGCGTTCCTACATATATAGTAAACCATAACAAAGAGCACGACTTAGCAATACTATAGTCAATGTAGTTAAAAAAATTAAGATTGGATTAAAAAATTACACTAAGGTCCTTTTTCTTGGTTACTCTATAGAGCTGATCTATCCCACTAGCTTAATAAAAAGTAATGGATGAAGCAAGACGATGGAAGGATATACATTGGCACTTGGCTATATTAAGATGTAACATATTTTTAATACACCAAGCAAACAAATTACATAAATCCCTCTGCATATTATCGCAGTCTAATGGAGATTTAATACACGAGTAGATTTTTAGATCATCTGCACACATAAGACATTGAGAATGCTTTAGAATCGATGGAATGCCATTTATAAATAACAAAAATAGAAACGGTCCTAAGTGGCTACCATGAGGAACACTTTAATAGGGTCCGAGAAGACATTATTGTTTCGGACGTATTGAGTACGATTGGTAAGATAGGAATTCAGCCAGCTCAGAATAAGAATACAAGAGTGCAAGCCTAAGGCTCTTAGCTTGCTCGGTGAAGATTGCGTCACCCTGAAGTCCCCTTTAAGCGAATTCAACAAATAATTAGAAAAAATTACTAAATTAGTGGCTGTAGATCTACCACGGACAAAGCTGTGCTACAAAGGAGAGATATCGTCTTTCAAAATGAAAACGAACTTATTGTAGACCAAGAAATTGTCAGTTTCGAGGGAGCGATTGAAAATAATAAGAAGAAGTAATACTCTAACTATTCTAACTATTTATCTGAGACCAACAATCTTAATTTATCCTTTACATCACTGTAACTCAAACGCAAATGACCGAATATCTCATGCGGTATCTCATCTCCGACATGGTGAACAGTTGGTGTATTATATACAGATCGAAAAAAATTGCAAATAGCATTGAGATTAGTTGAAGTCGGAATTTCAAAGCTATTTAAATGCTTTATCTTTGCTGTTTTTCAAATTTGTCAATCTCTAATTAAACCAAAGGGGATTTCGATTTGCATTTCATTGTACATAATTTTAAGAGTGCTTCTTTTGAAGCCACACAACTTTTCAAATAACCTATTTAGTTTTCCTTCAAGCTTAAAACATGCCAATGCTTTATTTTTCCAGGTATTAATCTTATTTTATTCTTATCTGGCTTTGGTGTTGTTCCATCAACATAGCTCCATAATGCGTGAAACACAAGAACACCCTTCATTTGAAGGGCCGAGCCTCTCTATATTCAGCGAACTACCGGTATTCATTGTTTGGTTATTTCTTCTTCACTTTAATTTTAAAATTGTTATCTCTGTATTTTGCCGATCTATGCCCATAATCTGTTAGATTTATTTCAATATAAAGAATATATGTGATTACTTCAGTGATTCCGATCTAGACTGACTCCTCATCAGAAAGTTCAGTAATCCTTTTAAATAGGCAAAATACAGTGTGATCAGACTTCAAGTTCAACAGCAACGAAGCATAGTACCCGGCAGTTTGGTTTAGAGAATGGAGGCGTCTTATAAATGACGCTGATAACAAAAGGATTCACCATTCTTTTACTGTCTACAGTTATAAGTTCATATAGGTTTGCTGCATCTTTAACTCTTTCAGTATAGGAGGCAGCAACGTTAACCATCTACAACTGATGGGTCTGATGGGTTATTTTGACTTAGAGCCATTTATGTGTTCAGTTCGGTACATTAGGGACGATGACCACCGTATTGCTCGAGATCCTGTGACTAATTCTAAGTTTAAATTTTTATTTATACATATAAAAGACGTTCCAAAAATGTCATTCAAACTATGAGAGATAAAAAACTGAGAGGGTTAATTCAAAAACTTATATTTCTGGAATAACAGAAGAATGCTTACAAATACAGATAAAATGTCTAAATAATGTTATTGAAGGATAAAATAAAAATTCTCCACCGGGTAAAATAATTTGCTTATTTAATTCAATTCGCTTAATATAAGCTACCATAAGGGGCTAAAATTAAACTAATCTAAGAAAACAAATAACTTTGATAATAATAAAAATTAAAAAGCTTTAACGGATTCATTTAGTTCCTTTTCTTATGTTAATTTTTAGTTACGCTGCAAATATTATTTAATTTTAAAATAATTTATAATAGCGCAAATTTTAATAATTAAAGTACAGTGTATATTTGTTTGAAGCCTCCAATTTCCTGGTGATCCTCGAAAACCTGAAATCGACAATAAGTAAAAAATAAAAAAGATTCCACCGAATTTTTCATCGCTAAGTATGCTAGAAATAGTTTCCCATTCGATGAAGGTTATATGTTCGCACTTTATTCATAAATTGGTGCCAAGATACTCCCGGTGAAATTTAGATATTTTAGATTTTTATATTTGTAAAGGAAAAACTGCCAAATTTTTTGACTGATGCTTTCTATATATCTGCAAAACTCTTACACAAAGAAACTTTTTTGCGTAAGTAATAAGTACCATATAATTATTTAAAACGATACGAAAATGAGATAATAAGCAAATGCAAACACAAAATGACGATTAACATTTGAAAAGCTTCTTTAACATTTTATGGATAAAAAAGGATAGATGAAAAAATAAATAAAATAAAAAAGTATAAAACTAAAAGCGCAATGAGGAATAAGATTAAGAGTTTTTTCTCAAAATCTCAATTGATGTTAAATAAATTTGATGTTACAAAGATGATATATAATATCTGTAGATTATACTATGCTAGTATCCTTTTGATGTAAACAAGTGAAACAAAAACAAAAAAATCTCTAGAAATATTCATGTATTTTCGAATAAACAAAAGATTGTATTTGTAAATTCAATTAATAATGCAATCTGTATGTGAGATACTAAAAAATAGGTATTCTAGATTAACATCTATAATGCAAATAGAAATGGACAACTACAAAGTAAGTTACACATTTGACGACATCTACCACCAGACATAAGACATCTGAATCTTCTATAAATGTGGAATTTTAACTATTGCAAGTAGCATAAAGTCGTGGAGTCGTATCTCAAATTTTTTAATTATATTTTGACAATTTTGAGAGGATTTATTTTTCGTTTTATTTCTAATATCAATAAATATTTTCTGTAAATAATATTTTCTCTTTTATTGTAACTGAGTTTTCAAATTTCATTGCTTTTTATTAAAATTTTAAAAATAACATTTTTAGCAAAGCAAGTTGGTCTCCCTCAAAGTCAAGGAAGTGGAAGTCCGGCTTATTACTTTATCTAAAATGTAATCTCTATAGGACTGCTTCGAGAGTTGGTCTCATCTGATATTTATACGCTACATTCATGCTTTGAAGGGATCTAGAAAAAAACCGTACTCCAACTATTGTGCCTTGGAGATAGATAACGAATTTTAAAAATTAATTCATTTAATTGATTGTGTCGCAATAATTGACTCGCGGGTAAATCGGTACACATGAATCGATTAATTTATCTGATTAATTTAGTTCTAGTACTGGATTAGTTGAATATCGTCAGTTCTAGTTTTAGTTGAGTTCTAGTTCTAGTTGTTTTTGGTTGTTGTTTATACAAAGTATTTTTTAGTGGGCCAAATTGAGTGAGTTGAAAGACGTTAAACAGAATTTAAGCCAAAATCAGACCAATTTTTGGAAAATGGATTGGATTTTTATATCTTCATTTTCATTATAGGAAAAATTTCTAATAAAGCATCACACATTACTCTGCACGCAATTACAATTTATTTGTTATTTTGAAACTGACTAGTTAAAATATAACCCGCTATTCTCTGTATGTAATCCTTAGTAAGTTTACCTTAAAATAAAGGAAACCGGGTAAAATGTCGGCATTGGGGCTGACTGTTCGTGTACTTGAGTAACCATTTTTGTATTAAATTTTGCAAAAACATGTGTATTACCTGACGATATTAAAAGTTACACTTAAATTTATATATATAAATTTGTCTCAGAGACACTGGCTGCTAGAATTTAATATCTTGTATCTTAAATTCAGTAAATATTAGAAAATACAAAAACACAAATTTTAATGTTTATAAAGTGTTATATATATTTAGCACAAATAGATATAATTTTTACTTGGAGCCTTTAAAACAACCCTTCAATTTCCCCTGTTGTTGTGTTGAGGTCTATATCATAAATGCATGGACGAGTGGGCAAACCAGGCATTCTCGAAATTTCACCACACATAACTACTAAAAATCCTGCTCCAGCAGCCAAGTAAACATCACTAACATGTACCGTAAAACCTTTTGGGGCACCCTTTATACCTGGATCTGCAGTGAGTGATGCCGATGTTTTCGCCATGCAAATAGGTAGTCCTCCAAATCCCTATTTTAGAATTATTACTCATTAAAAGTACTGTAATTTATACTGGCATATGAACAACAAAAAATTACCTTAGCTTGAAGCATTTTAATAGAGTCAATAGCCTTCTGCGAGAATTCTACGGATCCTGCTCCATACATTTCCTTTGTAATTGTGTTTATTTTATCCGCAACTGGTATGTCCGTAGGGTACAAATAATGGAAATTATTTTGTTGGTTACAGGCCATAATTACGGCTTCTGCTAATTCAGTGGCACCGTTTCCACCTTCTCCCCAGCTAGTGCAACTAGCAACCGCAAACGCTCCGTTTTTCAATGCTGTTTCTTTTACCAATGAATGCTCTTTTTTTGTATCATTACTGTTGAGGAATATTTATATTTTGTTATAAAAGATGTTGAAAAAAGAACAACAAATACAATTAAAAAAATGTAACACTTCTCTAGAGCTAAAAGTTCGCACTCTTTAAACCTAAGGCATTATAATAAAGATACCAGCTCTGGTTAACTCCTATTATAAACTCGAACTTCTCTCGATTGAAACTTTTACTCCTACTCTGTTGCTACGTTTTGTATGAATGAGTATATTTTATTATGTGCAGTATATTTGAGGAAATGAATTTAGAAATTTTTAATATCTAGATGTTTACTATTAACTTGGTGACTGTTCGCGATTTTTCATAGATATTTTTTGAGTTTGATTTTATCCTCGAAATCCTCATAACAAAAGATAATTTCGAAGATTAAAGTAAGACTAAGATTTCGACACGGAGGACGACCTAGTTTTTGAAATTCGTTTTAGATTCTCTTTGTAAGCACTTCTTTAGATAAAAATTGAACGATTTTAAAAACAAAAAACGATGCGGCAAATACTAAATAAATTTTTGTTTTTTTCTGGCAACTTGAACAAGCAACTTTATTATTGATGGATAAAATTGACAATTTGACTAAAAAAAGTGCCCTTTAAAGAAGATGGGTCTTGACGGAGTTAATCTCCCAACGATTTTTTAAATAAAGTTTAAAGAACACAAATTGTCAACTCTAAAAATTAATTTGAGAAGTTTATGCCTAAAAATAATTATTTGGCTCACCTATGTACGTTAATTGCAACCACAACAGGTATACCATATGCTTTTCCATTTTCGATATGTTTAAGCAAATTGCTCATTCCGTTCATCAGTAAATTGAGATTTTCCTCGGTGTATTCTTTTTGAAGTGGAACTCCTGGGATAACTTCTGGACCACCTCCATGCATTTTGAGAGCACGAATTGTGGTCACGATAACCACAGCATTTGGGGGTTTACCCAAGGCGCGACATTTTATATTAACAAATTTTTCGAGACCAATATCGGATCCAAATCCAGCTTCAGTTACCACGTACCCTTCATTTCCCACTAGCTTCATGCCTATCTCATCTGCAATTATCGAGGAGCATCCGTGAGCTATGTTGGCAAATGGTCCAGCATGAACCAGAACTGGGGTTCCTTCTAGCGTTTGCATCAAATTCGGCTCGATGGTGTCCTTCAGAAGGACAAGTAGGGCTCCAGTCATGCCTAGATCATCGGCTGTAACAGGGTTTTTGGATTTATCAAAAGCAATCACCATGCTAGCAAGACGCTTCTTCATATCTTCAAGATTCTTTGCAAGAGCTAAAACTGCCATAATTTCACTGGCCACGGAAATTGTATATTGCGTCGTCCTAGTGCAATTTTTTTCAGTCGGCGACTGGCCAATGGTTATTTTGCGAAGAAAACGGTCATTTACATCGACGACTGCAAATATCAGTAATAATAAATAATAAGTAATTTTAATTTCATGTCCTAAAATCAATAAAATAAGAGGGTATTTGTAAAATAGTTTAGATAATATAATATGTATACCAGAAAGAAACTCCACCTTTATTCTTCAAGTTTGATTTTGATAAGGCAAATATACCTTTATGATTATAATATAAAATGTTCCCTTTAAAAATAACAACATTTAGAAAAGACAATACATTTCTCATCCATCAACTTCTGTGTAAAATGATAAGACCATCAACATTTTTAAATTCAATCGATAAAATTATATCTTTTTTTCTCTGAAACAATTTGCAGTTCTGTTAAACAAATGATCCGTTACTACACTTGTTATTATCGGTAATGTTCGATGTGCGTTTCGTAATTGCTGGATAAAATATTCCTGGCCACTAAAGTGATAGTTGATAGTTTAGAATGGGTAGAAATCATTTTGAAAAATTATGTGAGGCAAGCCAAAAAACTTTTCAAAACTTTAATTAATTAAACTTATAATAATTATACTATAAAACGATACATCGAAACTGGCTCCGTTGAACAAAAAAAAAATCACCAGGGCGGGCGAAAAAAGTAACATCCAGAGTTTGGAGAGATTTCTGCTAGCCACGTACGAGAACTTTTTTTTTCAAAAAGAATATGAACAAAATACCAGCTACTAAAAAGATTTTCCTTACAAAAAAGCACACAGGGGCAAAGCTTGAGTGGTATGTTGCCAGAAGAAATTGGACAGTTGATGATTGGAAAATAGTCCTATTTTCGGATTAAGTAGATTTCATTTAATGCCCAACAACGAAGCAAAAGTTCACCGTCTTTCACGTGAAAAACATAATCGTAGCGGTCGTTCACAAGAAAATATTGATTTGGTTCGTGAAAGTGTTGCTGAAGATCCTGAAATGTCCTTTAGACGACGTTTACAACAAGTTGGACTTAGTGGATTAACAACATGGTGTATTTTGCACAAGGATTTAGCTCTGAAGGCTTACAAGGTTCAAATGAAACAGGAACTAAAGCCATTAGATCATTTAAAACGTCGATCATTTGTCAGCTTCATCAATGAACAACCAGCTTATTTTTCTCAAAAAATTATGTTTTCCGATGAAGCACATTTTGAACTTGGTGACTATGTTAATAAACAAAAGTGCCGTATCTGGGGTGAGGAAAATCAAATTCATGAGAAACCTATGCATCCTAAACGAGTTACTGTTTGGTGTGCATTATGGTCAGGTGGTGTAATTGGACCTTACTTCTTCGAAAATGCTGCTGGTGAAGCTGTAACTTTCAATGATAATCGATATCATCGGATGATAACCGAATTTTTGTGGCCTGAATTAATGAATATTGATCTAGAGGATATTTGGTTTCGACAGGATGGGGCTACACCTCACTTTGCACAAAAAACAATTGATTTAGAGCAAATTTTCCTAGACGTGTAATCTCAAGAAACGGTGATGTGAATTAGCCATGTCATGTGATTGGTCATTGGTCATGTGATTTGACACCGTTAGACTATTTTCTTTGGCTATGTGAAATTTTAGTAGTGCACACACTTTTATTTTATTATAGTAAAGGATACGGCAGCGGAAATAGGATTAATTTTAGTCATTTTAGGTATGCTTCTTCGTAGAATGAAAACAGCATAAATTCCAGAATGGTTTTTGAACCGCTGGTATTGATTTAAAAAATGAAAAAATGATTACACAGATAAATTGAAATATTTTGAAGACGATATTTTATATAGATAAGCCGTAATATAAATTGTTATCCAAAGAGAAACAGGCAAAAATAATTGTATTCAAATATGTACATAAGGATAGATTCAGTTTGCTCATAATAGAAGACACTTTGTCTTTTAACAATTACACAAATTTTGGCGGTCCAGACAACTGCCAGTATTACTGGTATGGTTTAAAGAAGGTTCCTAATTTTAGAGGTGACACCATAAAAGTCTTAGTCACAGCCAACACAAGAAACCTATCTATTGGATATTTACTAGAATTGAATCAAGGGCTTACATTGAACTCCTAAATATTGTCCTAATTGATTTTGCACATAATATTCCATCAAGGCATTGCTGCTATTCACTCATTTTGCTAAATCAAATCAGGAATATTCTGCTTTGACATAAAACTCTATCGAAAAGCTTTACTCTGGTGAGTACAAATTCAACAAGGTAATTCAGGCTAATAGAGGCAACACAAGATTTTAAACATTTGTTTTACAAAATATTATCGATAAAATCATAGATATTTACAAGCTTAAGAAGGCTTTCCTTAATATTTCTAAATATTTTTCTCGCTTAAATACTTTAAAAATTATTATTTGTTTAAAATAGCACATTTTAAAGCATACAATTTCTTTAAGTGATCATAAGACTAACTGAAATTCAAACTACTTTCTTTCTTTTGCTGAAAAATCGTAAATGCTCAGTTATTTTTTATATTATTCATAGTTTTTGATATAAAAGGGTTAAAGAGATTAATAAGAATTTATTGAAAAAGGTGAATATGCTTTTTGTCTAATGGCACCTTATTGAGCTTTAGGGCGTTAAATTATGTATCATCTTAAAATTCAATCTCCCCAGTTTTCAATTTAATATAGAAACTATTTTATTTATAAAGAGTACATAATTTATTTATTTAAACTATTAGCGCGATTGTGATCTAAGCCCAAACTGAATTTGCACATAAAACATAAGTATTTTTAACATTTCTACTTGGAAAGTAGAGTGACCTAAATCATTATTATTAATTCACACGGAAGACGGCGTGAAAAGTGTTTTATAAATACGTTAAATTAAAATCCTAACAACATAATTGTTTTATTTATATTTAAAAAATTGTAAAAAATAATGCATACAGGTTCCGGTACATGACTTCCAAAATTGAATGAACTTTTCAATTCCTTTTATTTAATTAGTGATTGGAAATTCTCCAAATTGTAAGGCATGTACCAATATGAAATATCACATTACAATTTAATAAAATAATATTTTTTTGATTTCGGAAAGTTATTACCTAGAAAATTTGTTTCACCCTCAAGACTATTTTGCATACTGTCGAAAAAGTTATGTCAAAAGCGTTATTAAATAAAATCTATTGAACGCCATTTTTGTATAGTTTTTAATTCACACTCTCCTTTAAGTTTAGGACTTATCTTTTAATAAAAGATGTTTGTTATATCAAAAACAAAGCAGAATTCTGCAGCATAACAAAAAATCGCTGTTGAAGCAGAAAACAAAATTTTTATTTTATTACCTTAGTGTTATGCCAATTTTGTTATTGTTTAGCTGAAGAGTACTGTGATAAGAGTAGGAGCATTTGTACGAATCAAATCAGAGTTTAAAAGAGTTCCTTTTGTGTAGAGATTCCTTAATAAAGTTCTTAAAATTGTTACAAATTCATTTTAGTCGCCTTTGCTTTCAAATAAATTTTTCATACGAAAATAGAAAATATAAATTTATTTTAGTTGCTTTTGCTTTCAATTAATTTTTCCATACGAAACTAGAAAATAATTTGATTGGATTATTCTACTGAATTAACCATTTTGAACGAAAATATTGGTTGAAGTCAAAAGTAACTGAAATGAATTTGTTATTAATTTAATTTTGGAATTTTACAAGCTCTTTTCGATTCAATTAGGAACAGATTCATGTATAAATCTCCAGGCTAATGACAAAACTATGTAGATCAGAAAATTTTAGAGCTTTTGAAATGCTCAATTTGTCTTTGAAATCATTTTGTTATTTTTCTTAGTGTTTTAAATATATAATGATTATGTCTAAAAAATTGTAAAACTTACCTCGTGACCACATAATAGTATCAGGATCTATGTTTAAACGAGAGAATTGCTTTCTTTCTTCGGGTGTCAAAGTATCTGGGTCAGTCTTGCTAATTTTCAACTTCTGCAAACGCCTCAATTGAATGTTAGAAAATGCACGAGTTCCTTTCACTTTTGGCACAAGACGATCGTAAAGTGCATCGTCGGATTGTGTTGCTTCGTGGAAAATTCGTGTATCTAGTTGTGCTGCTAATAAATTATTTGCAGCCGTAATAGCATGAATGTCGCCCGTTAAATGGAGGTTAAAATCTTCCATGGGGATGACCTTCAAAATAATTTTTAAATTACTAACCAAATCAGATAACACAGATTTTTAAAACTTACTTGAGAGTATCCTCCACCTGCAGCACCTCCTTTAATTCCAAAAGTGGGACCCTGCGAGGGCTGTCTCAGGCAAGCAATTGCATTTTTCTTTTTATGTGCACAAAGGGCTTGGACAAGGCCAACTAGGACAGTGCTTTTTCCTTCGCCGAACGGAGTGGGAGTAACTCTGGTAAAGCAATGTATGATTATAACTCCTATTTATGAAAATATTAGTATTTACCCGCTAATAACTACATATTTGCCATCAGCACGATGTTCTAGTCTTTGAAGTACACTAAGACTAATTTTTGCCTTTTTATTTCCATACAAGGATACTTCGTTGGGAACTAGACCGATTTCCTGAGCAAGGACCATTATGTCCTTTGGTGTTTGCAACCGAGCAATTGTAATATCGCTGAAAAAAGCAATTTATCCATTTACAGAAAAAGAGTATTCCATGTGAAACCGACAAACTAAAAACGGCCTAACCATCTCGAAATGAAGTAGAGATTTTTAAATTATAGTACAACTTCTGAAAGACCATTCGGATTGTTTATTCTTCAACTTAAATTTGATTGGTTAAATAACCTTTCTCCCAATTTCTTTTGCATCATGAGAAAGCACATCTCCAAAAACATAAAGTCCAGCAAGTTGAAGCTAATTATTTGTGCAGGTGTACCGATGCACATCTTTTAACACAAGAACTACCAAAACCAGTCAATTTGACTGGTACTCAATTCCTTCCTTCATTTAATTGTATATTTTTGTAATTCTCTTCTGATTTATGCCAAAGTTTAATAGAATTGAGAATTACCGCATATTCAAAACCCTTTTTCCATTATTTATTCAAATTTGAAAACGTATTAAATTAAAGGTGCAAAAAGTTGTTAAAATTAAAGACTTGCGCGCCGGTAGTTCTAGTGTTAAACAGGGCTACATAAAAATTAACTTTTGGATTAAGAAAAACAATTTCTGAATAGCGCAGTCATTCACATTTTAACTTAAAATTTTTGTGTGTTGATTTTCTTGTAATTTGTTGGTAACATAATTTAAATATTTGTTATAGTTTTAATTAAATAACACACTAATTGAATTACTAAAAATCATAAAGTACATAAAAGATCTTACCTCGGCGTTGGACTAACTATTTTAAGTGGTAAAGAACTGATATTCCATTTATTTTCCATAAGTTTTGTAACAGCTCTTCGTGCAGAAATCACTGTATTTTTCATGAGCATTGCAACCGTCATTGGACCGACGCCGCCCGGAACTGGAGTAATAAAGGAAGCAACTTGCTTAGCTTCTTTAAAACAAACATCACCGACAAGCTTCTTCCCCGAGGGTCTCATAGGATCTGAAAAGTAAATGTACAATATCTTTACAATTTATCAAGCAGCTTTTGACCTTCTGACCGCCACTATCAGAGAACCACAATTTTCCGCAGATAACAATTCGAATGTTTTTTTTTTTTGCACAGCTGATCGTAACATACCTGATAAAACATTTATGCCACAATCAATAACAACAGCCCCTGGTTTTATCCAACTCCCTCTGACCATTTCTGCACGTCCAATCCCAACAACTAGAATGTCTGCAGTTTTTGTCTGTTTATAAATATTTTTTTAAACAGATATTTTTCCAGATTACTTAATTATTGATGTGTAAAACATACCTCTTCAGAAAGATTTTTCGTTCGAGAATGGCAAACAGTAACTGTTGCATTTTCCCACTTGAGTAGCTCAGAAACAGGGGTTCCAACGATTTTACTACGACCCAAAATTACTGCCTTGGCACCTGCTATAGGTACTCCGGTAGACTTGATCAGTTCGATGCAACCGTGAGGGGTACACGGAAGAAATCCAGTCATATTACCGATTGAAACTCGACCTTCGTTAATCGTGTGAAGACTGTTAATTTTTATAAGTAGATTACTTTGGTTATATTCATCTGAGAAACATATTTTGGAACTTTGAACACTCGAAACAAATATTGCCGATTTTCTTTCAAGGATTTTTAAAAATCATGCGATAAGATTCCAAATGCAAATACATATAGTATCGAGAGGTTTGAGTTCCAAAATAAAATCTCATTAATCGTAATACCCATCAACGTCCTTATCAGGCGAAACTGCATCTGTTACCAAATGGGAATCAATCTCATTATCGCAGTCCAGGGGCATTTGAACGATAATTCCATGTACAGTGGGATCGTTATTGAGTTCTTTTAACTATAAAAAATATAAGGTTGCCTAAAATAGTTACCATTAATATTAACCAAATTTACTCTCATAAGTAGCTCAGTTTCAGAAATGCTGCTAGGCAACTTAAGATGTATTGCGTTAATTCCAATTTCCGTGGCCGCCTTAATTTTCATCCGAATATACACGTTGGAATCCTCGCGTCCACCCACCTGGACAATGGTAAGACCTGGTTTAAAGTTGGGTATCAATGCAGAAATTTTTGCCACTTCATCTTTTAGGGATTCTTGTAGAGCCCTTGAAAATTATTAGTGAAGATCAAAATTTTTTTTACTAGTTGTTATGAATGAAAAAAGATTAATTACTTAGCGATCTGCGTTCCTGATATGTTCTGAGCTTCACCCATTTTAGTTAAAAATGTGTATGTTTTAAGAAATTCGACTAGACCTTGTGTATCTTACGACGTTCAGCAAGAAACTGAGATTACTTGGGAGTGTTGCACTTTAGGAAGTATTTTTTAGCTTTATCTATTTAAAAGGCTATCATCATAGGGGTCAAATTAAGAGAAAATAACATCGCTAGGATGAAAATATTTCATTTGTTACGTAATATCTAGAAAATAGAAAACTTTGCCGATTTAATGTTTGAAATCTTACATAAATTTATAGAGTAAAACATTATAGATAATGCAAATAATTGATTTTTTTATAGTTAAGCTATATTAAAAACTAAAATCAAGTAGTTCTTTTTATTAAGTTCGATTTAAACTTAGAATAAACGGTCATACTAGTGGTTCCCAAAACTTTTTAGATTTGCGGCGCTCTTTTTTAACTTAAGGTATTTGGTTTTCCACCATTTATACAGCCACTTGGATTACGACCTATCATTTCACAGCTTTGCCATGCGGTTGTGGTTAAACATTTGAGCGACAATTTTTGAAATCTAATATATTTAAAATTGTTTATTTTTCGTAAAAAAGGTAATGGATTTTGAGAATAGATTTGGTTAAAGCGAATTTAATTTCATTTTGAGAACAATCATTTTGATCAGCTATTCTATTAACCCTTTGACCCATACATTTCTGTAATGTATCATTTTGCACTAAAATTCGTATATGAGGGTTTTTTTGGTCGCTGAATACGAATCTGAAATCAGATTTTCAAAATTAAAAATGGCGGCCAAGATGGCGGACCAAAATCCAAAAAAATTAACTGTTTTCTATGAAACTTGGTATACAAGGGTTTTTTGACTCGCAAAACACGAGTGTGACATTAGATTTTCAAAATTCAAGATGGCGGATCCAATATGGCGGATTAAAATAAAAAAAAACTGTTTTCTATGAAACTTGAATTTTGAAAATATGATGTCAGATTTGTATTCAGCGATTCAAAAAACCCCCTTATATGACTTTTTGCCATAAAGTGATGAAAATAAAATCATTTCGAAAAAAGTCTAACTTTTGATCCGCCATATTGCATCCGCCTTTTTTTATTTTGGAAATCTGACTTCATATTCGTGTTCAGCGACCCCAAAAACCCTAGAGTATCAACTTTTATCGAAAATATTTCATTTTTCAATGAAAAAAACGAGTTTGAGTAAGGTGGGACGTTTTACGTCCCACCATGGGTCAAAGGGTTAAGGAAAATTGTCATTTTACATTTTTTATATCGGAAATTAGTTTCCTACTAATAAAAAAAAAATTTTTTCTAAATTATTCATTTCGCAAAACTCGAAAAGTAGTTGGTTAATAAAACAAAGTCTTTATATTACGAAAATGGAAGTTAGTTTTTTTATTGAGACTAAGTTTTCTATATTAAAATATACACTATGGAGACTTATACCTCAGCTACTTAATTTTTGACTTTGCTGGCTACAAAAAAGTCTGGCTTAATACATTTGCATAACCTACTGGTGACAGTGAAGGTACTGTAAACTTATGGTTTTTAATATATACATTCTTAATTAAGCATACTTGCTCCCGGCGTATACATTTAGGAAAGTGGGAACTATGCTATGGAAGGCATGGATGAACGACTCTTGGACCCTTCATTTTATTTTAACATTATACGAGTATGTCATTTTCTTAACCTTCTTATAATAGGATTAATAAGGAATGCATGCCATTAACTGGACATGAGATTTAGTTCCCCAGAACCATCCAGGAATGCATGGCTCTGAATCCAAGTGGAATCCGCTTGAAAAGTTTGGAGGGAATTTACAATGCAAGTATAAAACAGCTCAATTAATTAAAATTTTTCAGAAAATTCTGGTTTCCTATTTTCTTAGTACAAAATCACATTTTCAATACTATTTCATACAATTAATTTGCACCAAGCGCTATGTTTTGCTACGACTCAAAATATAAACAGCAATGAATAATGTTTTAATCTGAAATCACGGACTGCGTGGAGAAAAACTTCATCGGAAAGAACGTGAGTAGCAGGCGTTTTTCTTCCGACTTTGCCTTGCACTTACCTAGTCGTGCCATAAATTCTGTCACAACTTTAAAGAAGCATAAAATCTAAACAATAAAAGATAATATGTTTATTCCAACGAAATTTATTTTAATAAGATATTGTTAATAAATTAATAAAAGCTTTACTCGAAATTACCTCCTTTAGCTTTTATACAAGCTTTTAACCGTTGTGGCCACTGGTCTGTAGCGGCACGCACGGTATTCAACGACATTTCATTTGCTGCTTTCACCAACGATTTTTTCAGACTGTCTAAATTGCGGTGGGGAGTTCCACAGGCCTTGCTCTCTAACTCTGTCCATAATGCATAATCAAGCGGATTTAAATCTGGGCTCCCGGATGGCCAATCTTATTGTGCAATAAAATCAGGAATGTTGTTGCGAAGCCACTCTTGTGTGCTTTTTGCTTTGTGAGCAGGAGCAGAGTCTTGCTGGAAGACCCAATGTTGTCCACCGAAGAGAGTTTGCGATAAAGGTTTCACAACACCTTCCAGCACGTTGGTTTGATAAACCGCCGCACCGGTTTTGACACTTTTTTCGCAAAAATGGAGTGTTGTGACACCTTTATGGGATACACCCCACCAAATCATTACAGAAGCTGGATGATGGCCTCGTTGCACCCTGGGAACCGTTTTTTTTGCTTCTTCTGATGATGTTGCATAAACCTTATTATTTTGTTTATTGAAAACTTGCTCCACAGTAACAATTTTTTCGTCGGTAAAGAGGATGTTCTCATGACCATTGGTTGCGTGCCAAAGCAAGAGACTCTTACATCTTTCCAATCTTATTTCCTTTAACCGTGGAGTCAACATGTGGGCTGTTGACCGACGATAAGCCTTCATATGAAGATCATCTCGAATGAGTCTACTCATCGATCTTGTGGAGATTTCCAGTGGATTTCTACGGATGCGCTCTCGGACAGTTTTGATGGCACTGACTGTTCTAACGGTACGTGGACGACCGGTCCTTGCTCTATCATCTATGCCTAAGGTTTCATTAAATTGTTCTATGGCACGATAAATGAATCTTTTTGTTATTTTTAGCGGTTTCAACAAATTCAAAATTTCAGAAGTATTTTTTTCCACACTTATGGAGTGCTATTACAGCGATACGATCTTCTTTTACTCCCCACTCCATGATTAAGTGTCAAAGACTGTCACCAAACTGATCGGAATATTACGCCGTACAGTTCATTTGTTACAAAGTGCAACATAACGGTACAATTCCAGGCTAATTTCTGAGAAAGCGCACATTAGAAATTGTGTGACAGAATTTATGCAAGACTAGGTATGTAAGTTACATGCGACTTACTTAATTAATAGTGAATATTTTTCTTTGTTTCCACAATGTTTAGAATGCCTGACTAAATTTCCCGCCGGAAAGAACAGAGTTTTTAAGGATAAATTTGTTTGGACTTGTGTCTTACAATTTTATACGATAATTATTATTATATATCAGTTATATTCGAATCAAAGCTAATCTAGATATTGTGTAAAACTTATAAGAGTAAATAACTCATGAAATAAGACAGCTTTTGCAAATTACTTAATAAAATATGAACCCAAACTCCTCGGTTATTTGCAAATTAAAAAAGACGACAAAAAAAAAATGTGTAATTACTTTTTACCATAATATACTTTTTAAATAAATTCCACTTCTTCAATTAATGCATATGAGAAATATAATATGTAAATTTTTTACGTTAAATGTCTTTTTTTGTTTTGCATATCGAATAGACTTTTTTGTGTATTAATTTTATTTTTTTTTTATATAAATGTTTATATTATGGAATATATGCCAGTTCTAAAGCTATATTCTTATTTTTATTGAAATAATTAATTTTTATTGCAATAATAACGCCACTGTGGCGACTTCAATATAAGAATTTTTTCGTTCAATATAATTCACACATGGATTTGATAAACGACGCATATATAGACGGACAAAAATCATGTAAGCAATTACTGCGTCCAACACATAACCAGAGAAATAAAGACATACTTCATATGGTAAAAATAGAGAATCTTTTAATTTTCACAGCAGTTTCACATCAAAATATACAGATTAGGCATTACAACGAAACTAAAGCGCTTAAAGCATTTTTTTCCCCTAAAGAGTGAATCTCACTCTTATCGTTTCGTATAATTTACAAACTGATTCTTTTTTTTACCGGGGCTACTAAATATAAATCGATTTTCTTGCTATTTCGTCTACGGCCAGCAATAAAATTGTACTAATAAATTAACGTGCAGTAAAATGGGTTCCTGCAGTAGAATTATTTATTCAAGTAATAAAGTACCAGATAGAAGGCAAATGAGCGATGCAAAATGTAATGTTATAACGAGTAAATGTTTAATAAAAACAGTTTACGACTTTCCCAGGCAAATTTAATTAGAAATGCAAAGTTCAGGTAGATTGCTTTGTTCAACAAAAGCAAAGTCTCCTATGCTAATACAGACGACATGATTTGGTGGAATTGTTGGATTTCAATCTTAGTGCCTACATTTTGACGGTGTCAAATTGAATAAAATTTAAAGTTACTCCTTTTCTGAATTATATATGTATGTATATCCGACAATGTGTATTTGCATAAGTCCCTAGCAGTCTCATGAATACAATACACAATACAATTTGAATATTCACTGATTTTCCTACTTTGTGTCGCCAACTTTGAGTTTTTTTTTAGTTTAAAAATAAAATCTCTCTCTGAGGGACGGCAAATAGTTTTTAAAAAGTTTCGAATCTAACAGGCCACTTAAATAATTGGGTGGTAAGCATTTAATGGACTTAGCAAAAGGCCTCCGAGTAAATACAAAGGAATTTCCTTGAATTTATTGTTCTCTGAAATTGTTTACTTTTCTTTCGGCCGATATTCGCTTTTTTAGTATCATGAGCGATTTAGGCTGCGATAGCTCCTTAAATGGATTCAAGGTTGAGGTGCTATTTTCCTTCATTGTTTGCACCCTATGAGCAATTTGGTGCGGTACATGGTTTCATTCTAAATTAATTTTCCTTCAATACTAATAAGGAAGACCTTATCTTATACATACACCCCGCAAGGACTTGATGTACAGCCCGCTGTCTTTAATTTGGAAGCCCCTTTGCTCTTTCAGTGAGTAGGTACTAGGGCGGTTTGGCCTGGGAAAATTTTGGGTACCGTGGGAAATAAGTTTGACCTTGAGATGCCCTTGTGGTTTTGTTATCGGTGGTTTGTGGTTTTGTTATCGGTGGTTTGTGGTTTTGTGTGTGTGTCAGGTGTTATCTTTATTGTTTATTATAACCCTTTATCGCTACTTCCGGGATGGTTAGGTGAGTGTAGGAAATAGTGACGTCATAGGGGATTCCAATTCTGGTTTGGTTCAATTAAGCTATGCGTCATCTTTATTATCATCTTTATTATTATTATTATAACCCTTTATTTTTATCTCTGTCTGTCTCATGTTAGATAGATAGATAGATAGCAGCCGATACCCGAAGACGATATCAATACCCGAACCAGATATCAATACCCGAAGTCGATATCAATACCCGAAGTCGATATCAATACCCGAAGTCGATCTCAATACCCGAGGTTGATTTGGTCGGCTGGCCAGACATCTCTCTCTGTCTCATGTTAATAGCGCCATCTGTCGCGAGAATTGGATAACGCTGGAAATTTAATGAATTAAAAAGCAGGTTGGGTAGCTTTGGGGATTTGAACCGGGGATTTGTAGCTTCAGAGGCCGGTATGTTAGCCACTGGGCTATTGGGGTTTCTTGTCGTTGTCGTTTAATTTGTGTATATAAGGTGTTTTGGACGATCTAGCGAAAATTAGTCATGCATCTCTCTCTCTCTATCTGTTATGAGAATTTGGTAACGATGGAAATTCAATGAAATAATTAATTAAAAAGCAACTTGGGCGGCTCTGGGGTTTGAACCGAGGGAGAAATTTAAAAAAAAATGAATTAAAAAGTAGGTTGTATGGGCCTGGGATTTGAACCGAGGGATTTGTAGATTCTTGTCGTTGTTATTTTAATTTAAGCTTTCTTTCGATCACCCCGATAAATATTTGCTTCGGGGCCTGGTCGGGATCTGGCCACATAACATGTATGAAATCCACGGTTCTATTTTCTAAAAACTCTGTGGAGATATTATTACGAAAACGGGGGAATTTCAAAAGAAAAAAGGTAACGGTTGGGGGCTCTATTAAAAAATTGATCGTATCGAGTTTTATAACATATTTAGATGTAAATAACTTGTATGTTTGGGCAATGTCTCAATCACAACCCCATTCTAAATTTGCATGGGCTGAAGATATTAATATCACTACACGCGGGTCAAATTGATAAGCGACTGCCTTTTACGAGTGAGGTTGTTGACCGTGTTGATAAGTTTTTTAAAAGCTTGGCGCTTGTTCATGAGATAAAAATTGGATATCAATGTCAAGGTTGGGCGAGTGAAGATAATAGAGTTGTTTTTAGTAAGACTTTTTAAGAGTGTTTTAATTGTGAGAAAATTATGTTTGAGAAATATTTTTTTTTTCAAGTAGGGAAGGTATATCTCTATGCTGCGGTGAGTATTTCGATTAAAAAATTTTGGAAGTTTTTCCTTGCGGCGAGTATTTCGATTAAACCCCGGATATTATGGAGATTCAGGAAGGATATTGCGGTTTTTTGCTGATATTAAAGGTCTTTATAAGCGGAAAATATATTTTCTGAGGCTAAGTATCATTTCCAACGTCTTCGACGAACAAGTTATAGACATCGGTGCTATAATTCTTTTTTTTAACAATGGATTCAACAAATTTAAACCAGGAATTTATAACCCTGAAGGAGTTGAATGGCTGCAATTATAAACCTCTTTTAAAAGCGCGGGAGATGGATCCCTTCAAAACCTATGCTATTCTAGGCTGTGGGAAGGTTTCAACGAAATATGGAGATCGAATTGTGTTGGAGCTAGAGGATCATCAGATGTTTTTACCGGAACGATTCCGTAATATATCCAACAAAACAATAGAAAGACTCAACGAAGGTGGATACTTTGTCAGTTATCATGGAACATCCGGGGACACATATAATTTAAATTTTTCTAAATCTACTTCTAACCCTGTTTTTTATACAAATTTATAGATTATCTCAGAAATAAAGTTTAATCTAAGTAAATAATGTTGTTTTGTTTTTCCACTTTACCTTTCCACTTCACTTTACAATTATTTTCTAAAAACAGGATTTTGTTCACCACTTTTCTCATTCTGAAGAGATTGATAGGAAACATTCGATTTCTCTGGTTGTTCATTTTTATTAAAATTTGGGCACATAGACTTTAATGTGATGGGGATATAATTTTTTGATTTTTCACTATTTTAGTTTGACAATGTTGCGAAATTTTGAATCATGTTGAATTTCACAATATTATCGAATAAGGTTTGAATCATTTTATTCATAATGTTGTAATATAATAAAAGGATCATGATTTATTATAAACCCATTAGTATAATTAAAGTTTTTCCATAATAAACATGTTTTGGTGTGAGACTATAAGACCTGGAAACAAGTTTTGCGTTTGTGAGGGAGCCTGGAAAAACTTCAGAATTGTTAATGTAACCGTAGATTCACATAATATCTTCGAACTATATATGACACCTGAAGATGGTAATAGATGCCTAATACTACGTATGAGAAGTGGAGAACCTATTCCAGATGAGCTTCATTATATTTTCAAATTTACACCATCGCAACATGTTAAAATAGAAGTTCGTGGTAATTAATAAAACTTTTTTTAAAAAAGAATGAGAAAATTAAAAGATGCATTATTCGTATTATTAGGAGGGACGATCGTATTAATTGGGGAATCTCCAGACGGTTCAATAAGATACAAGTCAGCAAATCATTTTCCAGCTAATTGCGTCTTTGCCGATGAAGATGATTGGAAATGGAACCACCCCATGAAACTCAAGCTCGAGAAACAGCTAAAACAAAGCCTGAGTATAAATTCTATGGAAACTGAACACATCAATTAGTTTCTTTAAAGAGTGCAGACTATTCACACGCTGCAAGTTAATAAATCAAAATGCATCCAAACATTATTTTATTTTTAACACTCTTTGTATTCTATGCGAATGCACAACCAGTACCGCTAGATATAAACCTTATGAATGATGGTGTGAGCAACATAGATTTTAAATTAAATCTTCCAAATAATGATCAAGTACAAGTTGGTTTAACTTTTCGACTGCTAACATATACTAATAATAATACAACATCATCACCACCAACATCAATGCGAACAACAACATCATCATCATCAGAGGATTCTGAAACTGAGAAGTCTAAGAAGAAATTTGTATCTGTTGAGGAAGCTATCGAGGGATTTAGGCAAGAATTAATTAAAAAGGAGTTGTATATTGCTGGATATATTGAAAGCAATAACATTTTTTATAGACATTTTATGCTTGAATTTGATGATGATATTTCAATAAGAGTTCGGTGTACATATGATAGCAATTATGAAGCTCGCTCATTGAAAATAAATTGTTATGAGTATCATGAATATGAGACGGAGAGAATTTTAAGTAATGGCGAGGTTGAGTTGATAAAACAACATGATCCTAACTATAAAACTGATGTAGACTTACTAGATCTACGTAAAATGAGACAGACATATCAAATGAATATATCTTAAATAAAAAAGTGAGCTTAGTTATTATTCGTCTACCGTCATAGAAAGATGAATATTGAACAATTTTTAAGTGAATGCTTTGAAATAATGTGTGATGAACATAAAGAGGAAATAAAGGAACATTTAGATTTTTTGAAATTATTTGTAAATGTAGACAAGGTGAAATCGAAATATGGTGAGCACTACACAAGCTGTCCATGGTCTAAAGATGATGCAACAGAAGGTCCCGATACATGTGAATGTCATAGTGTGGATATGCATTTAAAGAGAGTGTTATACTTGATTAATTTCTACAAAAACTTAAAGAAAAGAGGCTGTCTATCCTGTTGTGGAAGCTGGTTAAAATAGGAGAGAGAGAAACAAGTAACAGCAATGACACCCAAAAAAGTGCATTTTACAACAACACCACCAGAGATACATTACATGATTACATGGGGCTTTGCTTATAGAGCTGCTCGTAAGGGAGAATGGCATTTGCATGCTATTGAAAGACATCGCTTCCAACAAAGGATCAACGAGCTGAATAAAATTCTAGAGCCAATATGGAACGAATATCATCGGAAACAAATATATAATACTAGATTTAATAATAATAAAAAATAAAAAACTAACAAATTTTTTAAAACATTTATGTTTATTCTGCTTTTCCCCAAGCTCTTCAATTTCTTTTGTTGCTGTTGTTGTTGTTGTTTTGATTTTATAATACATCATTTTTATTAATCCAAGAATTGTGTTTTGATGAAAATCCTAACCACTTTACAAAAACCCTATCATCTTTTTGTTTTACAATTTTTTCAACTAAGAATAAAGTAGGATTTTTGCTTTTCTGAAGTTCGAGTTCATAGAATCCACCTTGTATCGGATTACCTTTATAATCTTCCAAGAGATATGTAACTGGATTTGTTAGCTGAATTTTTCTGATTTTAAAAATTTCAGTTGTCCAATTTGGTGTATAGCCCTTTTCAAACACGTGTTTGTATTTACTAATTCGAACAAAGTCTCCAATTTGATATCGAGCTTTTGGGGCTACTTTTATATGATTATATGTTGTTGAAATAAGCTGTTGTTCATTGCGATCGTTAACCTCAAAGGGACGCATTTTTATAGTACGATGTTTCTTCATATTGTATGTTAAAATTAATTGTTTTATAATATCAATCCATCGATATGATCCCCTTATGCTAAATTCTTTCCACATCATAGACTTTAAGGTTCTATTAAATCGTTCAGCTATTGACGCCTTAAGAGAACTATATGTAGAATAATGATTGATTTTGTAGTTTTTCATAAGCTCTGCGAAATTTTTATTAAAAAATTCCTTCCCATCATCGGTTTGCAAATTTTTAGGATGTCTTCCATCTTTTAATATTGTTCTCATAGCTTGGGTAACTTCAGCTCCACTTTTTCTTTTAACAGGTATAGCCCAAGCATATTTAGAGAATGTGTCAATAACAGTTAATAGAAAGTTGTATCCATTATTCTGAGAGGCATATGATCCCATTTCTACCAAATCAGCTTGCCATAGATCATCCAAACCTTTAATAACTACGCGACGTCTTTTAAAATTCCTCCTAGCAGACTTGTGCAACTCATTGACAACAATTTTTTTACTCATTATTCTTATGTTCACTCTTGGGAGTATTAATTGTAATTGATTCTACATTTACAAACTTTTCTAAAACTAAATTAATATTACTAATCTTCATATCAATGTATTTCATTGTATCCTCAATAGCTTTTCCTATGAAATCTCTCAATTCTTCTTTTGCTGTATCTAATTTATCATTTAGATTACCATTTGCTTTTTCAATTTTCTCAATTTCGGATTTAAGGTATCTACTGATAATATCAACATAGCTTTTATTTGTGGCATCTTCATCATCTATAGGTTGCGCGAGGTATTTAAGTGTTTTCAATTGCATATCATAATCCCCATTTTTTGTTAATAAGAATCCTATTCCTGGCTTTCCTGGTGGTCCTGGTGAACCTGGTGGACCTCTTTTACCATCAGCTCCTGTCGGACCCCTTTCACCACGCGGACCTGACAAACCGTGTTTTAAAAATTTCGTACTCGAACGTCCAAACTTGTCAACACTCATTATTATTATAAGCATAGAAGAAAAGTGACTATCCTATTTATTCAATGATGGCAGCTTCTCTTAATTCTTCTACTATGGCTACGATCTCATTATGATGGTTATTATGACCAGCTTGTTGTGATGCTATTAAAAGTTGTAGCCTTTCTACCAATTCATTGGGATCATTCCAATATATATAATCAATATTGTTTTTAGGTAGCTGCATTAAACCTTTTCCTTCACGTAAATTGAATTTGCTTATAATATTTGTAAATTTAAATCCCCTATTTCCGCTTATTTGACTACTAGGATCATAATTTCGTTTATGTGCGCTACTGCTAATAATAATATTTGTATAATTTGCTAAGTCTTCCTCGGTATAAAAACTTGCTGCAGGTCTTTTCATAAATAGCAATTCACATAAACCAAGTGTTATCTTATATTCTTCCCCGCCAATTATAAAATTGTCATTCTTGATTTCAAAGACTGTATTTCCTATCTTCCACTGACTGCCATCAAAATATACACCATATGTAGTATCAATAGCAGGACTATTTTCAGAATATAATTTCATATATTTATCTACTATCATTTCTTTAAAACTTAATTCTTTTTCAGGTAATTTTTGTGATGGTGGTGATGTCATCATAAAAGAGTCATTATCGAATGTGGCGAGTCGATTTCTTTTTATTAATGGTGTACTGGTGTGTTCTATTTCTGGGAAAATAGCTTTAGTTGTTTGATTCAACTGACTTGTTGTTGGTTCATCATTTTCACTCTTTGGCTCATTTTTTACATCAATCTTATAGTTTTCCTCAACTTTTGTAACAAGTTTATGAAGTGGTTTTGTTATAGGTTTGAATGTTTCTTCCAGTTGAGACTCCGTATGAATTTTTCCTGATTTTAACATTTGAAACTTCTTCCTCAAAGAATTTCTTATTTTTACTATATTCCTAATAGTATCTTCTTGATATTCTTTGTCTCCTTTTGTCTTATGCTTCATTTTATGAACTGCTTTAACTGCTCTCCGAACTGCTTTTAACAGATATCTGAACTACTTTAACTGCTCTCTGAACTGCTTTAACTGCTCTCTGAACTGCTTTTAACAGATATCTGAACTGCTTTAACTGCTCTCTGAACTGCTTAAAGCGTATTTATATATGGATGAATGTATCAAACCCTTTTCGGTAACGACCTTTATTAATAGGACTGTCTTTATCTATCACTACAAAGCCATATTTATCTTTCCAACTCTCTGCGCAAGCCTGCTTAAAAATATTGAAGGGCATATCCGTATTGACATGATCTTCATAAGCATGTTTAAGATTCATTTCATCTTGCTTAAAAAGAATAATGAAATTGGCATTATCACGTATTAAATGTTTCGGTATACGTGTGTATGTTTGACAAAGATAAAAGCTGTCCACTTCATTATGTCGACCCATACAGAAGTATGCGCGAATATTATTTTGCTTATCGCAAGCAACATCATCGAAAATGAAAATTGAATTTCGTTTAGCTTTTTCTGGTGTTATAACAGCAGTGTTATCGGAGAATGTGTAATAACCCATCCCTTCTATTGGTTTCATTAAATCTTCTAAATACTTGTACTTAGGTTGATGTAATGATTTTGAATATATATAAATATTCTCGAATCTTAACCCATTTGGGTGTTCTATAAGACCAAGCATAAGATTTGTTTTACCACAATTTGATGGACCCACAATTATAGCTCGTATACTGTTGGGTAAAAGCGTTCCATGCTTTTTTCTTAGGCTATTTCCGCTTTTAAAATCAATATTTGATATCGGTAATTCTGATTGTTGTTTTACAAATTTCATTATGTAGGTATATATATATTCTTAACATAGAAAGGTATTACCTCAGTTCAAAGTAAACGCTACTTTAAAGAGAAGCTACTGCTTTTCACGTTTTGAAGTCGAAACCTTTAAGGATTTATTGCAACTAATATATATTTTATACTAAATACGCTTCTTATACCTGCGTTAATACAACCTTGGTTTGAGATACATTAAAAAAGTAATATTGTTATGAATGCTGGAATACAATAAATGTAAGAGACGAGCTGGAAAAGGATTACTGAATACAGTAATAAACAATTTACCATTTGAACTTCATCTCCCCGGTTATCAATACTGTGGACCCGGAACAAAACTACAAAAAAGATTAGAACGTAGCGATTCGGGTATAAATCCACTTGACGCCGCCTGTAAAGAACACGATATTGCTTACTCTAAGCATAAAGATACAGAAAATCGACATATAGCAGATAAAATTCTATTAGGAAAGGCCTGGCAAAGGTTTAAATCTAGCGACGCTTCAGTTGGAGAACGTTTAAATTCTTGGCTCATTACAAATGCGATGAAAACAAAGGTGAAATTTGGAATGGGTCTAGATAAGAAGAGGATGAAGAAGAAGAAGATAACAAAATCGAGGATATCACTTCAAAAAGGAATTCGTGAAGCGAAAAATATTCTAAAATCACAGAAACCTATGTACTTCAATAAATGATGCAATAAATCTTGCTTTAGGTGCTACAAAACCCATGTTTCGCGGTTATAAAAAATCAAAAATAAAAACACCTCGTATTATTCCTATACCAAAAATTGGAGGAATTCTACCATTGATTCCAATATTTGCTGGGCTTTCTGCTTTAGGAGCATTAACAGGAGGGGCGGCTGGAATAGCCAAAGTAGTTCGTGATGCTGTTGATGCACGAAAACAACTTAAAGAATCCAATAGGCATAATGAAGCAATGGAAGCAATTGCTCTAGGTAAAACCGGTAGTGGGTTGTACCTCAAGCCCTATAGAAAGGGCTTAGGACTTTATTTAAATCCACCATCAAAAAACTATTAAAACTGCTACCCAAAAGACCACTTAATCAATTCGATCTACAACAGGCTGCTAAGAATTTACCAAACTTTAGAGGAGTTTTCATGCGCGACAGTCTTCCTAAAAAAGCAAGAAAGAATGAATGTGGCATTATAAATTTAGACTCTATTTCTGGACCAGGAACTCATTGGGTAGCATATTATAAAAATGGAACGAAAAGCGAATATTTTGATGGCTTTGGAAATCTGCAACCACCTAAGGAAGTTATTAAATATTTAAATAATAATAATAATTTAGTATACAATTATGATACATATCAAAATTATAAAACAATTAACTGTGGTCATTTATGCTTAGAATTTTTGTTTAATCGCTGTAAGTCATAAATAAAGCTACATTTTTTTTAATCAAAAGTCTCATTTTATTCCAAACAACCATGTCATTAACATTAACTTTAAGTGGTAGTTCATCTGTACTAACAGCTGAGTATTTTCCATCTTTGGAGGTGAAAACTGATTATGTTTGTGGTTTAATTGACTTTCAAACGTACAACTCAATCCCTAATGTTGATAGCAAGAATAATTTACTTCGTATTGGAAACATAACTATTAAAATTCCTGAAGGTTCTTACGAAATTAGTGACATTTCCGAAACTGTTAATAGAGAATTAAAAAAAATAGGTAGTGAAGAAGTTATTACTATTAAGGCAAATAATAATACTCTCAAAAGTGAAGTTAAAAGTTCAGAAAAAGTATTTTTTAATACAGAAAAATCGATTGGTTCCTTGTTGGGGTTCAGTAAACGGATCCTTGAACCTAAAATTTTAAACGAATCCGATTTACCAGTAAATATAATAAAAGTAAATGTAATTCGAATTGAGTGCAATATTATATCAGGCTCATATATAAATAACACACAAGTGCATACACTGCATGAGTTTTCACCCAAAGTAGGTCCAGGGTATAAAATAATTGAAGTTCCGAAGAATGTAATTTATTTACCAGTGAATGTGCAGAGAATTAAGTCGGTTGCGCTCAGATTAATAGATCAAAACGGAGATTTAATAAACTTTAGAGGTGAAACTATAACGATAAGACTACATCTAAAACCGCGAAATGTTAATACATAACACGCTCAATAAAAGCGGCTATAAAAGTACATTACCTAGTAGTCAGCTCTCAACAACGTTACAGACTAGAAGGAGTTTAACAATAGCAAACGAAAGAGTTTTAAAATCCTTAGGATTTATATTAAAAAAGAAAAACAGAAATGAGTGAGACTTTAGATATTTCACAAGGAATTACTTATGATAATTCAATTACAAAAATTGAATATCATAGTTATTCCCCATATCAGTCCTCTTATAAAAACAGTGATGAAATTCGAATTTCTATACAACATCAGGATTTATACATTTTACCCTGCGAAAGTTTTATTTATATCGAGGGGGCTCTAACGAAAACAGATGGGACTACCTCAATAACATCAAATCTTTCCAATAATTCTATTGCATATCTTTTTGAAGAAGTTCGTTATGAATTAAATGGTGTAGAAATCGACAGAACGAGGAATCTTGGATTCACTACAACACTAAAAAATTATATATCTTTGAATCAGAATGAAAGTAGTACACTTCTAAATGCTGGCTGGTCACCAAATGAAGCAATATCACTAGAAAAAGGATTTTTCAATTTTTGCATCCCCCTAAAAATGCTTTTAGGGTTTGCTGAAGACTATAGAAAAATTATTGTGAATTCCAAACATGAATTAATATTGATTCGAAGTAGAAGCGATGAGAATGCTTTTATTGCAACACATGATGACGTAAAAATTGATATATTTAAACTTCAATGGCGTGTACCTCATATAACTGTAGCTGACGGAGAAAAATTAGCTCTCTTAAAAACAATTGATTCTGGACATCGGATCCAAATGAGTTTTCGTAGTTGGGATATCTATGAATATCCAGTTTTACCACAGGCTACAGAACATACATGGTCTGTAAAAACATCTTCACAACTAGAAAAACCACGATTTGTTGTAGTTGCTTTGCAAACAAATCGTAAAAACAATAAATCTGAAGATGCCAGCAAATTTAATCATTGCGATACATCAGATGTTAAAGTACATCTTAATTCTGAAACGTTTCCATATGAAGATATGAACATTAAATTTGATCGAAACCGCTATGCCATACTATATGATATGTATGTAAAATTCCAACAATCATACTATTCTCGCCAAAATCAACCTCTTCTAACTAGAGAAAAATTCAAGGATGAGGCTCCAATTGTGGTTATAGACTGCTCACATCAAAACGAATTAATAAAATCGGGGCCGGTTGACATTCGGATTCACTTGAAAAGTAATCAAAATATTCCGCCACATACATCAGCCTATTGTTTACTGCTTCACGATCGGGTAGTTGAATACAGTCCGTTGACCAGTGAAGTTCAAAAAATTATTTAGGTAAAATGGGCAATAATTTAAGTAAAATATGTGCAATCGTCGATATCCAAGGATTCAAAAATGAAAATAACAAACTGATTGTGAAAGAAATGGCTATATTAACAAATGAAAACCGAATACAACACTTTGTATTTCTACCACCATACGGACTTCAAGAGCTACCCCCATCAAAAATTCGAGAGGCTAAATGGATGCAAAATCATCATCACGGTTTTTCCTGGAGAGATGGATACATTCCCTATCATCATTTAAAAGCGTTGATAACTCCTCTGTTAAACAATAAAACAATATATGTTAAAGGGTGTGAAAAACAATATTGGATAAAACAATTATTTGGACAAACTTTAGATGTAATCAACATGGAGGAAGATCTACAATGCCCAAAACTTTCTTTTCTCAAATATGAAAATCCTAATACATATCATTGCTTAATCCACCAAGGAATCTGTGCACAAGAGAATGTGTTTTTGATGGAGAAGTTTCTGAAATGTAACAATGGTTCTAGCCAAAATAAACAAATTGTTTAAATTAAAAAAAATGTTTTATTAAAACTCTATACCTAGATTATTACATATCTTATAATGACCCATGCATTTTTTTTTTGTAGATCTTTCAGAGTACTTAACTTATTCTAAATTACATTGTTATTTAAAACAAACAAACAAAAAATGTGCTAGGCCTTTTTCGAGTAAAGTGAATGGGTATTTTGCTGTGATAAGCGATTGACTTGGCGGGTCTGTTCTTTTTTTTTTTTTTTTTACGAGCGAGGTTATTGACTGGGGGTTTTATACGAAATTGATATCTATTTTACACCACCTTTATCATTTTCAGCATTATTGAGTATTCGCCTAAACCCTCAATTTCCACATTTTAACCGAAATACTCACCGCAAGGAAAAACTTCCAAAATTTTTTAATCGAAATACTCACCGCAGCATAGAGATATACCTTCCCTACTTGAAAAAAAAAATATTTCTCAAACATAATTTTCTCACAATTAAAACACTCTTAAAAAGTCTTACTAAAAACAACTCTATTATCTTCACTCGCCCAACCTTGACATTGATATCCAATTTTTATCTCATGAACAAGCGCCAAGCTTTTAAAAAACTTATCAACACGGTCAACAACCTCACTCGTAAAAGGCACTCGCTTATCAATTTGACCCGCGTGTAGTGATATTAATATCTTCAGCCCATGCAAATTTAGAATGGGATAGTGATTGAGACATTGCCCAAACATACAAGTTATTTGCATCTAAATATGTTATAAAACTTGATACCCATGGCCTGGATGTCGATACGATCAATTTTTTAATAGAGCCCCCAACCGTTATCTTTTTTTCTTTGAAATTCCTCTGTTTTCGTAATAATATCTTTTAGAAAATAGAACCGTGGATTTCATACATGTTATGTGGCCAGATCCCGACCAGGTCCCGAAGCAAATATTTATCGGCATGATCGAAAGAAAGCTTAAATTAAAATAACAACGACAAGAATCTACAAATCCCTCGGTTCAAATCCCAGGCCCATACAACCTACTTTTTTAATTCATTTTTTTAAATTTCTCCCTCGGTTCAAAATCCCGAACCCATACAACCTGCTTTTAATTCATTTTTTTTAAATTTCCCCCTCGGTTCAAACCCCAGAGCCGCCCAAGTTGCTTTTTAATTAATTAATTCATTAAATTTCCATCGTTACCAAATTCTCATAACAGATAGAGAGAGAGAGAGAGAGATGCATGACTAATTTTCGCTAGATCGTCCAAAACACCTTATATACACAAATTAAACGACAACGACAAGAAACCCCAATAGCCCAGTGGCTAACATACCGGCCTCTGAAGCTACAAATCCCCGGTTCAAATCCCCAAAGCTACCCAACCTGCTTTTTAATTCATTAAATTTCCAGCGTTATCCAATTCTCGCGACAGATGGCGCTATTAACATGAGACAGAGAGAGATGTCTGGCCAGCCGACCAAATCAACCTCGGGTATTGAGATCGACTTCGGGTATTGATATCGACTTCGGGTATTGATATCGACTTCGGGTATTGATATCTGGTTCGGGTATTGATATCGTCTTCGGGTATCGGCTGCTATCTATCTATCTATCTAACATGAGACAGACAGAGATAAAAATAAAGGGTTATAATAATAATAATAAAGATGATAATAAAGATGACGCATAGCTTAATTGAACCAAACCAGAATTGGAATCCCCTATGACGTCACTATTTCCTACACTCACCTAACCATCCCGGAAGTAGCGATAAAGGGTTATAATAAACAATAAAGATAACACCTGACACACACACAAAACCACAAACCACCGATAACAAAACCACAAACCACCGATAACAAAACCACAAGGGCATCTCAAGGTCAAACTTATTTCCCACGGTACCCAAAATTTTCCCAGGCCAAACCGCCCTAGTACCTACTTCAGTGCAAATCGCATAATATTTCATTCAAAGGGACAGTATTGGAACTGATAGCCATTTAAGGAATCCCAGATTGCCTGAGCTTGCACTTCTCTAGGTTTCCTCCTCTAATCGGAAACGGGATGAATAAGATATAACCTTGCATGTATGGTTTAATCCATAGACGCACACAAAACTAATTTGTATGCAAATTTGGTAATTTAACTCACTGCTGAGTCACCGTACTCACATCTTAAAATTGAGAAAATATCACCTTTCGTCTTTGAAATTGTTCCGTTTATGAATTTTTCTCAACCTGACTGAACAATACGCATTTCGTATGTGGCTAAAGGGGTGCTTTAAAACAGCTTTTAAAATCATAAAAAATAGCGTGTACTATCATCATATCGATTACCAGGACAGGAATGCGGCAAAAGAGAAGCACAGTGCACGAAAATACGCCCTTAAGTGGGTTTCGTTTTATAAATTCAATACACATTTTTCACCATGTAATAGGATCTTGGGAAAAATTTAGAAAGATTTCGGTCTCACGACGTAGAGTGGTACAAGGAAACTAGGCATATAAAATATATATAAAAATATATAATATAAGTTAGATCAAATCAGTGTCTGGTTGGCACGTATACAAGTTGTCACAAGTTGTATTAATCTAAAACGAAAAGCTTTAAATAAAATCTAATAATGTTTTGGAACTCACAGTAGTATTAGTTTTCTTTGTTCATGTAGTTAGTTTGTTGATTATTTATTTTATAATTAATAATTCTAATAAATCCTATAAGGTTTCATATTTTTAGAAAAGTTAAATGTTGTATTCGGTGAATAGTTTTGAAGCTATATTAGTACTTAACCAAATTTTTCGAAAGATGCTACGAAAGGCGGCTGAAAAGTTTAGAGCGTAACTACCTTTAAATGTTACTAATATCTCGCGCTGCATGTCACTAATTGCGAATACCCTCAGTAATATATATAAATACCGAGTTTCATGTTAGCATCATTACACTTTTATTAATTGAACCGTAAACATCACCATGTTTGAGTTATCCGCACATTATACGAAAGGAGTCTTGTTTTTGCAGGACAACGCGCCCATGCATAATGCGTGAGTTGCAAGGCGAGCCCTCGGCGACAAGAAATCAACCTCCTATTATATGTACATCCAGACCTGGCCCCCAGCAATTATTTCTTCCAATTTGGAAAAAAAAACCTCCGAGGATGAAGATATGAAGGCGGCAGTAGACGAGCATTTTGAAGATATTTTTTTCACTGGGTTAAAAACTCTTTATAGCAAATTTAATAAATGCATTGAGGTATAGGGAGATTATACAGAAAAATAAATTTTTTATACATTTCTATCAGCATTTTTAATACCCTAGGCTCGGGTCTAAATCATTTTCACAGAATTTAATATAGCCCCTATCCCCCCAATTAACAATAACAATTCTTCCCATTAGTGGAAGTAGGTAATTGGCTATATGAATGTATAGGCAAAGTTTGATTAAAATCGATTAAGAAATTCGACCTCTATCCTGTTTACAAGATTCGTTGTATTCTATATATAGGGTGTTTTTAGTGGACATGCGAAAATGAGTGGGATGAACGGTGTGACCTAGATAAACCTAGATAAATTGCTCTAAAGCCTTATCAGCGAATCTGCCACGCAATATACTGTAGTGCACCGAATCACAATAGAAAACTATAATCCATAATCATATACTATAAGCTAGTATTAATGCAGTAAGTTATAAAATGTTGGTACCAATACTGATTAACATATAGTGATACCCAAAAGCTCCAAAAATGGATGGTAAAGGCAAAGTCACTTCTTAAATTCCTTAGTGGTTTCTCGAGTATTTAAGGTTCTACGAAGATAGAAAAGATATAACCATTCGCCTATCAAAATTCGAACCTAAGAACGCTGAACAACTTATGTAATTCCTTCATCTATGTTTGACCTTATTTTCGCAACCACTCACCGGGGAGCCCGAGAAATTAAGCAATAGCACAATTTCCTAATAATGGATGTTGTTGTGCTGTAACTCATTTAAGTTAATTCACTTCCTAAATTTCAAACATTTTCTTGAATTCCTATACCCCTTCTTAAAATGGACTCCATTAGCCATAGCAAAATTTTTCTACAGAGAATATTTTTAGAAATTAACCATTCCTAAGTAATTTCGACAAAACACAATTGGTTTTTTTTTGTTATTCCTTAGAAGAAATAAGAATGTGTCAAATAGAATTTTAATTTATTAAATTCTTCAAACAAGGATTATATCATTTTCCGTAGAACAGCCTTAAACTGTAAACCATTCTTCAATAAAAGGGGCATTTTTTGACTCCTACAGTGGTGTTAACCAGACAGAGGGATTCGCTCAAAAGATTTGAAATTGACCAGAGCACTTAAACCTAATTGGTTCGGCTTTAATTACGGAGGAGTGAGTACTCCAACAGGGGAAATAATTATTGCAGAGGAACTCATAGCCATAAGATGTTGTTGCCGCAGAAAATTACAAGATTATCCCTAAGATACAGGGCAATTTGCTAATCACTTTATAAGACTCAAGCGACTCTTTCATAGTCAGAGTGTATAATTTTTTAAATTCAGTTCAGTTTATAGAGAATTCACGATTTAATCACAATAGTATATATAATACATATGGTAATACAATTTTAAGTGCTAGAATTAATAACTCATGCCACTTCAATATTTGAGTTTAGTATTTAGATTTAGCTGAGGCAAATCATGCAGATGACGGTGCAGGAAATTATATGTAATGTAATTTCCATTTTCCAAGGTGTTGTTGTTATTTGATGTATTTTATTAAATTGACCAATTATTGATATCATTTATTAGATATCGATCTGTGAGTAGCGTAGAAACTCTCATGGATAAATTATCACCTGACGTATATCAGATGTACCGCAAAGTCCTTACCGGTTTTTCTAACAGATGTTGCTAGCCGTAAGTATGGAATAACATGATTTGACATATACATATGTATTTTTATTCTATTGCCATTAAGCTTCAAAAACAACAAAAATTTCATTCCGCTATTATTTAATAGCGTTATAGTATTATAGCTCTGTAAATATGTCAAATTTCGTGCCTAAAAAAGAGCCTTAGCGGAATGCATTGCTTTTCTTATTTCATAAAATTACAAAGGCTCTTGAAAGTCATCGTTTGCTGGTGGAAACTTATGGAGTGCATGCTCCAAGTATAAAAACATGTGAGACGTAGTTTCGAAAATTTAAAAGTGGTGATTTTGATTTGAAGGAAATGTTCGGCTAGACCAAAAACATTTGTGGATGGGGAATTGCAGGAGTTTTTAGACAAAGACCCAATCCAAACTCAAAAACAATTGGCACAAACGTTAAATGTGGCACAAGAAACCGACCGCTTACGAGCAATGGAAAAGATCCAAAAACTGAATGACAGGCAAATGGAAAATCGAAAAAACATTTGTGAAATGCTGCTTTAGTGGTACAAAAGGAAGTCATTTCTGTATCGGGCTATGACGGGTGATGAAAAATAGATTTATTTTGAACATGCAAAATGTAAAAATCGTGGTTATCTCCTGGCCAAGCTCGCCCATCGTCTTCAAGGCCCAGTCGCTTTGGAAAGGATACAATGTTCTGTGTTTGGTGGGGTCAGGGTGGTGTGGTGTATTATAAACTTCTGAAACCTGGGAAACAGTTAATATTGATCGCTACAAACAATAAATAATAAATTTAAACCTTACGTTGATGGAAAAACTTCCAGAATGGCCCGAAGACGCGACAAAATGACTTTATTGCCTCACAATGCACCGACACACACAGAGAAAAAGAAACATTGAAATGGCTTAGATGGGACGACAAATGGTTTTTTTGAGATGGCTTTCATAAATTCAAGAAAGATGGACAAAGTGTGTAGAATCGAATGGCCAATACTTTGAATAAATAACTTTTTACATTTTCTTAAAAGTTATGTGTTTTTCATTAAAAGAAAACCGGTAAAGACTTTCCGGAACACCTGGTAAACATCTGAATAATTTTAACTTGTACTTAAGGAGTTACGGCTAATGGAATTTTCACAAAGGTGATCCAATTATACAAAATTGAATTTAGTTCACACATTTAATCGTAAAGCTCTATTAGTAAAAAACAAAATATTGAATGTTTCAAATTATGTTTTTAAATCAATCATTAAAACTGACCAAAAGATTAAAAAGAAACTAAATGTTGGTAGGTATACGGATATATGCCAAATGCCCAATTATTGTAAATTGGCGGGGTACCGTGATACTCAATAGATCTTTTTCAAACATTAGGGCATTTTCCTAAAGCCACCTTTTAAAAATCTTAAAGCGATTTTGGGTTACGAAATAATATGGAACATTTATTTTAAAAAATTCCGCCAACATTTTAACTTTTTTTGTATCATTTCTAATTCTGTAACATTAATAAGAAATTTGCATGCGTCGTAACTTGTCATAAAATACGATTTAATAAAGTAAACAAGGGTCGTATCCATCATCGTCACGCGTTCTATTTCTTAATCTAGTGAGTGAATCCGAATTATCCGTCTTACTTTGTGATATAGGTAACTTTCGTGAAAAAAGCCTCACAACGGTAATCGGAACCGTGAATGTTAAAGTTACAAAATAGTCCTCGGGGCTTGGGGATAGATTATGGTGAAATAAATATGTTTATAGTACTTCCGGCGAAATGGGACAATAAAATAAAAATTAATAACCTTGAAAAGGGAATACCCCAGCAACCAGTGTTGCGCAAAGTTCATTTTACAATGGGGTCTGTAAGCTCCAACATGCCGCAGATGCCATTTGGATTTCACTTGCAAATTATATTTTATATCCCCGGGAAAAATGAAGTGAAATTTCAGTTCCTGCTTGAGGCCAGGATCATTCTGTGAAATCATAAATTAGGTGATCCACACTAATTTATTGCAAGCGGGGTTTTGGACAATTCTTTACAATTATATGGTTAGCGTTTATCCACTGAAGTTGATCTCAACAAGTGCTAACGTCAATTCTAACGTCGACAATTTACTAAAAATAAATTGGACTTTGTCAACATTTTAGAAGGATTTAATAAGCGTCCTCTATACATCTTTATATCATGGAGCAGATGATTTTACTGAAAATGTATAATTATTAATCGGCATTTTTAGAGGGTATTACTTCTATTTATACATTTTGTATTGTCTTGCACTCATTTACATCAGCCGAATTTTCAAATTATGGTACATCCTGATTTATAAGACCAGTGATAGATTAATTTAAAGGGTTGGTGAAAAAATGAATTAGTGGAAAATACCATTCATTTGAATTTTTTAAAAACCATTGATGTTAAGAAAAATATGAAGATTGTCTTCAAGAGTCAATCATTCAAATATTTTAACGATATTGTTACTAAGCATTTAAAGAAATGAAATTATGAATTATTTACAGATAAAAGTAAATCAAATCGCGGATCCGTTCTATTTGAAGTTATACTTCCAGCTTCTTTGAAAACGTCGGGAAAATACCTCTCTTTGGGGTACCCATCGACTTGACAATCCCCTTTGCTATTCCCGGACTACCTCTCTTTTTTTTCGTCGACTACACCAAAATGTAAATTGTATTACCGTATTCATTAAAAATTAATTCAACCATTTACTAATTATTTTGCCTTAGAACATCCGTAATAGACTGGCTAACAGAAGTTAATCACGGCAATAACATAAACTTCATTATTCTCTTTATGACTTTTCAGCAGCAATAATTAGAAAATTAATTACTTGTGTATGCTAAATAAACATTTTCGATAATTTTTGAGGGCATTTTGTTTATTTTATGGCTTTTGCAATTACAGAGCAATAATATCCCAGTCAAGTTTTTCTAAGTAACAAATTTGTCTACCTCTATTTTACCTGAAAATATTTATTATTAATCGCTTAATACAAGCTACTGACAATAAGTTTACTTAAATTTTAGAATAAATTAAAAACTAATAATAAATTAAAAATGAAAATGGAACGGTAAATATAGGAGGGACTGCTAAGATCATTCCTGAGAGATGGTTTACTCAGGTGGAAGTCAAAAGAATGATGGGAGTTGGCTTTCCGAAGCATTCGGTTGAAAGGCTCAAAAAGTCCATAGTTGGTATGGTGATAAGCGGGGTGAAGGAGAGGGACCAAATGGAGATTACGAGGATTGGTGTAGATAGAGATCCGCTGACAGATACAAAGTGTCGCAAACCTAAGAATTTGACACTTTTTATGGATTGGGAGTATGGTCATCTTATGCAATTATGGTAGGGCAAGTATTTTGTATAAATAGCATAAGAAATTCGAAATAAACGGGGGATTGTTACACTGACTTTTGACTTGGTCACTTGCGGCACCACATAACTATCCCGAGGAATTCTACTCTAGTAGCTTTCTCCTCAAGGAGTTCTACCTAAAGGCTGGCTCCGAACCTCCTTTTCCTCAGTAATCCAACTCTACTCTGAGCAACCCAGGGAATTCATCACAATAGTTTATAAGTATTACAAAAAACCAAAATTTTGTGTTAGAATTAAAAACAAAATTTCAGCTCCGTTCTGAATAATTTTGGTTCTTTTTTCTTTTCCACTTTAATTTTTAAAAATAATTTTAAAAAAAATCGGCAAAGCGATAGATACCATCTTAAAGTATTATTACTTATGTATATGGTAAACTTTTAGCTGCAAAAGAATTTATATCAATTTTTTTTTCAACTGCAATAAAAGGCGAAATAATCACCTCAAAAATCGCATTTTTCAAACTTCAAAAGTATTCAAATAGTTTATATTAATTAAATTTTATTAATTTGTTAAAGTCTAAGCTTCAAAGAAATATATATTGAAATCGCTTAAAATATTGGCTTTTAGGAAGAAGTCGAGATTTTTGATTTTTTGTTTTAATTCAGATTCATATGTATTATTATAATGATTTGTGTTTAATTTTAATTATTATTTTTTCATTCCATCGAACATTAATCGACATCAAAAGATCTCTTCCATATTTCAACAGTATCGCATAAAACTTCATTTTACCCTCCTCATTATTACTGGAGCGATTTACACTCGACTCAAATTGAGTTAGGTACCTATCTCTGGGAAGGCTGTAATTAATGGGACAAAAAAAAAGGACGGTGACAACGGTTCTATCTGGCTTTAAGTATTGATTAAATTTATTCTGAAACTTTGTCCCGAGAAAACTAATTAGACGAGCAGAACTCAAAACCTTTCTAACTGGTAACTTTATTTTTGTCTCATGGTGTGACGCAAAAGAATAATATTTGCATGTACCTATGCTTAATGATACTATAAATTTTGTATTTCAATTATATAAAGCGGATATCTATCGAATATACAGGGTGTTTCATATAAAGTATCCCAAAATAAGTGGAATGAATGAAATAGGAGGCATCTCAATTTAAGTGAAATTTTCAAGGAATCCTTGAGATCCTCAACCATTTAAGAGCTACAGGGTGATTCATAAATTCGAATTTTTCATATTATGCACATCATTATTTTATTTTTATCAATGCAGCGACATCGAACTCATATTAAAAATTAATTATCTCAATGTTCTTTCCAAAAATGTCAGCAATGTTGATCTACCACCGGGTAGACTCATTTTCGAAACGGGAAAACATTTTTTTTAATTTTCTTTCAGATTTTCCCCACATTTTCTGCGAAATTTATGTCATTTTTTCGTGGAAAGCCTTTTGTGATAAATTAAAAAACTTGGAATATTATTAAAATTAAACCAAAAATAAGCCCAAAAGGCCCTATATAACATATTTAATTTAATGCTAGTATCTCAAAAAAGTTACTCAAAATGCTCTCCGCTATTTTCGACGCAAGTGTATTGTAGTCAGTTCTGTATTTTCGTCGTTGCTATCTCAATTCTGTTAATTAATTCTACTCTGGTGTTAACCGGACTTGAATAACCTTCATCTTTCATCGTTTCTCAAACAAAAAGTCTAATGGAGCTAGGCAGGGGGATCTAGAAAACTAACGCACCTTGTCGTATGTGGATTAGTATCTGACCAGGTATGAAGGTTCTGACAGTTTGTGATATCATACCTAGTGAATGGTGATTCTCCATCCATAGAATTGGGTCTACAAATGTCCTGTTCTCTATGTCGTATTCCAGAAGCCAAGTGCAAAACTTTAATTTTTTCTGGGAACCTCCTTCCAGAAGTCATGTGGTGGAATATGATGATAGATGTAATTTCTTTCGAGAAAAAAACCTCCAAACTATTTAGCTCATGAAACACCTAATCGTCTTGTGACTCATCTCGTATCCGTCGTTTGGATTTTTCCTGACGATGCTGATTATTTACTATTCCACGCGACTGAATCTGTCGATGTTTCAACTTTATACTTGGATACTTGGGAACGCTGGCCAATAAAGGCTAATAACGATAATAAAATAAATGTCATTAAGCTTTTTATGATTTATCTGCACCAATAATTAAAATTAAGTACATGTGTACGCTAAACAAACAGTTCCGGTCTTCATATTAGAAATTTTGTTTGTTTTACGAATTTATCTGGACTTATACCTTTTTGGACAAATAATAAGATGGGAAATTTATTAAAAATAAATAATAGGTGTATTAATTAAATGAATTTCGGAGAAAAAGTGTTAAGAAATTGAATTTTATGAAAATGAAAAAGATTTTTTTTCCAGTTTTGAAAGTGGGTTCACCAGCAGGTAAAGTAGTAAGTAGGTGGTAGCTCATTTTTAGGAAGGGCAAGTAGTAGATGAAAAAATAAAAATAAGATAATGATGTGGATGTCATGAAAACTTCGAATTTAAAAATCAACCTTTCATATAATTATAATTTCATTCCATTTATTTTAGCATGCGATATATGAAACACCCTATGGTAGATTTCAATTTGATTTGAGAGGGTTCAGTTATGGCAATTTTTAAACTATGGAGTACTAGAACTCTGAACTAAATCAGACAAGTTTGAGTTTAAAGCACTAGTAATGCTGAATAAATTTAATACGAATCCGATGTTTATCATCAACAGTCATTTATTACGCATTATAAATATAAAGTTTTTTTCATAAAATAATTTTAATTTCTTTATAGTGGGAATATTTCCACTTCCCGGTTCATTTAGACTTTTGTATACGTATTGCTTCTTCATAATTTGTATATTTGGCTAAAAACCAAAATAGTTATAAAGCTGAGAATCTGTAATCCTGATGTTACAAATATTACATTTTGGGTATTTGGACTTCTTTTAAAAGTTATTCGTCACAATTTATTTTATTGATGATGATTATTTAAAATTTCCTTTTAATGGCTATTATTTGTAGTTAATTTGATGCAAGTTTGGAGTTGATTTGATGTAAGAAAAACCTTATCAGATCTCTACTTGCTTGGTGCAGATATGACTTTAAAAACTGATTTTATGATATGGAAATGCTTTAAAAAATGTATAATACATTCTACTTAATTAGTTTTCAGAGTCAATCAAAGATATCTTAAAAATATTTATGGTGATGAGCAGAATCGACCTTGGCCTTGCAGAAAGTCCAGACCAAGACCAAGATTCGACTTGCAAGACTGAGACTAGGATGAAGACCATGCAAGATTAGAACAAGAACAAAGTGCTCTTTCAACCTCTCTAAAGTTTTCAAAGTCATATGAAAATATTAAAAAATTTCAACATTATATAAACACGTCTTCCATTCGAATGAAATCATTTGTCAAGTCCCTTTCATCCTCTTTCTCTACATTCAAGATAAATTTGAAATGTGTTTTTTAATTATTATGTTTAAGTATTATTACAAGTTCAAAAATATAATTTTATTTTATTTTTATTACTAAAACAATTCAATTATTACTTAATATTTAGTATTTTTATACTTGAAAAAGACATTTGTAGAGTTCAATCATCTTATTAACATCTGCTGATTCCAATGAAAACAGACGAATTTATGGATTTATTGCATTTATAAATAATTTTATAAAAGTTGCAGTATTTACGTGGAGAACTTTTGGTATTAAGGTTCTCGAATCTTGCCTCTAACTCTGGTATTCTTTTAAATAAAATTGATAAACAGTTTCGACAAAGTGAATTTTACATCAATAAGGAATTTTACAGAGAATAAGGAAATAAGAATATTATTTCAATACTGGTCAGTCAAAAAATGTAATCATTTTCTTCTATTTTCATTTTTAATAACTATTTAAACGGAGTAAGTAGCTGAAAGCCTAAATGGCATTCATAAGTAATATGAAATACGAATAAATAAATAATCCATAATATTTCCGAGTAATATCCTAGTCTTGGTCTTAATCTTGTTTTGCTCATCATTCGATTTTTACAAAAGAACATAATTTTTACATGTTAAAACGGTTTTTTTTTTATTATTATAATTGAATATTATATCCCTTAATTTATTTAGCTTCCGGGGTCGAAAATTTAACATTTTTCTATCTCAATGATTCCATTGAAGACATGTTAACTTAGCAATCCATATAAAACTCAATATTGTGTCGAGAATCTTCTTATACAAGGAATATTCTCAAAAATTGTATTTACAAAATACATGTAAATCGCTTAAATATTATCACCATAAGGGCAACATGTTCAAATGAAAAGTAAGCTATCACCAAAAAACTCTATTTTGATTCCTTGACAACAATTTCAAGGATCTAAAAGTACAAATAAGAATTAAGGAGGATCTAAAGTTTCGAAAATACATAGTTTTAAACGGAATTAAATTATCGACCGGGCTTTGCCCCAGTTTTTTGCGTTTATACCAACACGTGTACATATGAGAGATCTTCATTTATTTTTGGAAAATAGCTGTTTATGTTACTAGTCCATCCACAATTGTATATAAGATTTTCCTTCTGGAAAGCTATCTTAAAGCACTAAAATAACAGACACAGTTTTGATGCATTCAGTGTAGGTATGAGGAAAAGAACAAAATTTCTCTTGAAATAATTTTCGTTTAGGAATACTCTTTAAAAATGAAAGCAACTTCTTAGAAAATATGTTTCGTGACACGTCGAGGCTTAGATTGGACAATTTAAATATTTATGGTAGAACTTACTAGCCGCAAGGCAGATGAAATAATAATTTCAGTCCTGAGCGATATCTTCTTTCGCATCAATATTTTGCTCGTTTCTAAAGTGGCATTTTATCCGCAGGGACCAATGTCTGGGGCGCTATTGAATACGAACGGGGTATATTTGTGGAACATAAGATAACCATGTAGGGGAAACAGCAAGAGGACATGTTCAGGTGAAACCATTTAGGAAATGGTTTTCCTTCAAATAATAACGGGGAAGGTTTCCGAAAAGATTCGAAATTCATTTGAAACATAAAATACTAAAAATATACTGTTGAACAGGTGCCACTTATTCCATAAATGCTAATTTGTTCCTCCAAATATCTATTTTTTATTATAATATAAAAATAAAACTTAGTCATACGTTATATTTCAAGTTAAAATTTGATTAATTTACTTACTTACATTAGAGCTGTAAAGTAAATAATTATTACAGTTTTCTCAAGTTAGGATTCCTAATCGTCCTGGATTTGAGCCCAAATTTTATTATAGCATTCTTCCAAAAACCTCCGAAGAACAGCGTTTGTCTTTGATATTAATTGTGGCATTAGAAGTCTTTGAAATGAAACCTTATTCCAACATTCTTTACATCTTTTCCTTGATGAAATATTCTCTGTTTGTTAGAACGACTATTTGTTAATGCCCTCCAAACGTTTATTTAGCGATCCTCCTCTAAAATCACGTCCCTCAGCCTTAAAATCGCATTCGAAAATTTGTTCATGGAGGCAGTAAAAGCTTTAAAAGTCCTTTCTAAGAATATAAATCCGGTATCTACGAGTACTTCAACATCAATGATCAATTAATGAGACTTTTGTTCGATTTTCTTATACGTTTTAAATTACCAAGTGTAGCGGTTTTTTAAATAAAAAAACACATAATTTTTAAGAAAATGGAAAAAGTTATATATTCAAAGTATTGATCATTCGATTCTACACACTTTGTCCATCTTGCTTGCAATTTATAAATGCCATCCTAAAAAAACCGTTGGTCCTTTGAGCCAAATCATTCATCGAGCCATTGTTCCACTTCTTCGCAACTTGCAAAGTGATGCTCTGTCAGCGCGTATCCCATTGATGCGGAAAGGTGATAATCGAACTAGGTCTAGAAAGTGGGACAGGTGTGATAATACGTCCTATTCAATCGATATCAATCCGACTTTCACCAGTTTTGCAATGTGTGATGGTGCATCTTCCTTCCATTTTGGATCCGTCAGTGTAGATAGATCTGCACAGAGTGAAGTTCTTGAGGAAAGCCCTCCTCCTAGTCCCGCTTAGACGGGATGTGGGATGTGGGATTTGAATTTGTTATCAAAGGAGGGCTTAGGAATGATGTAATCCAGCAGAAGAACATTCAGCGCTTTAGTTGGAGTTGTTCTAAGAGCGCCGGTGAATAATCGGGAGCCGTCTCTACATTTGGCCGCCACACCAACGTATCGTAGACCAGAATCGTAGTGGCCTTTCTTACTCTTGCTTGTGTGTTGGCTTTCCAGTCTAACTTCCTATCCAAAAGCAGAGCCAAGTATTTTACCTAATATGAGAGGCTTAGGCTCTCTCCATTGTGGAGTGGAGTCGTAAAAGGGGGAATCTTATGCTTCCTAGTGCATAGCATTAGCTATTTGGTGCTCTAAGTGGTGTCTTTAGTAATGGCCTGTTACAGTAAGTCGGATAGAGTTTCTAGGTACTTTCCCGAGATTAAAATAGCGTATATAATCACCCTTGCGGTCAAGACCCAGGAGTAGATAATTTAGGGTCAGGTTCCACAAGAGCGGTGACAGGATTCTTGAGGTGTCTCCCTACTAGCGTGTTTCCTAATGGAAGATGCCCCAAGACTTAAACTGATACCTATTAGGTCAGTCACCGATATGTCTAGGTAAAGGAAGCGGTGATTGCTGCCGGTTTGATATTGTTAAAGGCGCCTTTAATACCTAAAAATCTCGCGATAGTGCAAGAATCTCTCTATCTGGCCAACAAGGGTGTGTAATGCTATCTCAATAGATATACACATACTGGCAGGGTGATAGCCTCGGTGGATTCACGCTCTCTTTAATATATGTAGATGTCGATCATTCGTTCTAGTGTTTTGAGAAAGAACTCGACAGACGGATAGATATAAAGTCTTCACGCTTCAAAGATGCACATCAGCAGAGCTCTTTGAAGCTCGGTAGGTATATCGCCATCCTACTCTGGGGATTCGAAGGGCTGAAAACTGTTGATACTCCTTATTAGGGTTTTCCGTGCAATTTCATTGGGAATGGGGGCCTCCGTAGTTTTACTAATATGTACGGAGGAGCATTCAGGCAAATGCTTATCAGTCAGTAGCTTCAGGATCTCCAAGCACGAAGAGCTCTAGTCTCCATCATTTTTTTGCAAGAGACTGGGCCTGCACCCTCAGATGACGAAAGTATCTTTCGAAGTCGGTTGGCCTCAGCCATTCCTTCTACACTGTTGCAGAAATATTCCTGTGAGGAGCTCTTTGCCTTCTTTATTAGTTTCTTGAATATTTTAAGGCTTTCCTTGTAGGATGCCCATTCATTGGTTCGCTTGGACAAATTAAATAGTTTGCAGCAATCTTTCCTTGCGGTCGCGGTCACAATGGACCACCAAGAACGTGTAAATATTCCCCTAGGTTTTCTAATAGAACTTGAGATCCGCGGGAGTCATGCAAACGGACTGCGACCCTAGCTCCACCATGATGACTATATTGTTTTTATCGCTGAAATGTGTAAGAATAAAGGTGCTATAGCTGTTATTTACTAACATTGATTTTGCACGATCTGGATTTACCTACTTCTCTAGAGTTTTATACCCTATGCTATGTTCAGTCTACTGATCCGGCATCCAACGACCTACTGTTACAGTCTCCTGCGTTTTCGTGAGAGGCGAAGGAAATGGTGTAGATTAATCATTTTTGCTTCTACTGGGGATCTAGACTTCCACGACCGTTCTATCTTCCTCCCTCGTCATCGTCATCCACCACAAACTCTTGGTCCTCTTGGTGAACGATCAAAGGACCAAACATCCCCGACTGAGGGCTGAGAGGAGGAGGGACATACCACGAAATAATCCTCATTATTTAGAAGAGTAATAAGAATTTATCAGAGTTATAGTTCCATAGTAACCAATGTAATTTAAAATGCATATAACTGCTATTGTCTAATTATTTTCATAAACCAAAAAGCACTATAGTCCCTGCTTTGTAGTTATTGTAATACTTTGGTTGCCGTGAGAATTACTTGTGCTTTAATTGAGTCGCCCTTACCTTATTTTAGTATTTTTTTCTCAGTAGGTGTTTGTAATTACAGCTATGATATAAAGGATTTTATACGAGCAATTTGTTCTATGTTTGATGGATTGGATGTTGATAGCATTTATGGTTTCCAATTTGTGGCTCTACAAAACTTTAGACAAATTTTGGCTATTTAATTCAGATATATCACTTCTCCCTTCTCCCAAAAAATGTTGATTATGCTTTATAATTAGTCTCATCGTTTCAGTAGTATCATTCGTTAAAACGTCAGAGCCCGATACAGGCAACTTTTTGACAAGAATATCGGTTGCGACTTCAAAGTAATGAGGGGAATGTGTCTTGAGAGCGACGTTTCAAAAAAAAAAATATGCACCTATGTAACGATTATATCACTCACTTTAATCAGTGTCCAAAGAGGCACCCTCTTGCCCCCATATTTTTTCTGCCCTCAGAAGGTTTAAGTACAAAATCAGAGATCCAATGCTTATCAGAGTGTTTACAAGCAATCGCCTGGAGAACTACTTTGTGCAGGGTGTTTTCAATCCTCGTGGAAATCTCTTACAACACTCCTAACGAGGCGTCGAAAGATGAAAGTTTCCTTGGAGTATGTCGGTGTAAGAAGTGCTATAACCCCAACGAAGTATGAATGGGGGTTTTTTGCAATCAAGACGAAAATATACATAAATATATATATTCTGATGAGATAGAATTAAATCGTGAGTGGACTAAAATGATAGGCGTCTCGCGTTATTTTTACTGATTTACAATATTTTTTAAAGGAACATAAAGAATCCTAGGGTTCTTCTCACAGACGTTATTTGCCTAAAATTATATTTTATTTGTCGAAACGCCACGTTGGTGAATGGAGCCAAGAATTAACGCAACGAGAGATCAAGTACGTCTTCAGAGACCTACAGTCTGACTAAAACAATTGCAAATAAGAAGCTTCAATCTTGAATTTTGTGCAGCATGTAACTATTTTATCCTAAGCGCATGCCCCAATTTATTTTCCAGCATCATGTACCCAAAACATGTCCTCTAAATATTGTAGGTATAATTTCACATACTCGTATTTCTACAATATTTACCATCCAGTTGAATTATAACTCGCACATTCTGGGGCTGAATTTTAGTGGCTTGTTTTGAAGGTTTACCGGTTTACCGTTTATCTAGTAAATGGAATGTAAACAAAATCCTTTTTCTAAATATTAAATTCCTATAATTCTTAAAAACACTAAACCTTATTAGGGTATAACTAATATGAGCACAAATAAAATCCTCTTTTTGTTGGGTCAGGCTAAATTGGGTAATTACGTAAGTTTTACAAATGCAAACACCTGTAGCTCAGCTTTATTCAGCTTCACTTTACATAGCCCTACTATGAATATAAAGTGTCTTATTTGAGCATCAGTACTTCACTTTCCGGACTATTTTAAGATTTCCGGCTTCACATCTTAACGAGCTGAAGATGTTGATTTTTGAGTCAATCCCCTTAATCGCTCCCTTATCCTTTTTAGGCAAATTTTATACATGTATTCTTCGGTTTGAGTAGCATTAATGGCACTTCATCTCCGAAAACATACGTTCATAGGTGATGGAGATATTTCACAATCGTTTTTATGCAACTGAGATTTTAAAATGCTGTAGTTGAAATTTCCGAAGCTAGTGAAACGGTAGTGTAATTATTTTGCAATTATTTCTTGAATACGATATATTGAAAATGATAAAATAATATATCGTTCAAAATAAATACAATGGACCAGATTCATTGTGCGAGCTTGCAAAAATATTTTTCTTTAAAATGAAATCTGAAAACAGCTCTCATCAATAAATGATACGATGTGTAAAGGCTATAAAACAGAGTTTCTTACGAATATCTCTTTAATGAGCAATTTTACTAATTCAGCATTATATGCATATAGAGAGGTAGAAAAGCTTATCTGTTTTCGATTTTTTTAATCTTTCTTTTTAATTTATATATCAAAAACTTATTTTCAAGGTTTTTAAAGTGAAATTCGAATTTAAAAATTATTTGTATAGCTAGAAAGTTTGACACCATGGGACAGCATTCTCGATGTTGTCGGAAAAATTCGGAGCCCCCATTTTTTTAAAAACAACTTCTTAGAGCTGATGTTTTGAATTACTTACTCTCGTCCTTACAACAATACTAAGGAGACAAATAAAGAAAAATGTCGTTTCAAAACTTTCAAATCACAATCATATTTTTTAGACCAGCACGTTTTGCTTACCATCATGTCAAAAACATGATTTTTGAATATGTTGTTGTATACACATTTACGACTATAGCCCAAACTACAAGATTTCCGATTTTCAAACGATTTTCTAGCCTAAAAAACGGTTTTTCGAAAATCGTTTACCATTTTGTAATTTTTTTTGGCAAAAACAGTTTCTTTAAGTTCGGGCTATAGCCATTTCGATACAAAAAATGTTTATTGCTATTAAATTTTAAGAACCGTATAATATTGTTGTTGGTATCTCGTAAATTCTTTTTCTCTGGTATATACATCACCCTTTTTTTGTCTTTTGATTTGCTTAGCGCAACGATATCCAACTTATGCAAAACATCTGCTTTCCTAATGTTCTTACCAAAAAAATCAACAATGCTAACCTACCATCTACCACTGCAGGTATACTCTCAGTCGAAAAAATAATGTTTTTCATATTCATCCAATTTTCTCTGAAATTCCCGTAATTAATACACCTTTTTATTATTGTTATCAAATTACCCATCTTATTACCTTTCCAAAAAGGTAAAACACTTGAACCTGTTGGAAAAATGTAGAAATCGAATTAAAAAAAAAATTCAACCATTATAAAATTAACTCTATGATGCTTCTTGTTTAATTAAAACCCGTTTTAAACTAATGCTAATATCTAACAGAAACTGTGCTCCGCCACTTTCGATGCATGCCAATAACCTCCTTCTAACACCCTATTTAAAGCGTATTGTAACCAACTTCTCCCGTATTTTTGTCGCTGCTAGCCCAATTCTGCTAATTAATTCCTTTCTGGTGGTCTCAGAACTTGAATAAACTTCATCCTTCATTCTATCCCATAAGAAAAAGTCCAATGCAGTAAAGTCTGGAGATCTAACAGACTAAGGAAACGGCCCACCTTGTCCAACCCAGCGTTCAACAGATTGTTCATTTAATTTTAACTTCACAATGTTACCAGTATGCACTGGTGCTAGGAGAAGCTTATAATGAGCTCAACTGATAGTTGACGTCTTAATCTATTTTGTATAAAAATACAAAAAGGTTTGAAACATTTACTCGTTTCCATTTCATACAATAAATAAAAGAAGCATTTATACAATAAATGAAGAACGTGAGAAGCGCACATTCTTGTAAAAATTGTTCACCGAGAAGTGTAAAAACGGTTAAAGAGATAAGTTGTATTTGATGTTCCTAGATTAGAAATTAGCATTTTATTTAAACCTCACTATAAACTTTACATGATGAACATTTATTTTTTAATGATTTTTAATAAATGACCAAAATATAGTTTTTTTATTATTCTATTAAAAATATTATAAAGTAAACCTTCTTAAAAATAGACGATAGTTTTAGTTTTTATGCGAAATGAAGAATTAAAAGATAGTCATTAAAATGGTGAATAAAAAGAAAATTGTTGTTTTAATTATTATTTCACGTAAACTTCAATCCTATCGTTTTGTATTTAATATCTTCAAAGTAGTGAAATTTGGATTCAGATGAACATATTATTTATAAACCCAATGCCAATGCTCCGAATACATTCCATTCCACACTAAGCATTTAAAAACGTCTGAATTTATGAAATATACCTCATTCTTGTGGCTTATGCCAGATGGTCTTTTTTTACTTATTGAGGCCTCTTGTTGATTAGCTTGCTTTCTTACTTTTTAAATTAGTGCTCAAATACTCCCTAACTTAAGTTTTCTGATAAAATTTTTCTCAAGTATTCGAATATTCGGAAACTTAAAATTCCTTTACTCAAACTCGAATCGAGTACGCAATTACTATAGTAATCAGAAGTACTCTATTAGTATTATGCAAAAACTTAGCATGTTATAAGTTATTTCAAAGTTTATTTTCTTTTATTGTACTCAATAATTTCTACTTTTTTTTCATTTTTGTGCGCTGTTTTATATACCTGCTTTTTTATTATTTCTTTAGCTTTAAATAAAATTTCGTTCAAACTTTTATCTATTGTATGGGCTTGCATTTAAATAGTTATGATATTATGTTAGTATTTGTTCCAGAAACCCTATTAATGTCATAAACTTTCTTATAGAACTTCATCGTGATTGCGATGTAAGCACAGACGTGTACATAACATATAAATATAATAAAACGGTCTCATTATTCCTAACCATCTGGAAAAAGTTCCCAACAAACTTATCCATTTCCCGTAGCATGTCCATGGAGCCATCCAAGTGAAACTATACGTACAATGGGAGGAATTGTGTTTTTCTAGAAAGTCATCAATTTAAATGTAAACACAAACAAAACGCATAAAAATAATTTAAATTCGTTGGGAACAACAACGCTGGATGGACGTGTTTACCTCCGAAACATCAATAAACAAAATTACCTCTTCCAGTCCTAAACTGGTGGCGGACCACCAGTTTGAGGCACCCTTTTTCGGCGTACATGTGGAGCGGAGGTTGGTAATATGCATCATGGTATCTAATCTGGGGCATGCTCTGATTCTCATTACAAATTGCAACCATAAAGCTGAACAACCACCAAGAAGACCGCAGTGGAGCGAATGGTGTCAGAGTTCAGAGGTGAAGGGTTTCAACGAATCGGATATTTTCATGCCTATCACATTACAATTTCGAGGCATCTAATAAGGCGCTAAATAGTCAAGTTTAGTATGTTAGAAATTCAATTAGCTATAAAAGCACCCCCATGGATTCCCCATCCATCGAGTATAACTCGGACGCCAGTATCATCTTAGCAACATTGAATTTTGTGCATCCTTTTACGAGAAAGGAATGACTGTGCCAGAAACTCCACAGAGCGGTCGTTACTAGTTCATACTTTGCCTGTGGCAGCTAATTTGTAAGTTACCCATCACCTGCTAATGGACCTTCTGTCTCAGCATTCATACTCTACACTAATTGGAAAAATAAATCACTTTTTTGTGGTGACGGGTCATTGTGGTGAGGCAAATGTGATGTGGTCCAACTTCAGAGACGTTGAAAGCAATGCCCTAAAATTCACCTTTTTATAAGCAAAGAATATTTTGCGGCTTAATTGGTTACCAAACAGCTCTGTTTGCCAGAGCTAGCTCCTATATGTGCATTAACATATATATATACATGTTTTCTGGTCATGTGCCAACGTTTCTCTGAACATATGTCCAAAGAAACTCACTGAAAACGATTTTGTCATGACAAATGATGAAGGAAATACCAGAAGCTCTCCACAAAAACAAAATAAGAAGAGCCTCCACAACGCACAGAAATTGTTTTTCCAATAATTTTGTGATTGGTTGCAATATTATCCACAAATTCTGGATAGAAATCCAGAAGTGACTTATATTCCCCGCAGGGTAGATGGCCCGTTGATCGTTCATACCGATGCCAGAGGGCGGTCAATCTGCTGTTTATTTTAGACCAGGCTAGAATCGGGTTTCATTTTTACGTCCAAAAAGACCTACATACCTACATATCTCGATATAGTTGGTTTTTTTTTCAGAAAAAATAACAAGAAATAAATAAATATGAAATTGCAAATTCATTCATTATTATACATAATTACATACATAAAAGGTTATCCACTTTCTCCATGATAAAACAAAATTAACTTGAAAGTCTGAAAACGTTTGTTTCTTTCTTTATATTATTTGGAATATTATCAATATCTATTTATTTATTTATTTGTGTACCGATAACAAAAATCTTGCCAGTCATGAATTTTTCATTGAACCCATTTAGCATAATGTAATGAAAAATTATTTCATTATTAAAATAAAAAATACATTTACATATAGGTTCAAACTAAGGTAAAATATTCACTGTGAAGCATATCTTTCAGGTGCATATAAATCATAAGAAATAATCCTATCGAAGAGAATATATTAAGTCTACCGGAAAGTTCTGTCCGATAATTTCGTTTCAAGTTTGAATATATTTGGATATGTTCGTTTGAATTAAATGTGGCTGTATAACTTTATAATTGCATTTATTATGTGCTCTTCGAAATTAACTACAACAAAGATAACTCATATCATTGTCAGCGTGTCAAAATTTGTTAAAAGTTTTTGATGAAGAAGCTGTTTCGGACAGAACATGTAGGAGATGGTTCGAAAAATTTAAATCAGGTGATTTCGGCCTTAGTGATAAGCCACGCTCTGAGCGGCCATTTTTGGTTGATGACGATATTTTTAAGATAAAAAAATGATGAAAAATGGATTACATATGAAAATATCGTAAGGAAAAGAGCGTGAACCCAGAAAACATGTCTTCTTTACCTCTACACCGAACTTGAGCCTTAAAAAGAGAATACTGTGTATATTGTGGGACATGCAAGGTCCAATCCCTTATGAGCTATACAGTCAACAAATGGACGAGTTAACAAAGTACTCCAAGAAAAAAGGCTGACAATATTCAATAGGAAGGAAATCATAGTGCATCACGATAATGCTGGATCACATGCTGCTTTGGCGACTCACCAAAAAATCTCAGAGCTAGGATGGGAAATTCTTTCGCATCGACCATACTCCCACATTTTTTAAGTAATGCTTGCTTTCTTCTAATTAATTTGTTGTCCGTCGTGTTGGCTATTTTGTTATTGTGGTAGGGTGAAGCATAAGTACACTACTCCCATACCATGAATGACATATTTTACCAGATATGTAACTCTAGAACTACCAAGACCAGTCAAATTAACTAACACTCAATTTTTTTCTTCATATATATAATATATTTTTTTTTCCTTTCTTTTCACTTTCAGGAAAACAAAAAACTTAAAATTATTATCCAATATTATGTTAAAATATATAGTGTTTTAAAGAAATGGGCATTTTAGTACAAATTGGTAAGACATGTACGTAACCATTGCAGTCTTTGTATTCGTATACCGTATAAATGCATGCATACTCAGTTTTACTTTATCTATTGTCATTTTATCTACCAATTTTGTCGTTCCTCTCCGCCAAGAAAAATCTAGTTAGCTAGAAAAGTAAAACTACATTTAATAATCGTAAAAGCATGCTACCAATTCAACAGAATCATTGCTAATAGAGTAAAAACATTCCCCCAATGATTTCAAAAGTTCATACTGTATTATAATATCCTGCCATGACTGGTCACTGTAATGAATGAAAATCGGGGGTATATACGAATATGTCGAATAAACCCTAGGACACTTTACACCTAGATAGTTAGATGAAATAGATCCACTTTCGGTAGGACTCTGCAATATGATAAGAGTGCTTGAAACAATTTAATGCTCCTAAATAAGTCACAAAGGCAAAGAGCCTCACTGTCTTTTCCATTTTACTTTTACTCGAGATTGGAAAGGAAAAAACATGGTGACCCAAATCCCAACCCAAGTCTTGGAACGATAATGGAAGCCCGAAAAATCCAATTACTGAATCTATTATCGGCTGGGGCCTGTGCCCAATTACATGTATCTAGCTACCAATAAACACGATAATGTGTTTTATGCTGACGCCTAAAGCGCAATTTTTTTGGAATAACAAAACTAAGTTTTCCCGAAACTCGTAAAGTTTGGCAATGAATCGGCGAAGTAAGATGAGCTGTTGGCCTGATTTTATATATTAAAAGTATTCCGAAGAGAAATGAAGGCCTAGATCACGTTATTACTAAAAAAAGGTAGTGAAGGGACTCAGATTACGTTCGAGGGTTTATTGCCTATAATGTTCAGAATTTCGCCCAAATTTGTTTTAGGTCAGAAATTTTTACAAAAGACTATTTTACTTCGTAGGCAGGAATTAATCAGCAATGAGACCACTAATTAGTTTTCCCTTTTCTAAAAGGTCCCTTGGAGGACACTGGATATGGTAGAAACTCATTTTAAAAACTAAAATAAGAGGGTAAATTTACCTAATGTATAGCTAAAGGCTTTTAAAACCATCATGAGGGCTGAAAGCTTTAATAAATCCTTAATTATTGGTCTTATCACGGTGCTTTGAAAAATATTCAGTTTAGTAGAAACAGATTGGAAAAATTGGTTTCACGAGTTCAAAATATCGTATTACTAATAACTCATAGCAAAATTAAGGATTCTTAAAATATGGCTTAAATATTCTTTGAATTCCATTTTTTTCTGATAAATAATCGCTTTAATACTAAGAATACAGAAATGGTATTTCTTATTCTTAAATAAGAATTTAGACTTTTGTTTGAGGTATATTACGAGCTTTCCCAATCCGCTATTCGATCATAGAAGCCATATTTCCTAGTCGAATTTAATCAAACTTTGGTGCAAAAGTACAGGCTATTGGGTCAAAATCTCAAACTTTGGTGTGCACATTCAAAAGAAGTGTCTCTGGACCATACTCTATATTATATCAAAACGTTCTTTATTCGAAAAGGGGGAAAACTGGACCCTTTTAAACAATGATTTCAGCTATCACATCCATATATAATAGATTTTGATCAAACTTTACTATATGTATGCATTTATCAACTCCATGTCTACATTATATTAAAAAATTTGCGTTTGGGGCAGGGGGAGGGGGCTTTAACTCCACTATGTACATGTACACGATTTTGATCAAACTTGGCTAGCATGTTCTCTATGGCAATGTCTTAGCTACGTTTGCAAATGGGGTGAATCGATCAAGGAAGTAGAGAGCTAAGAACTACTTTTTCTTACTTAGAAATTATGAAGACCTGACTTTTTTTGTATATGTATATTTATTTATTTCAGTTTCTTTAAATTTGCTTTACCATATACAAAATTGATTTCTTGGTGCTGTAAATGGTATGGGTTGTTGGAGGTTGTGGGGAGGGTATTGGGGTATTGTACCTACATATTAAAAGGTATCTAATAAAATTACTTTATAACCACGCTTGTCTGCGCATTTGTTAAGTAGATTTGATTAATTTTTGTCTATGTACACGAATATATCTGAACAACATCTGATTCATATTAAAAACTTTGGGGGTTTGCGAAACAGGGAATGGTCGTCATTATATGAATAATATACAATAGATGAGTTTAATTTATTTCTGATAGTGTAATGATGGTATGTATGTATATTACTTAAATTAGCTTGCTTTTTCTGGCGTTGCCGGGTGTAGCAATTATTTAAGTAGTTTAATATGCGAAGATGGCCTCATTGACGGTTAATATTCCCCAATATTCATCGTCTTATGTCGGTTAATTTATACAAAACATTAATTAACTTCTCATCTAAATCTTCTTCGTGAATCAATCTGAGTAGAAGCTATGATAGTTCGAGCATAATTTCCTATGTATTTTTAAAGGGAGCTTTTGAAATGTTGAAATGAAATCAAAAGTTCTAAGTTCGAGAACAAATCCCTGTGTATTTTTAAAGGAGGGCTTTCATTACAGAAAAAAACAAACGTTATTCGCTCTCGCTGCTTTAGATTTTGTTGTAACTGAAACGTGCTGCCTTCGTAAGTAGTTGTTGTTTTTCATTAAATCTGATTTAGTAAACTTATCGAAAATTCTTGTCACGATTAGGTGCATTTGGCTTTTGATTTATGTGTTCCGTTACTTCGCTTTTTCATCCTCTTCGTTACTACTGCTGCTTCACTTTAAATGCTCTTGTTTTTGTTCCTGCATACTATTTTTAATTATATTGTGAAATTTTGTATATTTGCGTAATATTGCGAATATCAATATCAATCAATTTTGTCATTCAATCAGTTTCTATGATACAGTGCAGTTCATTTTAAGAGGTAATCGAACATATATAAAGCGAATTGCGTTTTTCATAAAAATGACACAAGTAAGTGAACTCATTCAAAAGGCTAAGTTTAATAAATGCGCGAAATAATCATGAACTAATTGGACAAGGTGTGAAAGACTATTCTACAACGGTTCTTCGACGAAACTGAAAACTGAAAAACAAAACTGGATAAATGGTGTAAGTCATATGCAAAGTTATCGCACGAAATTAACCCATTCGCTGCCGAGGTCATATTCAGCCACACATTCAGCTATAGGCAACTACGAGATATCTCGTCGTTGGCAGTGAATGGGTTGAAAAAGTTAAGAATGACTGGTGCCGGTTGTATAAACCCCACACCCCAATAGAGCTAATTATGCTAGCACCAAGGTAAAATTGGAAGACGTGCATTCTGCCTTTAATGATTGCATCAGGACAGGGGCATTTATCAACTTAACATATAAAGAGCCCAAAAAGTTCCTTGAAAACTGTGTTGGACTCGCCCTACGACGTATTAATAACGCGGTTAAAAATAAAACCGCTTTCAAGTTCAACGCTGTGCTCTGTGCAGAATTTAAGATCGCACAAGGAAATGAAGAAATATTTGAGTTCACGTATATGAATATGGTACATATGCACAAAACATCTCATCAGGACGCGTTGCTTAATACAAAGGAGGCCACCCCATCTACCGCGACACAAATATAAATGAGTTGACCAAACTATCCAGAAACCAGTTCTGAAAAAACTGGAAGAGTTACAGGGAAAAGAAAATGGATAGGCGTTATCAGTCATTTAATGATATCAATTGGACAATCAATATGAATAAACATACTCCACTGCTTGGATTGTTTTATGTTGAGCTTCCGCTACAAATCAAAAGCCGCGAAGCATGCGTAAATGTTCAAAATAGTGGCAATGCATGTTTTACGTGGACGGTAATATCGGCCTTAAATCCGGTAGAGAGGAATCCACAATGTGTAACAAAGTACCCCCACTATTCTAACGTCCTGGATATTAAGGATATTATGCGTACTTTGAATGTTTAATAGTAGAATGTAAGAATAAAAATAAGTATCAGTAATATGTATCTTGTAGTGCAGCATACTACGTTAAATGTTCCTACGACTCCTGGTTATCACGTTTTATGTTTCATCGTGGCATGGATTGAATCAAGTGGTTCATGTATGAATTAAATCAATTTGCTGAGGACGTGAAAACCGTTTTCCTTTGCGCTCTATCCATGAATTGCTGAGGAAATAGTATTCTTTAAGACCAGCACACTATGCCATATTTCCGAAAAGCCGTTCACAAAAGATAATAAAAAAGTGCGTGATCAATGTCACCTTATATGTAAATATCGGGGCACAGCACATGAGGAGTTTTAAAATTCGAGTTCCCAAATTTGTATGATAGGCAATATAATTTACTAACTCGTAAGGGGGTATACCCCCATGATTATACTGGTATTAATGATTTTAACAAAGTTTTTTTAGAGTCTTCCCTTCCTAATATTTCAAACTTTTATAATAAATTTAATGATTCTAATATTAGCCAGCAATATTATAATTATGCTTGTAATGTCTAAAATAAATTTTAAAAAAAAGACATCGCTATTTTGAAGCTTTTTAAAAAGGATCCAGAAATGATGCTGAAGCGAGCTAGAAACAAATTAGCGAAAAAATATATCAACGTGTCTCTCTATACCATACGACAAAGAATAAGGGAAAATCCCATCAAACACCGCAGTACTACAATCAAATTAACTTTTATCCGAAAAGCACATCGAAAACCGTTAGAAATAAACTAATAAAAATGTGAACCGCGATTGGACAATCGTTGTGTTCGCTGACGAATCATCATTTTGGGCATATTAACGACCTAAACAAGTATGGTTAAAGAAAAAGACGGTATTACATCTTACGTATTGTAAAACACCCAATAAAAGTTCATGTATGGAGATGATTCTGTTCGGAAGGATTTAGAAAGTTGATTACTTTTACTGAAAATATGAATGCAGAAAGGATGCAGCAAATTTACAAAAACGGGTTATTAAAGTGTACATATTCTTTGTTTGGAATAGGAAAACGATCGTAGGTCTTACAAGAAGACAACGATCCAAAACACAGAAGTCGTCTTTATACCGAATGGAAAGACAAGAGGATATCAATGTCATGGAGTGGCCCTCAAAAAGTCCTGATGTTAATCCAATTGAAAATATGTGTTCCCTTATAAAGGCAAAGCTGCAGCGGCTTGCTTTCAGTTTGCAACAACCTTAATTATCGGTAAAGAAAACCTGGAAGGATCTACCACTAAGATATGCAGAAAAATTAGTTGAAAATATGAACAATAGATGTATGTCTATAATAGAAAATAACGGTGACTTCACCAAATATTAAATGTATTGTAAAATAAAGTAAATAATAAGGAAAAAATAATAATTTTTGACCGCATTATTGAATTCTGAGCGATACGCTCTTATCAAACAGATTGTATATTTAAGAAAAGTAAAATTATAAAAAGTTAACAGTAAACAATTGACAAAACAAATCTGCGTGGAATATTCATTTCCTGCAATGGGAGGCCAATATATTATTATTTAATAAATCGATCCTTTTTTCAGTGTGCATGGCCCCATTCAAGTGACACTGATAAAAGCGATCAAGGGTTATAGTATGAATACATACTAAGTTTCTCCCTTCCAACATTACCTCGTCAAAAATTTGTGATCACGATTGGCAATCTCTAGAAAGTTTTCATCGGAAAAAATAAATCGCTTCCATTACTGAGCACTCTAAAAATGGCCTTCCAAGCTCTCCAACTGTTCTTAATTGCTTTATCAAAGCGTAATACTGCCGAATTATTAACGTGAATCATTTTGTTGAGGGTTTCTGCCTCGTCAGAAGGAATTGCTACCCGCTGCTCTTAAAACCAATGATTCATTTTCAGAAAATTATATGTGCTCTCCTAATCGTCTTTAATAGCGCTTATCTCCTGAAATTCTTTTCCCTTGGGGGATAAACAAAAAAACCAAAAAAAAAGATTCATTTTGGAACTGGAGGACCGCCTGGAGTGACTTCAATTAAGCCCTATCGTAGTTTGTCTCCCTAAAGACCAATAAAAACCTTATTGTTAGGGACTTCGGAGCTTCATTTAACCTTTTTTTTCCACGATTGTTTAGCTTTTTTTGCGAGCTCTAAGCAAATATAGACGTCCCATGGATGAGATACTGAAAACCGACAAATGAATTAAAATTTTTCTATTTTTCGATAAAAGTCATTAAAGGAAAACTTCTTTGAAATCGAGCAGTTCTTAGCTGAAGAAAAGTTTTGCGTGTTTACAGTAAACAGAAAAATTTCGCACATTTTTCAAAAGATATATGTATGTTTAAGTATATGCATATATCTCTTCTCTGTACCACAATGCCGAGAAGAGAAATAAATAACGAAAATGAAAAAGGCGAACATTATTATGAGTATTTTCGGGTTTGGTTATGAGTTTCCCCAAAATTGGAAGAAAAATTTTTTAAATTTATAGCGTACATATTTTGGTTTGGTAGAGTAATAAAATGACACCGGAGCGTGTCGAAAATATAATTGCCAAGAAAATACATAAACAATACATTGGCGAAAGTAATGCGTTTTGTTTCCAGAATAAAAATTACCTACTTCTAAAAGGTTTTCACATTATCGATATAGACCAGATGTTTGGTATAATTGATCGTCTTAAAATTATTAAGAATACATACGGAGTATATGTATCTGTAGGAACCTTTCATAGGAGGGGTATTGATCCAAGGTACCTAAAAAAAAAAACTTAGGACAGCATATATGTTAATTTCTTTCTTATTTTGAAGCAATGACCGTAAATAACAGTTATTTTTTTTATTTTTAAATTAAGAAGTCAAAGTTGTTTGATTGGCTTGAAATTACTATATGATACTTACCATGACGAAGACTATGCTATAACGTACAATTTTATTACAAAAGTCAAACTTAATTGTCATAATAAATTTAAATATTTTAAAACAACAATACTAATTAAAATAAACCGAAAAGCTTTTAGATTTTTAGTAACACTTATTTTTGTCTACTCGTATGTAAAATTGTATGTTCAAAATATAACAATAAAAATCTTTTGCGGGAAGTAAGTAGAATAATCATTACCATTAGGAAATCACACTATAAAAACAATCACAATATTGTGCTTGTTATTTTAATGTAAATTGTATATACATATTAATCATAAACATCTAAAATTATCGGAGTTTTTTTTAGTATCTACTATAAAAGGAGCAAAATTTCATCAAAATCGATTCGAATCGAATCACAATTAGACTGCGATATTTTCTGTGAACATGATTTCCTACCTTTAATAGAAAACAATAACAAAAACAAGACTAAATTAACTAAAGTAAATTAACCTATTACGACTAGATCAGGAGACTGAATGGTTCATTGGAGGGTTGGATTGGGCAAGTGTAGTACAAGCTTAAGGGAGGTTTTGGTAAGATGGAAATCGAAGGCGGCAGAGTTGTTAATCATCCGCAGCATTCTGATAAAGGGTTCGAAGTAACCATAGTTAGTACGATGACTTCCAAGGCGATGACTTCCAAAAACTTCGTTCGTTTTTTTCTATATGAAATAAAACACAAAAATGTAGTTACTTATTAAATTTGACTTATTTTTAGGGATTTTTTCAATGTTATAATAATGAGCAACACTCATGTTGAATGCAAATATGTTTTTCTACAACACCATGTAAAGTGTAAAAGTAATTTCGAAATAAATGAATTTAAAGTTTCAAGTATGGAAAATTTTAAAGGCTTTGCTTCTTTTGCTACCTGTTAATAAGGCTGTAGAACCTGAAATACTGTAACCATCCTTACAAATATTTGGCAGTATATTCTTGCAAGACTATACTTCCGAAATATCAAAAAACAAAAAAATTGATTCTTTGAAAATCCCCTTAAAACAAATTTTAATCAATAATGTATTGACCATTGTTGTCAATAATATTTTGCCATTTTTCCGGTAATTCCAGTCTCATAGAATTCCCTAGCTTTTTCCGTAAAAAACTGATACAAGTGCTGTTTTAGAGTATTGATCGGATTGTGCAAGAATCTTTTTGTAGGCACATTCAGTTAAGACATCCTCGCCGTACATATCGCATATTTCTTCACTGCTTTCATTCCTTTCGGGAAGTAAAATAGAAAAATGTACCAAAAATGTAATTTTTAATCCCACATTTTTAATTTGCATAAATACCGTTACTTACAACTCAACGAAATTTTTAGAAAGTCTTATTGGGAGCGCCAATCGAAAAGCTAGGAATCTATAAGATTAAGTAATATGTAAAATATCATTAAAAAACGAATGACGTATAAGCAATCCACATTAATAAATTCGAAGTGTTTGCTTTAAACTTAAATTTACAATTATGTAAATTTATATTTTTTAGTATCCCTCATATTGGATTTAAAGTGGCGTCATATAACTTACGAAAGGAGAAACATCAAGACACGTCAAACAATACTTTATTTGTAAAAATCCGTAAAGTATACATTATGAGCTATGAGGGAACATATGAGCATACATAGCACATGCATACACTGAATTTAAATATTTGATGAAAAAAAAATAATATATATATATATTATAATTAGTTTTTTTTTTTCAAAATCTTCAGCTAAATAAAATAAAACACGACCCTACACAACTTATTGTATTCTATACGTCAAACCCTCTCATTTGATACCTATGTTAACGGGATTGTGAAGTAAAAGACAGTCCACTATCTTGAGGCATCTGGATTTAAAATCATATTAGGTATAGCATATTCCTATTACCCTTGGGTTTGTATATGTGTATGTATATACATATCTCAGCCTGTTTCGATAATGGGAACTGATTCAAAATTTATTTGCAAGATTTCTAACAGACAAACAAGCAAGTTAAATTAGTGTTTAAAAAAATTTTGCAAACCGGGAAGGAATCGCCATATCTTCGTCTTCATGGGTCATCATGGTAGCACATACAAATATTAATGTTCAATTAGAAATATTCTTTTTCGCCAATTAAATTAAAAAGAAAGTAGGAAAACGGCGAAATAAAATTCCAAAAGACTATAGATTGAATTTTTCTCTAGTTATTATAAGAGTTTAATTCCAATTTTTTAAAGCTTGAATATCAGTAATAGTTACAATAGATTTTGATAATTCATTAAATTAGAAAGTGATTGGAGGCCAAAAATGAGGAGAAAGATTCACGTAAACATTATTTTGGTTTCAAAGCATGCCAATCAATAATTTAAAATCACACCAACCTAATTTTCACAGAGCTATACATCAAAGGAAATCCCTTTTTTCGCAAACTTCCGCACGTAGAATTTCAAAATAATTAGAGATTGAAAGATCCTATTATGCTACCTATGAGCCCCATAGAAATTCTATTTTTTGCCTTAGAGTTTCCAAATATTTAGTGATTGTGAAATTGCAAACGTTACAAACTTATAAACAAGCTTCCCCTGCCGGCCGCCGTACTACCGATTGATCGGAGGACGAGAGAAATTTAATTTGAAAATCGACCACTAATGGCAGTGAAAAAATGAGGGTGGACAGGAAATTGAAATTTATCGTACTTCGCGCACACAATGCAATTATTTAGGGAAAAGCAAAAGAGCTTTGGCCATTGGAAGTTATCGAAAAATGTCATTAATATTATTTGAGGAGTTTTTCACTTTCTGCACGCACATTTGTACATAATAAAATTATTGGGAGAAGAGGGAGATTAAGCGGATTCGTTCTTTTCCAGGCCTTGGAATGGTACTTAATACTGAATCAAGAATGCTGACAGAAACTAATAAATTACGAGTGAAAACATCAGCATTAGAAATAAAGAAATAAATCAATATTAACTTGCGAAAGGTTATTGTTATCTGTGAGTTAATATAACAATCATTTTATATGTGTATACCATAATCAATTTTAATTTTCCGATTAAACCTATTGACAAAGGAATACAATGTTTTAGTCAGAATATTGACTTTAATTATGACTTAGAAATGTATTGTGTGTGTATGATATATACTATAGATATCTTATAGGCTTTGAGCAAAGAATTCCACATCCCACAGTATCTTCTGCGCTTTAAAAAGCATTGTTTGTGATTTGTCAGTATTCATTTTTATCTTCGATTTATGAAAATATCTATAAAGAATCTTAACCTTTTGTTGCACCGCGGTAAGGACTCGTATATCTATCTATTCCCTTTTTCTTCAACTTCGTTGATTGTTTTCTGTTCGACAGATTTTAAAACTATTTTTTAATTATGGCCAATAAAGTTTAAATACCCATTAATAATAAGGTGATCATTTAACTGCAATTGCATGTTCATAATTTTTGAACGGTGCTGAAAAGATTGGAGGGGAAACTTGATATGTAAAGTGTCATCAAATTGTCAGCAAATCGTGATCTGGAGCAAGAGAGTAAGAATTAATCATAATTTTTTGCAAAGTGTTTATTGTGTAGTGTATTGTGAAAATTGGGGGTTTAAGTCAAAAATCCGGATGAAAGTTACTATAAACTCACAAAAAAAAAATTGTATGAAAAACGAAATGTTAAAATTTTAAAGTCGTATATCTTCGAAAGTAAATGCGTCCGACAAAAAATAGTCGGTTATTTTAAGTCGAAAGAATGTTTATATAAATTTTTGTAGAAACCTCCCCGTTTCCGGATTCTTGACTTAAGCCAAAAACGCATATAAAGACTAGTATGATATTGGCACCATGTATTTCTATCATTCTGTTAAAACGAAAATTTATCAAAGAATTTTAGACAATGGGGTCTCGGTTTGCACAGTTGGCTGAGCGGTTTAGCTACGATGTAAGTATGCTTTTCGGAGATTGTGTATTCGATTCCCATATAAAAACCCTGGTTAAAAAGTAAAAATAATAAAAGCTAAACATAACGAATAAATACAAAACTAAAATCAAAAAAAAAAAACCAAAAACAGAAAAAAACAGAAGAAAATTCCATATGGGCTTAGATCCCGAGTGCACGAAAATATAAAAGCAATTTGAAAATTTAATTCGAAATTGTAAAACAAAAAATGTTTTCATGTTTTTAACATAGATTTCAAATTAATCTCGTAGTCAAAAAATGAAATGCTGGAATTTGGAAGAGAACGCATACAATTTTCGATAGGAATGTATAGTGCAATATAATCACAAACAACTTATATAAATTTTGAGCACATTTTCAAACAAATTTCATTGAAAATAGCAACAATACAATAAATGAGAAACGATTCTATCAATTTCTTTAAAAGGTACTCGAGACAAATTCTGAAAATAAACGAACTAAAGGCAAATTATATATTTATTCGACTTATTGAAAATTGGATAAGCCTTTCTTTTGTTATTTTATTATTAATTACGAAATAAAAAATTTTTTTTTTCAATATCACAGCTTTAAAGATTTGCAAATTCTGGTTCGGCTTGAGTGCAAGTATTATCTCCTCTTTAACTTGTCGGAGATAAAAATCACACATATATATGTTCTTAATTAGTAAAAAGGTCGAGATATTTTTTTAATTTTTCTCTATAGTCTTTTATTTAAAAAAATATAACATTTTCGAAATAATGGTATAATTTTGGTAGAGAAGACAATTGATAGTATGTATATAGAATAAAGCACCATAAATCGGTCGAATAGTATTTGTGGTTTTATAACTATTGGATACTGTTTGATTTTTGTCCATTCCACATGCTCAAATAAGAAAAAACTTTTTTATTGTTCAGATTTTGACTATAGATTTTTATCTTGCACTCTGTATAACAAATATTATTTCTCGGCAACATGATAATATGCTTTTTGACTACTCAATTAATGGACATTCTCTTACTGATAACAAAAACGAGAGATATTATAAGATGTTGTTCTCAACTTTTCGTTTTATTTTAAGGATCTTATTAAATCAATTGCTATTAAAGCTTATGCAGGCTTAAGATTAGTCAGTCCAATGATTCCTTCATCTCTTGCCTACTTTATTGTATTTTCGTACCCGTTTTGGAATATGGTAGCCCGGTCTGGTCTGGCAATTCAAAGTAGATTCTTCTTTGCTTTCCGTGGTCTTCCCTGGGAGAATAGTTTTGTCTTGCCTCCCTATTTCAATTGACTTAAGCTCCTTTCACTTGAATCATTGATGAACAGATGAAATATATTTATTGGCTTTCTTTTAATCATCTCCGTGCTAGCACGCACCTTGAGGAATAGCGACTTTTTCCATCTTTCATATTCGTACCATCGTATTAATTATGGTTTTAATGACCCTATGTCCTTCGTTCAACTAAAATTTTCCATAGGTAGATAGAATTGAGCTTAAGTAAGAAACCGTTTTAGTTTAAGTAAGAAACAATTAAAGCATAGACTTAGTAACATTATACCGTAGAGCTACTTATAGTTTAATTTTATGCAGTCAGGACAGATATCTGTTACTTAAATAGATAAATAAATAATTAATTAATATTGCATTTATATAAAAGACACATTATAAGTCGATTTTGTTGATCGTTCATCTTTCTCTCAAATGCATCAAATGAAAGTAATCCGATTGTTGATGAAATTGTTGTATAAAAAATAAATAAATAAATAAAATAAATAAAATAAATAAATTCATTTTCTCATAATATAGCGTGCTAATGTAGAAATTCTTCCACCTGTAACTGTTTATCTAATTGCAGTAATGGAAAAATCTGTAAATAGGGTGTTTTCCATTAATCAATCAGATTCATTAGGATAAATTAAACAAAATAAATGCTAACAGCAACCACCAGAGGTCGTGAATTTATTTAGCGGTAATTAAAATCGGGCCCAATTACAATCGCTTTGATAACCTGATCAATTCCGAAAAGACAACCTTTCAAGATACCCTGACAACGACAGCACGATATTGCGCCAGAACCCCTATCCACCAAATATCTATCCTATGTTTCTGCACGGAAAATCTAAGGAGGAAATATTAACTGCTTAACTTTTTTTTTTGTATTTTTCCCTTTTTTCCTATTTATATAACCCTCAGAGGAACAATTACATCCGCTGAATGATTCGCTGGCAGGAAAATGGCCCAAATAATACCGCCGCAGAAAGGGTTCGATCCCTTTGTCCTTACAATTGAGGTGCTTTGTTTTATGGCTGTGATGAGCTTATCTATCCAAAATATTGCTGCCTCCATCACCATAAACTGGACCACTAACTCAGGTGTATTTTTGGGGAAAGCTGCAAGGGCAGGTTGATTAGGGAAAATAGCCCAAAAAAGCTGATTTAACCGATTTCGCAGCAATTTGTACTAGGGTGTAAATTAAATACTTACACTTTAGTCAGCGGTAATTGGTTCGTTTTACATCTTATTAAGTCCAAGAGCATGAAGACAATTATTTGTCAGCAATTTTTTTTTTTAAATTAATTAGGGCAGTTATAAGGGAAAGTCACCACATTTCTACCCAATTCTAAAATAATACCCAGTTAAAAAGTTTTATTTTTCTAAGTCTGTTGTGACTTACACGTAAACTAGTTCAGTGAAGGAATAAAACTGCTTACTTATTTTAATTAAGACATATTCTAGATGAAAACTGATGTATAAAAATTTTGGGTTGTTTATTTGGATGTTTCAAATAAGTCATTATGACTCTCCTACTTCCTCTTAAAAGTTTCAGTAATTTTAGTATCAACTTGAGCCCTATAAAGAAATTATTTTTAGTAGACGAAATTCGATATACGAATAGATACGATAGACGAAAGTTTAGATAGACGATCGAATTTATCAAAAAAATTATATTAATCCAGTAATTCTTATAATTATAAATTTTTGAGAAATTACTTTGCTTGTCTCGAATCGACTAGCTAAAAGCACAACATCTAACATTAAGTCGATCTAAACACGGATCTTTCAGCTATGACGACAATTAAATACAATGGTAAAACGTTATTCTTTTTAATTTATTATACGTAAGTTCCTCTTCCCATTTTCGGTTTAAAATTAAAAAAACGAACTACCCTTGCTTTACTAACGAAGCTTATATATATAAAAGCTATTTATAACTGTCATAGCTGAGCATAAGCCTAGAATTGATTTTTTTTTTATTTCATATATAATTAATAATTTCTGCTATATTCTTGGTGGTCCGGGTGAAAATGAGAAAAGTGACCAAAAGTTGAGTTTTGGACTGAAAACAGTCGGAAATCAGTCAGAAGTTATTATCTGTACTGAAAACTGACCGAAATCTGGCGGAAATTTTTCAAATTTTAAATTTTATAAGAAACTAACTACAAAGAGATAGGAAATAGGCGGACAGTTTTAAAGTGTTCCCGAGTAAAAAAATAAAACTGATGAGGGTTTTATGCCCTATTACAGTCTGAGAACGATCGGAAAGTAGCCTAAATTAGTTAAAAAGAGACGGACGAAAGTGTCGGAAATCAGACGGACAAGTAATAGAAAAGAGCCTGAAATCAGATGGAAATATATTTTATGCTCATGAACGCAAAATATATTTCTGTCTGGTTTTCATCACTTTCAGCCTACAAAGCTCCATCTCTTGTTCACTGATTCAGCACTTTCTGTGACTTTTTCAACTGGGCTTTAGCACAGAAATAATTCCATACTATTGGACTAAGCAACTGCACTGACTCAGTGAAAGCAGTAATTACAGATGGAAAAGTTACGGAAATATACTCGTATTTTGCATTCATGAACGACAAATATATTTCCGTCTGACTTCTGTACGATTTTCGTCAGTTTTCCGTTTGATTTTCGTCTTTTTCCTCTGATTTCTGTCTGGTAATCACTACTGCAGTCTACTTTCCAATTATTTTCCCGCTACACTTTATTATAAATTCTTCAGTTACAGGTTTCTACGATACGGGCGATAATTTTTTAAGAATTATATAAAAACACAGATAAATTATTACATTCTAATCCTTCTTATTAATAGTAGCAATTTATTCAGAAAACCAGCAAAATTCACAGGGGTAATAGCATTGTACCGCAAAGAGTGTATTTATTTATAGAAAATATTTTTATATTCATTGTCAGAGGGTCTGAAATGTGGTGATATGGTCAAGTGGGATATAATATGAAAGCATTTTATTAAAAAATTTTAAAATCGCTAACTCTAAAGTTGTCTACTTTGAGTAATGATCAAATATATGCAAAAATATGCCATTCCTCTGCCTCTATCCCCAAAGTATGCAGGCCAAAAATTTTTAAATATTTCATTAAATTAATTAACTAAAGAAAGTGAAGATTAGAAAGAAAACGTAAATATTTTATGCCGATCAGTTAAGCAGTTAACGTGTGAAAGTGGAGCAAATAAATAAACAAACGCACTTTCGCATTTATAATATTAGGAAGGATTATGGTTTTAAAAATCTTGGATTATAAGTTTTTAGTTTTGCAGAACTTTTTTTGCTTGAAAGATCTTTGAATAATTTGCTTCCTCCGATGGCAGTCGAATAACTTGGATAAATAAAGAGCATTCGTTTGTTCGAACTGGGGCAGTGTCATCATGTATAATACATTGTGCATCCACATATGTGTGCAGATACCTCAAGGATCTCTGCCTTCTGGGTAGGTAAATATTTGATCAGGTTACTTCCAAGCTTTGCTCGTAAATTGTTTTATTGCAAATTGCTGTGAATGCAGTTGACGCAGTTTGTTGGTGTAGTTAACACCATTAATGCTATTTGGTTCTCCCTCGACCACTCCTATCGCGCTATTTGCTAAGAGTACGTGGAGAAGTCATTAGGCTGTAATATAAATTATTGTGCACCAGAAAGCAATTCGAAATAGCACCAAGAGTTAGGGTTAGGCTACTATGGCTAACAGTTTGGCTCACAAAGCCCTCCATTTTTCTTCCCATAACCAAAAAGCTATGAAGCTCCTCAAATCTCCGGGGAGGTCAATTATGAACAAATTTATTTAGGACGATGAAACAAGTTAACCTGATATATGACACTGTAACCGATTAATTTCTTACAATGAGTTCTTTGGACTCTTACAATGAGTCTGGACCTTGGTCCCTTAGGAACACTTGCGAAAAGAACGGTCACCTCTTTTCATTTCGAAATTCTGTACCGGGTCATAATGAGTCCGAGCGAAGGCTCTACAGTAAAGGCATGCCAATTTCGAGCTCTACGTTCTTCGCAAATGTTGCATTAAGTTTGGGGGACTAAGCTCAGTGGGCTCGTTGCTAGCTACTCGAGTATCTTTCCCAGCATCTTCTCTTCATAAAAATTCAATTTTGTGATACCTACCTGCGATAATTTGAAAAAAAATTCGGGCATGAGTAGACTGCGGGGAATAGACCAGCGAGATTAAATTTTAACAAGTTTATGAAATGTCCAGCCACATCAAGGCGACTTACATATGGATGAATTCGCAAAAGTCTGAAGAATAAGGACGAGTATTTCATAAATTTAATTAGATTTTAGATACGATAAAATGTCACAGTCAGGTGCGGATTAATTGATTTTGAAAAGAAGTATAAAATGTTTCTGTGTTGGATTACTATTTTGAATACAAACCTCTGAGTTCTTGGACTGTTGTTCTTATTTTGCACTGTTGTAGTATTATAATTTGTCAGAAAAAAAATCCATTTGAGTTAAAACCTTCAAGATATAATTTCTTTTTATTTGCTTAAAAAATTCAATAGTCCTTCTCCAAAATAATGTTTTAACTGCATTTCCAATTTTAAAACTTTTATCTGTTCATGCGATGAAGAAAAGATTCGTCATGCTCATTGGAGGAGTTGTCTTCGTGTTATGACAAAACATTTCATCATACCAGGTTAACATGTAGCTAATTTTTCACAATTTTTTTTGTGTAATATAATCTCAGAGCTTTCAGTCGACCAAAATAAAATTTAACAAGCTACTACTTCTAGCAAAAAAGAAATTTTGAGATTCATTGTGAATTAATTCATATTGTTAGAGCCTGATTTAAGGTTTAAGTCGATCCTAGGCTAATAAATATGATAGTATAACACTCTAGAGTTAACACCAAAGCGAGAATAAGATGGAGTATGTTTTATTAAAGAAAATCAGTTCATATATTTCTTGGAGATTTTGGATTAAATGGGGCGCCACCAGATATTAATACTTTTATCTCCAAAATGTAAATTTCATACACAATTGTCCCCTTCATGCTGCCAGTCTCGTAATTCATTTCATTTAGTCGAGTGATGCTTGATACAGTTTCGTCTTAAGCACCCTCAGAATTCTCCAGTTTACAAAGACATCCCTCGAGTATCTATCTATCTCTGGTGGATAAAATCGCAGCCATAAGATGCCAATAGATTCTCCTGTAAAGAACGACGCGCAAAATGATTTTAAGCAATTTCAATTTTTCACATGAATGAATGGTGTGAATGGATGCTGAGTTTATACTGAGATGCTTCCCCAGATCTGATCTTTTCCCCATAGACGAATGTGACAACTGTTCCAAACTCAGATAGAAAGTATGACGCGGTCTTCTTTTGGAGTCTTTTGTTAACATTCTTCTGCAAAACGCAGATATTTCATTAGAAAGTCGACAAGCAAAGTTTGAAGACGGTTGCGGTTTCACTTATATACTATTAAATTTACAGTGAGGAGTGGGGGTGCTTTACTGCTTTGAAATTTTCTGTTCACACATCCTTTCTGTAAGAACTTTCGCCCGCTCTTTCTATTCAGATTGTTTTTTTGTCTATTTTAGGATGTTTTCTCGGTAAAAGTGTTTTATGTTTTCTTGTAAACATCGGAAAGCATTTTGCCAGATGTACAAACTTATATGCAAAGTTTTTGTTTTTAAGTAGATACTTTTTAGCTTTAAAGGCTTGAAAATGTAAAAAACGATGAAGTACCTGTACACATCAACTGGCATTTTTATCACCCTACCTACTGAGTAGTGAAGTCCTATGGAAACTCTTCTTTTTCCCTGTCCACTTCACGAACCCATTTGTACTCATTGATGTATCCTTAATGTTACTTTAGCCCAATTTCTTAGAAAACATTTTCGTGCAGTTCACGTACGAGGAAGAGTGAACTTCAAATACTTTTTCCAGTATCTCTTTTTACTAGAGAAGTTGATAAATTGAATCGTTCCCCGTATAGGGTTCCGGTGATGGAGCGCTCACATAAAACTAGGCCATTTTACGCCTGGGAACATGTGTGGAACCATTCCGGCCCTAGGAGTACTTCTGTTAATCTAATTTACATAATTTAAAACATTTTCACAAAGTAATTTCACGGACTGTAGGACATATCCACGGAGCTATGCGTGCTAAATAAGCTCACGTCCGTTTAAGTCCTGGACCCTTTTTGGACGTGCGCCGTGCACACCTTTCATGCGAAAATCCCAAAACAAACGTGTCCAAAAACATCTGTTTTTCACATTTTCACATTCACTTCGTCCATTTCTTCCACTGTTTGCCGGAATCAAATTTCTAGCGGCCAAATACGGGTCAAAGAGTCGAGAACGAGCATTGACGGTGCCGGACGAAGTGGAAAGGAATTCGTTTTATATTCGACCAAAAAGGTTTCGGTTCAGATGCTCATTATAGTTTCATGAGTATCAGGTCTATTACGTTTTGCAGAGAATATCCTAAACGTGATATTGTGAGTGATAAGGGCAATATTTGGCAGGGGATTATTATATAATGGGATCAGAACTCATCCTGAGTGAACGATTTTTAAATAGCTGAACAAAATTTAAAATCGAATTGACTTTAATTTCACAGAAACATTAAGAATGGAAGAGATTACCTATTCAATATTTTCTCATATCATATACAAAATATAAACATTAAACTAAAATGATCCATGGTGAGGGCTACAAAGATATTTAAAACTTTATCTTTACCCAAACGTGTACACCAGGAATATTTATTTATTTATTTGAGGGACCGAAAATAACCGACTAATAATTTGGTAATTTTCAAATAAAACAGTCACATGCAAAAAGATACATACATACTACAATAAAAAAGATTTAAATTTTTAAAGGCCCTAATGAATTATGTTCTTACTTCTGTTTTTTTAGTCAAGCAAAAACAAAGCATTTTATTTTCGGTGAAATAAAAATCATTTGTTAGAATTTAAAATTTTATTTTTTTTTAAATACTTACAATCAAGTTCTAGTGGAATATGTTTATAGTCAGATCAGATCTTTTAAAACTTAATTTGGTTTATATAATTTGTTCGCTAATAATTGCCATAAATTCTTTCACAACTTTAAAGAAGCATAAAATCTAAACAATAAAAGATAATATGTTTATTCCAACGAAATTTATTTTAATAAGATATTGTTAATTAATTAATAAAAGCTTTACTCGAAATGACCTCCTTTAGCTTTTATACAAGCTTTTAAATGTTGTGGCCACTGGTCTATAGCGGCACGCACAGTATTCAACGACATTTCATTTGCTGCTTTCATCAACGATTTTTTCAGACTGTCCAAATTGCGGTGGGAAGTTCTATAGGCCTTGTTCTCTAACTCTGTCCATAATGCATAATCCAGCGGATTTAAATCTGGGCTCCCGGATGGCCAATCTTCTTGTGCAATAAAATCAGGAATGTTGTTGCGAAGCCACTCCTGTGTGCTTTTTGCTTTGTGAGCAGGAGCAGAGTCTTGCTGGAAGACCCAATGTTGTCCACCGAATAGAGTTTGCGATAAAGGTTTCACAACACCTTCCAGCACGTTGGTTTGATAAACCGCCGCACCGGTTTTGACACTTTTTTCGCAAAAATGGAGTGTTGTGACACCTTTATGGGATACACCCCACCAAACCATTACAAAAGCTGGATGATGGCCTCGTTGCACCCTGGGAACCGTTTTTTTAGCTTCTTCTGATGATGTTGCATAAATCTTATCATTTTGTTTATTAAAAACTTGCTCCACAGTAAAAATTTTTTCGTCGGTAAAGAGGATGTTCTCATGACCATTGGTTGCGTGCCAAAGCAAAAGACTCTTGCATCTTTCCAATCTTATTTCCTTTAACCGTGGAGTCAACATGTGGGCTGTTGACCGACGATAAGCCTTCATATGAAGATCATCTCGAATGAGTCTACTCATCGATTTTGTGGAGATTTCCAACTCCCTCGACAAAATTTTTTGTTTGCGCAGTGGATTTCTACGGATGCGCTCTCGGACAGTTTTGATGGCTAACGGTACGTGGACGACCAGTCCTTGCTGATGATAGACATCTATGCCTAAGGTTTCATTAAATCTTTCTATGGCACGATAAATGAATCTTTTTGTTATTTTTAGCGGTTTCAACAAATTCAAAATTTTAGAAGCATTTTTTCCACACTTATGGAGTGCTATTACAGCGATACGATTTTCTTTTACTCCCCACTCCATGATCACGAGTCAAAAAAAATTTTGATTCTTCGCCATTCTTCTTAATACTCTGAAGCAAACTAAATTTGCATTTCAAATGATGAATTGGCGTTTACGTTCTAAATAAAAACATATTGATTTGTAAAATTAAAAGCATATAACGAGCTAATTTCTAAAAGATTTATTCGACTAAAGGAATGATTGAGTTTTTAACCGTCTTGAAAAAAAGGAAGGGGTCCTCAATTCGGCTGGAAATGTATGTTATTCGAATTTCATGCCATTTTTGAACCGATTTTAGTTATTGTAATTTTATTTAATAGGGTACACCTCCAGTGTGGTCCCATATAAATTTGGTTAAGATATAGTAATTAACACTAGAACTACCGGCGCGCAAGTCTGTAATTTTAACAACTTTCTGCACCTTTAATTTAATACGCTTTCAAATTTGAACAAATAATTGTTAATCGAAAAAGGTTTTTGAATATGTCGAAATTCTCAATTATATTAAACTTTGGCATAAATTAGAAGAGAATTACAAAAATATACAATTAAGTGAAGGAAGAAATTGAGCACCAGTCAAATTGAAGGCTTTGGTAGTTCTAGTGTTGAAAATGGCGGATTTATAACGGTGGTCTCTAATTTCATTGGAATCCTGTAAACATATGAAGGCTTTTAAATCTGTTAATCTTGGAACGGCTAAAGTCAAATTTGAGGTTCAATTTCAAAAACAAAAAATTGTTAGGACTAAAATGGCGGCCTCAATATACTTAAAATTTCTGCGTATATTGGATTTTTGGGGTCGTTCATAATAATAATAATTCAATAATGGTACAAGTATATTAATGCAAAATTTCATTAAAATAAATTCTCACCTCGATGTAAAACTACATAAAAAGTTGAGTAATAAGGCTGCCATCGTGATAAATGTGTACAAAGCAGCTCTCCTGGTAACATTGGATGTTGCTCAACAAGTGTCTTCCCGCGATGGGGCTGTGCGAGTGACCAAAGTGCCCTGCGTACTAAAGGCTTTTCAGTGAAAGGTGAAACAAAACTGACTTTTTCCCAAATTGCACATGAAACGAGGAGGCACCATGGCCGCAAATTCGACCTGTGCGGGTTGCGGAGCCGTCCTGTTGCAGTTTACTTTGGTCTGGGAGCTGTGGATCAGTCTGCTTCCGATTATTCAGTCGACGTTTCGCCTTCATAAGGAATGGTCGTGGCGAGGATTTTCTCCCATTTTCCGTGCTTCTAGGAAAAGCTCAATTTCAACATACATTTTATAGTGTAGGTTTGGGGGCTCTTGTCTGTTTCTCCCGAAGTCCGAATGGTTCGGGATGGAGTGCGCATTGAAAACGGTCTAGCAAATGCAATTAATTTTGGGGGTCCTATTGAGTGCAGATGTTTTATAAAATTTTGTGATAATTTGAGTGATGTTAAGAGTTTGGCCTTTGAAAAGCATTAAACGGATTTAATTTTACGAAATATAGGACGGTGATGTGTTTTATTTATGTTTATCCCTTGTGCTGGTGGATTTCAAGCAGAAATTTTACCATTCAGGCCAACTTGTTGAATATTTGAAGTGCTTTTTAGGATTTTCGGGGAGGCATAACAGACGTTGAACCGGAAATACAGTTATATTTTAGGTGCTTCTCGAGAAGGATTTAGAGCAACTCTATGTAGGAGGTGTAAGTAGCTTTCGTAAAAAATCAAACATTTTTAATTCAAAAAATAACTTAAATCAATTTAAATTATTTATCTCTAAATACTTTGCCTCGTATAAGCTGATAGAATAGAAAGCAAGTTTATTGTTTCCAAAACAATTTAGTCAATAATTACAGACCTATTGCCAAAATACCAAATTCCTAAAATTTTCTAGAGGCTATCATATTGCAAAGTACAGCATTGATTTTTGTATTTCGAAAACAAATGTAACGTAAAATTCGAATTATTTCAGTTTCTACATTAAATTTATAAAGTATAATGTTGCGCTTATAAAGTGGAGCAAATGTCAGTTCTGCTTTTACATTTGTAAAGTAAACAAATACAAAATACACGTCAACAAAATATGTAACAATGAAATAAGGGTTACACCTTTACGATATTCATGTAGGGTTGCCAACCGTCCTGGATTAGGAAGAACGTTCTGGATTTAAGCCCAAATTCTAGCGTTTTTCCAAAAGTCTCCCATAATTTTAATAATTATTGTCCTTTTTAATTTTAATTATATAATTAACAAATTCTGCGAAAAAAAATTAATATAAACTTTCAAAATTCCTCATAACTTTTTCCGATATTGAAATTTTTTTCCAGAATGACTTGTTACGCTAATGTCAGAACAGCTATGTGTCAATCGCTTTAGCATTGTTTCCTGATCAATGTTTGCTCTGAGTGCCTCCACTAAAATCAGTGCTGATCCCTAAACTCGCAATCGAAAAGAGTTATTGCAAAAACGATGAATATTAGCCCATTTCTTGCGACCCTGCATAACTTTTGAAGAAAATGTAATGTGGTGGATAGCACTCTAACACAAAACGTAGAAAGAAGTTTTTAATTATTTTTCTTCATTAGAATGGAATATCTATCACGTTTGTGATATTAGAGATCCTATATAAGGGTAGTATTTTTCGACTTTTAAGGATGCTAAGTAATTATAATTAAGTTGGGTATTACACTTTAATGAAGAAAAGGAATTAAAAACTATTTCATTCACGTTTTATGATGCTAGAGTGCTATCTGTACTTTATAGGGGTAGTTTTGTGGTGTGAAAGGCTTGGCAAGAATAAACTTAAAGGAAATCCGAATACAGCTTGCAATAATAATTATTTTGAGCCTTCCTGTTACTTACGACAGCAGTCCTTTTAAAATCATTATTGATATTCATCGACTTTTTTTTTTGTTTTCTCCTAAGAAGTAAGTACAGGCATCCTTCGAATAGCAAGAATCCATTCCATGTTATTCAAGGGATGCCTGTACTCATATATTTGAATGTATCTAACTGTGAGCTCCTATAAATCTGATCGAGAAAACATTTGCGATGAATTACATAAAACATGTGTATAATAAGGGCTTTATCCTGTGTTCTGGATTTTTATTGAAAAATGCACACAATCAATTGCAACGACGCCTTTCATCACGTGATTCACGTCAAACCGATTTCACATACAAAACATATCAATTTTATTGCGAAAAGAAATTAAGTTTTTTCCAGTAATGATATCGACAATTTTTTTTCAAGCGCAAAAATACTACCACACATATAATCATGAAAACTATATACATATATAAACCGTGGTACTGAGGTCTTCTAACACAAACAACTCTCAGTCAGTAATTTCATACAGTCAAATTTTCAAACATCGAGTACACCCAAAACCATGATTCATTTTTACTATACACATACTAGCTGACTTCGCACGGTGTGTGTAATGTTTAGTAATACGGTCTAGCTAGTAGTAAATAACTTTTGTAGATGCGAAAACAGAAAACTCTTGCAATTGCGGTGCTGAATTTTTAGAAAATTAAAAATTGCCATACCCATTGTGAATTGTAGATTTGAATTCCGTAGCTCCGAAATCCTCTTCATTCAAATTACTTCCTGTAAAGACAATTCGGTCGCCATTATGGGACCTGCCATTTTAAATTTGAAAATTTTCGTAACCGGAATCGAAAGCAGCATCCGCCAAAACCCCTTGGTATTGAATTTGAATAGCAATCTCTTGAAATTTACCTTTTCTTATCCATTTTGAGTCTGCCATCTTGAATTTTGGCATATTTGAATTCCCAGGGGTCTTCCAATAGGAACTTCCGAACTTTGACAGTTGATAGCGGCCATATTGTTGAAGCTATATCTGTAAAATTGGTTGCTATTTATTCTGTTTTGCCAAATCACCATGAACGGATATTTTTCCTTTTTGAAATTTCTCAAAGTTTGAGTAGAAGACTCACCACTTTGGAAATAAGTTTTTAATATTTCTCAACTTTCTTCAAGCGAATACCGCCCATTTTTTAAATCTCAAACCTTAAACCAAATTTCTATCAAGTCGAAAATGACATATAATCAACTAAACTTCAAATTACCGGTAGTTCAAATTCCAAACACCACCCTTTATTTATCCTTTTTCTTTATTATTTATTCTTTCTTCTTTCTTCTGTATTCTTTTTTCTTTCTTCTTTATTCTTTCTTCTTTATTCTTTATTTTTTATTCTTTCTTCTTTATTATTTATTCTTTCTTCTTTATTTTTTATTCTTTATCTTGGGTTCGCCCTTTTGAAATCCGCGAATAAAAAGTAGCCTTCACTCAAAAAATGAAAATGATTGGACCAGCCTTTGATTGGCATGATTGAACAACAAACGTACAAAGTTTCTTGTGCTCTGTGTGTGTTTATATTGTTTTGACGCGCAGCTCTCCCTCTTAATGCATTTTGCCGCAAACGTTCGTTGCAATCTGCTTGAACTTCTTGCGTACGACTCTCTACTGCGCTGGTTCTGCGTTCTTTATTTACCATATTTGCACAGTTTCTGTGTGCGTTCTATTGTCTTTTGCATTTCTTCGGTGCAGTTCTCCTATGCGGGCATTAATTTGACCTTCTTCGTGCCAGTTTACTTCAAATAATAATAAAAAATCAATTAAAATAAAATTAAATAAATAGAAGAGAAATAAAATAGTTATAATAGAAGATAAATAAAAAAAAAATAAACAAATGATAAACAAAACTCACACGATCTTTATGTTCGTATGTCCGAGAAACGCTTCCAAAATATTCTAATACCAGGGAAACATTTAAATCAGCACTAAAAACTTTTAATACTTATTTTGTCGAAATATTTCACGTTATTTTCATTGAATTCATGAAAAAAGAAGAACCAACTACCAGCAACGACAAACATGTCAAAATGGGTTTTCGCGCTGTGTTTTGGATGAAGAATGTAAAAAAAATAAAAAAAAGGTTTCAAATCTCGACAACAGCCTATCGGGTCCAAAAGTATCGTATCTTTCAATTTGATATAGTTGGAATCAAACCACTCACATTCATTTCATTGAAATCGGTTGGACGGATTCGGAGCTTAGCGTGTGCGAACACAGTAACACGTAATTTATATATAGTATTAGGTTGGAGGGAAAGTTCTGTCATATTTTAAATAGGCAGGTAATTTTTTTTTTGGAAAATAATCCACATTTAACAAGTCGAGAAATTGCAGAAGAGTTTGGCATTCATCATACAACTGTTGGAGATCACATTATATCTCTTGAGTTTGTGTTAAAGCAAAGTGTTTGGGTTCCACATGAATTAACGGAAAAGAATTTGTCTGATCGTGTAAAAATGTGTTCATCACATCTGATTAGACACAATGTGGAGCTGTTTTTGGACAAGCTGGTTACTGGAGATGAAAAATGGATTCTTTACGATAATATTAAGAGAAAAAAATCTTACTGCAAACCAGGAACATCATCAGCAACAGTTCCAAAACCAAGTATCCATCAACGAAAAGTACTGCTTTGTTTGTGGTGGAACGAGTTGCTGAAACAGGGAACAACCATTAACGCGGATCTGTACTGCAATCAGCTGGATAAATTGCATGCAGCTATCAAAGAAAAAAGGCATGCATTAGCGTGTAGAAAAGGAATAGTGTTCCACCACAATAATGCTCGACCGCATACTGCAATGGTGACACAACAAAAACTGAATGCGTTAGGATGGGAAGTCCTTAGTCACCCACCGTATTCACCTGACATTGCACCATCTGATTATTACCTGTTCAGATCTCTGCAAAATTATCTAACGAGAAAAAAATTCAAGTCTTTTGAAAGTGTTTCTAAGGCAGTTGCTGACTATTTTAACTCCAAGGACGAGAACTTCTACAAAACAGGAATTCACAGGTTACCTGAAAGATGGCAACAGGTTGTAGCAAATAACAGAGCATATGTAATTGATTAATATTAAACACGTATTTTTATAAATGAATTCAAACATTTTCTTTAAAATACGACAGAACTTTCCCTCCAACCTAATATATTAAACTATAGATTTGTTTTGTATATTTGCACTGAAGTCGCTAGTTATCTATGTTAGAATAAATCCCGACGATACTGAGGAGTTAACGTGTATTTTTTGCACCGATTAATTAAAATTAATAATTTTGATCACATATTTTTGTTTCAAATTATTTTTACACCATTTTCAATTTCAATTTAAAGATTCTAAATTAAATTCAAAAGATGTTTTTAGCTGTGTGTTTTATGAATCTAAAATGATATTAACTTCGTTAGAGGGCCAATCGAAACGTTTTTACCTACTGATTAGAAAAACATTTTATCAACCCATAGGTCTATCGGTTTTTTATTTTTAATTAAAAAAAAAGTCTATTTTTCTCTTTGGACTCTATATCGAGTTTTTTGAATCGGTCTGCTTACTATGTATAATTAAATACAATATTAACGAATTTCGTTTTTGTACCTTTAATGGGGAACCGTGCGCGTCGAGCACCAATCCCTTGTTTAATACTGAACCGTAACGTGCTTCACCTTCAGAAACGAAGTACGTTGCAGTTTTAAAAACTTATTGTTTATAACTATATATATACACGGGTTTCTATTAAATTCAAACAGTTTTGATCATGTGATATCAATTTTCATCAGTTCACGATTCGCTGAAAAAAAAAACTAATTTCAATTTTTATTTAAAAATAAAAAATTATTCTTGGAATCCTTATATCTGGCCTTTGCAAGAAGATCTCCTTTTGCGTTTTATCCAAAAAAAATCCAAATGTTTGTATGAATGAGTTAATAACGTAATAAGAAGAAATCTACTAAAAGAAATTATATTAAAAATTAAAAAACCCCCAACAAGAGGGGCTTAGGTTGCCGGGCCTTATAAAAGTTTGAGCTCAAAATCCAAGTCTTTAGTTTAAATATCCCTATACACAAACTTGAAACTTGAAGAACTTGGAAACGGCATAGCCAATTCCACTAAATATGGCTAATAACCATCCCGCAAACACCGGCTTTTGACCAGCAATTTCGGAGCTACAATGTCACAGCCATACACGGAACAGACAACAAAGGCTTCGAACATACGAGTATACCCCTTTTTGTTACGTTGGGGATTAAAATGAACACAGTCGTTCAGCTCAAAGAGAATGTTATTTACGGTGGTCTTCCGGTGCGACACACTTACTTCTATAATATAAAATTTACTTTCCAGACGAATAGACAAAATTTAAATAGAAAAATATGTGCATAATAATAGTCATTCCGAGCAAAAGATTCATAAAAACTCAATTTCATACAAAATTTATGTGATGTGATTCATTTGTCGCGATGAGAAAGATAAAAGCATCGATTTATACTCCAACTCCATAAGCTCAGGTAGACTGTCACTATGCAACTGTGTCATAATCGTAGACAAAAATACAGTAGAAGTTCACAAAGAGAATGACGGACTAGGAACGATCTCCAGCGAAATAAGGGAGAGATTGTAGGAATGTGGGTCCTAAAAAGAGCAAATAAAAAATTTATATTATATTCAATACAAATTACTTCTAAACGAACTTACATATATGGCTAAACACCACTGGCGAGATTGTGCCTATGTTCTTTCGGGCGGAATTAGCATTGTCATGTCTCGCATAAAGAACCGTTTCCCGGAAAGTACTTTCGAAAAGACTTCCCCTAAAATATATTTTCGGTAAAGTAATCATATTTTTCACGCAGACGATAGCAATTTATTTATTTTTTTCTTACAAAATTTTAATCTCATCCTTTTTAGAATTAGGCAAGCAAAAAGCAGCCCCATTCTTTGTTTACCGAGTAAATTTTTCAAGAACAAACGATAATGTCTTTCATAAAAGTTGAAAGTTTACAAAGGCCCATCTCACTACTTAGCTTTCTGTTAGCATGTATTTAATTTATTTATAGTACAAACCCACCAAAACGCTCAAAGGCTGTCGGAAAATAACAAAGGCCTAACCAACTATCATAACAGCAGAAATCCGAAACTCTCCTTAGGTGAAGCGATCTCCACCTCCGTACATAAGAAATTTTTGAAATGGTAAAAAACAACACCTACAGGATGAGTGAGGAAAAGGTATGGGCGTTGGTAGTTTTAACCATCCTAAGCCCAATTCCCGTAGTCCAAAACCCTACGGAATATTCCTTTTCGCCTAATTAACATTTTAACCGTACACACAAGCCCTTTCTCTCAGGCACACCGCAATCTTTCTGTTTTTCTTAGCGTTTTATGTTAGCGAAAAACTTTGGTTCATAAAGCGCCGCTGCTGAATCAAATTATGCGGAAGGAAGTGTTTGCCGACACACACTTTTCTTATACTTCTGGCTTATGTCTTGATTTAGCCCGACAGTGGCCCGAAGTAACTGCTATTTGCTAAAAGAAATTTAATCCTCTTTATTCCCGATAAATGGCGAGGCCGACGGACAACAATAAATGAATGCTTACAAACGAGCGTTCCCGAAAAGGGGTGGAAATCATTGCTTTGACTCCATTTGGTCATCAATCAGTGGTTAATCGCAGGCCGTCATTCCTTTGAACCTAAAGCAATTAGTTTTGTGACGTGTTAATTTATCATGCGTAAATAGATCAGTGAGGCATTTCATAGGGCGACATTGACGACAGGATGTTTCTTGTTACATGCATTCGGTGCTATAACAAATTTTACTATAGGATCTCAAAGGCAAATAATATGCGTAATTTTCAAGATTAGTATAAAGTTACTTATTAACCATTAACGCTCAGTCCATGACACCAATTTCGGAATGGACCAAGTGAAAGATTAGGTTAAATGCTCCAATTCACGTCTATTTAAAAAAAATGATGAATAGAGTTTATTTATAATTAATGGTTACAATTCTGAGATGTATTAATTTTTCGCTCGGATCTCCTAAGGTCCTAAGGTACTAATGGATTTTGGTTCTACTATCAAAATGTGAAAATTCAAAGTGGCGTATTCAATGAAATAAAGAGTTTTCAGAGAAACCAATTGGGTAAATTCAACATGGCCTAAAAAATTAACTTGTTACGATTCAAAGTAACATTATGAAAATATATATTATTAATAGAATTAGCTTGTTAATTTAAATGAGTAAGTTAAGTCCGCCGAAATGGCTCTTCATGAAGTATTGCGTACAATGAAATACTTCTTAAATTAAACGCAATACACGCTGGTTGCCATTTTGCACATAGAAGGCGCTTTCAATAATGTGCGCACTGAGGTAATCCATGAAGCTTTTTCTGTCTCACAAGTACACAAAGGTCTCAGCCACTACATACTTACCATGCTTAGAACTAAGATAATACAATAAGACCTAAGAAAAATCCACATTACCAGATTTTTGAACAGAGGAACCCCTCAGGGCGGGGCAATTTCTCCTACTCTGGTTGCTGGCAAAGGACAAAATTGTCTCAAGTCTGGAAAGTGAAAGAATCACACAATCGCCTACGCAGACGATTTAGTCATATTGATTTCTGGTATTGACCTCTCCGTGATCTTCGATACGTGATATCATGCAGAGAACTCTAGAAGAGAAGAATATTTGGACCATGAGCGCCTTTACATAAATCCAGGTAAAACAGAATTGGTGCTGTTCACTACCAGGTACAAGATACCTAGGTTTAAAATTCCCAGCCTTAACGGGCAAGTAATGGCTTTATCGTCCTCTGCAAAGTATCTTGGAGTAGTTCTTAATTCTAAACTTATCTTACATAGATAAACGAATAGGGAAAGCCTTTATAGCCTTCTATGTTTGAAAAAAAATCTTCGGTAGAAGATAGGGACTCCAACCAAAGATTGGTGGATATAAACAGTCGTGATACGTTCCATCCTCACCTACGAGACACTTGTTTGGTGGCACTGTCTGGAAAAAAAATGCAATGTATTAAAAGTTGGCAGGGTTCAAAGAACCGCGAACATGGGTATTTCTGGAGTCCTACTTTATTGTCCGACTGACTGACTGACTTCTGCCTATCAACCTTCATATAAGGTGTTTGGCAGCTGTTTGGGCGATTTAACTTAAAGAATCAGGATACTGGACTGCTAGACCATACGGTCACAGTAAAATCCTGGAGCTGGTACCTAGTGAATTAACAACGTGTCAAATGGACTATACTGTTCCTATACCTCTCTCTGAAAGGAATTTTAGAGTAAGGTTCCTTTCGAAATTGGAATGGGAAGATGATAACATACTTCGACGCAGTTATTTTTACAGACGGAATATTTTCAGCTAATCTCAATGCTGATTGCCTGGCAAAACAAAGCATTACTAATGTGAAATCTCGGGTGAATCGAGTCCACACCCCCATGCGACTAATTAAAATGTGAATTCATGCTCATTACATCTCGATTACCAGCAAAAATTGGATAAATCTTCGCACTTTCGCTATCTCTAGAATGACATGACCCTCCTACGATAGGAATAAAACGCAAGCGCTCCTAAATCTGACCCGTGAAGAGAAAGACAGAGTTATGGCGGTATACACAGGTCATTAGTCCATAGGCACGCAGCTCAGCTAGGGATCACCTTCAACACACACTGCCGGAGCTGCGAGGACCCAAATGGCCTGACAATTTTCTTTGCAAATCTCCAACTCTTGCCATGGCTAAACATCGTGCACTGGGAAACTATACTCTTGAGCTCTCAGGGAGCTGTCCTGAAAGAGGATTGATGATATTGTTCACTAACTCAACGCCACGAAGTGGCTCTAATCCTAATCTACCTTAGTAACATCTAAGTCATAGTTTTATGATATAAAAATTGGGCAATTTTCAGTGCTAATTGGATTCTGTACGCAAAACTTTAGATTACCACACAGTAATCTAAATTCGTATTATATATATATTCCAAATAAATCCCGGGTGAAAAACTAAAACTAAAAAACAGACTGAACATTTTACCAATTTTATGTTGAAGATAGAAAACCGAACTGAAAATGGATTGAATCAGTGAACAAGAGAGGGAAACATGTTGGAAAACGTCGATTGAAATCAGGCATTTTCTGTACCTTCCATTATCAAATACAAAAAAAAATTGATGCAGGAAAAACCATAAAATTCAATTTCATGTCTTTTGTAGAACTAAAAATTCATAAATAACAACATTACGAAAATTACATATGTGCTAAAACAGCATGAAAGAATGTAACTGTTCTATTCAATAAAGAATTTATGAAAATTAACGTGAATTTTAAAAGAATGCAGTTTTTGGTAAACTGTGAAGGGATGTTTGTTTTTCAAATATACGAAAAATATGTGTTTCATTACTGCCAGAACAGTATACAAAGGCGCATTTCATTTATTTTCCTTCCCAGGATAATACCTCATTGACTTTTTCAATTAAGTAGTTCTTACCATTCCTAAGCTCCACTTTAAGAACCATTTTTCGTTTCGCCACGTAACTTTTGGTTACTCCATTTGATCTACACACACCATGTATACAGGTACGTTTCATCCTCAGTTTTGGAGAACAACCTACCTAAAAAGCAATTTGCTTCGCGTAAATACGAAGCATCCATAAATCACAGGCGAACCCGTCAGGCAGAAACTCAATTTCTCGGCGAAGTCATAAAGTGTTTTTTTAAGGCTTAAGCAGGCAATAGGTGAAAAATCCACACTCGGTTTTAGCCCAGTCAGCGTTTGTCGCGTTATTAGTTTCATAAAGCGACCAAGCCACAACCCATGTGGTGAAAATCAAACTGATTTTGGTGAATTTTGTTAAAGCGAAAGGTTCCCCTAGGGAGTCTGTGCCATTGTAAACCAAAATTCTTTTACAATTCTCCTCCTTTTTAATGAATTATTGATCAGGACCATACCGCAGCCTTGTGGCTGCTTTGAAGTACGGTGAATGCTTGAATTACATTGAAAGCTTATTAGTCCAAATGTCTAGCAAAAAGAACGTTCCAGATTGTTCCTGTTGAAAATATTTACACAAAGTCAGAGAATGTAAATTAAAACACTGAATTATGCATATTACGAAAATATCCAATATTATTTTGTGAAAAAATACATATATATTTAAAAATTCGAAAATTATTTATTCATTATGTGTTCTGCAATCAAATAGATGGGACATCGATTTAAGAATTTTCATATAGTAATATACAGGCTGTTTTTGTGTCAATGGCAAAATGAATGATGATGCAGGGGAAGATCTGACTAGACAGGGCCATCTCAACCGTCTGGGAGTTACAGAGTGATTTGTAAATTCTAATTTTTCATGGTATGCACATCACTATTTTACTTTTATCTTTTATTCTACTCAACGCAGCGCCATCCAACTTACGGCAAAAATCGACTATCCTAATATCTTAACCTTGTCAAAACGCTCATCTTATTACCTTTCCAAAAAGGTACTACATGTCCAGGTTAAATAGTAGTAGAAAAATATATTCCTCAGAACTTGACTGGTATTTTATTGCTTCATTGCTTCAGGTATCACAAACCATAACCTTCGTACCTGATCAGATACTAATCCGCATATGACAAGGACGACATCATTTCAGCATAAATTCAGTGTCAATATTTGAGTTTCTATCATCGGCAATCATTTAAACCCTTAACTTACGATTTAATTTCCAACAGAGTCCATCAAACTCAACAGTTCGGTCAACCACGCATTGAGCCATTTCACAACTTGGTTGAGCAACTCGTGTACCCTGTGATATGTAAATACATGTGTAACATACAACTGGTTTAATTTTGTAAAATGGTTTATAAATAATTACAAACGATTCATTACTGAACAAAAAGCTCAATGTTATAATTTTTGGTCACGAGCGAGGCTCGATGTTATCATTTTTTGTCCAATCGATCTACTACGAGCGAGGTTCGATGTCGTAGGTTAAAGGATTAATATGAGCATTCATTTTACTGTAAGTGCCTAATGGTCAAATTTATGCGAACTTTTTAGATAATACATTACCAGAACTACTTAAAAAAATCTCTGGATAATAATACCCTGGATTGGATGATGTGGACCAATTCCTTGACCTGCTGGATCTTACTCCATTGGACTTTTTCTGTCTGGAACGGTGAAGGATGAAGTTTTCTCAACTTTTGTTAACACCAGATAGGAATTAATTAGCAGAATTGGGACTGCAACGACGAAAATGTGGAAATATCTGGCTACAATACACCTTAAACATTAGTGTGGCTACTGCGTGATTCCCGTCCCACAGACGCCACAATCGTTCTGATTGAACGTCAGTCTCTATATCAACTTAGTTCAAAGACTAAGTGTGAATTACAAGCAAGGTAAATTTTATACCAATATTTGCTGATTATATTTATATTATGAATCAGTTATTTCAGTAAAATCAAACCATGAAATTATTCACTTGCATTATTACGTAGTAAGTAAGTAAGTTTTGAGTATTAGTGCATATAACAAATATGAATAACGGGGGAAATCTCATGCACTGAATGGTCGTGTGGTTCATATTACGCACGTAGTTCACATTGCCCTTCCTTACTCTAATTATAATATAATTATTCCTTTATAAGTCAACAAATTTGTCAATTATCAAAATATTTTCATTACATTCATTAGGTAGTTCACTCGGAGCATCTGCCGACTTCCAAAAACGAAGGTTTGATCGCTGTCTTTTATGTTTGTATGTACCCATACGTAAAGTTTCAAGGAATTGCTTAAACACTCACTTAAGATCATCATGTGAATAGTTATAAAATCAATTTTACCTTAAAAGAATATATAAAAATCGACCTTATGGCATTTTGGACTTATACCACTTTCAAAATAAATCATTCAGTTTATTTGGGTATTCACTTACGCTTGTGTTAAAATTTATTTCAGTATGTATGTATAAAGAAAAAAAACAATGTTTTTCTTTCAATATGTATAAAATTCAATTATTTAAAATTTAAATTATATAATACAATCAATTTGTTGAATTATCCCTGTGAAAGTCGCCTAATTTCTCATTTGTTTCACTCCAAAAAATATCTTTCCTTTAAGGCGTTATAGTTCTGTATAATGAAAAATGCCAAAAATAATTTTTCAAAAATGCTGAATTAACAGGAGTATATTGGAAATGGTTTTCTTCAAAAATCACTTCAGCGAAAACAAATATTATACCTTTTTTCAAAAACAACTTAGTAAAGCTTTTTCAATTTTTCAAAGGAATCCTAAATGCTTCTCTAGAAAAGAGGTTTTTTTATATAATTTGAAGAAAAATCGTTTAATATTGTTTGAGTTACGCTGCTAGTAAATTTTGAAATCGATGTTTAAAGAAAAGTGCTTTTAAGGTTTTCAATGCAGTCTATATAGCCTTAAAGAAACACTATAAAACCATTTCCACTTGAGTTTTACGATTATCAGATATATATTGAATCAACAAACACTTTTTTTTTAATTTTTTTAATGTCTTACCCTTTAAGAGGGTGAACAAAATAACGGTCAAGTATTTTCTATAAAGTGGATTTTAGTTAGCAATATGCTGTCTATTTTAAAAGTGCCCAATTTTGAGCTTTGCAAAAGTGCCACAATTTTTTAATTTGTGCTTTTTATTATAAAATATTGTTTCTTATATTTATTGTTATGACTCCTGGCTTGAATTCGTACTCCGACTTCTTTGCTACGTTTTGTATGACTGTGTATATTTTAGTACCTGCAGTGTTTTTGAATAAATGAGTTTATTGCAGGTTTATTTAGATATTTTTACAGTACCTAGCTTTGGGCATTCAAGCACTTCGCTCACCCGATTTTATAAATATAACAGTTAGTTTAAACAAGATTTTTCAGTTCAAGTTCTAGTTGGGCTCAGTTTCTAGTAAACAATTGAACACTATAAACGCCTCCTAGTTCTGCTTCGTACAAAATCAGAAGTTGTATTTGCCTCGCACCGTTTATTGAGAAGAAGTACGGAAATCTATAGAAAATTAAGACCAAGGCAAAAACATCACGATGAAACTTTGCGAAGGTATGTACTAGCTATGCAGGAGATCGCGCTTTTTGGCTACCATCGATGAAGCTAATTTCCAGTAGTGGATTTACCAGGAAGCAAAGGAAGCAATTGCTTGGGGCCCCGCTTGGACAGGGGCCCCAAAAATTGAAAAATGTTGAAAATACATTCGGAAATTAAAAAAAAAATAAATAAAAAATGCAAAATGAAAAAATCCATGTAAACAATATCGATTATTCATTGTCTTCAAACGAATTTAAATTAATTCAAAACTGTATTTCGCGCGTATAGTTGGCGCTTCGGTCGCTCGTATTTCGTGTCTTTCGTTACTTTTTATCGAAAAAGACAAGCTTCAAAAACTTGACTTTGATGATGTCATTCATCAATTTGCGACTGCGAAAAGTAGGAAAAAGTTGTAATTTAGTTCGTAAATTATAAGTAAATTGTATAATATATTGATTTTGCAAAATTAACTGGTTATTTATTATTTTAAAATATTGGGGAGGGGGTTAATTTTAGAATGAGGGCCCCGAAAACCTGAGATTGCTTGGGGCCCCGTCTTAGGTAAATCCGGCACTGCTAATTTCGTTCAATATATCATCAATGGAATTCCCGATTTAGAGCAAAATAAATTAATTCTTTATAATGACAACACAGTCCAGGAATTAAAAGATATATTGCCAAAATTTGAGCATATTACTTCCACCTACAGCTGTTTATCTGCAAAACGCCAGAACGAGGGCAAAACTACACAAATTAAAGCATCCAGCGAGCCCAAGGGTCCCGATTACCCTAAGCCCAAGCGACCGAGAGGCTCATGTTTTCAGTTTGGTTGTACATACTGCTCACAAAATTTGATCCGTCTGATGCTTCAAGAACGGTAGTAATGTGCGTCGGGATGCAGTATCAACGGCAGTATGAATCAACATCTAACAACGAAATTGAACATCTTAATGATTTCAATTTTGGTGGCCCGAATGGCAAGTTTTATGCTCTTTAATGACACTGCTGGATTCGGGGAGCGCGATTTCATTCATATAGTAAAAATATCTTCCGGAACGTAGACAACACCGATAAAGAAACCTACAGCTGGTATCAATGGAGGCAGTTAGTTTAAGCAAGATTTGTTAGCTTAGGTTCCAGTTAGGCTCAGTCTTTAGTAAACCATTGAACACTATAAACGCCTTTTAGTTCCGCCTCCTATATAGCTTAATTAATGTTTACTTAAGCATTTCTTTTAGTATACGTGCAGATTAACCTAATGACTATTTTATGCAGAACATAATTTAACCAAGGTCTCAGTACAGAGGAAACGATGGCAATGTCTCGATGGAGTGGCTATTCTGAATTACCAAATCGGGTGATTTAATAAGCTTGAGACATTCTAAACGAGCTTTAATTCTAGTGAAATTTTGTCCTTTCTGTCCTACGGCTTGAGAAGCTAATCTGCTTCCGACCTGGAATTTTTTAGCAGTTCCAATAATTAGCATTTCACAGCAGAGCGAAAAACATTCACGACCCTCAAGGAGAAATTATTCGGTTGTATGGCCTATTTAGACCCTTAAAGCCTCAATTTCTCTCCACTGACCCCGGGGACTTAACCTTTAGTTTCAATAAAAATTTCACCGCAAATTAAAGTTGAAATTTCCAAGGAAAACTTTCTAAATCAACAAACTTCCTGCCTGACGATCCGTAAAGTTTATGTGGACGTGGAAAACCCTAGCAAGGGTGGTTGGAGCAGGTGCGGTTTGCAAAACGCCAAGGGATACTGCTACCCCCGCTAGGAATTGGGGCAGAAGTTAAAAGAGCCCGGGGAAAGTAAAACGAATTGTCTCCCCCTACAAATGCTTATTTTGTCAATTTTGACAAAATTTCGTTGATAATGAGTGACCTTCATGCGTGCTACTAGAAAATGCGATAAAATTTGCTTCTTGGTAAGGTAGATGAGAGAGAGAGGTAGGAAAACAAATGGCGGGCTATTCCACTTAAAGGTATTATTTTTTTTCCACAAGCTTAAAATTACTTATCGGGACAAGACAGTGATTGATAGGCCTATAAATAGAATCCCTTCTGACTTGACGGATACATGCTGCTATTGGAGCGATGACATCTTAATGGTAGTCCCATTTTTGTTTAACAAATTCAAAAGAACCTAATGGAATTAATTTTAAATGAGGGAAATATTATAGAATTTCCCCTTCCTGCATATATATATATGTATATATATGTTCAATATATAAGATACATATATACACATATCATCCGTTATAAATCTGTTTTTTAATTATTTTTCAAAACTGATTTAAATAAAGTTTTTTGTATTTTCAAACCCTATTTTTCTGGAAATATATGAATCATTTTAGAACTTCCATGTGATGCTATAGAAAATGATTCATCATTTATTTTGCCTCAAAGAAAAATAAATTGTGTTTTATTCTGTGTAATCTACAGAACAGATTCTATAAGATTATCATTATAAAAGGTATTCGAGACAAATATTCTGCAGACCAGAATAATCTGCCTTTATCTTTCTATATATATATTTACATACATATGTACATAACATACGAATATATGAATAGTTCTACAAACGATGAAGCAAAATGGGAAATTTTTGTCTGCCGTATTTTTTATCGATGCTTGGTATAAAAAGTGACCAAGGATCAAGGTTCGACCTTCGATAAAAATAATAATAAGTGCATTAATTTAGATGAATTTCGGAGAAACTTTGATGAAAAAGTGAAAATGAAAAACATTTTTTACACTTTCGAAAGCAAGTGCACCTGAAGTGAAATTTTAGGAAAGCCTTATAATTTACAGTATTAGTTTAAAATATAAACTCAAATCATTATCAAAATCTTATATAGAAGCAATTAAAAATTCATATGATTATATTGTAGGAAAAGAAGGATTTCGCTAAATAGACTTCATATAATTTGTTTATAGTCCTACATGATTCAGGTTTTAACCATAATACTGATTTTTTCTGTTTTAGAATATTGGGAGTTACTCCCAATATGTAATTTGTTGTGCTCTGTGCTGTTGTGAACTTATTCTTCTTACCTTCAAAATATAAAAGATACAGAATTTTGAAAATTTCAAAAATTCATTATTCTTCTGAAATGAACACAACAATTCCTCTACTTTCTTTTCAAAGCTAAAAAATAAATAGGGAAGCAAAGCAATTTGTTTGCAAATAAACATTTACGGAGTATCTTCTCTAAAAATAAACTTCAGCTATAGAAATCATTTGAAAGAAAAGAAAATACACGTCTAGAAAGAATTAAATTATTTTGTCTAATTATAGTTTTGTGCAGACATTAGCAAAAACCGTGGAAAAATGTAGAGAAAATTTGCCGTATTTTGAAAGCATTGAAGCGGATTATTGGATTTTGGATTACTTAGAACAAAAGGTTTTTTACTTAAAACTTTTCTAATAAAGTACACCATTTAATTCAAGACTTTTACTTTAAGAAATTAATCAAGCATTTCACATGAAAAAGAAAATTAATTCACATCCGCACGCACTTTTCCAATCAGAAGTTCATCCATCAACTTGCTTTCTGTTTCCCTTCAATAGAAAAATATTTTGAATTCTTTTGTTTGTTCTCTTAAAAAAAATTTTAAGTTTTAAACGTTGAGAAAAAAATATTTCAAAACAACACACTAAAAAAGTGTAAAGCTACACTACATTTGCTTTTAAAATTATACGCGTAAAATAATGAATTTAAAAATATATACTCAAAAACAAATAAAAATTGGGCTAAATGTGCTGTAGAGCCTGTTTCAATTGATTTTGGAATATCTTAAATACAAGGAGGAAGTTATTCCAAGTTTAAAATATGAGTAACTATATTTAAGAATGTAATACTTATATAATAGTATATATTTTAATCCTGTTTGTTAGGGTTTATCATACTGTTCAGAAACATTTGCTAGAATATACAACGCAATTTATTCAATTACAAAATATTATACAACCTAAAGTGCGGAGTGGATCCAGACAATCTCTAATTATGCTATTTTAATTCTGCCTTGTTTCAGGACCTTCCTATAGAGTTATTGATGATACCTAGTGGATGCAAATATTCCTCATGTCCAAAAGCAATAATAACGTCTTTTAGAAAATTTCAATATGTTTCATAGGTATGCACAACGTACCTTACGAAGGATGTTATTAATGTCACCGAAATTACGGGGATAATACAAATATAGTAGTGTTATACGTAATAAAAATTGCATATCGTTAAGAAAAATCGATTTATTTGAAAACTAGGTACAAATAAAATTTCAAATACCCTATTTATTTATTTTTTTATTTATTTATTTGCGCTTAATACAAGCTACATAAAAATAAGGACTTAAAAAAAATTAACTAACAAACTTAGACTTAGAAATTAATTAACAAAAATAAAAGATGAAAGAAGAGTAGGGAAAGGGAGTGGGGCGGGCAAAGCTTTAAGGAGGGTTATTAAGGCATTTCTTGAGTGATGCCTTACTCAGGTGGAAATCAAAGGATGGGAGGGAGTTGGCTTTACGAAGCATACGCGTGAGGGGCTCAGAAAGGCCGTAGTTGGTGCGGTGGTAAGCAGGGCGAAAGAGAGGGGCCGAACGGAGGGTACGGGGATTGGTGTAAATGGGGACCCGTTGAAGAAGAGAGGGACAGTCGATCTCGCCGATAAGCAACTGATGAATGAAGGTAATATCGGCGAGGTCACGCCGCTTCCATAGGGGCTGAAGGTTAATAAGTAGGAGGCGGTTTTCGTAGGGCGGAAGATTGTGAGGGACTGACCAGGGAAGCTCACGAAGAGCGAAACGAAGGAACCTGCGTTGTACAGCCTCCTTCAATCCTGTTTATACTGTTGGATTGGGAGGGAGACCAAACTTGGCTAGCGTACTCCAGGAGAGGCCTAACGAAGGTGACAAAGAGGGATTTGGCAACATAAGGGTCGAAGAATTCCTTGGACCAGCGCTTCACGAAGCCTAGCGCGGAGTTGGCTCTTGCAATCACATAGTCAATGTGTTCGCGAAAGTTGAGTTCGCTATCACAGATGACACCTAGATTGCGAAGAGAGGAGACGGAGGGGATGGGTTTGCCAGACAAACGATAGACTCGGGGGGGAGAAGTAGGGCGTCTGCGAGAGTAAGTGATGGATTGGCATTTGGAGACGTTAAGCTCAAAAGAGTTTTTTGTGCACCAAATGCTAAACTGGTCGAGATCGCTCTGAAGAAGACAGGGGTCAGAAGTAGAGGATATCCGTTTGGAGATTTTCATATCGTCAGCGTAGATGGAGAGGTCTGAGTGCTTGATGACACACTCGACATCGTTGATAGACAGAATGAAAAGCAACGGACCTAAGTGACTGCCTTGGGGGACCCCCGAGTTGGCTACAAAAGGGCTGGAGGTAAAGAAGCAAAAAAGGACCCTATACTGGCGATGTTCGAGATAGGACTTCATCCAGGAGGAAAAAAGCTGATTAAAGCCAAGGGAGTGAAGTTTGAAGAGGATTAAAGCGTGCGAGATTTTGTCAAATGCCTTAGTGAAGTCGGTGGCGATGACGTCAACCTCGTTGCCTTTTTCAAGGGCACACAGGGTACTTAAGATGAAGTCGGTAAGGTTCGTGACAGTAGACCTGCCCCTAAGGAAGCCATGCTGGGACGGGGAAAAAATGGATTTGCAGTACTAATACCAACTAGTACCAATACTAAAGGGCTTTTATGTCTTTTATATATATTATACAGGGTATACCAAAAACGAATGCTCAAACGAAAACGTATAAGTCGAATTTAACTTGTAAACATTTCTGCTTTTCTGATAATGACACTTCTGAAAAATACAAAAAGTCGTTAACTTTAAGAAAATTTTTTCGGTGTTATAGCCACAAAATTCGATATTCTTTAATTTTGATTTCTGCGAACAATTGCCAAAGAGCCTATGAAATGGAAACCAAGAAATTTCTAACATTGCTGTTGACTTTTCACAATTTTATGTGTATTAACATTGTTTTCTTCAAATTTAACTATTTAAAAAAAAAGTATATAAAAGTTTTAATTAGGAAAGCAGTGCCATTATCACGAAAACCAGAAGATTTTTACTTAGATTTTAATTTTTATGAAGATAGTATATCTAACTACTAAGAGAAATTATCATATATCAACAGAAAACCTTAAACTATAATACTAGGGCTAACAGGAAAAATACATTTTCTATTATGTAAATTAAAAATATAATTTGTATTTTCTACTAATCGTAAATTATACTATAAATATATCTTGTAACTTGTAAGTATATGAAATATACAGTCTGTTCAACAAGAAAGGACCACTCTTTTTCAAAGAAGATAAAGGATATTTCTCTCTCTCTCTTTCTGTGAGTGATTGTAACAGGGAAGGATTACGACGTCAATACTAATTCAGCTTAACGATCCCAAACATAAATAATATATATAAAAATAACATAATAACATAATAACGTTGAACTGGCCATCCCAATCCCCAGACGCCAATTCGTTTGATAATGTGTGGGGCACAATGAAGAGCCATATCGCTAGAAGGCCTGCGTACAATCTCAAGTAGCTAACAGGGATTCAGAAGATATGGTGCTCGCTGTCGATTGAATATATATATATATATCGGAGTTAGAGGAATTTTATAGAATTTAAATAATGATTAATTGCCTTTAACTCTTTTAACCGAATAATGAACACCAAATTGGTGCAAATGAATTGGACATTTTTGGTATGGAGTCTTGAGTTACATTAAACATTAAATCTCTAAATATCCAGCTCCAAGAAGCTCCACCTGCATACAATTTTTAATTTTTAATTATTATATTTATATGTTGCAATTTACAAATGAGATCCGTACCACAAAATCTCTTTAAATCTTTTGCAAAATAAACTCAGCTTTTATGACATTATTATTCGCTCGACCTTTATAATGTCAAGTTCAATCTCCGTAAGCTATAAGAAAACCACATTTTCAATTTCACTGAGTAAATCTCTCTCTTCACTACTTTCCCCAGATATCGGAATTTTATTTCTGCTTCCGACAACGCACTCAACAATCATCTTGCAATGAAATTGTAATTCTTTTTTTATACCAACAACTACAATTGTTCTTAACGTGGTTGTTCCTGTGGATGATAACCCATTATCACATCCTAAATGATGGCTAAATCTTATTTACTTGAACAATGTAAACACACATTCTAGAATTCTAGCTACAGAAATACGAGTATACCCGGTGGAAAGAATTCTTTCAAGGGCGAAGTAAATAATTACATTATAATGGAATTTTTCTGCCGTCTGCTACTCCTCACAATAGTGACATATGTCACTGGCGGAGAAGTTTAGGATATTTTATTTCAAATAATGTGAAAATATCATAAATAAAAAAGATAGATTCAATAATTGCAAACTAACCAGACGCTACATTCATTTCTAGAGATAAGCTAAATGCAGCTCAACTGGCTGTAGTTGCATTGCAATAACTAATTGTAAACTCCTTTGTTCGGAATTATAATTACATTTGTCATTTGTGACTTTAAGTATACGAGTGTATAAGTTTAACATTTATCAAGACTTCATGCTAAGCCCTCGTATTTAGTATATTTTTACGATAAAGATATTTCAAGCATAAGTTTTGATTAATCCACAATTAATGATGTTATTGTACTTTCTACAGGATCTTATGACTCTTATGGGTGGGCAGATGCAAATATTAAAAGCGTGTTCTATTAATTTTTAGAGTATACATATATACTGTTGTCCGTTTCATGAATCATTCCCTATGGGCGCATCAGGTCTTAATAATAAAACTGTCTTTTCGTCAATATGCATAAATATTCCTAAACTTCGAATAAGAGGGGAACATGAAACATATCAATGCAAACATGTATCTAAATCTACAAAGGCTCCAAGGCGCAAAGAAACTAAGTACTTTCCGGAACGTAACAAACTTTACCTTGTTATATATTAATACTATATAGCTCCATTAGATGTACCATATACTTCATTCACCTTATCAATTAATCATTTTAAATGCACATTTATATAAGAAATATATTGGGAAAAGTACATTTTTTGCTTTCTAGTTTCCTGCGACAGCTTCATTTTAATTAAATACAAAAATAAACAAATTGTCCTATTTATCAGTGAAAAGTAAGTGTTGTGAATTAGCAGAAGACAGGTAAGCGAATTGTCTTATAAAATGAACAAAAGTCGAAATGAAAACTTTGTATACAACCAAATAACACAACCAGAAAAATTTTACAAAATTTCGCCAAATTAATTCCCAAATTCTGATTTTTTTCTGTAGATTATGAATCATAAAATGAAATCGTTCATCATTTTTTTCAAAAAACGTAGGATTATCCGAAATTGTTAAATAAACTACTCTTAGAATGACCTGGGAACAATGATGAAAACGTAGTAATTTGTCATTGCATAAATAAAAAATGAAGATTCCTATTTCAGATAAAATAAATATTAATAAAATAATTATGTTATACATATATTATACTTTAATAAACAGCAGCATACATTTTATGTAGTATTTATGCTTTACATTAAGATTAATGTGTTCTTAAAATATCTGTCGATAATTTTAATTGTCTTACCAAAATTTCCCAGCACGTATTTATGCTTGTCTAGTGTTAGATAAATATTCGGAAGATAACAAATATTTGAAAACGATGATATTTCGATGATATATGTATATAAGTGTACAGAAATAAATATCTATCTTTTATTTATTTATGACAAGTAATGAGGGGAGAATCAACTTATGGATTTGCTAAATGTTTGTAAAAATAAACTAGTCAAAAACCTCAGCAATACTGATTATAATAAAAATCTTGAATAAACGATAAAATATATAAAATATGCCGAGTTAAGATAAAAATAGAATGTACAATGTGCATTATTATTAAATCTTTATATTTATATATATATAATTTAATTGGGTTGTCTGAAACTGAGGCCTTTTCTGAGCAAAAGCCTAATTTATAGTAAGCACCATACTTCATTTCAATCCTTTGAAAAAAACAATATTACCAAAAGTGCTGGATTAAGTTAGAGGAATATCATCATGCTACGCCATGAATATTAAATTCACGTTTTTATACTTTCTGCAGTGAAACTTAGTACAACATTTTCCAAATGATTACTATGCAAAATTGTAAATTTTCACTCGTTGCAAGAGAAAAATTAAAGAATAAGCTCAGAGCTTTAAAAGGAAGATAACAGTGCTTAGATTTTCTTCAGTAAAACCGGCTAGAAGTGCTAAAGTCTTCGGGTGGGCATGAATAAATGTCCAATAAACCCACAGGGGTTCCTCAAACCCCATCAAATATTTACGGTCCGGCATTCCGGCAGTTTGGGTAGTCGGCTTAGAATTTTTGATTGCATTAGGAAGAGGAACCGCCTAGACTAGACTTGTTACAAAAAAAAAAGGAATTATGGATATTTACTTAAACAGATATTACATTTATTGAAGCAACGCTATTCTGAATTTATTATTTTTGCATTTCCAAATCCCGAATCACTATACACATACAGTGGTTCAAAATCAAAATGGAACAAGTTAAAGGAAAAAATTGATTTGATGAAAAAAAGGTTATATGTCTTTAAGATATTTTGATCAAACAATTTTCGATTTGGCTAATTTTTTATGTTTTAGTAAAAATTAAGAGCATGCATGATTTGAATTTGAAAACAAATTCGAGTGAATTTTCGAATTGTTTTTCTTGAAATTCTTATTACTTCAAAATAAAGAATGATATCGATTAGCCACAAAGAATGATATCAATTAAAAAACAAGAGAACGGTTTTGGTCTCAAAGCGAACTTTCAGAAAAAATTACCCATGTAGGTATGTACGTATGTAGGTATGCATATCCTGCAGCCTAAATAGCTTTATGGATTTTAATAACTGAGGTCTCGTTAGATTCGTCTCTGTCGCGAAAGTGCTATAGGCTGTAGAGTTTTCGGGAAAATAAATAAGGTTGCCATTTTAGACGCATGAGTATTTTTTTTATTTTCAAACACAAACGAAACGAAATGAAATTAAAACTCTATACATAAAGTATAGGCGAAAGCAAATATTATAACAATATATGAGCCATTTATTATGAAAGTGCCGTAAGTCCAAAATGTCATAAAAATAGTTTTTTTATATACTGTAGGTATATCAAGTAAAACCTTATGATATTTTGGACTTACGCCACATTTAAAAGAAAAGACTCATACTACTCCAATGCAAAAAATGTTGTATTTTCTGGGATAATTAAGAACAAAATATTATACTCAATTTTAAGTTTATTATACATATGTATTTTTTAATGATTAATAAAAAAAACAAAAATAATTCACCATCTACAACAAAATTCGTTAAAAACCAAAAACACAAACGAAGCAAAAGAGTTCGTCCACTTCAAAAATGAAGCAAAATAGTTCACCTACTATGATTATTTTATTAGTATACCTACTTCCAAAATTTATGCAACTACGGTTTATTTTTTATGTAAAGGGTTTTTCAATAAGGACATAATGATTTTGTATTTAAATAAAACACCGATAATTGAGATATTGTACTGAAATTAATTGCAGGTACAGTACACATGTTACATTTAACTGTGGAATTAGGTCTCAGTTATATCACCACCGTGAGGTGGAGCCAATTTTCCTTGCTGGTTTGCATAAGCCAATTGCTCTTGGCTGGTTTGCATAAACCAACAACTTACCGTAAACTCATAAAAAGAAATCCAACAGCGTTAAATCGCATGAGCGAGGTGGCCACTCGACCGAACCATTTCTCGAGATTATACGGTTACCGAATTTCCCCTTCAATAGATCAATTGTTTTACTAGCTATGTGGCATGTGGCATCATCTTATTGAGACCACATATCCATCCAATTCTGGCCAAAAATATTCTTTCAACATGGCGCGATAGTTAACTCCATTGACCGTAACATGGAGATCATTTTCATCGACAAAAAATATCCAAACACACTTACCGCATGAAATTCACACCACATGGCCACTTTTTGTAGTTGCATTGGAGACTCTTGAAGCACTTGTGGGTTTGTTGCTGTCTAATAACGCATATTTTGCTTATTGATAAAGCCATACAGCCATGAGCTTCATCGCTAAAATGATTTTGTGATTCAGGGTTTTCTTCAAACTATAGCAGAGCCCAATCGGGGAAGTTTCGACGCTTCAAATGATCAAATGGCTTCAGTTCTTGAGTTAATTTGTAAGGGTGTAAGCCAAGATCTTTACGCAAAATTCGCCACAATTTGGTTTCAGAGATTTCCAATTCCTATGAACGGAATTGACTGTAATGTAGTAATTTTTAATAATATCCAAATGTTGCTAGTTCGTGAACTTCATCATGATAAATATGTTTTGTTGACAGATCATGAAAAACATTTAAGGATGCGTTCGTATTAAAATACAAAACTATTATGTCCCTATTGAAAAACCGTTTACAAGGAATAACATTTCCTACTCGTTTGAAAATTGCCCTAATTTTTATTTCATATTTTATTAAGGTCTTGAGGGACAGGGGAGAGGTCATATTTTGTTCACCACATTGAATTCTACCTGGTGCTTCTGGCTACCGCCGAGAATTTTTTTTTCTCTTTTGCTTTCGTGGTAAATGGTGACATTATTTTTCTTACTTTGTTCAATCGGATTTTCACGATACAAAATTAATGTTATGTTCCTTTTACATGTCCTATCTTATTCTTCGGATTTTGATTATTTCTTTACAAAAAGTACGAGTAATCAGTTAACAACTTTAATATAAAGTTTTGTGGTGCACGTTCATCCGTAGCCTAAAGATTGAAATTTATTCGACAAAAGAAATCACATTCCAAAAATTATTAAAGTTATTAGCTAGTAAAACCTGATTCTTTTCTGCTGATCCCGAGTAACTTTCTGCTGCAATCCAAATCGCTTCCAACACATTAGTCTATCTTTTACTCCTTCCTAAATCCTTGGACGAAAAGAGATTTGATCTATATGCTAACAGACGCCAGTTAGGCAGGTTTTGCTGTAATAGTTTTATCAGGTTAAATGTTCGCAGGAAAAAAACAATAAGCTTAAGCGGTTCCAACTGAACTGAACACCACCTTCTAACCAACTTTCCCCCGTTCCCAACAGTTGATTTGAAAACAATTCTATTCCCTAAACTCCAACGCAATTAAGTCCGAATCCCGCTGTGCACGTAGCTTACCCTGAGTTTTGTATTAAGGTAATTGGCTTTACCAAGGACTACGCCTTGTTTATTTCGGGGCGGGAGTTCGCGAAGCGAGTAGTAGACCGCGATTAAAGGTGATAAAAGCTGAAAAAAAACTGTATATCGTGATGCGATAAGTTAAATGGAACTATTAGCGCCCGATAGTGCGCCTATTAACTCACGTGTGGACGGAGTAATTGCGCTTTCATGAAGAGCTTACGATACGCTTGTTTTGGATGGCCTTTTCAAGTCTATTTAGGGCAAATCATTCTTTCGTTCCACTCGATTGACATTTTGATTTATCGTTTCTTGCAACAATGTATGTCAATTCTTAATTAGAAGTATTGTGGGTGTGACGCTTAAACAAACCTATTGATTCAGTCGTGATTTCTATTCATATCAAACGTGCCGCACTACTATAAGTGGAGGACCTTTTAGATGAGCTACGTGACCAAGTGCCCAAATTGGGTTGCTGATTTCATTATATCACAATTCGACTTGATTATTAGGCCACATCCGAACACGTATAGTCCATAAATTCTGAGTTTACAAGTACCTTACCTATTTTACGGTTGGGAAATAAATTAGTTTTACAAAAATTTTAGCATTATGCGATTTATGCTAGGTAGATAAATTTATTTTAAATTCTGTTTTGAATAAGTCTATGTTCTTTATAAGGTTTTCTTTCAAATTATTTTGAAAGATTAGAGTAGGTTGAGAGAATTAAAAAAACAAGTTTTGCAAACTGTACTGTCCTACTCTTTTTAAAAGAATACTAGACTTCTACCGGCTTAGTAAGTCCACACCCCCTTATCTCCAAAGCTACTGAGCCTAAAGTTTGAAATACAGAGAATAATTCTTTACATTATAAATTACAGGGAATCCATAACAAGTCTATGGTCTTAAAATCAGATTTAAAAAAAACATGGTAGATAACATATTCATCGCACGGAACCCTCTGCACGTGAGTTGAACTCGCACTTGTCCGGTTTTTTAATCATGAACACCAAGTTCTTGAAAAATCATTCGTTCCCATTGACTTCGGTTCTTTTGAGAGCACCTAGGTTGCTATTTTGAAACATTCATTATAAAAAGTCTATAACTTCTCTGACTTGTCTAGTTCAAACCGCTAAATCCAGAATTATAACTTTGCGTGCTTTATTACTTATATTTTTAAATATTTATGCAGAGTTTTAAACAAATCTGACAAAACAAATATTTTTTGTTATACCCCCCTTTTACCCCCTTAAGGTGTGATTTTCAAAAATCTCTTTTCTCTCTCAGGGTACCTACGTTATTCAAATTTCATAATTCAAGTTTTAGTGGTTTGGGATGGTATTTAATGTAATGAGGCAGTAAAGACTTTTTATACCTAAAATATATGGCTATTATCATAACCGAAAAACATATTAACATATATTAAACATAAAAATCTGAAAATTTTATTTAAATTCGATTTTAATGGCTCACTTCAACTTCAAACTTCAACTTTAGTTTTAATTTTATTCCACTTCAAGCTTGTTATACTCTTTAAAATAACTTTCTAGAAATAATTAAAGGTCTTTTGAAAGTTTCCGTCGAATGCTTATTAAATTTTGTTCATAGGCCACACATTTACATCGCTGATCTACAGGGTGATTAATTTACGCTTGAAAATGTTTATCTACGTTATATCAATATCTCATTTAATACCTACGCGCTTCATACCCTTAACTTTTAACATAATTTTCTTAAATTCGGCGGGCGTAATTTCTCCCTAAATTTAGTGTATGGTATTTTTTATGAATGAACGATTAAATTTTACAATTAAATTTTAAAATAAATAAAATCATGAAATTGTTAATTTATCAATTTGCTTGTTATCTGAAAATCGAAACTATAAAATGTTGTTAAGATTGCACCCAGAAATTTTAGCTTTGATTAAATTTTTAATCTTAAAAACTTATTTATTTCCCAAATTACTTGAGATCTTCTAGCTAAATGTTCTACCTACTCTTAAAATATCTTTATGAAAATGCATTAACAATTTAAAATTCACTATTTCACACGTTCCCTGCCATCCTGTTTATGAGAAGGTGTCATTTGTAGGCCACGTGTACCATTTTCGGCGCACGGTAACCACTTTAATAATTTTCTATAAATATATATATTTTTCTTGTTTTTGAGAGAACGCATATTATTTTCATAATTACCGTTATCAGTACACTCCTCAAAAATTACTGTAAACCTCATTACGTCACATAAAATAGTGTTACCACAAATTAAATTTTACACGAAAAGATTTTAAATTAAAAAATTAATTAATTATGCAGTTTAGCGTGTACCGACAACGGTACACGTGGCAGGGAACGTGTTAAATATTCACAGTTTCTTCCATGCCAAGAAAAGTTTTAATTTTTAATAAGATAATTAAAGGAAAAAGGCCGAAGGAAAATTTAAACTTCTACAACTTTTCCCTACAATACTCTGCAAAAATATGAAATGCCTTTAGCTTATATGGAAAGTTCCGTTAAAACGTTAAAATATCCAATGTGGCTACTTGGAAGAATCGGCATTTTCCAAAAATGCATAAAAGATAGAAATTTCTATGAAAATTCTAACTAAAAAGTAAAAATAACACAGAGAGTTGTCATATGGGCTTAGTTTCGGAATGCACGAAAATAAAAGAAAGCAATTTAAAATAAATTCAAAAAATTGTAAATTAATATAAAATTAAAAAAACAAAAACTTTTTGCTTGTAAAGTTAATCGATTCGGCAAATGAACGGCTCATGTATTAAGGGCCCTTAGTCTCGAGAAAAGTATCTACTGCCCATATGAGATTCTACGGCTAAAAATAGAATTAATTGAAAAACTCAGGAAGTTCGAAAATATATTCTTTACTTCTTTACTTCTGGCCTTTCCATCACAGCTGAGATGCTTTAATTCGCCAATTATTTTCCCCACCTTCGAAATTCCTGCTTTTATAGGAAGAGACAAATTTCGCTCTGATAAAATGCCCAGCAGGCCTTTGCCGTGATAAAATGCCCAGTGAATACATTTTACCAACGTGCTTCTTAGCTACATCACCGAATTCAATTTGCATTTGCGCTTCCCTGCGCTCCGTTTTTCCTCAGACGTTCTAGTCATACTGAATACCAACATACCTTTGAGATCCCGAGTCGCTTTATTCACCGGTGTATCAATTTAGAGCCGTGACAGTCGGCACGTTGTGCCAAGCGCTTATCCGTCTTAACTCATAAAGCGTAAAGCTGATAAATGTTCATTATTTGGCCCGAATTTGCAGTATTTGTAGACCGTAAAGCAATATTCTTATCATGTGACAACACCCAGACTACATATCTGTATTCCTGCCTGATAAAAGTAGTCTATCTGAAATTATTAACTCCCCGCACGAACCAGACTGCTTGTTTTGTTTATATAACCCGTACCATAATTATAAACCCCAAGAAAACTACATGCTTTTTTAAGAGGCTTTTTTACAGAAAAGCCAATGAAAATATGCTGTGATCTTTACATACATTCAAAGAAAAATTGCATTGTAACATTATGTCAAATCAATTTAAATTTAAACATTCGATTTCTTGCAGTGTAAAATGTTAATATTAGGTCTACCGGAAAGTTCTGTCCGTTTTTGAAGAGGAAGAAAATGATACAATTTTTAACATATTTAACTAGATTTATTGTACGATATAATTTCCATCGTTCCTTATGACTTCTTCCCAGCAGGATGGCAATTTATAAAACCTATTTTTGAAGAAAATGTTTCGATGCGAAAAACTACAGCAGCACTACTGTAAACGTAAACGTTTTCTTAATTTTTTAATTTTTTTCTCATCAAATAATTTTGTAAAGAAAGGAATAGGTGAAAATCTGATGGTTAAGGTCTACGGAGTATGGTCGATGCGAAAGAATTTCCCATCCTAGCTCTGAAATTTTCTGGCGAGTCGCCAAAGCAGCATGTGATCCAGCATTATCGTGATGCACTATGATTTCCTTCCTATTGAATATTGTCAGCCTTTTTTCTTGGAGTACTTTGTTAACTCGTCCATTTGTTGACTTTTTTTTTTTTGATTTAGCTTTTTCTTGGGTTCTAAAAGCTTATATGGGATTGGACCTTGCATGTCCCACCATATACACAGTATTCTCTTTTTAAGGCTCAAGTTCGGTGTAGAGGTGAAGAGAGGCATGTTTTCCAGGTTCACGCTGTTTTCCTTACGACGTTTTCATATGTAATCCACTTTTCATCATTTAATCTATCATGGTTTTAAAAATATCGTCACAAATGGCCACCCAAAGCGTGACTTATCCATAAGGCCGAAATCACCTGCTTTAAATTGTTCGAACCATCTCCTGCACGTTCTGTCCAAAACAGCATCTTCACCAAAAACTTTTAACAAATTTCGACATGCTGACGACAATGACATGAGTTATCTTTGTTGTAGTTAATTTCGAAGCGCACATAATAAATGCAATTATAAAGATATACAGCTACATATAACTCAAACGAACATATCCAAATATATTCAAACTTGAAACGAAATTATCGGTCAGAACTTTCCGGTAGACCTAATATATAAGATTTACATTTTAAATTATCATTATGGTATTTTAAATTAAAAACTATAAATTATTCTTCAAGTTTCGTTTACAGTTATATTTAACATATAGTATTTTTCTATTTAGCATTAATGTAGTATTTTTCTATACAGGTCTTTGAAACTACAATGTTTTCTTTTTAAAAAATCAGATATAAAATCATAAAACTTAATATACAAATTCACCTTGAGTTGAAACAAAAGTCCCTAATAGAATTTTTTGCATCCTTATGTCAAGTATTCGACATTCTTTGTTACAGGGACCGAAAATAGGACTAATGTTAATTGAAAATTTTCAAATTTGTTGTGACTTTATCAATTTATGCTATTTAGAATTTTATATTTTAGCTTTCATCTTTTAAAATCATATTCTAATATCACAAATATAGAGTTTTATTTAAAAATTAAAATTGTGATGTAGTATACTTAGATTAATGTTACAATTTCGTGATGCAATTGGGTTTCCCTGAACAGTTTGTAGTTATTTGTGATATATAAAATTGTACACTATACACACTATTTATTCGAGAATACTCTGTACGTATTGTACTCACATATAGTACATATTGCAAAACTGGAATTAACCTCTTTAACCGTCACATTTTTCATTTTCAAGTAAAAATATATATTTATGATACCTACAAAACCCTATTATTGAAAATGTTAAAATATACCTGCGTAATTTTAAATGTTGCTATATAAAATCAACTAGCTATGATAATAAAAATATTGGGACCTGCCTTCTTTACTACATTTCCTTTTATCATTTTATAGCATTTTGGTAAAGATAATATTAATAATATTTTTTTAAAGAGGACCCTATATAATTAATATTGTTTCTTCTTATTTTGTATAGATTTCAATTTATAATAATGTAATTGCTACTACTGACTCTGTTGAATTACGAAAAATCTTTATGACTCCATTTTGTTTTGTAACTATTTACATACTAAAAAATGGTCATTTTTACAATAATTATAGCTCCTAGAATAAATCTCGACCTATAGCATTCAATAATATGCATTAAGGTGTTTTATTTTTTTGTTTACCTAATTTGTAATGTTATGCATTATATTGGAATAATTATTTACGGTATATTTCTATCTGTAGAAGGAGAAATTGCATGTTTACAATTTTTCAATATATAAAATATGAGCTGCATACAAGTACTTAAATATTTAATAACTATAATTCACCATTAATTTTTTATAAATACTTTCGATTATTAGTAATGAGCAGAATCAATTTTAGTCTGACAGTCCAAGTGCAGAAAGTGCAAGTCTATGACCATGACCAAGATAAAAACCATTGCAAAATTAAAATAAAAACATTTTCACATTTAATAAAAACATCTTGTATTTTAATAAAATCATTTGTTAAAAAATAACTAATAAACAATTGAAAAAATAACGACCTTATTCTATTTTATGATTATTATTAAAAAAATTCAATTTGACTTATATTTTATTAATTTTCTATTTGAAAAGGACATTTTAAAATCATGACTTGATTATTATATAATTTTTTTTTAAGTTTGAACCGGTGTAAATTAAACTACAGAAACTTTGTCATTTTTAATGGCTTTGGAAATCCAAATAAAAAAAAACAACAAGATTTTACGGAGTTACTTTTTTTATAAATAATTTTATCAAGCAGCCTAAAACTTCGGAGTTGTATTCCAGGATTTTGTCGTCAACTCTAGGATTTGTTCAGATAAAATTGATTGAACATTTTCGAACAAAAAAAAGTTTCACATCGATTAATTTTCTCAATTTTCAAGAAGATAAGAAAATTATCAATTTTTATTTTTTTTTTTATTGCGGAGTCAGTAACTCAAAGTAATTTACTCTTTTTATTTACGAGGGCAGTTCGATAAGTCAGTGCTTTTTTGAATTTGTTGTAAATGCAACACTGCTTTCGTCAGCTGCCATGTATTAAAAGACAAACTGTCAAACTTTGAGCAATCTAATATATGAGCCGTTTATTTTGAAAGTGGCGTAAGTCCAAAATGTCATAAGGTCGATTTTACTTGAAAAGAATATAGAAAAATCGACCTTATGACATGTTGGACTTACGCCACTTTCAAAATAAACGGCTCATATGTCATTTAGTTTGTATTTGACAACCAAAATGAGAAAAAGTGAATTTCATGTGGTGATTAAGCATTATGTGTAGTATGTAGTATATGGCAAAAATCCATAAATTGGGCTACGAACTGCATCCAGCATATTCTTCAGATTTAGCCCCTGCAACTATTTCCTATTTCCAAACCTAAAAAAAATGGCTGGACGGTAAGAGATTTGGGTGAAATGAAGAGGTCATCACTGAAACAAACGCCTATTTCGAGGGCGTCGAGAAAACCTATTATTTGGAAGGAAACTATGTTGAGAAATAAGACGATTATTTTCTGAAAAAAATATCTTATTCAAAAAGTTACTGACTTATCAAACGTATAAAGTCTACCAAATATGAGTAAATAAGTTATGCAAAATATTTTAGTATACACGAAAAGTAAATTCAAAACTACAACAATCTTGCAAAAAACAGCAAGACTTAACCAGACGAGACCAAAACCACGACTAAAATTAAGCCCATTCATGCAAAACAAACCCAAGACCGGGTGTGCAAAACCAAAGAAGAATACTAGTAAAATGCATGTAGTACTTTTCACATGATGCATGTAGAAAAGAACAGACAAACCTCATTACATTTTTATTATATGTATGTGCATAATGACACTACATATTAAATAGTTATTTTAAAAATATAGCCTTGCATATTATTATTAGGATTAAGACCAATATTTAACGAACAAATCTAGTATTGATTGATTGATGAAAAATTAACCTTTATTCATTTGTAACAAAATACAAAAACAATCACTTTAAAAAATCAAGAACAAAAAATTGTATAAAAGAATAAAGCAAAACGATTCAATATTTACAAGTCAAAAGTAAGGGTACGATTAACAATTTATATCAAAATTAACAAATGATGTTGTAGTTATGACACATTTAATATTTTGTTTGACCACCCTTGGCTGCAAGGACAACCTGTAGCCTTCTTGGCATTGAAAGGACTAAATTTTCTGTAACATTGACCGGGATATTCTGCAATTCCTGAACAAGAACTTGTTTGAGAATTTTTTGCTCTTGGTTTTTTGAAGTAATTGTTTTTGTATTTTGTTACAAATAAATAAAGGTTTGATTTTTATCCATCATTACTGGATTTGTTCGTTTAATTTTATTCTTAACCCTAATTTGAAAAGAAATTTTTGTGGTGTACCCTCACTTTTCTCACTCTATCGAGAATGTTACACCAAAAGTGCCAATCTGCAAAAATTCTAAAACTTCTAATGTGATTGCTGTTTAAGATAATTAATTTTAATTTGCTTAAAAAAAAAATAGTTATTTCAACTATTTAAGAATTTAAAACCATGATAAAAACACGATAACATTTTACTAAATTATTTTTGAATTGGATATGTGAAGAGCGCTGTGGTGTGCATTCAAGTACAATAGATTGAATCTTTTGGCGCAAGACAATCGACTATATAGGTTTCTTTGCCATTTCAAAAATTTCTGGGTCGACTTTTCGTCCTCATATATGGAGCATGTACCTAATTTAGAAAAAGTAGCTAACGTAGCGATATTTCACTTCAACCTATACATATTTGACTATATAAATTTCTTGAATTCTTATATAGCATTGATTTTTTAACAATAAACGTGGGTATGGTTAAAGTGTCTGCAAAGTCCCATCATAAATTATTATTATTCAAAATCGCTGATATATATAGGAGTAAATATATACAAACTACAACTAATTGAACTAAAATTCATTTCAGTGTATCACTTCACCAAAACATAAAAATTAGAGTAAGAAAACACATTAAATACATCTCCAGGATATGTGCAAGTAAATAATTTATTTAGTAACATTACGTTGCTAGATTCTACATTAATTAAATTTCAACCGAAGAAAAGAAAAACATAAATAATGATTTCTAACATTCCCGACTAGGTATGGCAAAAAAGACGTCGGTGTAACCCTACCTCAAGAATATCGCGAAAATATTTATAGCATCACCTGAGACAAAATAATTATAAAATCCCACTCGTAATATCGCGTATCGTTAGACCTGCATCTCAAAAAAAATTATTCTTACGTTAAAGAAAATTTCCGATTAAATTTCCGCAGTAAAATAATAAGGGCCCAGACTCCCTTTTCGGAGATAATAAGTAAATGGACCTCCGATATTTGAGGGCCCCTGCATTAAATTTTATCCACTTGAAATCCAGCATTGAATGATACCCCATTAAAATTTAATAAGTGCCAGCAACGTGAAGAGGATGCTTTACTGCTGAGAAATAATCCGCCATACTGCCACGCCCATGCCCACTTACGTCTGAATAAATTGGCCGGAATCGGAGGTTTTTTAATACTTTTGCCCTAAATTGTCTTAAATATCCTTTTTACGGCACGTCCCATCTGACGGAATGGTAGGCAAGTATATTTCATCCTCAAAATGAAAAATTTACAATTAAGGAATTTGGGCGCAGCGGGATGAACAGAATCCAAATATCCCGGGGACAAACAGATATTCATGTTTTATCTGCAAGAAAGATTTTCGCACTCAGCCTAACACGTCCCCAGATTCTGGACGATTTACAGGAGGCGTACCATCGCTCGCGCTTATCTCTTCACATTGTAGGTAATTACCGCATAATTTATGTAAGGAACGAAAAATCCTATCTGCGTCGCAAGGCTTTTTTAAATTTAAAAGAACGTAAATTTGAGCTTTTAAGAGCAATTTATTTACAAAATTTCCACTAGCATAAGATTTCAAAATTTTTTCCTGATAGCCCTTTCAATCAAATTTGGTCTGAGAGGTTTCTAAGGTAAGAGATCACAACTTCTTATTTATTATATTATGATATTATTATATACTCACTATTATAAAATTTACGCTACACATTCAGTATGCTCAAAGTATGTTGTAGATTTCTCCACTATAAGCAATTTGATTTTACTATAAGTATCGTATATTTACTGTCATTTGCAAAAGATATGCAAAACTTCGTTGTTAAGTCCGCACCTCTTCCAAACATTTCTTCTATTCATTCAAAACTTTATTTTTCACTATTTCTCCTGAGGTCCTAAACCGATCTTTAATTTAAGGAATTTTTGGAAGAGTAATAACTTTATCTTAAAATTAGAAAAAACCACTTTATATATTTTACTTAAACATCATTATTTAAAATTGATGTAGCATTAAATAACATTGTAGATATCATAAGGAAGTACATAAGCGTTCTTAAAAATATGCACATTTAGTACAATGACATTTTATAAAAATATAATTTTATAACTGCTAAAATTAACGTCCCAAGTAATTGATAATTATACAACGTTTAATTTTAATTTTCTTTTCATTTTCACTTTAAATAACCAATAATTTTTAATTTAATTTAAAACAAAAGAAATTTTATGATTTTAATTTTTCAGTCAAACAAAAATAATTTGTTAACAAATTTTAAAATTTTCAAACCTGTTTTTTTATATCAGTTTTTGATCGTTAGCAATTCACAAAAATCATAAATGCATAAATACATAATTTTTTTTTATAATTTTGAAATTGAGTTGGTTTTTTTTGAAAGTGGTATAAGTCCATTTTTTCATTTATTGAGATATTTAAGGGTTTGCGTTTGAATCAATTTAAAAAAATTAGCCAACTTTAATCAATTCGAGTGATGTTTTTTACACTATATACTTTTTAAATTTTATTATGAAATAATAATTACTAAAATTATTTGAAAAAATAAACGATTTTTTAGCTCCACATGGACTTATACCACTTTCAAAAATAACATATTACAAGAAATAAAAACAGAAGCAAATTTAAGTCCATATTTTTATAGACATAAGCTTTACTGAAATGGATTTTTATGTAAAAAAATAATAGTTAAAATGAAGACATTTAAATACCGAATAACCAAGTTTATTAAGAGTTTATTTCAGTTATATTAAAAATATAAAAATGAAAATTACTTCGTTAAAATCTTTAAATAAAAAAAAGATATTTTAAACTTAGTTTTATTTTACAGTTAGCATATTGAAGTATTTATGGTGAATGGGTGGTATATAAGGTAATAAACTTATCATATCGTTATATTTCTGTCTTGTTATGCTCCTTGAAGTTTTATAAAGTGGTAACATATTAGTTTTGCTGAGGTTTTTTGGTCTTCCTTTTTTTCCAAATAAAAAAATTGTTTTAAATGGAGCATTTTCTTCCATACTAATTTTATAAACAATTTTGTGAGGTTCATTCCTTTTGAACCTCATCCAACATATTTTAAGCCCGTTTACAATTTCTCCGTTCGTTTTTTTTCTGTTTGATATTGCTTCTTCTAGAGAATTGGTTGAGACAAAGTCTTCTCTTTTCATTTCATACACTGCACTGAAGTAGCAATAATCAATAATAATTGCAATAAGAAAGTTGTTTTAATTATAATTATTAGGAATGGACTTATTCCACTTTCAAAAGAAATATTTGTGCGATAGCATTGTAAAGCAAAACTGGTTTTGTTTATTTTATGTCAAAATAGAACTCTATTGAAATTGTGATTGTACCTATGGAGAGAAGGTGTCTATAGCTCATTAAAATTGCCGTTAACTTAGTTTTTTTAAAAAGTGGACTTATACCACTTTCAAAAAAACCAGCTCATTTCTTACTTTTACATATTTACATATTTAAAATACTTCTTATTGTAGCATCCTTTTTGTATGTCTTTTCCAGTTGAAAATTAAATAATACCGGTTAGCAAAACTTTGTATATGCATATGTACTTATGTAGTTATTTAAAAACATCTCTATATTCCAAAGAATTATGCATTATGCACAGTCATATGCACAAATTTCATTATAATAAATAAGATAAAAATTGTAAGAAAAATCAGGCACATTGTTTTGAAAAGTTGTATATTTTTATGATCATATATTATGATTTAACCAAAAAAAAAAATAAATTTTTATGCATACATATATTATTTTACTCTTTTACGACTCTCATATATTATTTTACTCTTTTACGAATCACTTTCTTCTTAATGATTTATTTGTTCCATGATATTGTATGTTAATTACCTTTTTCAGAAGATATCCACATTTTCTTTTTGAGGAAGGCTACTTTGCTATATAACATTTCTTTCTTATAATAAAATAAAATAATATTATATGTATATAAAGGCATTTATAGTTCATTGGTCGTCCAGACAGGAACAATGCAAAACTTCTACTTGGCTTATTCAGGAAAGATTGCAAAAAGCTTATAGGGACGGTCACAGGACATAACACATGCGGCAAGCATCTGAACACCTTAGGGATCATCAGCGACTCAGCGTGTCCTTCGTGCGGGGAGGACGAGGATAGTACGGAGCACTTCCTCTGTAACTGCCCGGCCTTCGCCCGCGCGCGCATGACGACGTTTGGCGCTGATGTAATGAGAATGGAAGACTTCAATTCTCAATCTCTATCTGATGTTCTTAGGTTTGTCAAGATGACTAAAAAGTTCGGATAGGGTAGGGGATGAGTACAATAGACCGTGGTCTGAGCGCTCGAGGCTGACACCTCCCCCTTTCTCTCTAATACTAATACTAACAAGACATTTATAGGTTAAATCGAAACATATCCATTACCCTTTAATGCCCAAATGTGATGAATTTTCACTTGAATTTCAACTTCGCACAATTTGATGATTTCGTTAACAAGGGTCGCGAAAACCAAATTCTTTGTTCTATTGTTGAAGTCGCTCTTTCGAACGGGTTATTTACAAAAAGGCAATTTCCGAAGAATGATCTTTTTATAAATTTCAATTTTCACTGTAATGCCAGCACCTTCTAAGGTGTCAACAACGGGTCCCCAACACTTTTGATTCATTCATTTATTTGCAATTTCTATAATTCTTCAGTATCTGATAAATCTAAAAATCTAAACCATTCCTTTCATCTTATAGTATGATGCCGTAATTTTTAAATATAGTGATCATGATCATGATTATATTATAAAATAATTTAAAAACTACAAAATGGAGGGGTTAAAAGTAAAAAGTAAAATGTTAACGCTTATTCTTGCATCAGGAACACATTTTTGACTCCTATATACTTAAAACCCGATATCGTAGTTACTGAAAATCGCAATTTATAATACAATCGTTCTTAAAAAAATTGTCGTTTTTTAAGTATTTTTGGTAAAATTTTGCCTACACTATTTGAAAGAATGACCTCGAAAATAGAATAAAACGGTTTGTACGTGAAATCAAAGTGAAAATTCAGCACATTAGTGCGTTAAAAAGTTAATATACCCGTATAACTATTTAAGAATTTTCATTAAGTTTAAATAACATCTATAATACGCGATATTGTAGTAGTAGAATAGATGATCACATTTTTCTAAAGAATTTTGATCCGCTTGTAGTCATATTGTACACAAATAGCCAATATTTGAGAATTTTCTACCCATTAGACAGCAAGAAGGGTACCTGCAAAATTAAATCATTTGGGAATTTTGTAATTTCAGTATAACTGAAAAATATTCATCCTATAACCTTCCATCAATGAAAATTAAAGAGTCTTTGAGGAACGCATTAGTCCCTCATAAAATGTTAAAATGAAGAATTTCTGAAAAGCACCTCTTGGCTTAACATAAATTTTAATTTTACATTTCCTCCCCGCATTATTGAATCCCCAAAAATTTCACACAGTCAGCCAAAGTAACTAAAAGGCTAAGGGTATGAAATCTATTTCCTTTATTCCTTTTTTAGAATAAAAAGGCAAGGAAAATTCGTATAACACCCTACAAAGACACCACAAATATTTTCTTAAAGCTCCGCCTGCATTTTTCACTTTCCAAGAATGATAGGTAAAAGGAGATACGATATTAGAAATTTTATTCTAGATCTTGAAAGATGTTTTTATAGAATTTTCACAAGGGCGCATTCCGACTGGTGACATAACATGAATTTAAAAATTGCTTAAGAATAATGTTGATAGTGACATAATTCCAAAGTCATATTTTATGGACTCAAATTTAAACAATCTCAGCATAATAAAATTGTTTCAGAATTCAAGACGCTCTAGTAAGGTTCTTCAAATGTGCAAAATTTGAATGAACATTTCTTTTCTTTCGACCGTTATGAAACAAAATTTTAAATTCTATCAATAACCGGGTACTCACCGTAATTTAAGCCGCAAAAATTTTATGGTCTGATGAATCCACATTTTGTCTATCATCTGATCGTCCCCAAACTTGCATTAGGCGGTCCGGTGGACAGTACGACCCTTAATGCCTCCAAACCACAACAAAAAGAAATCTGGGGATAATGATATGGGGATGTTTAAGCGCATTAAAATCTGAGTAGGCCATACTCTGCCACATTCCTAATGATACTTTTATTACCACATGCTCGCCGGGTTAAATTAACCCAAATTAACGATTTTCAGATTTTTTCCTTTACTTGTGCTGCTGTGATACCTTTGCATCTTGCAAATTTCATGATTCTAGGTCAACTACTCTATGATTTATTTTTTCGCTCAGAGTGTATGAAGCGCTGAAGATCTTTTGCGACCTGCGGTGAATTATATGTTTTGCGTTTAGATGATTTGTCTTCTTTATTAGTTAACCTTTTTGAAGTATGTATTTAGATTATTAATTAATTAAAGAACAAATTAACTTCTTCAATCAACAATGTTTGCTAATGTACAAAATCCTATTCTTGAGTCTGACATGAATCAAATCCGTTCGAAACGAAGGAAATTTAAAGTAGCCTAGAAAATTTAGAAAATTCAACGTGTCGAATACGCTAATAATTCCAAATTTCTTTTATTATAAATATCTTACATTTCAATTGATCATAAATTCTGTTCATTTAAAGAAGATAAATGTAAATTTGTAAAGTTCATTCTTCAAATTTCTTCTTTCAATATAAGTAATTTAACAAATTAAATTCATCTACAAAACCAGTATTCATTTTATGAACTTATGTGTAATTCATTTACAGTATTGATTTTTAATTAATTAATTTATAACTTTTTTCAACTGTGCTTTTTTTGCCTTAAGGGACCCCTCTGGGTTTTTAAAATCTATAAAAATATTAGGAATAAGCAATACATACCTTAGGAGTCAAATACTCGTAGACTTGTAGACTCTAAAACTCCAATGGTCGATGATTTCTTATTTAAGGGGAGGTTCTCATCTAGCGCGCTAAAAAGTAGGTAAAGTTCGTGATTTATTTGAAGGAAAATGACAAGACATAGGGATATGATATTTGGCAGTATCTTTTATTGTACATTTATCTGTACAAAAAAATTTTTTTATGCAAGAAAAAAACAAAATGGCGCCCGTTATTCAGCTTCTCCGAAGGCATGTTTTTCGAAAATTGCCCAGCTGTGTACAATCTAGGGGTCGCAAATTAGCCTGAAATCAAATAATGATGACATTATTGTAAACTAGAATAAATTTGTCTCAGAAAGAGTGAACGACTTTCAAAAATAATTTAAAATTGACGGAATGGCGCGATTTTGAAATTTTTCTGCCGTTTTTGGCTGTTTTTTTTCATAGTTTATGACTAACAAAAAGGAGTTAATGTTAAAATTTTCAAAATGTGCTCCACTCTTTCTATGAAGAAAATTGTTTACTTTAATATGCACGAAACTAGAAGTTTATTGGTTGAACCGTTTTTGAGTTATCTTGTACACAAATTTGTAAAATCTTAGTTCGTTAATAATTTGTCTTCTGCTCTTTCTTGAAAGAGTGTATAAGTACTTTTTTGCTAAATGTGGGATTTATATGCAAAAAAGCTTGTTGGTAAGAGTTTTTCTCTTTGTGGTAAAAATGATTGCGTTTAGTGACTTCTAATCTTAAAAAACAAAGTTCTGAGATAATCGCGTTTGAAGTTTTCGTCGACAGGCTAAGAGCGGCCCGCTGCAATCATGACACCGCGACAATCAATGGGCTGTAGAATCCGTTCTAGCGCTCGGATCAACAAAATATTTTAAAGGAACATTCTAGACATATTAAACTTTAATAATATGAAATAAAAAAAAAATCGAAAATTTCAAGATTCTAGATGAGAACCTCCCCTTAAGTATTTAAATATTCTTTTACTTATAATGCATAAATGAACATTAAATTGCACTAGTCAACAAGCATTTTGTCACAAATCATGTAATAAGCTATTTTGTTAGCATTTATTGCGTAGAATAAAGAAGTAAACATGTTCCAACGCGTACGGTTTATAAAAAAATTTGGTTCAAAGATGATAAATCTAATGAAACGTTATTTAAATTCATAACACATCGCATTCTAAATGTAAGTTGAAACTGTACAGACAAAAAGCAAAGTAAAATAACATTTAATTTGCAATTCTCGTATATTTTATGGAAATTTTTTTACGGTATTCGATTAATTTTGAACCAATTTGTATTTTAAGGAAATAGTTTAAGGATCAAGATTTCATCAGAGTCGCATTTCTAAAATCGATGTTAACATTTTTTTAATAATACTAAAAGTTGCTAAAAAACAGATATTTGGTTTACTTCCCCCTTTTTAGAAAATTATATTTTCCGGATTTGCAATCAATTGAAAAAATTCTGTTCAAATTGAGTATTCTTCTATTTTATTCCCTAATTCTGTGACATAAAGAAACATCAAAAATGTTGATCAGTACTGCTGGAATGTCAATAAAGATGAATAAAAGAGTTGAGCACAACAATGATTTGAGAACTAAATTATTCAAAACATTTTTCTATATTATACCCATATTTTAAGTGGGTAATGTGAATAGTGTGTTGTATGGTGCATGCAAAATTAGGCTACAAAATATGGACATTGTCATACTTTCGTGTATTTCGTCTTTGCAATTTCAGTATATAGTACAATACTAAAAACTGTCGTGTAGAATTCCAAAAATATTTTTCTCAACATCAATTTATCATTGAGCTTATTGTTAGTATTGTTTATCAGCGTCAAATTAATGATATAAATGTAATTTGATCTGACGATATTAGAATGTCAGTTACTTTCATTCATTATGATAGATATTTTGCTCAAGAGAAAAACCACAAAACAAAACATGTTTTTCCCGTAATTGATTTTTTATTTTGATTGCCCAAAGGGGTTCTGAACTCACCCACACACCACGAGGTAACAATTAGATAGCAAAATTTAGAATATGTGTCTAATTACCTTTTCCATTAGTAGCAGCATATGGCATGTTCGGTGAGAGAAATGGGTCATTTTGGCATCACATTGTTTCCAAAATTTAATTCCCATGGGAGACGGTTGAGACAATGGTTTTAATGACTATTCATTTTCATAATTAATCTTCTCCAAATGCTGTGGCATCATCACCTGCTCTACCACTGTTTTGGGCAAAACCCGCTGAGCTCAGACTTATTGTCCTCGTGAACCGCGTTAATCACCACACCAAGCTCCCAAAAACTAAACAAATCCCAAGAGGATTTAAGTACAAGTAAAATCCCTGGTAAGCTGACATGCACACCTTTCTGTATGCCCTCAGCCTACCAAAACAAATTCAAATCCCATCAAAGCTAATGTGTAACGAGAATAAGAGCTTCCAGGAAAACTAGGGAAAGAAAGGAGTTAACAAAAGTTTCGTGACATCCCAAGCCTAAGCCATGAATGGATATGGGAAGCACATTGAGGATTATCTCATACTATCGAAAAGGTAGCCTTCACAATGGTTTCGGCAATTTTCGAATAAGTTTAGAACGCACACCGGTCATAATTTGGACACTTGTTCATTAGTAATATAACAGTTACGTTACCTTTATCACCTTGTCAAGGGTCAAAATTTACTACTATTACTATTTATAATTACAATATATATTTTATTAATAATTAAATAAATTTTTGTTTATAAAGTATGTATACTTTCAATTCTACTGGGGGATGATACGAGAGCAGTTTGATAAGTCAGTAACTGAATGTCTAAATGCAACACTGCTCCCATCAGCTACCATCTATTAATAGAATACCGTAAAATTTTGTGCAAGCTATGTCATCAAGTTTGTATTGCCATTAAAAGCAAAGAATTTCGTGAATTTTAACGAAAATGTAAAAAAGGGAATTTCGTGTGCTGATTAAGCATTATGTGTAGTCACCATGACAAAAATCCATAAATTAGGCTACAAACTGCCACCCTCATCATATATATGTAATATTCTCCAGATTGAGCCCCCTGTTACTATTTTCTGTTTGCAAACTTTAAATGGCTGGGCGGTAAATGATTTGGGTTGAATGAAGTGGTCATCACTGAAACAAACGCCTGTTTTGAGGGCCTCGAGAAAACCCATTATTTGGAAGGAATAAAAAAACTGGAAAAACGCTGGACTAAATGTACAGAGCTAAGAGAAAGACTATGTTGAGAAATAAAACACTTATATGCCGAAAAAAATATCTTTTATTCAAGAAGTCACTGACTTATCAAACTGCCCTGTATACATATACCAACATACCAGGCCTATTTTTGAAATTACGCACCTGTTACCGTGGCTTTTATGCCATGGTGCTGTGATTACTACGGACGCATTTTTCCTATCTCGGATAAACTTTTGAGTTTCCATGCCTAGTACAGACCTATTTCGGTCGTATTTAGTTATTATAGTCTAGGCTAGGTTTATATGCGTTTGTGCTTCTAATTATTTCCGCGTCCGAATTCCGTTTGGCAACATTTGTATTTCTGAAAATGTTTACAAATTAAACTAAATTTACTGCATTATTCGGAAATTATTTTAAAACATTGCAAAGGGGCCTTCCAAAAAAACCGCCTAAAAATATCAGAAGCCCATTACTACTACATTAGATGTTTGTAGTCAACGCAAAAACAAAAAAACAAAAGTCCATGCTTTTCTAAATGGAAGTAATGTCTAAGGATGGTTGTATTGTAAGTAGAAGCGGAGAAATCCAAAGCAATTATTATTTTTAAACGATTTTGTATAGTTTCAAACCCTGAAATCAAATCTCGTAATAGTTATTTTATACCCTTTAATGCAAGATAATAACGAATATAAAATCGTTTTGCTTAACATTTTTTTTTACTTATTTGATATCCTTTTTAGGACACATACAATATATCCGATATTTTAAATTTCATATATTAAATTTCTTAAATTCAATATCAAATATTAAACCAGCGACTCAAAAACGACTCGAAAACCGAATTTAAATTTACCGCCCCTCAAATTCACAATATAGCCATAAATTGCGCAAATCGAAAATAATTTATCAATTTCGTTTAATTTTACCTCTCTGCTATGGCGTACGCCATCTCGGATTAACTCCCGGTCGATTTTATAGCCTAGTTTTTTAGTCGGTTAAACACTGCATTCCACCACAGAGAGGAATAGAGATCTGACCTTAAGCTGCATGGAACAATTGGAAGTCAAAAGATTAACTAAAGATATATTTTATTTGAAACAATTCCAATATGAATAACATTTTGTTAAATATATGTTAAACTTTTACGCTAAGGAATTTTATAGGGTACGGAAGCTATAAAATGTAGGTACATATTTATTATATTTCAAAACATTCTAATTGTATGAATGTACTATAACAATTCAGGATTTTACAGAATGTGGTAAAATGCCAAGCCAAGACCATTTTATTTTTTTTCAAACCGTCAAATGATTTTTTATTGTCAAAAGTAAACTATGACATCTTTAAAAAATAATTAAATTTCAATTTTTGAACACAATCAAATATTCACTTCCCAACCAATCCAACAAGCTGCTGATGTTTTCTTTATAGAATTTATAATTGTAAGTATGGTAAGTAAGTAAGAAACCTTTAAGCTAATCAAGAAGCGTTAGTTTATCTAAAAATGCGTTTAAAATAGAGCGCACTTTAAACAATTTTTTTTTGTATATCTTATTTTAAATTTATTTTAAATTGTAAAGAGTCCGCCTTTGGCAGAAAGTGTTCCTTTTATTTTGTATACGATAATTTTAAAGGCCCACTTTCGTTATCAATACAATTTATTTATTTATGGAATAATTCAACATATCAAACTGTTTCCCAATTTCATATATGTTTATACATATGAGGAAATTACTCAAAAAGTAACAACTTTAATCAGAGAGCAGGAATTGAAATTATAGCTTTCGAATTGGTGATTCGCTGTTATAACTATCTGAGCTATCCGTAGCCCTTGGTGCCGCAGATGCTTGCTCCGGCAATTTCCTTTTAAATTCGCTCTTTCGCTCCCACATGTAAATATATGTGTTTGCTACTAATATAATAATTCTAAAAGTAAATTATTATTTTTCTTTCATTACGGGTTAAATTTATCATAATATAGTAAATCTATGCAATAGATAGGTACCTAATACCCCGTATATTAATTTAGCACTAAACACTACAAACTATATTTCAATACTCTAATATTATTTAATGAGTAAATATTGAATTACCTACATACCTCCTGCTCTATAAATACCCGGGTTTTTTTAAGTACTCGTTAAGTAATTGGTTTCTTCCAAAAAACTTTCTCTATGTTGGTATACCTTTCCTTGGCATATGGTATAAATTTTAACGCGAATTAACCTGGTTTCCAAAGTAAATAGGAAGTATAGTTACCTCATTAAGCTGAAAGTGTGTTAGAATGGATTTTTTTCCTTAATTACAATTAAACGATTGCTTTGAAAAGGTAAAATATTATATGGTATCTAAAATGTCTAATACAAAATTAAATTGACACATCCATTTTTCATAGATATTGCTAAATTAAATAGCATACTTATATTCGTTTGATATTATAATAACCGGTCAAGGTAACAAATTTTGTTGTACTTTGTGTGAACCTCTTTTTATATTCAAAATAGAGACCTTGTTTGAATGAAATTAAATGCAGAAGAGAAAAACTAAAATGTGGTAAATGATGCAGTAAATATCTGTTGTCGTATTATTATTACTCCAATAGCCAATTCTAATCGACTTTCCGTAGAATCAGTTCGCGTAATTGAACGCAACGTACAATAAAGTAAAACTAATGGTCTTCTCTCTAATTGCAGCTCCTCCGTTAGTGAAAAAGTCCTAAAATGTCTTTGTACAGCGGATCACCACCCGGGGGAAACACTTCTTATTTAAAGGGTGGCAACGGAAATACTCCTTAATAACCTCCGAACTCGAACTCCAGCCTCTGAACGTACTTTTCGGAGTTGCACCAGAACTCGAACCAGCAGACCAAGGAAAAAACTCGTCTCACCGTCCTAAGGGCTTAGCACTCTATCCAACTAGAGGCACATGTTGGATGCGAAAATACATAGGCCTGAGGCAATCCACCCTCCGAGTCAAAGTAAATCATTTTCGTCGTGCCCGTCCGCCCACTGAGTTCCTGTGGTTAATATTCTAGAAAATTTGAAAAGCCAAGGAACCCACGTCTCACCTGAGGGCATTTACTGCTTTCGTTTAGCGTCAAGGTGCTCTCTAGTGTACAGCAAAAGTGTGATGAACGCAAAATGGACCAGACTGCTACAGGCACAACAAGGTGAGAGTACAAGATCCATTTGAGTGGAAAAGTTTATTATCTATCTATCTAAAAGATGTGACGGCTGCTTTGATATCGCAAGGCTTGATGTAACAATAACAATTTATTTGCCCAATTCTAAAACCATCTGGAGACATTTTTACATCTATTATACTTTCTAACACTACTTATTAAAATACTTATTGAATATTTCCAATTCATTGTCACTACATTAAGGGACGCACCTTAGCGCAGTATTAGTAGGTTTAATCTTCTAAAAATATCCCAGTAAGTTGAATTTCTGTGTGTTGTTTAAAGAGCATGTCAAATTAAAATGATATCAACATCCTGCTGGCATTGTAAGATATTCATGGTCAAAGGTTACCAAAATCGGTTTTCAACAAAAGTATGTATTTCTATTCCTCGGGCATCGATCAAAGTTATTATAAAAACTATTGGTTTTCAATAGTTCTCCAAAAACGATATAATCAATTTTTTTCTTATCGATCACAACTACTCGTATCGATACTCTCTAGTACGAAATGCATGAATTCGAGTATATGTATGATGCACGGGCGTTTCACTTAGAACATTTTGCTACTTATTTAACCCATTCACTGCCAACGACAAGATATCTCGTAGCTGCCTATAGCTGAATGTGTGGCTGAATATGATCTCGGCAGCGAATGGGTTAAGAACCAACTGTTTGTGCTAGATCGAAAGGCCTATCCATTGGAAACAATGGAAAATATAAAAATTGTGTTTCTAATGTTGCGTAAATGTTTTTACACTTTGTTGGTACCTCTTTACTTTGGAGAGGGTTTTTTAAAAAGTTGACACTGCTTTAACCCATTCGCTGCCGAGATCATATTCAGCCACACATTCAGCTATAGGCAACTACGAGATATCTCGTCGTTGGCAGTGAATGGGTTAAGAAACCATTTATCAGAAAACATCTAGAAAAGTTATTGTTTTTATGGAGCACTTCTAAAGTGGATTTTTTTTCTGACTACTATCGGTTAGATACTTTTTATTCGAAACTCAGTAAATATCGATACTGATCGATACGGTATCTAGTGAAATTATCGACAAATACATTATATGGTTTCATCCATAAATGCTGAAATTTTCAAAAGTACAATGTGCGTAAAGCTAGCCCTAGCGAAAAACACGCCTGCAAAAGGCATAAAAATTCTCACATCAGGCAAAATACGATCAGTGCTCTGTCTTATACCCTGCCGCTGCAAGCACGAATGTACTCATTAATCTATAAAAAAAAGTTTAGTTAATTATTAATAAAATACATTTTAGACTTTATTCTTGAATTCGGATCGATTTGAAAAGAGCTTGTAAAAGTTCCTTTTAAATTGAAATTTTTTAATAAAATTTCTGAATTTGGAACAATTTTATTTCAGTTACCTTTAACTTCAATTCATTTTTTCATTAAAAATGATTAAAATAATTCAATAGTAAAATCCAACCGGATTATTTTAGACTTATCTAAAAAGCGCTTTCGTAAACTGCTTTCGACCCGAACGAATTCAAGAATAGGGCCCATTAATTATAAAATTGGCGGACATGCTTTTTTCTGCACTTGATAGGTACCTTGAACCAAAAAAATCCATATGTGCACGAAGGTTACTCCCAAACTGGAGAAAATTACTGCGCAGATGTTTTCTAATATATGTTACCAATGCAGACACCAACCAACCAATTTGCTGAATTAGCTGAATCACGGGTAAAGTGCCTTGCCTATAGTTGTAGCAGCTGGCAATCAAAACACCGTCTGAGAAATGTTTAATCGGGAAGAGGTTTTACCAGTTTGAAGGAAAAAACTGCTCAACTCTATTTATAATGTTGAGCTGAAATTACAGTCCATATTTTTATAAATGATTTATTTTATAATTATTCCAATCATGTTTTAACAACCGCTAGAGTAGTTGAGGCGATGCCACATAATCTAGTGGAAATGGTTAATGAAGGGATGAATGCACAAAATGCGCCCATGAAAACAGTTAACCAAGTTGATCAAAACATAAAAAATAAATAAATCAAACAAACCTTTGTCTTTTTTTAACACAACAGTTGAAATGAAGCACGGTGCGTACCATACTTCGTTTGGAATGTTCTAAGCGCGGAGAAATTACACGTACTTCATTTGAATAACTTAAATTTTTGCGGCGTAACGTGCCTCATTTAGGTGAATGTAATATGTGTCTTTAGCACGGTATTATAAAATAACAAAATATTTATAGTATATTACTGCACGAATGGTACAATATGGTAATTCATGAAATAAGTAAGAATAATAGCAAGTTCACATATTATATCTCATATTCGGAGATATTCATAAACCCTTTAGCAATGTTGTCTTGCTCAGCGTACTACCAAAACATAATTTAATATGTGTATCTCTCGAAGGATATGTATTCTCTGTCCCACATAATTCTTAGTACCATTTATGCATATTTCGCGGCTTTGTTGTAAGCCAGTAGAGAGGGAAGCATTGGGGGCTCGTAGTCTTTCAAGCAGGTGAGGCAGAAGATAAAAGTTATAAGCCTATGGTCGTCAGAAACAGTGGCTCTTCTTTTTAATTTTAAGGAAAACATTAAAATTTGTTTAGATTTACAATGTTAGTAAGTCGAATTAATTTTCATTGATTACCTTTCCACAAATATATCTGCTTAAAAATTAAATCCAATTAACGTCCTGCCGAAAGTCGTGTTTCTCAAGTTTCTTTTATTTTTAACCAGTGTTTTTCTAAACTCATCGATATGTATTATTTTTCTACGTTAATCTTTTATTATTATAACTATATTATATTATTCTTCCCCTTTGTGTGACCATGGTAGCTCTTCAATGGTATTCGAGTAAACTTGTTAACGATTTTGACTGCAACTCGAGTTGCAAATTTATCGTAGTTCAAACTCGGGTATAGCGCCCTTTATAAACAGCTAACCGATTACCATGCTCTTCTCCTGTTGCAGTGGACCGAGATATTCTCATGCCTTACTGTCTTCATGAAAACAAATATTGCTAATTAAAATGAAAAATAATATGAATCCCTTTGATTTTACTAAATGTAAAGACTTGTTAAAGCTCGCTTAATTTTTGCATTGAGTTCATAAATTCAAAGTGGGCTTTTGGGTCAGAGTTGTGCCCACGTTGCAAGCGATATGTATGTTTTTCTTTCACTGTATATTTAGGCCACTTCCTGTGGTCACATTGTGATTATATAAAATAAAAATAATTAATAAAAATATTTGAGAAACTCTTAAGTATATGTGAATACATACAATTTAGCAAAATAATTAATAATATTTTCTAATAATGCAACTATGGAAATTAACGAGCTTGGAATAAATTTTTCAAGTTGGAAAACTTTTTGAAATGCTTTCTCAAATTATAAAATTTCCGTCAATCCTCTAAGATCGCTGTTGTTACATTTTTTCATAGAACCATTTTTCAGAAAATTGGAAATATATTCAAAACTTTTGTCTTCTTATTCTGTCCTATTCTAAAACAACGTAATTATTATAAATATTATCCATCAATTCTATAATAAGGTGGGTGAACCATGGAAGGCCACTCTAACGAGTAAACACTTTTTTTTCGTTTATTAATTGGATAAATGAACGAAACAAATTATCAAGTAATACTTTGTTTTATTGTGTACCACATAAATCACTTTTTTTTAACCTAGCTTTAATCGCTATTTATTAAACGTAAGTTTTATTAAGCTCTTCCAAACGGCCTTGCAAGGAACACGGCTCCAAACAAGGCCAATATTATACATCAGTCGTTCAACTTAAAAATAGAGTTGTAACAATTAATATATCCGCTTTTACTAAAACTACATAATAAGCTCTTTCATTTAAGCGAAACATTAAATGCTCAATATATTTTTATCATTTAAAAAAAAACTCAACGAACATTACTTGAACACCATCGTATAACTAAGAATATATTAATAGAAATCATTTAAAAATAATAGTAATGAGTATTATATTGACATCAAATAACTTGCCAACGCGTTTGATGATGAAATTAAAAACTTTTTTTTTTACCTAAACTGGCCTTCTTAGGGGTCCGTTCTTTGTAAGGCCAAAATGTTCCTAAGAAGGCCAAACTAACAATTATCAATGACTTTTTTATATTAAATGTAATGAAATAATAGACACTACAGACTAAGTACTGTAATTATTAAAAAGTAACTGTTCATATGTTCATGGTTTATAGATGTTCTTTGTAAGGCCCATGTACCCTAGCAAGGCCAACCGTCAAATGTTTTATTGGCCTTATAAGGAACCACCGGCTTTCCTAGGAACACTACCAATATTTTAACTTAAATCGAGGCAAAACTATTTTTTTTTCTTTGGTACCATAAACATATCCTTATATGACAATTCACAGTAAAAAAATATGAGATAATAATGGGTTATTTAACTAAAAACTTACGTTTTGCTGTGCGTGCGAATAACAATTATAACGTCGACTACTAAAGTCTACGAAGCGTGAGATCGAACTGCCACAATAGCGGCGACTCGCCGCCGCATCTGTGGCCTTGAGTTTGATAGATCTTAATGTGTAGCAGAAGGAATATGTCTTTACATGCCAATAACTACGACTTTTCAATAGTTGGCCTTCAAAGGAGCGTGGCCTTCCATGGTCCACCCACCTTAATATAAAAACATTAGCACCTAATTTCTAGTTAGCACAATATTTTCTTCAAAGTTTTATAGATCTACTAGCACACTATATATTGTATTTTGGCTTTTGACTTCGGAGTTTATTGTTTTGTGCTGCGTCACTCCCTGGATAATTTTAAATTACTAACAACATTCCACCCATACAAAATCAACACTATTCGGGCATGTAAGCAAATTTGCTAAATTTATCAGAAAAATCATTTTTTAGTCTTTTCGACACAACCGTGTTCGCTAGGAAAAGCCCTTAGCTCACGTCTTGTTCTTCCGCCTTAAATATCTAAAAATCCAAAGTGTTAAACATTGTACTAGTACACGGCATGCTTCTATTATTAACACACAATATCACCGGTCCGATCAATTGTTGTTATTGCCCGCCCAACCATAGAGCCTGGGAAAAGCGAATGCGGCATAGCAAACATTTATGCGACCCTAATCAGGTCACCAATCACAATAAAAGAACTCGGATACAATTTTATGGGGCTGGTTCCCTAGGAAGTGGGGAATTGAGAGAACGCATTAAATATTCCGATAACATTTTTTCCATTTGTCCAAATAGCAATAAAATTATTGGCGTATCAAACCTGAAGCTTGTTTTATACCGACCACTCCCTTACCACCGGCGACCTTTTCGTTTCAACTAAAGACGACGCCGGTTTATATCTATATGACCCATATAACTATTCTACAGCGTCCCAGGACCAGTCTGACTCAGTGGGGCGTGCAATCGTATCTTGGATCTTAGAAGCGCAATCCATAAATCATCGAATACATTAACCCCCATTACGTTTCCATTTTTGATTTCATAATTCACGTCAAAGCTGAATGAAATGGTTTCAGATTCAACGACCGTCACCTGCATAGTAAGCCAAAAAGCAAAGAGAGAGCTCCATGAATTCGTTACAAGGGCCCCAACGGGAGCGGCTTTGGCTTCTACAGAGCATGACAAAGCAAAGTTGCGATGACACCACAGTCCGCGGAAGGGACATTCAAACTTTTCCTATTATCAAAAGGGGAGGCATCGAGGTCAGACAAGCAGACTGCGTAGAAACTTCTACGTGCTTATCATGCTTCCTATGAAGTGATTTTCATCCCTTAAATTTCGGAAAGTTTGAATCATTGGAGTAAACTTCCAAGGCGTCCTCATTAATCAATTAACCTTTCACCTACGTATTTTCCAGTAGCTTGTAGTTGTCACAAAACCTACATACTTTCGAAAATTTCCCGAAAAGTTTTAAAGTAGTCATGCCTGGATGACAAGGTCATACATTAGAAGCAAACTACTGGAAAATCCTTTTGGAAATCCCTTTTCAATCCAACCTCTTCACCGAACCAGTATAATTAAAAGGGCTAATTTCATATGATAGACACAGTTTCGCAGATGCTAATGCTTCAAATAGGTCTAGAGGATGGGCGGAAAGGAAATGATTCTCTTCTGTCTACCACTTACCACAAATCCACCCACTGCTGTTAAGTCACCGGCATCAGTTAATGGTGCAATTTATTTTCCCACTGGTATCTTCTAATGATTTCAGCAGGTGATATAGCGTAAGCTAGAAAAATCGGATCCATTTATAGGTCTGGCTCGCAGTCATGGATGTTATCAATTTCCCAAAATGTAAAGTGGAGTCGATTAAATAAATCACTTGTCACGTCTTGCCGCGCCCACAAATTAGAAAAGAGAGGCGTGCTTAAGACTCCTCTGTTATTGGAGCAGTTTGTGGCTCCTAACAGCGGGAGAGCTGCAGTACTTGATTGATGCTAGAAAAGATTTGCATTTGTTATGCACAAGGTATTTAATGATATTAAAACATAGCCTTAAACCCTAATTATGCATTAAATGGAACGACTACTCACTCTGTTTATAGCACCTGTTATTAATAATGCGTAGCGTTATATTGTGCTCCTCCCATACCCATCGCTACGCGCTGTTCAACTGCCCCTCGCTCATACTCTGAGCATAAAGAAACTCAATTTATTTACTTAAATAAGAAATTGTTTTGCTACAATTTTAGTGTCAGCTCTTTTGGTATTTGTGGCGACGAAATTGGTAATACCTTCAGTATACTTTTTTAAAAAATATTTATTCATTGTATAATTTTGTTTAAAGTCATGTAATTTCGTACAAATATTTTTAAAAATTAAAGTTTTATTTCCCAAAATATATAACTTTTTAAAATTTCTCAAATGTGGAAATTGGTTCACGTATTGGTAACCCCAATTTCTCTGAAATTGAGTAAGCATCTTACCTGCAAGATTATTTCGTACAACCAAGGACAAACAACATTAGCTGTGCTTCCTAAAGCAACACAAAGAAACATCTACTCAATTCAAGTTATTAAGCCCTACAATTCAACAGTCTGAATTTCTGCTGCATGGCATTATTATTATTTCTTTCATTTCATTTCACATTTTTGAAGCTTATTCACTACCTGAAACCAACATATCAGGGGTATACAATCAAAGTTGGTAAAGTCCACAAAATTTTAAAAGTGAGATTTAAATTGCAACAATTTTTTTTCCGTATCTATATTTACCCCGTAGAATAATTTTATACAAATTCTAGTAATCTCGACTGTTATTTCAAATTGAAAATTGACTTTACAAACAAACCTAGCAAAGTCCAAGTGAGTTGAGTTTCAATTTGCGTAAAGTCCCTTTCAACCAATAGGAAGGCTCCATTGCCTCCATTTCACTGACGCCTGAATCCAACCCTGTCCAAAAAGTTGGTAACAAATATAGGAAAGTCCTAAACATTCAGTTACAAACTTAGTAAAGTCCAAAACTTGGTAAAAAACTGGGAAAGTCCATCTTATACTTAAGGTTTTACTCAAAAGTATTAAACTGAGCGTGATGAACACTTGTATTTCCATAATGTATTACATTCTGCATATAAATAATGTTTAACATTAGAATAGTTACCTGTAATTATTAAAATAATCGTTTTTATCGTTTACTGAACATTTTGGCACTGTGGACTTTACCAACTTTGATTGTATACCCCTGATATAATCAATAATTATTCTCGAAAAGAAATGTTTACAACTTTATCCAACTTACTAAAGTGATATGAATGTTTAACAAGCACTGATACATATTATAATTAAAGTATCGCTGATCTAGCAATTAACTAGTGGGAGAATAATATAATGACGAAGTCGGGAATGCATTAATTTGTATGTTTTTTTAAAAAATATTCATTCATTATTTATTAAGTTTTATTATCAAAAATAAATCATTTCTTAAAAGTTCTAAAATGAGACCACTCGATCACATATTTTATACACTATCATGATAGGGAGACCGGGTTAGCTACTCTTTCCTTATCTCTATCGTATCGAAGACAAGAAAAATTTTAGCAAATTTATATTTAAAGTAAACGTAGCTTGACTATAACGCTAACAGGCGGACTTTATCTGAATATAAACGAGGGTTCTCTGTTTCCGACCCAACATGAAGATAGCATCGCTCGTAAACAAAAGTGAATTTGGAATGTGTTTGCGCATGCTTTCAAGGGTACCCACCAAAATTACATCCATTTTGGCCGCGCAGTTGTTGACAATCATTTGAGTGAATCAATGTGAGTGTTTTTGTGAGAATTGAAATCGAGTATCGAGCTGTCATTAAATATTTGTTTTTGAAAAGTAATAGTCATATATATGTATATCAAAGATGAGCTGAACGCTGTGTATGATAAATCTGCACCATCATTACCCTCATTGAAATTTTGGGCAAGTGAATTTAATTTTGACCATACCAGCTTGGAGCTCGAGTTCACAATTAAGGTACCTACCAACTCGGTTTCACCTAATGTAAACTTTGGGAAAAGTCACTATGATTCACAGAGTAAAACTTGAGGGATCAAAATTATTATCCAAAGTTATTCAAATCCTTGTCAAAGACTTTATTGACCTCCTTAGCGTTTTCCTATAAGTACTGAGCACGCGAGTTAAGTGCTTGTATCAGCACAACCATTAAACGTAAGACACAACAACCGCTCCCCAAAGCATGCACATCATCAGCATTCCTAGAAGCCGGTAACAAGATAGTGACGATAATCAGCAACGACACCCGCAGTAACTTCGTGGATAGATCAAGTCAGTCTGACGAGGAGGAGTGTCAACTCCAAAATAAAATTTGTAATAAAAGCACGCTAAAATTATATCATTCCTAACTTCGTTAATAAAACTTATATTTAAAAATTTCAATCGTGTTATTAAAATTACACATAATTGGCGCAGTCGAGTAAAGTGTCACGGCGAACATCCATCGCGGACAACTCCACCTCCCTTCAGGAACACATTGTCAATCTGAAAAAAGTATTGCATCGTCTTCGCGAGGCTAACCTCAAAGTACCAATAACAAAGTCAGAGTATTTAAAAAAAAAAGAAACGTAATTGGGTCATATGATAAACCCCGAGGATATTATGCCTAACCCTGAAAATATAAAATGCATACAAAATTTTCTGCTTCCCAAAAACCCCCAAAGAAATTAAGGGATTTTTGGGCCTTTTGGGGACACTATCGTAAATTCATCCCGGTCTTTGCAAAAATTACTAAACCCATGACCTGTTGCCTGAATAAGGGTAGAAAATCGATTTTACTGCGGAATACATCCGAAGTTTTAAAGTTTGCAAAGAATTGCTAACAAATGAACCCATCCTTCAATACCCCGACTTTACACGCCACTTTAACCTCTGAACCGATGCCAGCGAATTTGCGATCGGTGCTGTTTTGTCCCAGAGACCTCCTGGCAGAGACAAACCCATAGCTTACACATCAAGAACTTTAATCGTCCATCAAGTTGCAAGTAAACAATTCAATATCCCATGTGAAACATATTCGTTTACCCTATTTTACCCCAGTTATAAAGTATTACGAGTATTATAAATAGGTATTTATCGTGTTATATTAAATTTATACCTTTGAAAGACACTTAAACATCGTAGTATATGATCACAGCACAAGTTAACTTGCATAGGGTGAACATTAATTCCAAAAGGAATGGTTACTTTAAAATTCTGGTAAAAATATTGTTCACTGAGTAAGCTTTAAGGTAGGTACATATTCTTTCTAAAAGTAGAATCTTCATTGGAATTATTTGAAAATATTCTTTCTCACCTGTAAAATATCTTGGTATATTTGTATATGATGATGCCTACGTTTTATATGTATGTACCATATGTATCCAAATTATTGGAGAGCTCCAAGTGGTTTGATTGACGTAGACTTTCTGTCAGTGCAAATATTCAAATTTCCGGCAAGAATATTCATCTATGAGACATTGAGTCATCTGTATGGGATTGTCATAGGAAGTGTATTCCAAGGAATTGTTATGCCATTTCTCTGAAATCGCTTTATAACATCTGCATAAAAAAATTTTGGGAATAATCTATCAATCTTTCTGCCCTAGATTTTTGTGTGCACCCATTTATAAATTTTTCGTATCATTGACAATTTACATATATTCCAGTTAGACAGTTTTTTTTTCTATTTCTATTCTCCTGGCCCTAATCAAATTTAAATTAATTATATATAGATTATGGTCCACAAAATTCTAAAATTGCAAGTAAATTAATGTCACTTGAGTGCAATCGACAAAAAAAGTTTTAATATGTTAAGAAACTAGTTGTCCAAAAATTTTCAATTGTTAGTCCAATTTTTCTTTTTGTTCCTTCTGTACTGTACGCGCATCTTGGGTATCTTCTTTCAAAATGACCGTACGTACTGTCCTACCTATAATATTTTAACATTTAGATCTAAAGACTGGAAAGCCAGGCCAACTAAAAACAATTGTCAGTATTGGAAGCTAACATCTAAAAAACAAAATATTTATATTTTTTGATGGTCAGTGTGTTTTTCCGAATGGTGTTTGCAATTTTTGATTTTAAAGTGTTTTTAAGTGCCAATGTCTGATTGTTTTGTTTATATAAGTTTTTTTCTCCTACATTATATGAATAAGACCGTTTTTTTTTTTTTCAATTAAATGTGCTTTAAAATTTACGTATAATGCCATTTTTATTTATTTATTTATTTATTTAACGCTTAATACAAGCTACGTACAATTAAATGAACTTAAGACTAGCGCTAACCTAAGAGACTAAAACTTAGAGCACAAGGCAGATTAGAGGAGACTATTTAGGTGGTGCCTGCGAGAATTTTTACTCAGGTGAAAGTCGAAGGAAGGGAAGGAGTTGGCTCTTCGAAGCATTCTAGTGAGGGGCTCAGAAAGACCGTAGTTGGTTCGATGGTAGGGAGGGCGAAAGAGAGGGGCCGAGCGGAGGTTACGGGGATTGGTGTGGATAGGGATCCGCTCAAGTAGAGAAGAACAGTCGATCTCGCCGATTAGCAGTTGATGAATGAATTTATGCATAAAGATGGAAAGTTACCCAAATATCAGCATAACTTTGAACCAACCAAAAATATGTGGTTTTAGTAGAGTTCTGTCTTTTTTTAAATGTTTTTCGTTTGATCCATGACAACAAACTAGACCATCATTAAATCTTAATGTCTATTTACACACGGGTCACAGCATAAAAGAGAAAATATTTCAATAATGGTCCAAAATTTCTCCAAGTTGACTGTATTAGTTTAATTTAAGTCATTTATTGTAGTTTGTATTAAGCGAAATGAATAAATAAATAAATTAAATGTAATAAAAGCGTCCATTGTTGTTCATTTTCCCTCACTTTTTTACATACGAATATGCTGATCAGAATTATCCTGATGAAACATGAAACATGCTCTATAGATCGATAATTGAAAATTCAAACAATCAAAACAATTTAACTTCAGGTTTGGTCAAGATAATCGATTTTATGACAAATTATTCCCATTTTTTCAAGCTTTTTAAAGATATCTGGACAAAATAAAGTGAAATGTAGCTTTTAATTAGCTCTATCAATAGAGGTATAAATGATATCAAACGAATTTTGCATTACAAAATTATAGCCTTTTTTGAAAATTGCAAGAGAAAAATTTTTTCACAGGCATTTAATTTAAGCAAAAATTGTAAATGGGAAATGTAATAGAATTAAAATTATTGTGATTCCAAGAATCGATTTGAAATCAAGAAATTTTAATTTGCCTTTCATACTTGAAAGACGTTAATCTCCAATTCCTTTTTTTCTATGACTTTAAATAAGAGTAAAGCGCAAACATTTTCTCAGGTAGATTGAATTTTAACACGTTCACTGCCAGAAATTTTTAACAAAGCTTTCGTGAGAGACTTACATATAAAAATGTATTGGGTGAGAGAGAGCTTCCATTTGTGTACCGTTTTCGGTACACATGGCAGGGAACGTGTTAAATAAACCAGTGTTTTCTCATGGTTAGGTCAATTTTATGATGGTTTATCATGTTGAAAATTTAAAAGCAATATAAAAATTTATATGCATGATACATGATATACATATATCAAAAACAAGAGAAATTGATTAAAAATGGTGATAGAATTTTTACTAATAATGTAATTAATAAAGTATTTTGTTTAAAACAAATTGATTTTTTATTTTCTGTTCTGATATGATGATAAAACAAACGCATAGCATAAATAAACTTTTAAAAGAGCCTCATGAAAAGATCCGTTCTGTAATAATTTCGCAGAACTTTTTAAGGGATCCAACTAAAACAAATAGTCGACACAACTTTAATATGTATAATAATAGTATTGTAAAATGCTCAATATTTTCATTTAAAAAATGCATATATCATTTACAACGATGTGTTAGATAGAAAATAGTAATCAACATTTTTATAGGGCTATAAAACGCCGCGAGAGAAGCAACCAATTTTTACGATGTTTTCTCAGCGACCGGCACCCACAGTGTTGCAAAACAAAAATTATGGGACTGAATGCCGCCGCACAGAAACAATTTTGATATATTTGTGGCTATTTGCTGCTCCTTACGATTGGTAAATTGCGCCTTTAGAGTTTCTTACAAAGTGTTTGGCTGTTTCAATTACGACGAGAATGCCAATTAAATCTCTAACGTCTTCAAACAGCACATAAGAATTTCCTTACGGATCACTCCCGTTTGTATCAAAGCTTTGCCAGGCGCACCCATAACAGCATAAGACATGAATAGGGAAGTTAAAGAAGTCGTAAAGCATCGTACCGTGCCAACTGAACTCGTTTCACGGTGATATGTACTTTTTGCACCGTGTGGCGGTATGGCTTTTATTTGCCCTGTTAACATTTCCAGAGGGTTGACGAACAGATTTACGATGAAGCTGTTAATGTCGAAATTGTTTGCATGCGAGAACGTCCATGACCCTCAATCCGTAGTCGAACAGATTTTGAGGGGACGGAAGCCTGTCGACGTTCGCAAGAATTTCTAAGGAATAACGACTTTAAAGGGTAATTCTGGACTAAAGAGATCCAGTTTACGTGTAATTCACTCTCTATTTGTAATGTATATTCATAAATATCTCGTTTTTTACCAAAGCTGAATGAATAAAACTCAAACAACTACTCTATTAGGAGATGAACATTGAGAGATGATTTCAACCCTTGGAAACGTTTACCTAAATCTTTTCGATGAAGAATTGCATATAAATTAAGAAGGAAAATACCTCTAATAATTTTCTTATTACTTGAAAACTTGATATGATTAAATTTTTAAAAATATACTCGGATTATGCTTAGGTAGTTACAGAGTAAAAGAGAGAGTAACTCAACAGAGTTATTATTGCAGATTTATTGTACACGAATTGTACACGTAAAATTAATTAAAATTAAGAAATATTGCAGAAGGCCCACGGTAGAAGGTGTGTCCGAAAGGGACGTAAACTTCTGGTTAAAATAGAATTTCCACTAAGTATCTCTAGCATCTCTTATTCTCTTATTCTTAGACTAAGTCAAAAATATTAATTAGCAGTACTGACTCCGCTTCGATATCAAAACTTCACAACGCTCTACAAATTTACAAATTTATTAAAAAATGTTTCGTCACGATTTTTAACATATTCCGGAAAAGATTCATTTTCAAATCATATCTTAGATTAATACTGTTTCCACCTTTTTATTGTAAAAATTTCTTCAAGACATAAATTTTGTGGACTTATTGCCAATAGTCAGCACGTATTTGTTTTATAAAATGGCTCATCGAATTAAATTACACTTTTTGTTATTTTTAACAGTAGCATATAATTATTTACGGAAATCAGACGGAAAAGTCTATAAATTAAGTTTTTTCCATCACTTTTACCAAAATATTATGGGAGTATTATGGAGAAAATCGCAACGGAAGAACATAATATTTAAAATTTTAAACTTTAATGTCGCAGGAAATACAAGCGACAAATTTTGTTTGCATACCGGTCTTTTGACTCCAATTCTACGTTCCTACAAAGCTCCATTAAAATCCGTAAGAAACCTTAAATTCAATTTATGATAAAACCAGAAACCTGTATTGCGTACACTTTATTTTTTATTATAATACTAATTGAAAGGGAGAAGAATAAGCAGCCAAATATTCTCATCTACGGCACTTACATTGTAGGAAATAAAATGCAGGGTTTGTTTTACCATGCATTTTTAAAGGCGGGTAAAGTCTCGAGCACGCTGTGTACCTCTGCATACATGGTGTTAGTGCCGTCCCCGGGCAATGTTGCAGCATAGGGAAATTCTAAATCGAAGATGAAAAAGAGGCAGGTAGCACACCCAAAACATTTTTTACGGATGCGGGCTGTTTACATTTTTTTACTGTGCACTTTTTAAAGGCGGGCCAAAAGTATTCGAACGTGTGCGTTGCTCTAGGTAGTGAAACGTGATTTCAATTTTTGTTCCACCTCTCCCTAAATTTTTGTCTTTCTCTCACATGCGAGCCCTTTATTATAGTAATACTTTTAGCAAAATCTGCAAGGCCGGTGGGCTAACGGGACCAAGGTCGAAAAAAGATAAGGAAATACGTCGCGAGTGTCACATCTTGATCTTTGGAGTTAGCCTATCGGCTAAAGCCCCTCCCTCGACCCCCAAGGGCACCAGCCCGGACTCGTGGTTCTTGATGCGGAGCGTGTTCTCCACATATTCCGCAACCAAGCGCTACTGCCTCTCCCCTGCAGCATTTATCCCACCACCCTCTCCGGCGACAAGCGATCAATCTCCCTTTCGAGAACGACTTTACCATTTGCCCAACGACCCCATTAGAAGAGCTTGTGCAGCGTGTGTCAGCCCTGTGGACCTGTGTACCTTTTGGAGGTACAAACGGAAATACCCGAATCCTCTGAGGAACTGCTTGAAGTAATAGTTCATCTCACCGTGACCCCAGCTGACCCGCGGTCTATTTTGGGGAAGGAGCGGTGCGGCCTTTCGGTAGGCTCTCCTACGATTCCTGCCTCCTGCCCATATGGTGCGAGCTTACTCCTCCTCGGCAGCCCGCGCCCGCCCAATCTCCAGTCTTCTCCTATAGACAGAGCTCCTCTCCATCACCAGGAGTCCAATAGAGATCACACCAGCAATAACGAGGACCGCTGACTCTGAGACCGTCCGGTAGGCGCAGACCACCCTTAGAGTGGCCCGGCGTTGTACAAAAGCTATTTGCTTTCTGTACATCTTGTGACGCATCTGACCTCCCCAGATCTCCGCACCATAGAGAAAGATTGACTGTACCATAGTTATCAGCAGCTTGTGCTAGGCAATGGGTGTTAGTCATGATCCTGCTCAAGTTTGTGACAACGACTGCAGATTTGTCAGCCACCCGCCATAGCTTTTTCCCGAAGCTGAGTTTCGAGTCGATCATCACCCCCAGGTACTTAACGGCATGTTTCGTCTGCACACGCTCCTCCCTCACCAGGATGGGCAGGATGGTACTAATCCTTCTGTTCAAGAGGACAACAATCTCGGTCTTGCCGAGTGCCAGCGATAAGCCGTGAATCATCCACACGTTCACCCTCCTAATGGCTATGCTGAGTTTCTGTTGCGAGCGACAGTGCGAGCCGCTATCAACACTGCAACGCACAGACGTTTCAGAGGTTCTAGAATCGAGCACTGAGTCGCCCCTGCACGGTATCCTAGGCCAACCATCTCTCGTGTCCTATACCAGGGACCAATCACGCAGGTAATCCCGAGATATTCGGGAACCTTGTACGTCCTCAATGCCTCAAGCATGTCGACACAACTTGCTGAGATGAACGCGTTCCTCACGTAAAGGGTGACCGGCGGGAGTAGTTTTTCCCTTTTTTTGCACAGACCATTCTAAAGATTATTTTGTTTATTTTCATTTATAAATGTTTGAGCAATATTTAGATTTTGAAAAGTTTATGAATTAAAAAGTTCACATTTCAAGACGAAACTTTCCAAATGTTTTCTTTTTCATTTATGAATAAAAGTATGGAAAAAATCAAACTAAAGTCTAACAATAGGACGGTTGCTTATATTTTGCACAATACTGTACGTTTTGTAGAACTAGACTCAGTCGGAAACTAATATTAAATAATGTGAAATAACCCTTAAAATGTGCAAACAAATTTTTACTTCGGAATTCACTATTCACGAATTTAGTATTCAGCTGCTGGTAAACAAAGCAAACAAAAAAAATAATTTAATTAGCCACCGTCAGTTGCACTTGCTCATGCAAATAAAATTCCCTTTTCCATGCTAGACTTTGGTCCTTGTGCAAACGTAAAACCTTAAAATTGTAAAATTTTGCATCTTTTAGAGTAGGTAAAAGTTGAATTGCATAAAATATTTTGCAGCATAACTTAAAAAAGCGTAAATTCTGATATAAAACACAATGCATTTTAAATTTTCCTCATGTTCGTAACATCATTTATATATGAATTGCTCCAACCGCAAGTTATTACATATGGCATATACCGAAAACTTTAATAGAAACAAATATTCAACAAGAAATTGCTTATTGATTATACATATTACTTATAATTAAAATTTTATGGCAATCGTCACTTTTAATTGTCGATTATTAGCTACTGAATACGGTCTTATCTCCTAACGCTAACCCCTGGTAGCCAACAAAAAAACCTATATAATTCAGAGTAATTCTAATTCTCAAACTATATGCATACTATACGTATATGTATATAAAAATATTTTTGGAAAAAGTAAAGAGGGATACTTTGCATTTCACGATGCGATTTAAACAACTAAGCATTAAAACTGCATTCCTACGTACAAATGGGCTTTTTGTGAGATTACAAAATACAAAGAATATAAAGTCGACGTATCTACATTATTCATAAGAAACCGCTATAAGACCTAAATCTATAGAATGTTTCATTTAAGGCCTAATTTGATATGTTTTTATTTTCAGTAAACCCAAGGAGGACTACAGCTCTTTGGGATCCAAAAGGTAAAACTGGCCCGAGAAATGAATAAATAATATCGCTTTATACCTAAACCTCAGGATGTTATTTTCAAAACAACTATATATATATATGTATATATTTATTTGAAATATTTACAAGAATCTTTGGGAAAGTTTTGGTGAAATTCTGGCTTGATTTTTGTCACCCTCAACATGCAGCCACATGAGTTAACTTTTATTCTTAACTTTTGCAGAGTGTACAAGAAAACTTCAGCAAATTCTGTCCTTACACTATACCTGGGCAGCCGTGATTTGGTGTCGCGACGAGGGGTTGTGGAGCCCCTCAGGGGGGTGATATACGTCGACCCAAAGTTCATTTGCAGCCAAAAGATTTACGGACAACTTACACTCACATTCAGGTAATATTATGTCAGGTTGGTCAGCTCAAAATATTTAAGAAATTCGCATTTGTCCTCCCATAGGTATGGAAGGGAAGACGAGGAGGTGATGGGTCTAAGGTTCTGTAATGAAGCTGTTATCGCGCTTAAGCAAATATGGCCTAGAGTCAATTATAATGGCGATGATGTCACGCCTTTACAGGTCTCTATTTTGTTTCCTTCAGAGTGTTAAACGAACCCTTTTATTACAGCAAGCATTAATAGACCGACTAGGGAAGGGCGCATACCCATTCACCCTAGAAATTGGTATGCTAGCGCCTCCGAGTGTCCAACTTATTCCCGCAAAAAAATACAATGGCGCTCCCATTGGAACGAGCTATGACGTCAGGGTATTCATGAGTAAATTTTAGTACTCTGTAGCTGCAGCCAGCCGATTATAATGGAAAACTTAATTTCTTCCAGATGATTTAACTGATGAAAAACTTCAACGGCGAACAACTGTAAAATTGGGAATTCGTCTGATGCACAAAATACCTACAGATCTCAGAGCAATACAACAGGCGAATCCAACATTCACATCACTACCCAAAACAATAAAATTGCGACTGTCGCCGAAGCAGCTCAAATTTCATCATAACAAACATCAGCAAGGCACAACGAGTAAAAGCGCCCCCACAATTGGTTTTACAGCTGATTACGCTAGCCATAGTACGGCGGTAGTAAACGTTGAGTCACATCCCCTTAATCTCGCCTTAGACACCCTACCTATACTTAAAGATGAACCCAATGGAATGAGGTCATCGATGGACTCAACCTCCCTCAAGGTGCGTGACCGCTTTTATTTTTAAATTTCTTGTTATGGACTATCATAAACAAAGTATTAGCAAAGACCTCACTAAATATATTTGGTATATACGCACCTACGTAAATAATCCAAGATAAAAGACTTAAGTGAACTTAAAGTAGATTAGTGGGCTATTAAAGCATGAGTTTATGTTCTTTAACCCGTAACAATTTCGATATCAAGTTCATTAAAATTTCATTGCGAATTTATTGGCTGCACGTAATATCCGAAAGTGTCCTTTAATAACAAAACTTTACTCCAAAATTTAATTAAATAGAACTTTCAAAATTTATAGTAATACACACGATTTCAGAAAAATCAACAAAACAGCCAGAAATTTCAAATTTCTAAACTTTGGAACTATATGTTTTTAAATTAAGATGTTGAAAATTCTAAATGTTTTTATGAAAAAATTCAACTCAAATGTACCTCAAAGGTAGCTCTCCTGTAATTGTTTTAAGAGTTCAACGATATTGCTAATGAAATCAAACATTTTAAACCTCTCTATAACTACAAAATGTTTAAACAAAACGTTTTAGTAAATTAAAAAATAATAAATAATAAATAATAAAAAAGTTGTGAAACTCCTGAAATTTTCATTAATTCATTTTAGTTACCTTTAATTAATGTTTTCTCACATAACGTCAAAATAATTCTATTGAATTCTTCAAATCTATTTAAACGCAAGAAATATAACAACGTTTCGATACTGGGCGAATGGTAATTACACACAATAGTTAATTTGTAATCGAACAAGTAGTAGTTTACTTCTATTGAATTTTTTCTGAAGTCAATGATCTTGTAAATAAAAATGCTCAACCATATCTCGTTTTCGATAAAATTGAGTTAAAAAACACAAAAAATGGTATTTTCGCCATTTATGAAAACTTATAAAAAACAAAGTACGGATTATCTAAGGAGCTGGTAAAGTGGTTCAATAAATAGCTTGCACGTTTAGCTATTTCATAAAAATACACAAAACATTGAAATTTCTCGAATATACCGTGATATTATCTTATTTTTATGGACCAATTAATTCATACAATAGGTGGTGATTGAATTCCACACTTCTGTCGAATTTCCTTTCTTTATTCTAGATCCAGCGGATTTAGGCTGAGCAATAATGAATCACTCAGTCAGCTAATCAACACATTAATTTATTTGTGTATATATGATCCTTTAACATAAATTCAGTTATTACTCTGTAATGTAAAAGAACGCTTGTACAAAGACTTTTCTTTGTAAAAAACAGAATAGTTATAGGTAGCCGTTATTTGAACAATGTCGCTATTTGTATGCTATAATAATACAATACAATTTGTGTACTAAATTATACAACATTTACTCAAGAACAAAAACAAAATAATAACATAAATTAGAACCAGTTATTTAAGTACTTTCTATAATTTATTTTTATTTTTCATTATTTTAAAATCAACATTTTTCAAACAACGATTTAATACTCTTCTACTTGTATTTCATTATATTTACCAATTTAGTATTAACATGAAGACAGAATTACCGAAAATAATTAACTTCCGCGTATCCAGAGTATCAAATTCTTACCCAGTAATTATATACTTTGAAACTAAAGAAATTTGTGGTTTAAAAAATAAATTTGATTGACCTATAGATAAGCCCAATGTAACTTTAACGAACCTCGTCATTTTAAATTACACCTGACAAAAGCCAACAAATCATGAAATAATCGTAATAAGTACTCAGGTTCACCTCTTCTCGTTATTAGCAAAAATAATAAAAGTTTATATTGGTTCTCTTTACGTAACACTTGGAATATTTTCCTAGCGTTGCGTTCATTGCACTTCAATTAAAATACGGAGATTGTTTCAATTGAAACGCATCCGTCTGTATCCTGTTTTAATTAATAAACAATCCCAGAGAATATCTACCAGGGTATTTCAACAGAGATTTTACCAAAGTACTGAACCAATTCTTTGGTCCTTTTGAATTATTTACGAAAAGGTTCCTGAAAAGATATTATCATTTACCATAAAATAATAAACTGCTACTACTACTAATCGTGATAGGGAGATAAAAAAAAAGTAAGCAGAATATAAAATGCTTATTTACTTTGACATTTCTTTATAAATAGATCAAAACAATAATAACTCAATTAAAGAGACCACAACTAATATCCGTCGTCTGAAATTTCAATGTCGTAGTCACCGTATTTGGTCTTAAGAATGGTCCTTGCCTCGTCGTGGTCAGCCTTCCCGTACCCCTAAACGAAAAAGAGAAACAAAATATAATGAAAGTGAATCTTCCAAACTAAAACAGAATCTTCTAATTACTTGTGAATAGCCGTATACTTTGAGTTGCTTTTGATCTGGCCGGTGCTCAATACGTCCGCCGCCAAGACATTCCGTATCTAGTCCCAGTCCTTGGATTGCTGAAGCGACCTCATCGTAGATATCAGCTGGAACATAAAACGACAGAGAATTTATAACAGAAGGATTTCGCTCCTTCCTCAAAAAGTCCAATTAACTTTTCGTAAACCGACCCAAACCGCTCCACCATCCCATGCACGAGTACGAACATATTCTGTACCTATTTGGCAGTTTGAAGAATGTAGAAATGTTTTTTTAAGCAATACTAAGCTCAGCTATATCCGCAAGGGATATTCCAATTTAGAACTTTTAATTTTAATTACAAAGTTTAGATGATGTATATGGCAGGAACAAATTGGATAGCAGTCCACCGAAATGAGGCAGACCGTGCGCATTAATTCCTCTGAAGAAATCGAACATCTCCAAGCTTCAAACTCTTTAAGATGATTTTGAATAGTTACTTCAATAACATTACCCATTAACTTTTTCATAGCAAGCCTCTACCATTACAAAGTCGTAATTGATTATTACGAAACCTAATAATAGTCACTCCGACTTTCAGTTGAAGGTTATTCGGTGGCAATCCAGGTAAATATACGAAATACAATCACCGAGTATTTTGAGTGTATAGCCAAATTTAACTCATTAACATCTTTGATCTTCGCTGTTATATATAGATTATTATAATCGGTGTAATATATTTAACAAAATTCAAAAGTTTTCTTTTGTAATTTTTTAGTGATCAGAAGCCAAGAACGAACTAATAATTTGCTTCCGTTTATCTTTCACAACAGGGCCCCGAAGGGTGCGTGGACAAACCTTTCTTGTGGACGGAAGGACGGGTTAGCCTAAAAGCGTCCCTAAACAAATCAGCTTATAGTCATGGCGAGAAGGTTTTTGTATCGGTGGACATCAGGAACAAAAGCAGAAAAATTATACGAAAGATTAGGGTAAGCTGAACATTGTTATTGACATTGTTATTGAATAGTATGCCTTTGCTTCAAATTTAAGCCGGGAGACTGCTAATTAAGTGGAAGTTTCCCCTAAAATAATCGGATTTCCTCATAAAAAGAAATTGAAACCATACTAAGATAATTGTATGTTTTATTCCATAGAAAAATTCGTTAAAAGCAGCAAATAACTTCCCAAGTTAATAGCCGCATTAAGGAAAATTATATCGATTCTCTAAAAAAGGTATTTCATGTACCAAATGCGATTTTTCTCATTATTGATTGATTAAATCTTCTAAAAAGACAAATAAGTATCCACTCAGCAACGATAACCAAGGTCATTTAAATTACGTTTTTATCGACTGAGATACACTGGTCGGCAAAAATATTGGTACAATCAATAACACAGGTCTACAGTAAATTTTTTGCCGAACAAGTGGCATATTATTTCTATCCGATTTTCTCTGTAGATTATGAATTTCTTAATAAAAATTCCCCATCAGCTCTGATTTTCGAAAAAAACTAAAGTTACAAATACACAAAAGATCGTATTTTAAGCATATAAAACATTATTTTAAAAAATCATGGATTGTTCACGTAGCTTGAACCTCCAATATTTTAAAAAAATTTTAACATTTTCAAAATATTCCGTGAAATATATTTATTTTCACAAGCTAATTATTTCATATATGGTAATAGATAATCAAAAATTTGTTCGCCAGTATGTTAAAAAAATATAGAATTTAATGGTATTTCATATTTAACAATCAGGATTCAGGCTTTCAAATAAGTCACTCTACAAGCATCTAAGATAAACCTTTATACCTTTTACCTCCATTTTTCTCGAAAATGGAAGATGGTAAGCATCCTGTAAAATAAACCATCACTTGTTCGCCAACGGCGAAAACATTTAATTTATTGACCAGTGCAATTTCTAAAATAAAAGGCTTAAAGTTTTTTAGTTGAGACTATTTAATTAAATAAATATACATTTTATATTCCTTAACACATTCGAAACCGATGATTCACCATATGGGTCATGGGAAATTTGACCTCTAAAGTAAGTGGCAAATTTTGTACAATAAAAAATGTTTTGTTTTGTTATCAATGCCATGTCTTATATACAAATTTAATATCCATACTTTTTTTTCTGCGTACTATTTTTATTGAACGGAATTTTGTTGCTACGACCCAGAAGAGGGTAATCGATTAACTTATATTAAAATTGTTCCCAGTTGCCGATGACCAGCATGATGACACATGATAATTATTACTATCTAACTAAGGTTTATTTCCAACTTGTTTTCCTTATATTTTTCTATTTTAATTATTCTTAATTATAACTTCACAAATGTTGCCAGCTACTGGGACAGTTTGGTTTTAAGACGTCGATCTCGAATGTGCTAAGATGTGTACTTGAACGAATAATATACTACTGTGTTCAAAAAGTAAGGTGAATTTTTAATTTAAACTTCCCACGTTAACCGAATCGGACAAATGAATTTTTTTTCAAGTTGGTAGGACTGTTAGTGACATCTGTGACAAATTACATGTCAATATCATCATTAGTTTTTAGTTTACGCTAGGTTTTGTGAACAAAGAAAAATTAATTTGGCGATTTTTACGATATCCGAATTTGTTGAGCAAAGAAGTGCACCGTCGCACACAGCACTGGTTCTTCGTGAGTTTTTCGCCAAAAACTCCACTCAGGTCGCTCCACAACCATCGTATTCGCCTGATTTAGCACCATGTGACTTCTGGCTGTTCTCAAAGCTCAAGAGACCTCTCCGGGGAAATCGTTTTGAGTCTATTGAAAAGATCAAACGTGAATCGCTACGCGCATTGAAGGCTATACGTGAGGACGACTTTTTAGCATACTTCAAAGATTGGAAAAAACGTTGGCATAAGTGTATTGTAGCTAGGGGGGATTATTTTGAGGGAGACGAAATCAATTTGGAAGAATAAATAAAATTTTTAATTTTAAAACAAAATTCACGTTACTTTTTGAACACAGTAGTACGAGTAAACTGATATGCTTTTTTGTAATGTTGGTACCACCTTCATAAGAACGTATTTGAAATTCCATTTCGAGCTGCCAATTCATTGTTTGTTTATGAACCATTTATGGAAAAAAATGGAATACCGTGCTGTGATTAAATTTTTTGTTTTGAAAGGTTTGAAAACAAAGCAAATTTATGAACGATTATTAAAAGTGTATGAGTCTGCACTATCAAAACGCACCGTTGAATTTTGAGGTAATAAATTTAAACGTGGCCGTACAAGCCTTGACGATGATCCACGTAGTAGTAGTCCAAAATCCGAAATCAATAGCACAAATCATTCAGCAAATCAATGACACGGTATTAGATGATCGACGATTAAAAATTCTTGAAATAGCTGATGCCACAGGCGTCTCAATAGAAGGAGTACGTCATATTTTACTTGAGAAATTACATATTTGAACCCATCTTAAACAAATTTGGTACAAAATGGATGCCACATTTGCTAACAATTGACCAAAAACGCATACAAATGTGTTTTTCTAGCTTGTTTACATCGGTTTAAGCAAAATAAACTGGATTTAAAACGTTTATAAGTGCTAATTAACATAATTCACAAATATTTTTTTTTTGAAAATGTCAAAATTCAACGAATTACAGTATGAAATGCTTGAACATCCACCATATTCACCAAATTCAACCAAAAAAAATAATCAGCGACTATTCCAAACCTGAAAAATGTGTCTAGGAAGTGTTTTTCATAAAATGATGAAACTATTGCAGCTGTGGATGAGTATTTTGCAAACCTTTCGGAATTGTTCTTTAATGAAGGAAAAAAACTATTAGAAAAACGTTGGAACAAGTGTATCAAAGTTTTGGGACATTATATTAAAAATGAAGCATATTTTAAGCCATAAATATTTATATTTCATTGCTAACGAAGCAACTTTTCAGACACTGCCTTCGTAATACTCTAATTAACTAAAACATTATTGGCACAGTTCTCATAAAAATAAAAACAAATATAAAGAAATAAAAACTATTAATGTGTTTATAAAAAAATAAATAATGTGTGAGCAGTTACTTACATAAAATCGCTTGGCGTACTAAATGAGCTATTTGTTTAGGATCATTGTCTTATTGCAAATAAACATCATAATCTCAAAGACCCAGTTTTTCATCACTTTTTAAATGTTATTTATTTAAATATTTAATCCACCGGTGATACCCGCCGAAGTGAATGTTTAACACGATTTTTGGCTTTCGCTCTACTAATATTTGATTATGACGACAAATGGTTTAATCTGTGAACATCACCGTGTTCCAAAAGTCAATTTTTTTATTAAAATATTCTGTTGCAAAATCAACTTCTTAACATTAATGGCCTTTTCCAAGTACCTAGGAGCTCACTGCAAACGTGCTCGCAGTAGTCATATGAACGAGATCGAATTCTGTAGTTAAATGTAACATGTGTACTGCACCTGAAATAAATTTCAGCCCAATAAATATCTCAATTATTCAGTGTTTTAATACAAAATTGTTGTTCTTAAAACCCTTTACACAAAAATTCATCTCTTGAAATATACATACATAAAAATTGATCTCTTGAAGTTTTTACAGTAGTAGTTATTTGCTAGAGAGGTGAGGATCAAAATTCCATAAACGGAAGTTGGATACACTATCACCCATGATTTATTCTCAGTAATAATGCTATTAGTTGATAGTAAATTCACTAACCCAAGCGGGCGTTTATAAATCTTTCTTAATTAAATAATTTTTTTCCAAAGCAATATTTTAACAAGATAATGACTTGCCTACCTGGACAACTGTCTGAATTATCTTCCAGTAAACTCTTAAAAACTTTTTAAAATCAAATCTAAAAAAGACAATATTTCCGAAGATCAATTTTTTAAGTGGGGACTTCTTCAATTCCACATTCCCCTGAAATTATTGTAAAAGGAAAAATAGATTGAGTTGAAAAAATACTAATATCACTTTTTAATATCTGGCTATCTCAAAAACTTTCTGCCTTCCCTTGAACCAAAGAAAATGTGTAAAACAATAGCATAAAAAAACTTATAATTTTCCCTATATTTGCAAAGCACCGATAAGCCCTTTGCTCTGCAAACATTACAAGGAAAGAGTAAAGTGAACATATAGCAAGAACAGCATTGCCAAATTAGCAGGAGTACCCTTGTTTTCCTTGAAGGGGCTCCCTGAAATAAGGGCTCTCAAGAGCTTTCATTAGTCTGTATATCCGCTTGCTACGCCCAGAGCAGCAAGACATTCCCTACAAAGCGATAATAGTTCTTGACCAAATACACCCACAAATCTTAATCAAATCGAGATCTCATGGAAGTAATGCAGAACGCGATGAGCTCAAAAAAAACACTGGAATAATGCTTCAGCTGATAAAACATTTCTGCTCTATTTACTTCCCCTTTCAATAAATTAAGGATCCTATTAATTAATGACCGGATGACCTTTCTTTCGACTTGTGGAGCACTTTATTTTCATTAATAGCAGCTATTCTTCCAGTGGGAAAATGTAGAGATTTTATACCGCTTTTCAGATGCCAGTAAGTAGTAAGAAAGTGTTTGAACAAGAATTTCACGGGTATCAGCAATTACAATACAAGTTGACCCTTTATATTTCGAATTTCATTTAAATTAAACCTGCCCTTAATTTTTTTGTGCATTTATACATTTCATTTAACAGATTTACATCTCTTAATTCAATTACATTTTAGATTTAGGTGATTGTTAATCTGAATAAAAAATTGCTTTACTTTATTAGATAGGACACCTGTTGTATCACATATGAGTGTAGAGTTATTGAATAATTTTTATAAATATGCTACAGGCACAAGTGACTTCAGGACTTCAGGACTTGTGCATTACAATTTCTTTCGTACAAAAAAAAAAATTAATTTCACAAAAATTGTTGCGATTCTAAACTTTACCTATTAACAATCCATCCACTTTTAATTCATGATCATTATTGTCTATAATGTTTTTGAATCACTACATATATTTATCGTTAATGTTTCTTACCCTTACTGCTGTTTTATTCTTAGGTAAATAAATTAAAAAAGTAATACAAGCATTAAGGCAAGTATCCTAATTCTAACTCGTTGTAATTTGAAAATGAAAATATACAACACTTGTACATATTTTTGTTGGATTTACTCATAGCACGGAAACACACACTCTCGTGCGCACATAATCTTTATAATGTTGTGCACGCACACGAGTAACCCAAGAAGAAAAATGAGGAAGGATCCTTCCGGGATGAATAAAAGAGCATATAAAATTGCATTATAGTTTTTTAAATTTCTCCAAGAAAGAACCCAAAAGAACATAACTGGAGAAGAACCTACAAATAATGAGAGGAATTGGTATATGTGCATTTGTGAGGCATAAACGCAGTATTTTTTGTTGCGTTTTAGTTTTATTTCAAGTTGGTTAGAGAATTTCCATGCCAGCATTGCAATTGGTAAATAAAATATTTAGAACTGAAAACAGTACTAAATGGTAGTTTATTTTCAAGCTAAAACAACGACTATCTTGTTAACCATATTAAATCTGAAATTATTCACTTCATGAAAACCGTTTTGGTTCACTTTGGAGATAAAAATGATGCCTCTATTATTACATTATTCTAATGTGCAAAAGAGGAACACTTCTATACGTAACATGCCTATGCTAAAAGCAAAGATCATGTAATAGAATATGATGAAGATCCCAAAAGAGCGCTCCGCGATTAGTTGTAAGATGATCGCATTTCCGACTGCGGAGTTATGACCAAAAGAGAAATTTCATGTATGCACAGCAGTCAATGATTTCAAAGTTTGAATTATCACTCATGTACGTGTGCGATAATTACAAAACCAGCAACACACCCACGTGAGTTTTTAAGAAGGGTACGCGCACATAAGACGAGAATTAATTTTAAGTCATTCGTGTACACACGTGAATATACGTCTCCGTACCTTGGATATACTGCTCAGTACTTTACTTTCGGTAACCCATGGCTCCGGTCACCCAATGCCTTTTTAGGCGACAGGACGTTGAGTTAGTACAGGGTTAAACAGCTCTAGGGTTCTTTTAGTAAAGATATATTGATTTACTCGATACGGCCCGCGACTATCTTATATCTTATTTTTTTCACTAATAGAATACGACCGAGTTCTCCGCAAATTAGAATCGATCTTAACTTCTTCAGGATCATTCTGGATCTTATATCATGTCCCTGTCCCAACTCGTCAGGAAAAGCAACATGATCTATAGGGCATACGCTGTAGGTCCACCTAGTGCATGTTTTTATTTTCCTTCGAAGCATGAGAACCTTTTCTAGTAATTTTTGTAAAATTTACAAAAGTTGTAAATTACAAATAATGCAATTTGATTTAACAAACTTATTGGGCCCTTTTCAAATATTTCTTAGAAAATGTGTTCGAAATATCAGGAATTTTGTTTTTGCTATTATTTTGGTTTCGATGCCTTTGTATCCTTGTGTCCAGAAAATTAGAGCTCAGACATATATATATATAAAATATTTTTTTTAATAGCTATTGGCAGTTATGACAATTACAGAACATGTATAAAAAAACGTGAACATAGTAACAACATGATAAAAATAATATTAAGTAATATGTAAACCAAAACCTATTAGGGACGTTGAATTATCTTGTGTATTAAAACATCAGTAGAATAATTTACAGAATGGTTTCATTTCCACTTATATTATATTATTTTCTGCAACCAGCTTATTAACATCAGCAACATATCGATAGCTTTGTATTTGCCTCAATTATGCCTCATTTATGGCTCAAAATTAATAAATTCTATTCAATTATTTTCGACGACTTAAATTCCTTAGTTCGTTTTTTATTTGAAACACTGACCTTAATTAAGCTTTAACGAATTTAAATTTTTCAGATATTCGCCGTGCAGCACGTAGACGTATGCATGTTCAGTAATGGAAAATTCAAGAACGTTGTAGCTGATGTCAATGAAACTCATCAAATAAAACCGAATGAAACATACGCCTACGTCTATGAAATCATTCCGATGAAAGGTAGGTTTCTGTCACCTCCACTTTTCCAAATGTAAAGGCAACAGAGTTGTATATTATCGACACCACCCTGCATCCTAATGGATTTTCTACCCCTAGAAATCGAATAGGGTATGAATCCATTTTCCCATTCCCGCACGGAAGGAATTTGAAGCTCTCATTTGGATAATTTCTACTACGCTCTCTTTGTGGGTTTAGCTCACCGCATCATTTCGAATTATTTTCAATTTAAGTGATAAACTTCAGCTGGGATAAATGGCAGAATGGCAGCTGGGTACTTGAGACTTTACACCGCAGTTACTCTCTAATATTGAAGTCGGTGCGATGGAAGGAAGTATTATTGAACTCTGAAATGCTCTAATTTAAATCTTTAACACATTCCCGCTGGCATGTACCACTAGTGGTACATAGAGAATTGTCCCATCGGATAGTACATACACAACAGGTGGAGAAAGATTTTTAAGAATTGAAATATCATATATTAGCGCTCTTACTCTCAAGTTGATCGCCGCAGGTTTATCATTGAGAGCTATTTGTTTTTCTAAATTTAAAGAAACGAGCGCTGGTTAAAGTAAATGAGCAATATATTCATAACAACGTTGGCAAATGGAAAATAATATGAATTAGAGAGCCGTCAGATACCGCAAACAGCAAATAAGGCCGCCGGTGGGAACGTGTTAATCCGGAAATGAAAACACATATACAGGGGTGTTAATTTTTGTACTTTGTAAATAGGATTTTATGTTACAAATTTTGCTGTGCTCAGTAGTTCTTTAAAAAAAAAATGTAAATGTTATGATCTCTTTAATTTTGTTTCAAAATAAATTCGGTAGGGCTGCACTGGATTTTATCGCAAGTTATATTTAGACCTGGATATATCCATATATAACATGCCAATCAACTTTCAAAAAAACCTCTTCTCTTCTCTTCGGTGTAAATAAATCTCAATCAAAATCAAATAAGAAATCAATGCCTCAATGCCTCAATGCTTCAATGTCTCAATACTTATGCATGTGATGAAAGATATAGCAATTTATTATGCCTTGCGCATAGATGGCTTTACGAGTATAATTAAGAAAGCTTTCGTAACCAAAATGTATATTACGTGAAAATTGTTATATGGTCACTCATAAAAGCCTCTACATCAGGTTCTAAGTTGATTGAAATTCATAAGAGGAAGTACCAGACTCCAAATGTGCTTGTTGTCCTTTTACTACCTTCTTTTATTCCCCGATCCCATTCTTTGGGTAACAGTTCAACTCGTGTAATGAAGAGGAATAAATTCCCAAGTGGTGCTTCCCCTTTATCCCCAGTAACCTTTTGAATGAACAATGTAATAAGGGCATACTTTACCTTTTTCTTTGCAACAGGTCCCACAAAAAATTGGATCGCTGTAGAGGGAACATTTAGCAATTTTAATAGTCCGACGGAACCTAACTCGCCGACCGACAACATCTACAAAATCGCATCTAGTGCTCATCGGGGACCGACAACTGCTGAGGAACGAAATGTTTTTGCAATTTACGTTTCTTACTACGTAAAAGTGAAACTAACTCTGAGCAGTATGGGAGGGGAGGTGTCCTTAAAATTGCCTTTCATTCTCGGACACGTCGACAGCGATACCGAAAGAGAAATGAGCTACGAGGAGTCAAAGGAAAAGGATAAAAACAGCCCAGCTAAAAACAATACCAAGTTCCTGATACCAAATCATCATCCTCGAGATAACATTATTGAAGAGGAGCTCCCTGAGGATGAAGACACGATATCGCTCCTCAATGAGGAGCACAAGCAAGACAAAAGTGAGGAAAAATACAACCGTGATAGGCACCTGCTGCAGAGGTATAAACTTAAACGTTCCAGTTACAGCAGATCCTGTGAGGATATCGAAAGTTGCTCAAAGACACTGGAGCCACCAGTGAGCGCCGTGAAGGCACTTGTCCACCGACAGGCAAGCGAGTCTAACGACTAGAGTAGATTAAATCGTTTTTATTCCTTTTTTACGTAGACAAAGATCTAGCCAGCCGCATCCTTCCGCGAATTGTACAAATAGATTGTGCTTACACATGCAAAAAGGAAATAAATATTTTAGGAAATTTTTGCAGTGCCTTTCTTTGATCGATCCCAGTGGCTAACTTCTCATTAATTATTCACTTATTGTCTACCACCGATGACTTCCATAGAATGGTGAATCGCGTGACTGACTCGATTAGCACCTGCCAATATGTCCCGTGTTTAATAAAGTAGCGAGTCAAATAGTAACTTTTGAAAACCAAACATTTAAGAATTTTCTCAAATGGTACGAAATTGTTATGTACTTAAATTATTCATGACCGGAATACAAATAATTCAAAGAGTTTTACCAATTGATAGATGCGGGAAAAAAGTCTTCAATAAATATTTAAGTAGTAGCAGTTATTCCTGGCGCTTCCATCTGAATTATAGATTAAACTGAAAACAGAGGTCTGTTCACACCAAATAGAAGATATGACGACAGCACACAATCCAGTTGTAAGAAATCTTATTTAGATTGGAAAAATTCTATAAAAAAATCATTTAATTTTCACTTTTCTGTATTTTAAACAGAGTTAAATTTTGATTGATCTCCAGCACTTGTAAAAATCCCCATCGTTGTAATTTTTATAAATTATTAGTAAATTTATCGGATTTAAGTGCATGTGTTTTATAAAAATATATATATATTTTCTTTTAAAATACATCAAAGTTCTAAAATTGAGTGCGTAGTCAAATTTCATATTAGCAATTCCATAAAAAACATATTTGTTATATTGCACCACACTATTACAAGAAAAAAGGACGTTTAAATAATAGCAATTGTAATAATTATTGGTGTAAATAATTTTAGGATTGTATTTTACAATGTTGGTTGTACAAAAATTCCTAAGAAATTAAAATTTTACAATGTCATTAGACTGCCTTCTAAATTTGCTACGTTATACATTGGCAACTTTTGTATTATAAAAGTTGTGTTGTGAAATTATTCAATTATTTTTTAGAGAGTAATAGTTCGTATTAAGAAACCGTATATTTATGCTGAAAGGTGCTGAACGTTCTTTTGAAATTTCCTTACTTCCACTTTTTGTCTTAATGGAGTTATGGAATGTCTAATTATGCCATTCGAAACGCAGTCTCAGAGACATTTCCATTGGTATAAAAGGTAAAATTGAATATATTGTAAACCCTTTCAATATAAATTAAGGAATGTGTTGTAAATATAAGTATACAAACAAATTAAAGAATATGTTGCAAGCATAAGTATAGTGTTTGCAGTGGAAATATGAAATCTATCTATCTCTATTCTATTCTCTATTTCTTTTGAGAGGGACAACTTGGAAATTTAAATTGAAGTCCCCTTTTTATTTCATATTCCAAATTTATTTATAATCATACATTTTCTTTCGAGCATGTATTTCTCGACAGTTATAACAGTTTCAATTTGTTAGTCACCCTAAGGGATGATAACTAGACATCCTTTTTCAATGTTTTTCATACACTTAAGAACATTTTTTAATTATGTTTGGTAATATAAATTAATTATTCGTTAGTGATTTGAATGATACACTTTTAAAGCCGGAACGGAAGAACTTACGCGGCCAACAAATTTGCTGAATAGACAGAATGACGTGTAATGTATAAGTCCTTGCCCATAATTGTACTAGCCAGTTATCAAAACATTCTCTGAAAAATGTTTAATGGGGAAGAATTTTAACCACCTTTTGAAAGAAGAAACTGCTCAACTTTGCTTATAATGTTGAGCTAAATTGCTATGCACTTTATTACAAGTGTTTTATTTTATAATTAGTAAAATGATGTGGGTGGGATAGCTGCAGCGCTAATAGTTATTCAATAGAAATGGTTGCTAAATAAAGAGGAATGCCTCATCTCCATAGAAAACCACACTAATCAAAATAACTGCAGTTCTTTCATTTGCATTGCAATTTCGGCTCATTTTGATCATGCTCTTTGCTCTGTGTGAATTAAACCATTTTGAGGTGTCCACGCAATTCAGTGGATTTGGTACAGGTTTAGTACTCGAACTATTCTTGATGTCGCTTAAAGTAATGCCCGCAAAACAAAAATAATTTAACCCTTTGCACACGAAGACTTTTAAGAAATAGTTGAATGGCGCCTCAGAGGCGACATCGCAGTATAAAACGAATAAAAAATGTTCAAAATTCCCTTTTATTGGACCGGTACCACTGGTATACATATAAGGATGATATTTACATAAATGTTACGTATTTTCGAATTACAAGAGATATTAATTGATGTAGCATTTCACAACTACATTTCTAATAATGTATGCAAAATCAGTCAAATGGTTTTTATGATGGTTGGTTTTTTACGGAGATTAAACAGAATAGTTACCTCTTAAAAAAACACATATGGAAAAAGTTAGCCAGGTTAACCAAGGCACACGTAAGAGGAGATTAGGATTGCCAAATTTGGATTTCATAAATCTAGGACATTAGTTGCATTCACTTATATATACGAGGTCTGTTCAAAACGTATCGCGAATTTAGAATTTGCGCAGACTACTTATATTCGATTTTCTATTTTTTTTTTTTTTTTTTTTGTTACGTTATGTTGGTACTCATGTCCCTCAGTTATGCTGACAAGCTCGACTGTTTTGAATGTTCAGTTAATTTTTGACAGCTATTTTGCTTAGACGTGTTCTGGCTCGTCTTCGATTTTTGCCTATTCCAAAAAATGGATCAAAGAATCTGTATCAAATTTTGTCTGAAAAACAAAATTAAGTACGCAAAAGCATTTCGAATGTGGCATATAGTTAAACTACCTTGGACCAAAGCAACTTTTATCGGTAGCACAAAATGTCATCAGAGGGCCGAGAAGATGTAAACGACGAAGAGCGTGCCAGGCGCCCGAGCACGTCAACAACGGAGGAGAACGTCGAAGAAGTGCAGAAAATAGTATTGGCCAATCGTCGAATCACCGTTAGAGAAGTTGCTGAGAACCTAAACATATCGATTGGCTCGTGCCATTCGATTCTTACCAATAATTTGGACATGAGATGAGTCGTCGCGAAATTCGTGCCAAAATTGCTCAATTTCGATCAAAAACAACATCACAATAACATTGCTAAGGAGCTGTTGGACTCTCTCTTTGCTCCAGAGGGTCATAACTGGTGACGCATCATGAGTTTATGGTTATGACGTAGAAACCAAAATTTAATACAGATTCTTTGATCCATTTTTTTGGAATAGGCAAAAATCGAAGACAAGCCAAAACACGTCCAAGCAAAATAGCTGTCAAAGATTAACTGAACATTAAAAGTAGCCAAGCTTGTCAGCATAAGTTAGGGTCATGAGTACCAACATAACGCCACAACAAAATCGAATATACGTAGCCCACGGAAATTCGAAATTCACGATACTTTTTTAATAGACCACGTAGAAATGGACTAATCACCCCATACAAAATGCCTATGTCAAAATAGTGCAATTTTCGTTCCTTCTTGTGCACACTATTAACAGATTTTGAGCAGTCAGCTGTGAATTTGAATTATTATCAAATGCGTTTTCGGAGCATTTTCCAATTAAATTAATAACAATAATAATTAATATAATATAATTAATTTAAACACATGAAGTAATTACATCGAAAATTATTAAATAATCCGTTTTGAATTTTAAATCCGTTAGAATTCCTTGAAAATACATCTGAATTTTACACAATTCTTTGTTTTTCGTAAAAACTTTCTTATGAAATGGTTAGAATTGGTCTTTTAATATTACGAGTTCTTATTTTATGTCTGATTTATCGATTCGAATGACACAGAAATCAAAAAAACCTAGGAGGCGTAATAAGATGAATTAATTCGGATTTGTTTGCAATTATCTCATTTTATTATAACTAAACTTAATTAAAGACTATAGCAAAATCCCAAAAGTATCTAGTAATTCTAAGCTTTAATTGTTATTGTTAAATAAATAAATGTTACGTAGCTTGTATTAAGCGAATTAAATAAATAAGGTTGAATATCTATTACACATCAGTGCAGTCCAGCACTGGCCCATTCAATTCGGGGTACGTCCCTGTTGATGATCTTTGGGTTGGGTTGGGTTGGGATGTAGATCATCTTTGGATTGGGTTTCGCATTGGAGACGAGACATTAGGGAAAATGCACCGTTTTACAGCATAAAAAAGAAGAACTGACTCACGGACGGAAATTAGTGCTTTTACCTTATACAGCGAACTAAAAAATGCGTATATACTGTACTCAAACTGAACCCGCTTAATTCAAACCGAGCAGAAAAACTATTTTATTCAATAACAACAAATTTACTTACAGTGCCACTTCGCTCTGTTGAACCCACGCACAATCAACTTATTCGGCTCTGATCCATCCAACTTCTCCTTACCATAAACCTTGATGAGGACGTACTTGAAAATGCCCTCATTGTCGATGTCGACTGGCGCAACCGCTTCCAATTTGGCATCAACCATTCTAGAATAATTTCTCACTGCCTGGAAGCCTAAAATACACACAAATTATCAAAAAAGCAGAACCCCAGATATTTTTGACATATCCTTTCACCTGCGCGGTGACAAACCCAACCGGCGGCAACAAACATTCTTCGTAAAACCATCCTACCAATACCTTATTTTTCGGCGGTAAATTCAGTAAACTTCTCAATTTAGAAATAAATAACAATTCTGAAAATAAAATTATTATATTTTAAAGAATTTACGTAATTTTTTATTATTTTTATTCACAACAAAAGTATTTTTAACAGACGTAACCTAAATATAGTTCAGAGACGCCGTCACTTTGAATGCGCTTTTGACAATCTTGTTAAAAGTCACGTTGTTGTCAAAATATTTAGGAATTGTATTACTTGTTTTCAAATGGGTAGTATTAAGAAAATATGTGACGCAGGCACCATATTTAGTTGTTTAAACGGTATCATTAATGTGTATAAACCAGCTGGCGTAAAAGTAATTCACGTAAGAAATGCAATCCTTGGGAATTTATGCAAAGGTGATTTACGTTACCCTTTATCGATAAATTCAAATTAAAATAACTTTAACTCAAGATCTAAACGAAGTGGAAGTCAGAGAGCCCAGACAAAGACTCTGCATAGAACCAGGAGGTCCACATAATTACGTTATTCGTAAAACTCTGGATTTGGCGGATCATGTGCTCTCAGTTGGCCCTCGCTACCAAATAAAAGATATCAAATGCGGTTCTGTCGGAAACATGGGCATTCACACCAGTGGAGTATTAAGTACACTTTCCTTGCATCCAAAATTATTTTTATTTGTAATAATTTCACAAAATTCCAGTTTTAGGAGTAAACAGAGGCCTCACCAATGCAGCGAAACTCAATTTGAATAAACCAATTCGCACCTATCACGTTACAGGTCGCCTTGGTACAGCTAAGGAAACACATTTCGAGGACTCAAGAGTAACTGCGAAAGCTACGTACCATCATATTACAAATAACCGTATTGGGGCGCTCGTAGCCTCACTCCAGGCCTCGCATCAAAAGAAAATGTATGAGCTCTGCGGCGTAGACTTGCAGTCTCAAGCGGCTTATGAGCTAGCATCGAAGGGTCTTATTCGACCGGCCAATAATACACAGCCCGTCATCTATGGCATTAAATTAATTGACTTCAAACGACCTTTATTTACTCTGGAAATCCACGCTATTAACGAGGATGAGGACTATTTAGCCGCTCTAGTCAACGATATTGGCATTGAATTGCGATCTGTGGCGTTTTGCTCTTCTATTAGGTGCATACGACACGGTCATTTTTCTGTCGAGGACGCTTTACTTCGCCGACATTGGACACTTGATGGAGTTCTTGTCAACATGGAAATCTGCCGGAAGATATTATTAGAGCATCCGAATTTAATGCGTCAGAGCAGCGCAGAACTTTCACCTAACTGAAAATAGATTGGTACTCTTTTGTTAAAAGCATTTTGCTAACAGGGAACTATTTTTAGAGGCGGTTTGTGACCAAAGCTAGCCACGTGAGATTTTTAGGATAAGTTCAATATATAAAACCTCAAGAATTGTTGCTTTATTTTGAGGACTCCAATAGGCCAGGGATAAACTAAAAGATACAAAAGTTCGTTAGTCCAACAGCCTCTTTTTTGAGCTGTATTCCTGCAAAATAAAATATAATGAACTTATTTCTTGCTTTCACTACTCTTTAGCACGTTAGCTATCTACATCGCATATATGCATATGTGATTCCTACGCCCTGCGACGTGTTATCAATTTATCACAATGTATTGCACTCATTTTTCACGGTTTATTAAATGTGGTCTTAGTTCCTAGCTGAACGTCGTAAATATTCAGTTCAGTTTAAAACAATTGTATATTTTGTTTATTTTCAGCGTTTTAAGAAGAATGCTGTAAAATCCAATGCCAATTCAAGTACATACATATAAGAGAAATTTCCTTAGGCTACGGTGCAAGATTTTCTTCTGAAGCTTTGGTAGCGAACTTGTTAAAATAGAGAATCATATCATAAAACCTAATTTTTTAAATATTTTGTACTAGTTTTTTTTCCCGCGACTTCGTTCGCAGCTAATTAAACTCTCTTCCAAGATCAAATAAATATTCTTACGTACTATAAAAGTACATACCTAGGCATGTAGCATACCCGAATACAATAAAATATTGCAGAAAAATTTTTTGTTCATGAATTCACAGTAACGTGTATTCGAGTTGTAGAGCTAGGTATTGTATATAGTGTTTGGTTTTCTCCGCCCCTCACCAGACGAGCCGACGCTGCAGAATCTTATTTCTCTATACATCTCACAATACCGCGATTTAAAGTACAGCCCAGTGCCTTGTAGCCGTAAGCATCCACTAAAAGATTTTCGAACATGTATCTCCTAAGGGTTACAGAGAGAGGACGGGCGTTTGTATGGAAGTGTGGCACTTTAAAACTTAGATATGTATAATTTTGGGAGTTATACTATTGGTTATACTTAAGAGGTCCAACTAAAAGGCTAACTAAGGCTGTACTAACTTTAGAAAGAACGGAAAAGCCATACAAACTTTTATCCGCTATTTTAACCCTTAGGGGATGATTTTTAAAAAAAAAACTAAAACAAGTGAAATACAAATTTTAATTAAAAAAAATGCGGATTTTCATTTAAGGGGGATAATCCTAAAACACGTCTAGGCCGAAACTATTTTGTACGCAACCTTAAAAACGATGAAAAACGACGAACTCCAAAAATTTATCGTTATATTGAACCACGAATCATTTACCAACAAAATTATATTTTTGAAAAACAATCACAAAAAAGTGTCCGAGATTAGAGCATCAATAGATTAAATTCGGTATTATTATAGGACTCGTCGTACAGATTCTATAATATAATAATAATTTTTGTTTGTAGTAAACACGTTATGAATATCCTCTGTCTCTAAAAGCTTAAATAATGGTAAAAACTGAATCGAAATCGCTTCGGAAATTCAAATTTATCGTCTTCAAACATTAAAATAGACGAGAAAAAATATTATTGATGTTTTATAAAAAAAAAAATGATACATATTTTTCATTTATATAGATATTATGACCAGTTTAACCCTCTAATCCCAAATTGTCTTATATTAATGACCCATAATAAGGTATCAATCAAAATTATTCAGACCCCAAAACGAGTTTTATTTTTAAAAAAGCAGACCTCCACACAACCCCCTCAGCATGGGCAAGGGAGTTGTTAAACCTAGACTTAAGTATTTGATAAACCTTATGCTAGAGACCTGGTTGGTCTAATACAGAAAATACAAATAAAAGTATTTACAAAAAAAAAAAATGTACATAAGCCGAAACCTTTTTTAGCAAAACATGTTTACAATTAAAATGTTGTATTACTACTTTTTTCCCAGAAAATGAAAATTTATTACTTTAAGTGTAAAAGCCGTAGTACTTTGACCAATCAATATAACTTTCCTGCTATCTTAACTCAACAAAAGCAAAAACAAAAAATAGCCAAATACGCCTCCCATAAGCACTTGTACCTAGATACAAAGTTCATATAAAGAACATTTCCAAAGCGTATTAAAATTTTCCTTTATTGCGCGAACATGATCCCAAACTTGTTAATCGACCTCACGCGGGCGCTAGTTATTTCTTCTGTACAAAGATTCAATGTCATCCCGTCTTGTGAAATTAATCTGAAGCCACAACGTGACTCATCCCTCACATATAGAAAAAACACAAGTAAATCTTGTTTCCTTTTTTTTTTATTATTTTGGTTCAGCTCACGCGAGTCAAACTTTTACATTTTCTGGAATGATTAAATTTAATCAACTTCCTCAATGGTTGGTCCAGAACCGCCTGCGCCTGGGGCAGCACCGGCGCCGGGTGCGCCACCTGGGAAACCACCTGGCATCCCTCCTGGAGCGCCACCAGCTCCTTGATAGAGCTTTGTAATGATTGGATTGCAAATGGATTCCAATTCTTTTTGCCTGTGCTCGTATTCCTCCTTATCGGCCAATTGGTTGGCATCAAGCCACTTGATAGTCTCGTTGCACTTGTCCAAAATAAGGTTTTTGTCGGAATCTGAGATTTTGCCCTTGAGATTATCTTCATCCATCGTTGCCTTCATGTTGAAACAGTAGGATTCAAGCGCGTTCTTGGCGGCAATGGTCTCCCTTTGCTTCTCATCTTCGCTCCTGTACTTTTCAGCCTCGTTGACCATACGTTCAATATCCTCCTTGCTAAGACGGCCTTTGTCATTGGTAATTGTGATCTTGTTCTCCTTATTAGTAGATCTTTCGAGGGCAGTTACGTTCAAGATACCGTTAGCATCAATATCGAATGTAACTTCAATTTGTGGAACACCTCGTGGAGCGGGTGGAATGCCGGACAATTCAAATTTACCGAGAAGATTGTTGTCTTTGGTCATAGCACGTTCACCTAATTAAATATATAGAAGTAAATAAGCAAATTTGTCTCATCCTGTTTTTAAATATCTTACCTTCGTAAACTTGAATGAGTACTCCTGGCTGGTTGTCCGAGTAAGTGGTAAAGGTTTGGGTTTGTTTAGTTGGAATGGTTGTGTTGCGCTTGATAAGAACGCTCATGACTCCACCAGCGGTTTCAATACCCAGTGACAATGGAGTGACGTCGAGCAAAAGAAGGTCCTGGACTTCTTGTGACTTATCACCGTGCAGAATGGCTGCTTGAACAGCTGCGCCATAAGCAACAGCCTCGTCAGGGTTGATCGACTTGTTGAGTTCCTTTCCGTTGAAGAAGTCCTGGAGCAGACGCTGAACCTTTGGAATACGTGTTGATCCACCGACTAGCACAATATCGTGAATGGAGGCCTTATCCATTTTAGCGTCACGCAAAGCCTTTTCCACAGGTTCCATCGTAGAACGGAAAAGATCAGCATTCAATTCTTCGAATCGAGCACGTGTGATTGAGGTATAGAAATCGGTACCCTCAAAGAGGGAGTCGATTTCGATACTGGCTTGCGTTGAAGAGGACAGAGTACGCTTTGCACGTTCACAGGCGGTACGCAAGCGACGCAAAGCCCTCTTGTTTGTTGTCAAGTCCTTCTTGTGCTTGCGCTTGAACTCCTGAACAAAGTGGGTGACTAGTCGGTTGTCAAAATCTTCGCCGCCCAAGTGAGTATCACCAGCAGTAGCTTTGACCTCGAAGATCCCATCATCAATGGAGAGGATCGATACATCAAAAGTACCACCGCCTAAATCAAAGATCAGAACATTGCGTTCGCCGCTTGTTTTCTTATCCAAGCCATAGGCAATAGCGGCCGCAGTTGGCTCGTTAATAATACGAAGGACGTTGAGACCGGCAATTGTACCAGCATCTTTTGTAGCCTGGCGCTGAGAATCATTAAAGTAGGCTGGTACGGTAATGACAGCGTTTGTAACTGTTTTGCCTAGGTAAGCTTCAGCTGTTTCCTTCATCTTAGAGAGGACCATAGAACTGATCTCTTCAGGGAAGAAGGTCTTTTTCTCATCCTTGTAAGTGACTTGAATCTTTGGTTTGCCCTCAACATTCACCACTTCAAATGGCCAATGCTTCATATCAGCCTGAACGGTTTGATCTTCAAATTTACGGCCAATAAGACGTTTCGCATCAAAAATGGTGTTCGTTGGATTCATAGCGACTTGGTTTTTTGCGGCATCTCCAATGAGACGTTCTGTCTCTGTGAAGGCCACATAAGATGGTGTCGTACGGTTACCCTGATCGTTGGCAATAATTTCAACTTTTCCATGCTGGAACACACCAACACAAGAGTACGTTGTTCCTAAATCAATACCTACAGCTGGAGCCTTTGCTGCTGCCATCTAAAAAAAATAAGACAAAACCAATTTAGATAAATTATACCTAAGCAATTATCATAATATTCAGGTATTATTCTTAAATGTATAGCGGCCTACATTTTGCAAACATCGCATATTTATCTGCCTACGATGCATTGCTTTAGTTTAGATTATTGAAAAAAATTAAGGTAAAAGTAAAAATTTCTTTCTAAATGACATATTTTTGGCAATTACATTAAAAATGTTATATATGCATGGTATTTCATCACAAATAATATTTCAATTAATCGATGGTTAATAAATGCAGAATTCCCGTTATTAATTTGAATCGCAATATGTGGGCGTTTAGAAAAGATGAATTAGACAAAATTTTGTTTAGTAAGTAAAATTTAATATGTTTTACTCTATTATTCAATATTTTTGCTAGTTAACTTTGACGTAAACCAAATTATAATTTCCTGTGCTTATTTAAATTTCTGACTACTAAACTAATTACTTTAAATATCCTTTATATGTAATTAGACACTAAAACATAAGTGTCCGGCAAGTTTCTTCTCCAATCAATCAATAATAGTATTCGGAGAAGCTGCGATATAAATCGTCTAGAATATGATAAATCGTATAGAATCCCACAAACCTGTCTTGCGTTATTTGAAGTAAAATAATCGCTGTTTGCATCTAAGTTAATCAGCTTTAATTTCCAGAAGTTTCGAGAAAGCTTCACTTTTCACTAACCTCGAATAATCTTGCTAGATACTAAAAATGCGGTACGAATTGTAAATCTATGTTCCCAGTGTCAAGATATATGGGCCTTAGCCCCCTCCAAGGTCAGTTTATGCAAGACAACGTGCATGCGCAGGACAAGTATAATTTTTATCGATTTGCAAATTTGCCGCAGTCGCAAAAGAAAAAAAGCTGAACTGAGGCACGTTTTTTCTGTTCAGACACAAACGGTGGATATGGGACCAGCCGCGTCGCCATTATGAAGCAAACCGATCAGCAAACAAAGGAGCTGACTGGTGTCATACACGTCTCTACTTCTACCAATAGAAAACATAATCGAATTGAAAAGAATGTTCTTGAAGGAATTTTCCAGCTCTGGGAGTGATGTAATTCCATATTTTTTTTTGGTTAACCCTTTAGTGGTTCAAAATGCAAACACACCAAAAAAAGAAAATTACTCTGAATCACGTTGGAGGGTATCGTTTTTAGGTATTACACCACAACCGCGTTCGTTCGCGGGATTTTTTTTCAGAAAGTTCAAAGAATTCCATTCCTCGCTTGAAGGAAGTTAATGAGCAATAAGTTGCTGCTTTCCGCGAGGAAAATTCACAATGACACAAGAAAACACGTCAGCCCCACGAGGTCAGATAAAGCTAAAAACATTTTGGAACTAATCTTACTGATCTTAATAGACTAAATATCTGCACTGCAGCCTCTTTATCCACCAAGAAAAAGGAAAGGAAATCTCTTCTTTGCGTATAGATTTTCCTCTAGAAATGCACGTGAAACGTTGAGAACAAAATGGGCGTGGGTAACTAAGTGACGAATACGTCGTGATTTTAATTTCCTGCTAATCCCCAAACAAGTAGTGCAATTTAAATTTTTTCTCACCTTCTCAAATTATTTAAGTAGTTTATTAATAAATTCACTTCACTTCCAAACAGTAAAAACGTTGAAACTTTTACCGGACAATCACAGTGCTTTGTTCTTCACGGCTCTTCACACTTCAAAGAGACAACTTCAAGTGCCCGTTTCGATGTATTCCACATCAATTTATATCCTTTGGAATATTCTCGAAATTTCGTGGAGTTTCCACCAATCAGATTCCAGGATTTTCTTCGGTCATGTAGAAATGCCCCGCAAATTCTCTCATAGTCAAAGATTATTCTCTCTTTTAATTGGAAGCATTCACAGAACCATTCATTTTCACATTACTCTCAGTAAATTTCAAATGATACTTATAACTAAGATTTTACGTAATGCATCTTTTGACTATTATAATCCATATTTTCTGGTCGGCGCAAACAGAGAACTGCATGATTTTGACAAATTGGCGCCATTAATAGCTTTAGTCCATAATGGGAGTGAGTGAGAGTAAGGCGGCTGAGAAGCAGTCAACCGCATTGCCGATTGCTTGAGTTGCTCCAAAGATCATGTAAGTACAAGATCAAAGATCATCTAAGTACAAGATCAAAGATAATCAAGTACAAGATGTAATACTCTCTATGCAAGTCCAAAGCTCTAACCCATATGCAATTTCTAAAACTGCCTGGGAATATTTTGTTGCCAATAAGAACGAAAGGGAGAAGAATAAGCAGCCAAATATCCTCATCTACGGCACTTATAGTGCAGGCAATAATGTGCAGCGTATTTTTACCACGAATTTTTAAAGGCGGGCCAAAGTTTCAGTTAGCTGTGTACCTTTCCATGCATGGTGTTAGTGACGTCCTCGCGTATTGTTGCAGCATAGGGAGATTCTGAATCGAGAATGGGGAAAAGACAGGTAGCCCACTCAAAGCATATATAAGGATGCGGGCTGCTTACATTTTTTTACTGTGCATTTTAAAAGGCGGGACAAAATGTTCGATCGTGTACGCTGCTCTGAATGGTGAAACGTGATTTCAATTTTCGTTCCGCCTCTCCCTAAATCTTTGTTTTTCTCTCACACGTGATCCCTTTATTACTATGCACTTTTAGCTAAATCCGGAAAGGCCGGAGAGCTAACGGGACGAAATCGAAAAAAGATAAGGAAGGAATATATCACACCTTGTATTTAATGATCTTTGGTACAAGATGAAACACTCTCTATAAAACACCAACAAACTTTTCCCATTAGATCAAACAGCAAAGAACTTCCTCTTACCGTGCCTTATCTAAATTCCAATAAGAACGCAAAAGATAACAATGGGCAGCAAAATTTTCTCATCTACAGCACTTACAGGGTACAGAATAATGTGCATCGCTTTTTTACCACGCATTCTTAAAAGCGGGCCCAAGTGTATGGTGTTAGTCCCCTCGCAATGCTCAGGCATATGAAAATTCTGAATCAGAGAAAGGGAACAGGCAGGTAGCACACTCAGAGTATATATACACGGATATGGGCTGTTTACATTTATTTATTTATTAGAATAGACATACAATAAATTGCATCCCTACTTAAAACTAAGCGCAGATAGGGACCTCAAGCCCATATGGCGCATCCTTACACAGTTGCAGTCCTAGTACTTTATGCAATTAATTAAATTAAATCATCTTCATCAAGCTTTGAAGCACTGAAAACTTGTTTTTGCATTACAGGCGGACATTAATTGTAATGTAAATCAAGACAGCTTATGTTTTTTTACGATATTTCTAAATGTTGGCAATTTTATTTTATTTTTTTAACACTGCAATTGCAGAGATAAGGCAAAAGTTCTTGGCAGTCGACTATAGTCGACACTCGTACCGAAGTGGTTAAAGTTAGTGGACAGTCAGTAAAAATATGCTTGATGCATATAGGGACCTGGCAGTAGTGGCACTCTATCTTGGGGCCGTAAGCAAAAAAGTGTGCATGGATCAAAAGCGTATGACCAGTTCTCGCACCCAAAATTTGCGTTCCTTTGTTAAATCGGTCCTGTATCGAGGAGCATCAATACAGCTACTCACGTCCAGAGGGAGCTTGAATCTTCTAATGTTCGTTGGTTATTGATATCCGGAAGGATATGTCACGAAAACAGCTGCTGTGTGGTTATCATAAACAGAACCGTCGGTGTAAATATAAAAGCGTTTGATGAAGTACCAAAACCCAGGGCGCCCTGGGCTTTTTTGACAATTCTTTGTTAGCCACGGGCAACCACAGGTTTTTTAAATAGCTTTCTCATCGAACAGACTTTATGTCAGCTAGATTTATATTTAATTATAAGTTCCCGATAATGTGCTATAAGCTCCTCCCTGGAGGTATTTCTCCTATTCCCAGGTATGGTAATCGGAAGATATCCGGAGAACTCCACCGTGGCCTGTAAAAGGAATGGATAAGAGAATAGGTGAAGATAAACTTGCTCCTAGGGCTAAGACTATTCCTAATTCTAATTTGAGAGCTGAGGTCGTCCCTAGTTGATAGATGATTTCGTTTAAGTACTTCAACATCTGGTAGTACGGTTTTCTTGGATCCAGCCAACTCTTTACGACGAGCTTGAATCTGGCCTTATCCGCTCTGTCCTGTAACGGAAAACAATCAGTCTCGACCCAGAGGGCACGACGCAGCGTAGTTTTTAGAGCACCTTGCGGAACCAATTATAAGCAAAAGAAATTCTAGAGTTAGATTTGTCATTCTCAAGAGCATATATATATTAGTCCTTGGAATGTGTTAGTATATTTTTTAATTTTTTCGATAGTAATAAGTATAATACAAACATTGTTTTTATAATTTGAGCGTTACCGCGACGAATCATCTTTGCCGTGTTAGCCACTTGTCAAATTCCATTTTCAATACAAAGAATCACGCGAATTTCGTCAAAACTAAAAACGGGATTGGGTTGGTCAATTAAAGAGTATCATTTGATGCATCAGTTCAAATACATAATTTAGACATAATTAACACTTGTTACTTTTAGAAGCGTTTTAGATGTTTTTGTACAACTGTATCTTAACTCAAACAGAAATATATTTGTGGAATGAAATAAAGCTGTGTCACATTTTTCTTTAGTTTATACTAAAAACATAACTCGATTCCTCACTACTATGTACTATATGATTTAGACTAGTTAATTTATCCGGTTTCACACAGTGCACGTAAGGGCTCAGTAATTGGGTCTAGCCAGTAATAAGTCATATTTGTAGAAGACTCCAAGATATTAATTTTCATTAAAACTGATTAAAATTGAGGAATTTTGGTCGCCACATGGGATCCACCATTTTTAATTTAGAAATCCCCAAAACCCCCCCGTGTTGATGACAATTCCTGGAGGTTTAAAATTGTTGGTAGCCACTTTGGGTACATCATCATAAATTTGGTCGATTTGCATTCTACAGCCCAAAAACTCCCAGATATAAATTTGCATTAAAATTGCTCGAAATCGGGAAATATTTGTCGTCATATTGGATCGGCCACTTTGAATTTGGAAATTTTGATGGCATATTACAAATCAGAGTTCCCAAAAACCTCCTATTGTCGATTTTCACAGCAATCCTTTGAAATTTATCATTTTCGACAGCAATCTTTGAACCCTCATTTTGAAACCATAAATTTAATCAAAATAAAAAATTGTTTAGGCGTGATTGAGTAAGAAAAAACAAACAAACGCACGTTTATATGTATATATATTCTTATTTCCCATGAACCGATATATATATTTATATAGTCTGTTCAACAATAAAGGAACTGCCCTTTTTCATAGAAAATAAAAGACGTTTCTCTCTCTCTTTCTGTAAGTGATTGTAACATGCCATGGAAGGGGCTATGATGCCAATATTTATTTCAGTTTCGCTTCAAACGTCACAGTAGCACTTTTACTAACTTTGTATAAATTGAATTGGCGCCAAATCTCAAACACAACTAACAGCTCTACTTTTCTTCGTCTTATATGTACAAAAATAGCATTTGATGAGATACCAAAACTCAGGGCGCCCTGAGTTTTTTTAATAATTTTCAGTTCGCCAAGGGTAACCATATGGCGCCACGGGTAACCATAGGTTTTTTTAATGACTTTCTCATCTTGCAGACCTAATGATGGTGCAGAGTCCCCGTACACAGAGCCCACCTCATCGTTGATTTGTGTAAGAGTTTTGTGTATAAAAGATATTTAATGACTACTCTATAGTCAATTTTTTTAATTTTCACAAAAACACTCATATTAACTCACTCAAATGATTGTCAAACAACAACTGCGCGTTTAAAAGGTCTGAAATTTTGGGAGTACATTTCGAAACATGGAAACACATTCCTCAACTTGTGTTTACGACTGCCACCATTTTATATTGAGTTCGGAGCACATACAATGGACCGCTCATATATACGATTTCCTATAAAATTGAGCGGTGCAATTATTGTTCCTTCTCTCTCGCTGTCAGTCAGTGACAGCTCGTGAAAGACGTCAAATTAAGGTTCTATAATGTCAGAGATATCTTAGAGCACTGAATTGCCGTTATATATAATCTCTGAAGATCTATTAAATGGCCAAAAATGTCTAATACAAAACAATTTATGGTAATTTCCTTGAAAATAATGGTAGTCTAGCGGGGATATTATAAGGGGCATTATAATAATTATTATTACCATTCAGTGAATTTAAAGCAAATACTTTATAAATTTTTGTCAGCATTTAGTAATTCCGCATTCAAAAAATCTGCTTAATCGACCCATCCATGCAATGTGATAAAAGTAGACAGCGCTACACAAATTTTATATCTTCTCTTATCCCTCTCACGGAGTAAGTTGTGTTGGCGGACGCTTGAGGCAGAAAATTAAACGGTCCATCTTATATGTATACCTGCGGGTCAGAGACTTTTCAGACAACCTTCGTATAAGCTATACGTGGTCGTATTGATGGCTCCTCCGTAGCTGTGATATCACTTCCGACTCATGTCAGTCAGTTTTTCTATGCTAACCCCCCATTCCGAAGCCAACGTTCGCTTCAAAAATGAATCAAATGTGCCAAATGAGAGTTTCATAGTGTTTAATTAACTTTGGCGTTTGTCTAATTCTAAAATGAATTCACTGCTGGCAATGCATTAGGCTAAAATGTCCCTTAAAATGCTCTTCCGATTGAAACAGTTGCGACAACATACGAGACAAAATGCACAACTGAAATAATCACTTTTGACATTTCGGGTTGATATTTGAGGACTTCCAAGATTTCTGTTTGTCTAATCAAGATTTTCATGAAGGAATTAACCGTACGGCCTTTTCGAACCAAAGAATCCTCTGCATTTGGGAAATATATAGTTTAAAGTCGGTGCACTTCACATATCACGGGAATAAACTATGCCCGAATTGAAAGAACCACATCAAGCCTCCGAGCGCTTTCGTTTCTTGTTTTTTACATTTTGAGATTTGATTTGCGTTTTAGCTGGAAAAAATTTCAAATTAAATTATATAATGGGGGGGTGCATTGGAATACATAACACAGAAAATGAAACAGTCAGTGTGTCGTCGACGAATCCGTCAAGACCTACGTCAGGTAATTTTTGGTGTAAGAAAACATCCGATGGGAGCCACCAGGCTGTTTCTTTGTTTTACAGGACCCAATGTGGGACCAGCTAGAAAAAATCACCCTTTGTGCCATGAAACAATTCGTTGGCGATCTGATGTGCCTTTAACGGAGGGTCAGTTGCGGTCTAAGAGGGACGAATTCTGGGACACTGCTCCTGCCTTTGATGGGCGAAAGGAGATTTGGGATGCACTTAGGGCTGCTACAACGGCCGCAGAGGCTTTAGATTTTCAATTGGCGCAAGCAATTTTAGATGGAGCTAACATATCTGTTCCGAATGGGTACGTAAATTGATTTTGCCTTTCATGTGAGCTAATTAAGAAATCTCTTTGCAGCTACTTAACAGAATGTTACGATGAATTGGGAACTCAGTACAAAGTTCCTATATACTGCCTGTCTTACCCAATTAATATTGTAAAGGAGGAGAACGGAAGAGACTCCCCGGCCGAATACTCAGAGCCAGTTGACGGAGGCAGCGAGATTTTTCTAAAGCTCAGGATCTCGTCAACTATGTCTGATGTAAAATTATTAGTATACTCAAAAGATACCGTTGGGCAGTGCAAGAAAAAGTTACAGGTGAGTATAATTTCAGCGGACTGTCATATAAAAGAGCACTTGATAAAATTTTGCATTCAATGGTATGTAATAAAATGCAGAGTTTGCCTTTGACCGATCATACAAGGTAATCCGATAATGCTCTTGTCATAAATACGCTGCAGTAGTAATCGAACCAATTGTCTGCTCGTTTAGCCCCAGCGATGTATGTATGTCGATTAGGAACAGTTAGTCCTGCTGCTAGTTTTGGCTTAATTGATTATCAGGTCGATAAAGTCTTTATCTTGCTTTAGCTTTTTGTAAGCAGAAAATTCTACTCATATAGGGAAAAATCATTTACATCCAAATTAGAAAAACTGGTTTTACGCAAATCGGAGGCAGAGTACAAATTTGTTAGAAGCTTTTAATAAATCAAACTAGTTATCTGTGAAGAGGCAAAGGTTAATTTTAGATAACAACAAAAGTGAATTAAATAGTAAAGGCTAGTCAGATGACCGATATACATTCTGAAAAATGTTGTGAAATTTCTAATATAACAAATAAAACGTAATTTATCAAGATGTTACGTATTGAACAAAGTATAAAAAGCTCCGGTATAGTTTTTTATGGAATTATTTGTTAACACGTTTTTAAATAATTAAAAAAGATAGGAAATAATCCTGAAAATGATAATTTCATTCGACAATACTTTATCATAATTCTGCAATATTGCGAATGTAGTGGATACATTTAGCTATAAAATATTTACATCTTAAAACCCAACAAATTTTAATTAAACAACATAATTAAATAAATTTTTAGTGAGCCTCCATACGCAAGAATGATTCAAGAGAATATTTACAGGCATTTGTATATGTGTATCTTAATCGAGAATCTTAATTTAATAAAAAGAGTCATGCTTTGGGAATTTTCTAAATTTTGTTTAAAAAATCTCAAAACATAGCCTTTATTGCCTAAAAAGTCGAAAAGTTCCTAGTCCTCCTAAAATAACTTCTTCAAATTCACCTTTTTATAAAAGAATTAATTTTATATAAAATAATCGATTAAAAGCATTTTAGGAGCATGTTCAAATCTAAAAATGTACTTTAATAATATTTTGAAACTACAGCTTAGGACAAAAAATTCATTTCAAATTCGTTTTGAGTTCGTTCGACTTCCCATGATTTTTGAAGAATGTATAGAAGAGATTTGAAGATTTCTGTGTTTTCATGAAATTAAAACAAAAATTATAGTTACAATAAAACAGTAAACATATTACTATAAATTGTCTTCATGGAATTTTTATTTGTCTATAGATAAATAGAAAAATAATAATTAAAATTACAGCAAAGTTACGCAACTCATTTTGATCTTATGGGGAAACGATTGATTTTATAATTGATTTGGAGATTGTGTAACCAAACATTAATTAACTACACTGCACTGTATCCAACTTCTGTTAAAAAAATGGTTAATTAATGCAATTATTACTGCTTGACATTATGTACTTGTCGTATCGTTAATCTTTTATCTTGTTATTGTGGAACGCTCGTCGAAGAAGTCAAATAAAAAATGCATAAAATACAATATAATTATAATTTCACTTTAAAACAAAATGTTGTTGATTCATATTCACTTTACAATAGTAATGCATGTAATATTTTTCCTGAAAGTTACTATTGGTGATTTAATTCACTTTTATATTACAGGCAGTGGAATCCGTTGATGCTTGCTGCCAACGATGGTTTTATGGTGGGAAGCTGCTGGGTGATAAAATGCAAATTGAAGAAGCGCACATACAAAGTGGTTACGTAGTACAAGTAATTGTCAACACGGAACACTATAGCCATGATCACAGCACAAACTTCAACAGCTAGCCCACATTTCAGAAATCTTTTTTTTCCTGATTACCCTTGGTGAAGCAACTTACTACATCAACGACGTCGACTCATAGTTTTTTTGATTTCCTCACTCTGATCGAACTGCTCAAGAAAATATAATTTTTTCTCTTTTTTTTTTGTATTAATGACGCTCTGATTTTTTGTTACTCGATATTCGAGATTATATTGTGTATTAATTCAATTTATTTCAATTTAAAAAAAAAAAACAATAGTTTTATCGCTTTTGTACTTTTGACCTCTCCTTCTTTTGAAAACATTTATTAGCCGGGAAAGTTTAACGAAATCTATTGACAAATTATGTAGGTAAAATAAACGGAATCTACGTGGCTTTAGTCGAAATTTTGGTAGAAAAAAGTTGTTGTTGAAGCTGCTTAGTTTTCACAATAGTATAGAGAGAGTGAGTTAAACGGGGTATTTTTAGAAGCCTTTGATTGCGCACTTTCTACAACGAGTTTTAGTTTATAATCTTAAGGTTCAAGTAAGTACACATAAAAAATACAAAAGAGTGGAAGATTGATTTTTGAGGATATGTTTTTGTAAATTATCAAATTTCAAGCTTTGTTTATATTAAAAATTGGTCGAACGTCTCTATGATAAGGTTTCAATTTGTTTCATATACATATGAGTTGGTACAATCATTCGAATTACTATTGTTCTTTGTTATTTGCGCTATTATTTATTATTATTATTATTTTATATTAAGTAATGGTAGTTTCAATCATCTTTTAGGTTTCAAAAATTTCATTTTGATTTTAAAAACATTATTCCTGTTTAGCAATTTTGTGTATGATGACTATCTACTTTTAGCAAAATTTGCAAGGCCGGTGGGCTAACGGGACCAAGGTCGAAAAAATATAAGGGAATACGTCACGAGTGTCCCATCTAGTATTTCATGATCTTTGCATAGAACTCTGTTACTTATACATAATTTCGTTGTAACACTAGATAAAATTAACATTTCATAATTGCTAGTAATGATTTCATCACTAAGGTGTGTTTAACATCAGTCATTGGCCTTATCTTTCGAATAAAAAAGACAGAATAAAATGTAGCGGAAGCGAAAAAATTATATAAAATGATCATACATAGTCAAGCATATATGTAAATATATGTAAATATAACTAAAATTAGGTTCTTGTTCTACGGTGAAATCATGGCAATAACTGGGAATGTAACAATAAATACCAGTTTGACTAGATTAGATACCAAAAATTTATCTTCTCAGCAACACTAACAGCGCATTCTTATTGCTGCAAGTCAGGGACGAATTATTGAATATTGAAAAAGAACGGGATGTGGTTTGAATTTTTAGAATTAGTTTTGTAAACTTACTTGTTTCGGTGAGAATGTTAGTTTGTACTTAGTTGTCGTATATATTTGAGAAAGATGTCGTATGTCATTTTATTTAAAATATGTGAGATCAGTAACCGCAAACCGGTTATAAAAGTTCATTACCTTTTGGTAAAGTAAATGCTTTGTCATGTTAAGAATGTGCTAATAATTAATTGTTGGGGTACACTATTTTAATAGTAATTATGGAAAAAATTCGGAAAGGAAGGTTTTCATAAAATAAAGTAAACGATACATATTTTCTTAGCGTATGTATTGAACAATCTCCTGTACAATAATATCACTTCTGTAAACAACAAAAACATTGGAAAAGAATGGAAGTATTGTTGCAGGGAAAACGTGCCGTGAGATGAATGAAAATCGAAAACCTAACCTAACACAAGGAATTAGAGATAGAAAGAAATCCATATAAACATAAAAATTTGCCGGCAAAATGCTATGTCTAAAGTAATTAATTTATTTTTATATTTAACTAGTCAATAGATAGTTGCCGGAAGGTTCCCTCCATTCCAAAAAGATCATCAACTGTCTTTGGTGCGCCTGGACGAAGAGCCTCGTTCGCCTTGGAGGTCTCCTGGGCCTTGAACCATTCGGTATAGTCCTTTATCTTTTGGCGCCATTGGTCGTTAAGCTCGAGAATGCTACCGGCATTACCACCATATTCTGATGGTAACATAGTTTTTGGTACGAACTTGTACAAACTATCCATATCGCTATGGAAATGGATACGACTTCGGATCTTTTCCTTGACAAATGGGCGGACAAAGTTCATGATTGTATCGACCAATGGTGAAATGTTAATTACGTGAACTTCTTTCACCTTGACTGGATAAGCCTCTTGTACAGCAATAAGGAATTTTTTTACAACTGTTGGAGAAAACTTGGCAAAATGTGCTGCTGTGGCAACAGAAGCATCCAAAATGAAAATATCTCCAGCAATGCCTTGCTCTTCTACCAATCGAATATCGCCAAGCATAAGGGCAACTTTCATAGCGTCATTGACCTGACTGGGTTGGAAATCGCAATCGATAGCTCTAATAAAAGTCACGCGCCTTCCATTGGGTGTTAGACCAGGTAGGGGAGGGAAATGGCTGTAAGTGAAAATAGTTAAAACATGGCAGTAATTAGAAAAACGAGTTCGAATCTTACACATAATCCATGACCATATTAAGCTCTGGACGTGAGATATCACGGTTGGCAAAGAATTCGGGTACGGCATTGCGCATTGTATAGTACATATCGAGTTTCCTCTTTACTTTTTCCAAACTGAATTTGCAGCCACGCAGGAAGGTGCACAATCTTTGGTCATCCATGTCTTTTGGTAAATGGGGTTGGGTTTTCAACCATTCACGGATTGCTGCAATATCTTTGTCAATATCGGCTTGGTTCTCGGGTTCGCGAAGCTCTTCACGGATGAAGACTCGCATATCGGGGGTTGGGTGGACAAGAGTCATCTGTGGAAAAATATGAGATATTATTTTTCGAATATGCTTTTTGAATCATTGAAAATAAATGAATATTCTTTAGTTGGTACTTATTTATAAGCTGAAAAGATTTTGATTGATAGATGGTTCAGATGAATAATTTTAGGGAACCAAAATATCGAATTGAGAATGAGGGAAAAAGCAGAGATTTACGCGGAGAAATAGATGTATTTTTTTAAATCTTAAAGGCTACAAAAGTTATAGGATCTAAACAAATATACAAAAGCAATTGTTGAAGTTCTTTACCATAAAACAATGCATTGCAAACCATTTGATTAAGCCCATTTCATATTACCATTAAAAGATGTGAACGAGTTCGACACACTTCGACTTTGCATATCATCAGCACGCAGATACATTGTCGCATTGTTAACAACTTTAGGAAGGACATTTGTAAATAGTTGAAACAAGATGGTCCTAAATCAGACCCTTGAAGAACACCACAAACGATAATCGATGCATTTAATAATATGTAGTATATGTAATGTCATAATCAGAGACCCAGAAAATATTTTCTGAATAATGGATGGATAACTTTGACTCTGCATTTCTAAAACGGATTTAATATCCACCAAAACCGAATAATTGCGCTTTTGAAAATATCTGAATCTTAATAATGAAACACTTGATACTTCCTTAACGTTTAAATTTGGAAATGAATTATTTTAATAATTTTACATAAAAGTAGTACACCTTTAATAAAATTCATTTGAATTTTTATATTAAAATGAGGCTTTAAATCAAACGCGTGTTATTTCTCCACTTTTTGCTCTTGGATTTATTGATTTTGCAAGTGAATGGAATAACCATAGCGGTTCTTATTTCATAATTCAAAATAAAACGAATTAATTTAAACATAGCAATTTTAGTAATAAGCTATTTATAATTATATGGCTATGTAAATTTTTAGTGTAGGAGATAATCGTAAAACTTCCGAACATCAAATACATAAAATAATTTTTATTGTAATCGTATCTGGTGTCTGGTATTATTATTAACTTTTTTGTCTCAATACGGAAATTATCGTTATATCGGATCAGCGCTAAAGGTGATGATGGAAGTGTATGATACATGTTTTTCTGCCTCTAGCTAAATGCGTTTTTGTGCATTTAGTATATCCCTAATATTTAAGTAACTACATATGCCCTGATATGGTTTCACTTAAAATCCCTAAGAAAAGCAATAAAATTATTTCAAAACTTAAGTTCATCGGAACGGTTAAATCTCGACAAGAGTTTGCAGTTATGTAACCCCAACAATTGTGCTTATGACCGGCTTCATCCAAATTTAGGTTACTCTTACTTTCACTTTCAGAAAATAAGATACAGTCATCCGCTTGAGCATAGGTGCACAGTTGCAGCAGCAATACTCATGGACCGATCTCAATGTTGCAAGACCTTAAGACAGTCAAAAAAGTATCTTATCGCTTTATTGAATATGGTGAAAACAATTTTTCTATCAAGGTCTAATTTTAATCATTGTTTGATCCGATGTTCATCACGTATTATACTATAAATTTTAATGTGGCATCTTCTATTCAGCGATCAGCCATGGTCAATGGGAATCGATTTTTAATCACTGCTTGCTCTCTGTACCTAATGCTGGTGCTGCTGCTGCCGTTGCTTACGTCTCGCGACCAAATTATGTAATAATTAAAGTCGGGGTAATTGTACACGATACAGCGGCATTTCACATTTTGAGAGGAAGTTAGTATGAACATTTGTAAGAAACTTACAAAGGTACGTAATACTTTTTTCATTGATATTGTGAAATCGTTTCGCGTGAGTTTTCATAATTGTTCTATTACGCTAACAGCTAACTATGGGGTTATTTGCCTCAAATGCCTTAAAAAGAGACAAAAAGATAGGTAAGTAGTTATAATGACGACAGGTCAGACCACTACTGAAACGTTTAATTATTGCATATTCTTTTCGTATATGACAAAATACTCAAATATATACTAAACATTTTTCGTATTCATTTTCAATATGTTGTATGTATGGAAACACAATAAAAAAATATTGTATATTTGGTTCGAAAACAATTAAATTTAAAGGCCAAACATATTTGCATTCGATTTCGTTATAATTTCGACATAATACCTAAATTTTTCTCAGCTCGTCTAATAAACGAAATCAGCAAGTTGCAAGAATTATAGATCTTGGCGTCTGACCGTTTGTTATGAAAATATATTCTTTCCAAACTTATTCACTTCTACAAAGTGTAAACTATATTTTTTATATTAAAATGAATTTTCAAATATCTTGAATTTAATTTAATTTAAATAAACCAAAGCAATTCCAGTGAAGCAGGACTATGAGTCTAGAATTTGAAAAAGTATAAACTACGAAAGAAAGCCTTATTGAGGTTGGGTGTTCAAGTTCAATATCGAAGCGAAATTTATAATCGGCATTAGCATTTGCAACATTTTTTTATAAATTTTACCGGAGTGTTTGTTACATAAATGTTCATCCACGTTTATGAATTTAAATATAAATCGTGGAAACAGCATGAATAACAGTTAGTATCGATGGCATTGAAATTTAAAAGTTTCAAAGTTAAGGTACTGTATAAAAATTGTAGGAAATAAGGAAGTACAATAGGAAATCAGTTTTACATACATCCAGGTTCGAATAATGCATATATGTAGGTATTTTACAGTTTTTTATTATCATAACTGTCATTTATATACATTACAAGCATTTGCGAAGGTTTTTTTTTTTAAACTAAACAAGTGATTTTGTCACAGAGTGCATTTAAAAATGTTTTACGTTAAAGGGGAAAATAATGCCGGTATAATATCATTAGTGTTAGTGGCAGCTTTCGTTAACACCTTCAAAAATATACAATGTACCCTGATCAAGAAATAGCATGTATTACATATCAGGGTACAGTCACCACGAGAATATAATCAAAAAACCGGTATGAGGTATATCTTAAAGCCTGTTACAAAAAACATATGTATTTTTTTTTTTTTTTTGAAGTCAATAAAACCATATTGCCTTGTCGGTCGTCTTACTAAATTTCTTTTGTTTTGCAAAATTATAAAAATACGATCGTCTTAAAATGAAAAATGTATTTACTGAATTGATGCAGAGAAAACGAATAATCAAAAAAATAATAAATAAATGTTTTTCTTACTTTATGGAAAACATATTAAAAAGGTAAAATTAATCTCTGACGAGGTGAGTTTTTAGTTTTTAGCAGTCATTAATAAAATTCCGATGACTATGTTAAACGTGCCATACGCATTCATATGTTCTACCCAACGTGATGCTAGAAAATTTTATTCTTAATTGAATTAAATAAAAACGTGGTCAAACTAGTTTCTCTTGTAACTGCTGAAAACTTGAAGTTACCAAATTTCACAATAACTCAAGAAAAATATACTCCTTGACGTCACATTATTTTAATCATTCTGTTTGTATAAAATTCATGACTAAAAACGTATTGGACGATATTTTGGAAACTTTCCTCTGTATCTAATCAGACGAATCTATTTGTAGTCATTCAAACTTCTATTTTCTAAATTAGGATATCGTACGTACTTTTAGAACATCTAAATATATCTCTTATATTTATTCAATGTGGGAATGGCATCATTATAAAATTAATAATTCAAAAAGCAAATGTAGGGAAGATTTTTTAGATTCTATTAGAATTTTCCTGATTTGATTTGTGATTTTAAATATAAGATATTTTACTGTCTTGCGTTACACGTTAATTTGGACAAAGTCTTTGAATGAGGTAGGTAGGTGTTATTTAGACCTCTGTCAATGAGTAATAGTTTTCAACTTTTATTTTACCTATGGTTAGAAGCCAGGTTATTATTTAAAAATGTCATTGCATTAAGTTCAATTAAGTCAATGATATTACGTGTGATCGGGCGGGAATTACATTATTGGATATTTATAGTTTTTAATTGTATATTTTTTATACAATGTACTTAAACATCACACTGCAAATCTAGTTATTTTATTCTAAAATAATTAACTTTAAAATGTTCATCTGTTTAAATTTTGATCAAATCAAATTATTAAAACATTTTAAGTATTTTAATTTTAGGATATTTACATGATTTTTTATGTAAAAATAAAATATTCAATTGTTTTAACGCATTATTAAATTTTGTAAATTGACCGGTTATATATGCAATATATAAATAAATTAATTGTTATTAATACGCGAACAGTTAAAAGATTCCCTGCAATTACTGAACACGGTATTTTCATAATTATCCAAAACATAATAACTTATGTATCAGTTATTAAAGACTTTAAAAATATAATTATTTAAACTATGATTAAAATAAATGAAAGTTCGGTTGCTCTATTTGCTTTTTATTAAAGCATAAGCTCAATATAACATTAACATCAGAATTAAAGCATTTGATGTGTAGAAAATCATAAACAATTGTTCATTTGAAGTGTATGTCGTTTAAAATACATAAAATACAACAATTGTATAATTAAATATGTAGAACTTTAAACTAAAACATTTTCTCTGGTTTATTTTGAACCAGTTACTTAAGTTAAACACATTGGTGATTTATTTTAAAACTTCGTAATTTATTTTAAAATAAATAGATTTATAATGCATAGCTAGGATTTTACACAAAAGTTGTTTTCAAAAATATTACACTGCACAACTCCCAAAAAATAATAAATAATCATTTCACTTTAACGAATTTTAAGAGTCATCTTCCACTTTCTCATATTTTAAAAATTGTGTGTATAAAATACTATCACTCCTGTTACTGGTTTGAATTATTATTATTTCTACAAATTCGTTTAGTCGTTTAGGTTCTAGATAACAACAAATTAGCATATAACATATGTAGACACATATTGACGCGAAAAACTATTGCCACTTTTTAATTTCGAAACGAAGATAATTAAGAGCTTCAAATAGAATTTGCTGAAGTTTTGAATAAATCGGAGGTTAGTCGTTGGTTAAAAACACGCTCTGGATTTGATAAATTTTTTGTTTAAACTAAACCAGTCCAACAATTCGAGAAAGTGCAGAGAAATTTTACTCCAAAGTGAAATAGTATTTCCAGTTTCTTACCTCGTTTAATTAATTACTGCAATAAATCCACAAAAATACAAAAATTCGAAAATATGTACCCTAAAAAGGAACTGATGTGTATCCACACGCGAGAATGATCACACTAGCGTTAACAGCTTCTGCGCAAAGAAAAAAGGATTCAGGTGAAAACTGCCCGATTGCAGGAATCTACAGAATATGAAGTTAAGCGAACAACTCAAGCAGTTCCCTCGACGTTTGAAGTGTTACTAACCCACCAGACGCAAGTTCCAGCAACTATATAGACGTCGTTTTGCATAATCGAAATTAACCGCTCATAGAAAAATGTCTTAACGTCAACGAGAGCGGGATGGTGGGATTTGGTAGCGCGGATCTGTTCAAGCTCGAATGGCAGTTGGCCACTCTCGTGATATAAAAATTAAAGAAAAAAAAATTTTGGTATATATCTTGAGTTGGCCGTGCTTGACTGCTTGACCAGAACCAATACACTTCCATGCAAAGTTCGGTTAAAGAAATAAAATACGTAAAAAAACGAAATGGGAACAGAAACGCCCGTAGATGTAGTTTACTGTGGCTCAACAGATGATTTAGGTTACTTTTATTACCTGGGATGAATTATCTTTGCGGTTCGCATTTCGAATCATTTTCGCGAAAGGCTCTATTCCGCCGAGGTGATTTTCGGTGCTATCTTACTTTTTTTTTATGTATCAGGTGAGCAACTCACCTCGCCTGAGAGCACCAACATATGTACCTTAATCAATTCCATTTCATCTTCAACCGTTTGATCACATCCATCTCAAAGGTTAAATATACATGTGAGTTTGTCGTACTGTTAGGTGCTATTATTATTTAATTTTTTGTTAAAGATCACGGCTTCCTCTGTGGGTTAAGCTTACCACGTGTTGCTTAATAAATTATAGTTAAATTAAGTTTTTACTTGTTTTACGAGACAATTCTATTAAATACACAACAAATTCCATGCTTGAATAACTACTATTTTTTGCAGATTTTATTCAGTGACGCATATTTTGCTATTCTTTCTTTAAAAAAATGATCATTAGTTTTATTAGAGGTCAAGTATAGGAATTCGAGTAATATTCTTTATTCTATTTTAAACACACTGAAAGAAACATTTTACTAGAAATTTGTCAAAATACGTCAGCAGTAGTAACATTATGCAAGTTTTATTATCTAATGTACCTAGTCTTGCCATAAATTCTGTCACACAATTTCTAATGCGCGCTTTCTCAGAAATTAGCCTGGAATTGTACCGTTATGTTGCACTTTGTAACAAATGAACTGTACGGCGTAATATTCCGATCAGTTTGGTGACAGTCTTTGACTCGTAATCATGGAGTGGGGAGTAAAAGAAAATCGTATCGCTGTAATAGCACTCCATAAGTGTGGAAAAAATGCTTCTGAAATTTTGAATTTGTTGAAACCGCTAAAAATAACAAAAAGATTCATTTATCATGCCATAGAACGATTTAATGAAACCTTATTCATAGATGATAGAGCAAGGACCGGTCGTCCACGTACCGTTAGAACAGTCAGTGCCATCAAAACTGTCCGAGGGCGCATCCGTAGGAATCCACTGCGCAAACAAAAAATTTTGTCGAGGGAGTTGGAAATCTCCACAAGATCGATGAGTAGACTCTTTCGAGATGATCTTCATATGAAGGCTTATCGTCGGTCAACAGCCCACATGTTGAATCCACGGTTAAAGGAAATAAGATTGGAAAGATGCAAGAGTCTCTTGCTTTGGCACGCAACCAATCACATCAACACTCCATTTTTGCGAAAAAGGTGTCAAAACCGGTGCGGCGATTTATCAAACCAACGTGCTGGAAGGTGTTGTGAAACCTTTATCGCAAACTCTCTTCGGTGGACAACATTGGGTCTTCCAGCAAGACTCTGCTCCTGCTCCCAAAGCAAAAAGCACACAGGAGTGGCTTCGCAACAACATTCCTGATTTTATTGCACAAGAAGATTGGCCATCCGGGAGCCCAGATTTAAATCCGCTGGATTATGCATTATGGACAGAGTTAGAGAACAAGGCTTGTAGAACTCCCCATCGCAATTTGGACAGTCTGAAAAAATCGTTGGTGAAAGAAGAAAAAAAAAGTCGTTGAATACCGTGCGTGCCGCTATAAACCAGTGACCACAACGTTTAAAAGCTTGTATAAAAGCTAAAGGAGGTCATTTCGAGTAAGGCTTTTATTAATTAATTAACAATATCTTATTAAATTAAATTTCGTTGGAATAAACATATTATCTTTTATTGTTTAGATTTTATGCTTCTTGAAAGTTATGGCAGAATTTATGACACGACTAGGTATATCATATATATATATGTATATCAGAAAAGTCTTTCATTGAGATCTAGATATTTTTTTTATTTAAATGAAACATGTACATAACCGCAAATGTAAATAGTATTTTTTTGAATTTCTTAACAATAACAATTATATGTGAAAAACAACATTCTTAAGATCTCCTCTACAAGCTTTTATACGATTATCAAAATGTTCGATTGCTTTCTCATGCATTAAAGCATTTAACTTATTAATTTCAATCCGGGTGTTGTTTTCTAGGTTTGAAATTGTTGCTGGTTTATCAACATAGATTTTGCTTTTCGAACAACTTCAGAGAGACTAATCTAATGGGGTTAAATCACGCGACTAAGGTAGTTAGTTTTACAACTATTATGTAAAATTTCTCGATCTGGAAACTCAGATTTCAACAACTCAATGTAGTCACGTGTTATGACACGTAATTCCATACTGTTGAAAAAAAATATTCTGTGTCCATTTCTTCAAGTTGATGCCACAGAAATCGTCCAACAATTGTTTTCTACTCAAATTAATGAGCTTTGAATCATTTTAATCCATTGTTCTACCTTGAAAGTATCCATGGTTAAAATTTTACATACGTCCACATGGTAAATGACACAAAAAAAGAGCAATGTTCAGAGTTATCCACTACTACTCTTTTATAAAACCCAGTATTATTTAAACAAATTTACTACCAAAATACTATAAAATAAAAAAGGAAATGTAGAAACTAAGGCAGGTCTAAATGATTTTGTTATCATAGGTGGATTTTATATAGAAATATTTAAAATTGCAAATTGCATGCGTGTATTCCAACAATCACAATAATAACTGAACCGTTCATGGGTAAATTCCATTGACTCTGTTTTTAAAAATTGTGGAAGCTTAATATTAAAACACCTGATACTAGCTTAACCCTTAATTTTGAAAATGACTCATCTTAATAATTTTACGTGAAATTTTTAAAGCAAGCTTTTAAATCAAAGACGTGTGTCCCAGTGTCCTCCAAGTTTTGCTCATGGTGTTAATCAATTTGGGCTGTAAATGGGACATACCATATATAGATTTTTACTTGAATGTAAATGAATGTAATGTAGGTACGTACAGAGTATCCCTGAAGAAATAGCCTGTATAGTTAGTGTATGAATATGCCTGTCAGGTCTGGTCACCATCACACTCCACAGCCATCAACAGAATTGAATCTGTCCAACGAAGATTTATCCGCTTTGCCATGCGTAATCTTCCATGGTCCGACAACCTTAACCTTCCTCCCTATGAAAACCGCCTAAAATTAATCGATTTCCATCCCCTTTCCCTCCGTCGCGATGTAGCCGATATTGTCTTTGTCCACCAAGTCCTTGTTGGCGCTATTGACTGTCCAGACCTCCTCCATAGAATATCCTTCAATACCAACCCCCGTAACGTCAGATCTTTCCCAACTTTTCGCCTTGAAACCCACCGTACAAACTATGGCCACTTCGAACCTTTTACCCGAATGCTGCGTAAGGCCAACAACTCCTCCACCTTCGACTTCCATTTAAGTAAGCTCTCTCTCAAGCGAGCTCTTTATTGCCCCTGCCCTAGCCTACCCAGTCCCTAAACTCATTCTGTTTAATTAACATTATAAAAAAAACCTCCCAAAACCTTAAGCTTGCCCTATACTTGCCCAACTCAACTCTCCAATGATCCATTCTGTCTCCATGACCCCCCTGATTTCTTCATAAGTAGATTAATTTAATTTAGTTAATTAGTTTTTTTCTATTTTAATTGTTACTTTTGTTGTTGTTATTTATCTATGTAGCTTGTATTAAGTGAAATAAATAAATAAATAAATAAAATTTTATTAGTATGCCAAAAAATTAAACTATTTAGGTGCACCTAAATTGTAATATTAATCTACATATGCTGCGACTGAATTTTAACTTTTAAGTAAAACTCTATATTTGTGATATAAGAATATAATTTAAAAAAATGAAAACTACAATAAAATCTAAAATACTGACTAACACAAATTGATTTTCAAAAAAATTAAAGAAATCTGTCCTACTTTCGGTCCCTGCAAAAAACGAACACTTGACAAAAGAATGATTAGAGCCTTTCGTTTTAACTCAATGTAAATTTATATATTCCGCTCCATATTTTAAAAATACGTAGAAAATTTTAATTTCATAGATTTTATATAAAAATACTATATGTCTGTACACAAGGAAACCAGTTAAATTAATTTATATTTTTCAATTGATAATGGCGTAGTAATAATTTAAAATGTAAATATTATAAATTAACATTTTGCACCGCAAAGAATCGAATGTTCCAATTAATATATAATTTTATTATAATTTAATTATACCATTTTGATTTGAGTGCAGCCTCTGTTTGACGTCAGAAAATGCTAATATTCCAGTTTTATTTTTAAATAGCTAAAGTAAAGACCGTCCACTTAAACCAGTTTTAAGTAAACAATAATGCTTCTACAAATAGAGGCGAATCTAAACTTTAGAGAATTGCGTGATATTTACAAAAGGGTTCATTAGAAGGGTCAGAAGTAAATTTACAGCTTCCTTGTTTTTCGTAAAATTGAATTTTCGATTTAATGACCACGAAACAAAACAATATATCATCAAGGGCTTATTTTTATGAATATGAATTAGATAGATAGATCCCTTAGTGATAGAAGAAGAGAATAATTCAACAAGATCACATTCCTAAAACATCTAGTTCTAATTTGAATATTCTGAATGCTTTGGTTATATCCGGATTTAAGTTACTTGTCATTGGAAATATTTCCTTTATTAAGTTTTTTGTCTTTTAATCAAAAATTCTATAAAATTGGCATTATCTGCGTAAGTACATATAAAAACAAAATTAAAGTTTGTTGAATTAAAAACTATTGATCAGTTATAATAGTCAAATTGACTTTAAATGGAAAACTATTTATATTTCCTATATTCTCGTATATGTATATAAGATCGAAAGTTTATTTGGTGCACAACCACGGCTAAACGTTTATAGTACGTTCATTTTTTGATTCGACGTACTACATATTCCGATTAAGCATATACGCGGGCTTTAAAATGGTGGACCCAATATGGCGGCCCACAAATGTAAACATCAAGGGATTGCAATGAAAATTGGTATATAATGATTTTTCGAGATACTGATTACAAATCCAATTTCGAATTTTACAAATTTAAAATAGCGGTACCAATATGACGATCAAAATTTATCGAAATCCAACGCATTAAAATGGAAATTCGAAAAGTATTTTGAAATCCCTAATTTCGAATCTACTATCCAAATTTAGAAATTCAAAATAGGGGAGCACATTTGGCGACAAATACATATGTTGAAAATTGCAGAATTTTTATGCAAATAAATCGGTAAACTAAATTAATCAAGACGGTGATCATAGTATGGTTACCATGATTTTTTTAAATTCAATTTTAATGCATTTTGGTGCCAAACTAATTTGATAACATTAATTTCAAATCTACTATAAAAATTTATAAAGTGGATACAGCGAATCCACTATAACAACCATAATTTTTGAAATTGACGATTTTAAGTGAAGTTATCTATATATGTACTTTGCGGTGATTTTCGACAAAAAGGAGCATTAGTTAATGGTACAAGAAGGGGGGTAAAACATTTGCAACAAAATTAAATTAATGATTGATGTGTGATAATTGGTGCACCTTGAAATAAACGAATTTTAATTCTTCGCATAAATTTGACTTATTCGACCAAAGAACTCAAATTTCCTTAATACCAGTGTTTGCAATAATTATAAACAAATCATAGGATCAAACTTTTGAACGAATTGGTATTCTATTGAACCAACCAGTTTCCACTCATGGGTAATTGTATGTAGCTATGAGTGCGAAACTTTGATGGTCTGAAATTTAACATTTCTGAATGTTCTGGGCAAGGAAATTTAGCAAATGATAATAGGGTTTTTGCCAAAATAGTTAAGTGATTAATTTTCAACCCTAACTTTCAAAATTCAATAACTTACAATATTTTTAGTTAAGCGTTTAAATTCCATTGTATCATTCAAAAATTGACATTGATATTTTTTTTTTGTAATTACCGCCTAATATTTTAGTGTTTTAAGTAGTTAATCTCTATATTTCAAATTTGCTTACATCAGTGTGTTGAAGAAAATCTCAATTCTCGCCATATAAAAACGCCACATCATCCATTGAAGATTTGGAAAGTATGTCGAAGGAAAAATAATAATTTAATAACTAAATTACCTTCTAAATTGCCTCCTTTTTTATAAACAATTTCTCTATGATTTACGGCTATGCGTTTAATTATTGTGGCGTTCTGCGCATTTCCCTAGAGGGAAATACAAATCGTTTCATTGCGCCAGAGAAATACCATGATGTAAAAATGGAGAATTTAATTAGACAATTTATAGGTTGTTTAATTAAAAACTAGTTTTAATGATTAATTCAATTTTAACGAATAATAATTAAATTATTGCACAATGCAAATATTGTGTGTAATTATTTTTTTTTAATTATAATAACTATTAACTAATAAGTTTAGTTCAAAAATCAAAAAAATATTAAATTAAGTTTGATTCCAAAATGATTTCAAAATAACAAAGAGTTGTGTAAGAAAAATGTGCGATTTTCGGCAGACTGGGGATCCTAGTAATAGTACTAAGGGTGAAACTTATTCACGGAATTGCAACGAAAAAATTAAAAACAACAATATTGCTAATTTTTCCGCGATTCAAACTAATTGCATAAGAGAATATATTTGAATAGGTTATTCAACTAATGGTCAATAACTGCGTTATAGTAAAATAAGTTTAGCAAAATAGGACTATTTTACAAGCACAAATTTAAGTAACACTCTTAAACTGGGTGAAAAAACTTGAGTATTTTAAATTTTGAATCAAATAGTATCGGGTGAAATCGTGTTACTCAGCTGTATGTATGTTCATTTGAATATTTCTATCGACGTAGGTTGATTAGCTGAATTTACTAAAAACTTCGCAAAGCCACAAGTCGCGCAGAAAAATATTTTTTAGAGGGTGGGAGACAATATACTTTAGTACTTTTCAAAATGTCATATCAAAAAGTTGTTAAATTTAGGTATATAGTTTCTACGATATTTTACTTAAACCTTGGTCAAAAATCCTTCCAAATGTTAAGGCAATACAAACCTAAGCTTGGTATAAAATCAACAACAAATTACAAAATACAAAGGTAATTTTTACCTAAGTATCTATAAACTTCTATGCAATAAATTTTACCCAAACTTTTAATTTTAATTTTTTCTCTGATAATAGACGAGCAATTTTTCTTATACGCCAATCTGACCTATGATTGGGCTTCGAATGACTTTTGTGAATAATCTTTTAAATACTAAAATATTATTTCTAATATAATTTGCTTTTTTTTTTTAAATTCTAGGTAATATGTTATCATATAAAGTGTACTGTAGTAAAACATAAAATTGAAGGATAAGGCTGATAAAGAGAGGAACATTTTTAACAAAAATCCATATTAGATTAGTCTTTCTTTTTTCTTTTAAACTATTATTTGTCTTTCTTAAGTAAGTTTTGCTAGCTACACACATATCATAAATATACGTTTAGTGTTTGTTAACAAGGTAAGTATCAACATTAAAATTGTAGAGAATGAAATTCTTTACAAGTTTAAATAATTATTCGAAACTTTTTGAAAACTGTACATAATCAAAAATTGTTTAGAAAATTGGACATTTATTATTTTAATACAAAATACCATTTAATATCTTCTATTTATCTTATCTATCTTATCTAGAACTTCAAAATAATTTCCCTTCGCCGAACTCAAACATTATAATTTGTATATAACTATTGTTTTGTCTGGGGCCTCTGGTAGTGCAGTTGTTAGCGCGCTGTCCTACCGTCCCAGAGGCTGTGGGTTCGAATCCCACGAATAACCATGGTCTCCTGCGCTAGTGGTAACACAATGGGCCAAAAATTGGCCTAAGTGTGCCTTTCTAGGCAGCCACAGTTAAAAAAAAAAAAAAAAAAAAAAAAAATTGTTTTGTCTAAAAATTTTTCGTTTTCGTTTTTAACGTCATTGCAATTGCAATTGGTAGTCGTATGTTGTAATTTTTTTTACAGACATCCATTGGTATTGATTGCTTACGAGTATATAGACTGATCATTATTGTTTTTACTAAATACACCTCTCATCTGAAATCCTAAAGTTGGTCCTTACAGTGAAGAATAACAATCTCAAAACAGGGTAAATGTGCATATATCAAAACTTTTGATAAAATTGGTTTAGGCTTTTCAGATTATGTATTCCTATAAATTTGTTCGTGAAAATCAATGAATTCAAGCCTTTTTTTATTCTTAATGCAATCTTTAATATTTTTTGGGGAATTGGCCCCACTTTTTCCCAGTCCCAAGTATTTTACCTGGTCTAAGAGACTTAGGTTCAATCCATTTAGGAAAGGGGGAGTCTTATGCTTCCTAGTGAATAGCACTAGCTCCGTTTTGTCCAGGTGCACACTTAGTCCACACTTGGTGCTCCAAATGGTGACTATCGTTGCAACAACTCGGATAGCGTTTCTAGATGCTTTCTTAAGATTAAAATACCTATATAATCCGCGTATGCAATCACCCTACATCTCGTGCGGTCAAGATTCCTGATGGAAGACGACTCAAGTCTTGAACTAATAGGTCATCTCCGAATGCTTAGAAGCAGCGTCTATCTGTTTAATCACTGATCTGTCAAGCTCCAGTCTCGGCATGGAGGCGGTGATTTCTGCTGGTTTCTTAAAGGCACCCTCAATGTGTAAAAACGTCGCCAGGGTGTATTTCTTATAGTATAAGGACCTCTCTATTTGGCCAACAAGGTGTGCAGTGCTGTTTCAAAAGATCTACCCTTGGTGTACGCTGGGAGTGTGAACGTTTCGATTGGTTCATGCTCTCTCTAATGTAGATGTCGATCATTTTTTCTACCGTTTTGAGAAGTCAAGACGATGGACTAATCGATCAGAAATCTTTAGGCCTACAGTGGGAGGTTTTTTATAGACAACCTTAACCTCTGTTCAGGATGCAAGGATGTCCGTTAGACACAGACAAGCCTCGAAGAAGAACATCAGCCAAGGAGTTAGCAGCCTAGAGTCTCGCTGAAGCTCAGCCAGTATAACGCTATCCAATCCAAGAGATTTGAAGTGCTGGAAACTATTTATAGCCCAGTCCAGAGAGTAACATCAAGTACTTCCCTTCGTAGTGAGTTATGGGGAGGCTATGCAAGGGGGTCCTTCGTAATCATGCGCCATGTAGATAGAGGTCATCCAAACGGATTGGGACCCCAGCTCCAGCATGACCACTACAATATCCGCGAGAGGCGAAAGAGTAGTGGAGCTAACGCTGCTTTGGAGTGGTGCAGATTACTCTACCACTATTGCTGCAGTTAGAAGATTCGACCTCTATGATGGTCCTCTCTGCCTCGTTCGAGTTTGTTAACAGGAGGTCATCGTCCATTTCTTCCACCACAGGTGGTGGAGCGTAGCCTCTTAGGAGCCGGAACCGACTTTGGGGACCTATATTAGTCAACAACTCCCTTGCACCAAGCAAGGGAGGCCTTCTGCCTCTCCATCAAATCCTCCACCGAAAGAGCATAGCTTCTTAAAAAACTTGTAGGCTGTATCCTTCTGCCGCCACCACGGAGGGTTAAGCATCGTCCTGGTGTTGTAGCAGCGGACTGAGGTGCCCAAAGTGGCGCTTTTGCAATACTACGTCCCGATCTGACCAGCGACGAGCTGCTCTGCGCAATTTTTGCGGACGCTGGAGATGCAGCAACACTACATCCTATTTCGGAGACGGCTTCCACGGGTTGCTGTATCGAAACTAGGGGGAGGGGCACCAAACTCAGACAGGTTAACCATACGCTATCCAACTCTCGCCAGTATGGTCGTATTGAGTCTGCGCATGATCAAATACCCACCGTGGTAATTTTAGTTAAGATTTACTATCCTAGACGCCCGACTATAATTTGCTAGCACTTCCAGCAGAGATATGACTTAACTGGGAGTCTGTTTCCAGCCGCCATCACGAGGAGGTCATAGTTACGCTACCAGCGGTGTACATAGTTCCGGTACGTATAACGAAGTGTTACATGTGATTCCCCCTGTACACACGTTATTCTCCTATATATCCGCTGGCAGACGGCCAAGAATAACGAAAATATGGAAATTATAAATAATAATAAAGTCTTTTTCTTTTTCTTCAAGTTTTTCTTATATTTGTCATCCAAGAAGAAAACTGAAAATTTAACTCAGGAAGAAAATAGGTTTGTTCGTTAACTGGTCTAATTGAATCTAGAACAGAAATAATCAAGGGATCCGTGTTCGATGAGAACTGGCATTTTTCTTTTTCGGTATAAACTGATCTGTTTCGTATTCGTTGGGCCTGATCTAGGTTTTCTGGTCAAAATGTTTGTAGATCAGGTAATTTGAAAATTTCTCAATTTGTGACAATTAAATGCTGGTAAATTGCTTTAATGTGTTTTAGACACTTTTTTTAAAAGTTAATTTCGAAGTAGCAAGGTAAAACTTTATTACTTTATACAAAACAGAAGAAATTCATATTTTATTTTTAAATAGAAAAGGTCCAAAGATAATCAATAATCAGGTGAAATGTTTCAAAAAAATATTCTAATAAAATTTCCGAACATTATTACAATAATTTATTTCAATAAATAAAAATAAATAAATAATAAAAAAATTCTCTTTCTTGCATTTCACTTTTGATAACTGATATTTGTTGAGCTTACATGATCAATTTACGTTCTTTGAGACTTCTGGTATTTTTTTTATTATTTAACCGTTGATCTAAGTTAATCTACTTGAATCTTATCTGCGCGAGATCACAACTTAAGGAACAGACCTAATCTGTTTAAAGATGTTAACCCTTTTAATGGAGCACACACAAGAAATTAAGAAGAAACTAGATAAATAGCATCATTATTGAAATATAATAATAAATCATATTCAATGCAAGAAAAAATAAAATTTCCATTTGATTTAAGAAGACTGCAAACTACTATTCATAGTAAAACACTTATGTATGTATGTCAAATAACTAAATGATTGAAAAACGCAAAAAGGATATTCTTCGAATGTAAGGCAATTTACATGTTATCTTTCGTATTTTACATTTAGTAAACTTCAATATGGGGATTACACTAGGGTTTTCTGTATTCTAAGTTCAAGTCTACTATACCGTGTTCGAGGTGATCGAGAAGAATGGGTTTTTTAACGAAGGTTTATTAAGAGATATGCATATCGCTTTGATCAACGAAAAAATATGGCATTCTTTTAAAAGGAAAAGCATTTATGCATCAGTAGCACTTTTAATTTTAAGAGGACAATCATATACTTTTTTACGTTTATTCCTTCTCAATTTTACTGGCTTTCCTAACAGATGTAGTAAAAGCTTAATGTAAAAACTGTGTTTTAATGTGAAATGGCATGAATGTTTTTATTTAAATAACCACGATTATAACTTTTGTTGTGAATATTAAATATTGTACCTTTGAATTCAGTAGTGATAAAACTAGTAATAATGAAGAATGTTCCAAGGGTATTACTTGAAAAGCGTTTATGATTTCTGGAAAATAATTTGTTTTAAAAACGAATTTTTAGCATCCAAATCTTACCTTCATTAAAGTGGCTGAAAATGAGTCGCATATTTTTTAAAATTAGCCATAAACAAGGTGATGCATTGTGAGAAAAGTATTTCATTGACAACTTGGAGAAGTCTGTCTCGTGACTAATTCCGGTTACTTCTTTTGCTCCGGAACTTGTTTGAGGGCCTGAGCCTTGAGTGGATCTGAGAATGAATCAAAGATCAGAGTTAACAAAAACAAAACAAAAAATTATAACCATGCTGCTGTGGAAGACCTCCGTCCACTTTGGGTTCGTCTACAAGTTTATTGTAAATGCTTTCTTCTTGTTGTAAACATGTTTCTTTCATCAGCGCGGTTGGGTTTTTTTAAGCAAGTTCTTGAGAATGTGATCGAAGCAAATGATTGATTCCGTTCCAACTGAAAGAAGAGTCCGCAATTAAAATTAGCAATTCTGTTTTCCAAGGGTATTTACTAGTGAGACTAAAATCGATAATATCTCCTTGAAGTCCGCTATAAGCTAGTCTGATAAATAATTTTCCTTACAGAAAGCATATAGCAGAACGTCTTCAACGTTTTCAACTTCCGACTAATTTTAAAAAAGACAATTAGGGAGGTCAGAATGCACAGGCGTAATAAAGTAGATTTTTAATTTTAACCCATATTAAATTAACATTGAAGATCTGTTAGCAAAAAAATGTCATTAATTTTTTTACGTGTATATTTGTTAACTAAACATAACTGATGCACTTTCTATAGAAGTAAATCGCTAACTTCACTTTCCTGGATTTCGATTTCGACTATTTATTTATAATACAGTTCAATTATAGTAAAACTGATCGTATTCAATTATATACCACCGTAAGTTATATAAAAGCTATAGAACTAATTCTATATAACATGCAAAGAAAAGAAATTAAGAATTACCACAAATGTTATTATAGTCTTAAGTTAAATGACAAAGTTATTCAAATTAATCCAAAATAATTATGCAAGAGTACCAAATTTATAAAGTGTGCACACACAAAAGGAAAAAGGACGAGCGAAGGAATTAAATGAAACCAGAAAAATAGAATAAGATAAAGTATCACATAACATCTGTTGGATTAATCTCACTCAGACCGAGATTTTGGAACGTCAGGAAGCCCAAACGGAAAATATCAATGTTAATTTAGCAAATATTATATGCTTTTTTTAATTCTCCTAATGGTTGATTTATATTTTATAATAATTCTACTGGCCAAAAGATTGAATAAGTATTGTTGTCTGTTGGAGCTATAAGGTGCATGAAAATAAATTTTACACAAACTGGTAGGCCACGATATTAACTTATTAATCACCCTATAAAGGAAATATTCGTCAAGGTGTAATGTACTACTACCAAAGGCGGAAGATTAAACAGCTACAGTCTCTATGGGTCATCGAGCGTTGGTAGTGTATTTATAGTTTTAGTGAGACAATACGAGGAGTTTCTGCTTGGGAGTAATGAATTCTATGAAATAGTTTTCTTAAGTAACTTCAGTAATGCTTTAGAAACGAGAAAGGAATATGTTGATACATCCAAATATTGTGGACCTTCCTTCCTCACTTCTAAACCATTAATTTTGTAAGGAGCTACCTTTTATTTTATCCTTCGTTTCATTTCGAGCGGCTTTGTATCGAAATTCCCGATACTCATTAGTCATAAATTGTTGGTGGTCTTTGGACGGTTTATTATTGTTTAAACGTAAATGCATATAAAATGTTTTTTTTTTTCATTTTCCTATCTTCAGGTTATATAAAAAATATTATTATTGAATTGAATTTTGCAAAACCATAACGTACATACTAAGTATATATCAAGATTTTATTACTTCATCTCATTTAAAATTATTTTCTAAAGGGAAAGAACATATTAAGCTGGCTGTGAAGCTCTTCCAATTGACAAAACGTATTACCATTCTATTGAGTTATTTAATTGAATATGTTTCGTACAGAGGATTCCAAATTTGGTAAGCAAACTAGATAATACTATACGAACTAAAGAAATAAATATAGTCATAAAAGAAAGTGCAAGGATTAAGATACAGCAGAAAATTGTTTATATTGTGCGGATCTATATCCATTAAAGAAAACATACTCTGTATGAAAATAAAGTTTGTTCTGAAGATGCACATTCTGAGCCTTTTAGTTTTACTTTTGATAACTCAATTCGTCTACTATTTAAAAAAAATACGCAGACATGAAAATTTAAACTTGTAAACGTTTTGTTTGAACATTTACTTTCTCATTTTTCATTCGAAATTTCGTTTTTAAAGAGATGTGTTGGTTTAGAGATTTGGAAAATTCGATTTTTTTCATTTCTATAACATCTTAAGTTTGTCTATTTAAAAGGATAAGTAAAAATTCCCATAAATACCAAATAATGGCTTTCGAAGTAGCAGGTTTCTGATTGGTTTTCTACCTAGCTTCACCGTAGTTAACGATTATCTTGAAACTACATAAGTTGTTTGAGTTGGTGGGACAAATATCTCAAAAAATAATTGATCGATGTCTTTTAATTATAGATTATATTTTTCTGCAAGCAACCAACCTTTAATATGTTAAGTTTATGCAAATTTACAAATTTGTTTGTTAAATTGCAAATTTTTTTAATTTAGCTGCGTAGAAAACTTTATAAATTCTAAAAAGGAACTTACCCTTAATTTATTTCAACTGTCTTTCAATTAAAGCTACTCGTGTTAATATGTTAGCACGCTCAAAGGAATTAACATTAACAATATTAAAGTTTATATTATATTATTTCTCAATATGCAAAGAAATTGCTATCTCACATTGGTAATTAATGGTAATAATCATATTAATTTATAGCTCAATTGCATTAATCAAAATAGGACATGAACAAGATAACTGATGACATACTGCGTTTATTTTAGAGTATAATAATAAAATAAAATTAATAGCATCATGACTGAGGAAGTCTAACTTATGCTGGTCTGTACCTACTTCGATATTTTTATTAAGAAAACCCCGTAAAATATACCTGTATATTTCTGAAACTTACCTCCAAGCTTTATTTTCTGATACTACAATAATAATTTAATTAATTTTTTAAATCCAAAAACTTGATATTCGTGCCTTTTTATTAGACAGGAATTGTTTGTATTTTTGAATATATAGTAAAATCAGATATGCAATGTTGTGCAAAATAATAGGACCACTAAATGTACACTAAATGTTCTAAAGAATATAGAAAAAAAATGTGAAGTAGTATTTTTGTACTTTTAGTAGAAAACGAGGATCAAAAGAGTTTTGGTATATAACACTTTTAGTTATATAGTTAGTTAGTTAGAAGAATTGGGTAAAAACAGTGCTGGATTACCCATTAGGTCGGACTAGGCCATGACCTAGGGCCCCCGACGAGCAGGGGCCCCCACGAAAATCTGATATGAATTTTTTTTTAATGCAATTTTTAATTTCAAGTTAATTTTTTTCTTTTTTTTTAAATTTTAATTTTTTTTCCAACCATCATATTAATATGTATTTTTAAACGCAAAATATTAAAAAATGTTTATTCATTTATTCTTTCGATTGTTATTTCATCTGACGATTCGAATTTCAATTCGCGCGCTACAGACCCGAAAAAACTATTTTGATTGTTTTATTGTGTTTACAACCTTTAAATGATATGAATAAGCTGTTTAAATTCTATAAATGCATAAATAAAGAATAATTTTACAATTATTAAAAAAAAGGGGGCCCCAAAATTTGAATGGCCTAGGGCCCCCATTTGGATTAATCCGGCACTGGGTAAAAAAATGAGAAAGAATTCAAAACAAATTTTAAATGAAGGCTTATCCTCAGTATCCTCAGTTATATTTATAATATAATATTTCCTTATTTTGATCTTTGTTCACTTTACTAAGTATAAAATAAATTAGTTTGTGAAAAACAAACAAATTCCGATATTTTTCAACAAATTTCAGAAATCTGTTAATTTCTTTAAAAAACGTTACGTAATAAGACACATCTTTGATTAAGGAGAATTTTAAAATATAAAATAAGACAATTGTTAAACCTAAAAATGTTTTCCATAAGCAAAATTTTCAAATAACAATTTAAATAAAATACGGCAATTATTTTCATTTGATCTCTTTAGTTTTTATTAATTATTTAAAAATGTTTATTTATAAACACTATGTCTTCGTAATACTGAAAGAATGACTTGTAATTCGAAAATACTTTTAACTCTTTGCACTCGGATGCCCCTCTGAGGCATTCAGTTAGTGCTTATAAAAAATCTTCGAGTGCAAAGGGTTAACATTTTTTAAATAGATAATGGCTCTTTTTCCTAATAGCTGCTTCGCATGATTCCGAGTTATTTACTAAATGCAAATACGATTAAATCATAAGACATTTTTCTTGAAGTGTGGTTTTGTAGTTTGAATGGGTAAAGAACAAAGATTGCTTGTCTATGATTTCCAGTAAATTTTCATCTAATTTAAATTCTAACAAAACAGAGTCGATTTTCAGTTGTGACGAAAATGGAGAAGTTATATTTGACTATTTAAAAAAAATTATACAATTTTATCCAATTTTTCAAATAAGTATATTTTTATTTTGAATTGAAAGGAAAAGAAAAGGAAAGCTATGTTCTATTAGAGATAGTTTTCAAATTAATTTATTTTAACTTATTTGTTTCGTTTAATAAAAGCTACAAGAAAAGAAAACAAGCTTAAATGTAAATTAAAAACTAAGGCTAAAGACTACCAGGCCTAAGGCTAAAAAATATGGAATAGGTAATAGAAAATACGATAAGAATGATAATGAAACGAGAAAGAACGCAAGCGAAAGGGAAAGAATAGGGAAAAGAGCTAATAGATTGAAATAGAAAAAAGTTCAATGAAGGGGGGTCAGGCAAGTAAGAGGAGTGCTTGAGGTAGGCTTTATCAAAATGAAAATCAAAGAACGTAAAGTCGCTAACTTTGTGGAGCATTCTCGTGAAGGGTTCGTGTCCTTAGTTGGTGCACTGAGGTACACAAGGTATCAATTGCTTCAGTTGCATGCCTAAGAGCTCAAGAGGCTACGGGGGTATTGATTTGAGAGGTAGTAAAACAGTTGTGGACCGCAAGAAGAAAGCCAAAGCCGGTAGGACCGGAATGATTTGAGGTACCATCAGCGCGAAAGATATTGAAGCATGAAAATAATTCGTTATTATGAATGTCAGGAGTTAAATTTGTTTTACTTAGGGTAAAGATGGCGTGAAGAAGAGACTTGGATTTCAGGAAGATAAGACGGGTTTTGGAGTGTAGTCCTCTAACATTAGAAATATAGTGAGGTGAAATTAGTCGGGTAGTTGCTGCCAGGTTTAGAAAAGGGCGTCAAGGATTGAGGCATTGGTTAGACAAAAGTAGTATTTTGAGTCACTACGGGCTTTTTATAGATGGGATTTGCGTTTGGAACTAACAAAGGAATCAAAGGAGATTAATTTATCGGCTACCTTAGTGGAGGGTAATGTGCTGCCTTAGAGTAGAGAAGATCAGTGGGAAGACCTTCTTGGTGAATAGAAACAAGAACATTGGTTTTTGCCTTCCCAGCAATGCAGATAGAGTCAGGTTTATCAGGAAGATATGCTACGAGTAGACGTACATTATTATAAATTCTATGATCATAGGAGTTAACAGACTGCATGATTAGCTTGACAATAGGGGGAAAAAGGAGGTCAATAAATGGTGGTTTAGAGATCCCCGGATTGGGGGGCCTAGAAGTGAGAGAGGTGAGAGATGTTAAAGTGGATGCCATAGAAACTAGCGGACTGGGTTTAGAGGAATTTTCGGAGCAGTTAGTTACCATAAGTGAGGTAACGAGAGTAGAAAAAGGAATATAAGAAATGGACTGATATGAAATGTTAACTACAGTAGGTGTAACGGGTACAGAAGGTACAGAGTAGCGAGGATTGCGGGTAGATTTAGGCTTAGCAGTAGGAACAGGAGGGGTAGGAAGTGTTGAAGAATAGTGAAAGTTGCGGTTAGAATTTGGCTGCTTATTTATTTTAGATTTGGCGTGAGATAGATTTCTGAGGAAGGAGTTAGACTTGCTCTGGTTAGACAGGTAGCCTGTAGTTTACTTCATTAGAAATAATTTTGTTAGAGTTGGAGCTAAGAGAAGAAGGTTTACTGAAGCCTTTACTAAGCCTTACAGTTTTATTTGATGCAGCATTCCAAGGACAGATCCGTATTTTGCCATAGTTGAAGAGATGTCAACACGGTAGCAGGAGAATTGTATGGAGGAGAATGGGATTCTGCTACAGTTCGTCAGTCTGAAGGCGAAAATGTTGCTGCAGAAATCTATGCCCAAGACTCGTCGGCAAAGGGAAGAACGCCTTTGAGTAGCAGTGAAAAGCAATGTTTTGAGGTAGTAAAATTGCCACTATTAAGTTGCGACAGACTTTTGGCAGCTGTTGGTAAAAGTGCAAGTTTCGGCGAAGAGGTTAGAGGGTTGGATGTTCCATATATGTACATATATTACGTGTAGAGTTGTTTGTGAGGTGATGGGTGTTGAGAGCTTAGTCCGGGCGGTAGACAAGGCTGTTGTTGATGAAAGAGCGCGTTTCGGCGTATAGGGTGGTGGGTTGTGGTGCAGAGTTGTGAACGATGTGTGTGAACATGCGACGAACATAAGAGAGTTCACCTGCAGTCCTGCAGACACTTCTTCTGGACGAAAGCACGCTAATGCAAAGAAGAGTTGATAGAATCATTCTTAATCTTAACAGTACTTAACACGTCTGCAAGCGAGATAAGCCGGCATTCTTCGCAGTAAAAAACGAATGAATTCTTGAACTCGCTGAGGTAGGTCATGGCACGTTTACCGAGACCACTAAAAGCAGCGTGAAACGATTTTTCTCAAAATCTATTACAAGTGACCCACTAGGAAGACTTAGCACAGCGAAAATCGCACAATTGTTGTTTGCACAGCGTTATTACTTATCTAAAACAATAACAAAATTAACGGCGGTGGATGACCGGGCGGAAAAGGCGGCGCCAGTGAAAAGAAGCACAAAGTGCACGTAAATAAAACTTAAGAACTAATTTAGTAATTAAAAATTAAAAAGTAACTATAATTTTTATTAATTCATAAGAAATTGATTTTGATTTTAAAATGTGCGTTAATTAAAATTTACTTCACCTTGGGGTAGTAATACTTCATTTTTTAATTTTTTTTTTTATTAAATATTATGCTAATCTCAGAATCGTCAATAGCTAGCGTTAGTAAAGAAAGTGGTTTAAATTAAATGTTAATAAGCTCAATGAATGATATTGAATAACAACCAAGTTATCTTACTTAAATTGACTTTAATTTTGATGAAATTAAAATACTAAAAGAATTAAGCGATCACCTAAAAATTAAAAAACTTAAGTGATTTTTAAAGTGCTGTATGTCCGCGAAAAATCGTATTCCTTGTAAAACTTATACTCTGCACTTTGTCAATCATTAACTCAAATTATTATTAAGCATTCGAGGAAATACAGCACATTAAAAAGCATTTAAATTTTTGAAGTTTTTGATTTTGATAATTCTTTTGTAAAGTATGTTTAAGATTAAAAGTAACTAATTTTCAAATAGAAGTTTCATATTAGTTATACTACTGTGTTCAAAAAGTAAGGTGAATTTTTAATTTAAACTTCCCACGTTAACCGAATCGGACAAATGAATTTCATTTCAAGTTGGTAGGACTGTTAGTGACATCTGTGACAAATTACATGTCAATATCATCATTAGTTTTTAGTTTACAGTTGGTTTTGTGAACAAAGAAAAGTGAATTTGGCGATTTTTACGATGTCGAATTTTGTTGAGCAAAGAAGTGCACCGTCGCACACAGCACTGGTTCTTCGTGAGTTTTTCGCCAAAAACTCCACTCAGGTCGCTCCACAACCACCGTATTCGCCTGATTTAGCACCGTGTGACTTCTGGGTGTTCAAGCTCAACAGACCACTCCGGAGAAATCGTTTTGAGTCGATTGAAGAGATCAAACGTGAATCGCTACGCGCATTGAAGATTATACCTGAGGACGACTTTTTAGCATGCTTTAAAGATTGGAAAAAACGTTGGCATAAATGTATTGTAGCTAGGGGGGATTATTTTGAGGGGGACGAAATCGATTTGGAAGATTAAATAAAAAATTTTAATTTTAAAACAAAATTCACCTTACTTTTTGAACACAGTAGTATTTAACAAAAAATAAAACTTACTTTTAAGCAGGTAAGCTATAGGCGTCCGAGTACAGGACGAGTACACAGGGTAAAATCTCGGAACAATTCGCCATCTTGTATTTGTGATTGTGACGTCACATTTATACGTGTATGAGAGAGAAAGGGGCAGAGAAAGTGTTCGAAAGAGAGGATATGTGCGGGTGTGATCATAATCATAATAATATTATTTTTTTGCGTTATATTGCGAAATAGTTGAAAATAGTTTTTTTTTTCTATAACCGAATTCATGTTTTAAATTATTGCAAAAAGTAATTAAAAACTAAAGTGTATGCTTCTATAATGTGCAGATTAATACGCATTAAAATTTTAAATAAATGCAAAACTCAACTAAACACATCAATTCCTGTTTCAATGGCATTTTTCCTTTGTAGAAGGGAAATAAAATTGATATATTAGATATTCGACTATATTTCTACCCATTTTATTTCAAATCATCTTTAGTACTAGGTATTATATTTCACATTTGAAATTGTATGCCATAAAATACCATTTGTCTCGTCTCAGAGACAGCTACTTTTTAAATCCTTTTTTCTTGTATTATTGCACTGTGTTGGAGATTTGAACATATAGGTACATTAATAACTATCTTAACTTTATTCTTATTCAAAAAAACTGTTATGACTGTTTTTGTATGTGTATTTACAAATATTTTTATGAAAGAAACTGAATCGAGACAGATTATTGTGTGTTGTCTTTCTAAAAGCCTTATATACTCATAATTTCAAAATTTTATTCGTTTTCATCGTTAAATAATAATTCGAACTAATGATTTTGTTATTTAATAATTTTAATGGACATTTTTACTTGTGCACATAAAGCATTTAATTGCAAAAATAATAATTTGTAGGATTAAAGAAATGCTTCCAAATAAGTCATTAACCTGTAAAATTAATGTATTTTTCTCTAAATTCATTTCTCTTCAAAATTAATTTTTCATATTTCAAGAAAACTTACGAAACAATCGTGCACAAGCACAATTTAAGAGCATTTTTAATAATTAAAAAAGTGAAATAAAGTTAAAAATGAAAAAGAAAACATAGCTACAAAATTCGTAAGTTGTGCATGCCAAAACAGAAGCAAGGCAATTTCTGGTCTATTTGTCGAAGTAAAATTTCTCGTTTTCGTTAATGATGAAATTTAGCCGCAAAAATTCATCCGACCAGTAAAGCGTTACCGCGCACAAAATAATTAACGAAAAATGCAATTTCTACGGTAAAATGCTTACTCGACCTTGGAAAAAGAAAACATGTGACTTTGGAAGACGAACGATTAGTCACTTTTGTCTTTCTCACTTTCTGGAGTATTTGCAGAGCCAAAAGGTGAAGCAAACTTACCAAAAGTGTCATTTCTCCTTTTTCAAGCGGGCCTAGCTGGCCTATTAACTACATGTCTACCTAAAAGCTTTTAAAAATCGTATAAATCTATTTGTTCTGCTGTTCATAGGCTAAAAATTAATAATCGAATTTGGACTTATTCTATTATTGCCCATCATCAAAAAACCTCCAAATTAAAATACAATTCATTCCATTTTTAACCCGAACTTACAATAGAATATGGGGTAAAATTTACCCCAAGGTGTTTAAAGCTTCAAATTCTTTTGAATCACAGACATACAGACATACGAAATTCATTTATACGTATTTTGAATTTCTGCACATTAAGATAAGAATAAACCGTTATGGTTAATTGAGAGGTTTATAATTTTCGAAAGCTAAGTGTAATCAGCGATAAATAAACGATTTACTCCAGAATTGGTAAGGACAAAGCGTTGACGGTTAAAGAAAGCTCAACAATTCAAAGAGGTAGATCCCCGTCAAACCGGGATATTGCCAAAAGAATAAATCGTTCGAAAGGAATCATCCGAAATTTCCTCAAATGAAAATGTAAATTACAGTAAAAACTACTTCCTTGCCCTCATTTACAAGCATATAATTTTTCAGGATGCGCCTTTTTCCCATGAGAGAGAGAAACGTAGTCGAATACTACATAGTCAAATAATCACAGTTTATGAGAGCACAACGCGTACAAATATCTCTCTAAACTGAAAAATTTCCGTTTCCCATTTATTTTGCACCTTTACTTTATTTATTTATTTTTAAATTTCAATTTGAACTAAAGGAACTAATTCTAAAGACAACTTAGATACAAAATTACAAGAAAAAAATGAATAAGCAAAATGTTTCGACTCGAAGTTTCTAAAATTTTAATGAAAATCTTTTTAAAAAAACTATCCAAAAATATCTAAAACAAATGGAAACTGAATATAAGGAAAAGACGTAAAGTGAAGACAAGACAAAAATAACTTTTAATCTCTAGCATTATTCACATTAAACCTCATGTAATAGGAGAAGTTTCTTAGGCATGTTAAATGTTTTGCCCTTTTAAAGTAAACGACAAAGCGATTGAAGTTAAAGAGATGAGATAATCAAGATTTTGCAGGATTGGGTGCTATTCTTTATATCAGTCCTGATATAAGTTCACTGAATGGTTATGAGTGCTGTAGTCTTTTTAGTAGTTTAGTTTTGTGCATATTTAGTATTTTTCTTTTATTTATTCAAAATTAAAAGCTTTTAGTGTGCGCTTGAGGCACCGCCGGTTACTTATGCTTCTTAGGTCAAACTTTGACGAATGATAAATTTTTTTTAGGATGTTACTTTTGAGCCGAATAGAATTGAGTAATGGATGCAATCGTATTTTCTAATTGGAAATGTAAATTTATTTTCTTTACGAGGATATATTGATGGTGATTATAAAACACCTTGCTATTGTGACTATTTTTTAAATATATAACCTTGTTACATATAGTATACAACTTATTCAAGTCTACCGACTCACTTCTTTAAGGACGCCACGACTAAAAATGAACAAAAATGAAATGCTTGGGGAACAAGAAATTGACTTTAAGGCAAAAGGTACAATTTAAGGAAAAGGCAACCAAAGAAAAACTAAGTGCTTCCAAAATTGTTGACAATTTGAATTTACCAGTTAGTAAACGGCGAGTTCAGCAAATTTTAAAGTCAATGCCCAGCGTTGTATATAAGAAACTGCAAAAATGTCCATTGCTGAAGCAGCGTCATAAAGAAGCTCGCCTAAAGTTTGGCCGGGAACACATGCAATGCAAGAATGGGGAAGGGTTATTTTTTCGGATGAGAAGAAATTTAATTTCGATAGCCCGGACGGGTTTACTTACTACTGGCATGATCTTACAACAAATAACCCTCCACGAAAGAATAGGCACTCTCAAGGCGGTTTAGTTGCTGTCCTAGAAGAGTATGGAACAACGCGAGATGCTGCTCGGTCTGGGGGCCCCGGAGCAGCCGTTGTGCTGAGAATATAGCGTCTGAGACTGAAGATGTCGCAGAAGACCCCGGAGTACTGACCACGCAACTGGGTATCAATCGGCGGTCTTTACAGAAAATTTTCATGAAAGATTTGAAGATTTTCCCGTACAAAATGCAAACAATACATCAACTGTTAGCCATTGACCGCCAAGCGCGTATAACCTACGCTCAAGCCATCCTGAATCTCGACCACGAGGAAGACAACTTTTCATCGAAAATCATCATGAGCGACAAGGCCCATTTCCATCTCTGTGGATATGTAAATAGGCAGAATTATTGCTTTTGGGGCACCGAAAATCCGCGTAGAGCCATTATACCCGCTCAAAGTTACTGCATGTTTACGCTGGAGGTGTCATCGGGCCTACCTCATATATAAGCTATTCACCACTCGAGCAGAGCACGAACACTTTGCCCCGTATTTAAAAATGCAGAGTGAAAAAATGTGAACAGCCCGTATACGTATATATGCTCTGTGTGTGCTGCCCGCCTCTACCCCATTCTCGATTCAGGATTTTCCTATGCCTGAGTATTGCGCGGGGACGGCACTAACACCATGCATGCAGAGGCACACAACGCAACAGAGACTTTGTCCCGCCTTTAAAAATGCGTGATAAGAAAACGTGATGAGAATATTCTGCCTATTCTTATCTCTTTCGTTCTTATTGGAATTTAGATAAGGCATAGGAGACAGTAGGCCTTCGCTGGCTGTTTTAGAAATTGCATATGGGTTAGAGCTTTTGGCTTGTATAGAGAGTGACACATTTTGCACCTGATGATCTTTGGGTTATGATTTCAGTGGTCTAGGCTATACCTGCCTAGAATATATGCATTATATACTTATGTTCATTTGTTCCTCGTAGCCAACAACATTTGAGGTATTTCAACAAATGAATGATAGATGATGCGTACCAGGTTAAATTAAGACTGGATCATATAATTTTAAATACCATTTTTTATAATTTTAAAAAAATTTATAATGTTTTTTTTATATAGAAATAGCGGAATGCAGCGTCGTACTTCGAATTTCTGCAATATGCTATTTTTAAAGATTTTTTAGTTTTACCAACACTTACTATTACACTACGTTTAATTTGGTGAATTTGACTAACTGATTAATTGTTTTGCAAATATTCAATTGAGACGTATTGTGTGAAAATTAAGGCATTGATTTCAGTGTTGGAAACGTCCGAACAGAGCATTCGTTATTAGTTTTAGAAAGATATTGACTTCATGGCTGGATAAGTTCAAGCAGGAAATTGTTTAAGACGCCAGGTAAAGTAGGGCAAACGTGAAAAGGCTTCTATGGTATACTTGTGTGGCACACCTTGGTTTTGATGACGATATCACAAAAATTTATAAATTCGCTTAAATTATACAATAAACTTATTAAATTTATTAATGTTTAAGTTGTTTTTAAATTGTATTGCCATCGTTATTTTCCAAATAATTGCAATAACTTTCAGAACACCACAAACAGTTTAAAATTTTAGGAATTTACTTGGTTTTTACCTCAGGTAACAGTAGAAAACAAATTAGAAGATCAAACTAATGCTTACCATTTTAGCTTTGACTTTGTGGAAAAATTAATCTAATAATTTGATCTATTCGATTCGAACATCTCCACCCAAAATTTGTGAAATGTAGACTGCTTTATTAGGATATGAATTTTAGAGGTTGACACTCTGACAGTGACATGAGATATCTTTTTTGTAGTTAATTTTGAAGGGCACAAAATAAGTGCAATCATAAAGATATACAGCCACATATAGCTCAAACGAACATATCCAAATTCAAACTTGAAACGAAATTATCGGACAGAACTTTCCGGTACACCTAATATATACAAAGTATGAAAGATATTTTCAATTTCAGGTTCAAATTCATACCAATTATTGACCTACATCTATAATGCCCCCATTTATAACGTTGCAATTTTAATTTGCTTCTTTTCTCATTAAACTTGAGCACGCCATTGGCTCTGAAATGTTCCTGTCTAATGTACCGTCGCGACTTTACGCTCTTTCCGATTATGCCCACAAAAGAAAGGTACTTTTTCGTTAAAATCGCGAATTTCTTAGCGTTTTTCAATTTGAGGTATGACACCATTTCTAACTAGGCTATCCCTTGAGTGACTATCTTGCACCTATAAAAATGGGGGAGTAGTATGAAGCTACGAATTAATTTGGGCATTTGTGAAATATTTCTCAACGATCAGATGAGATTCCGTAGCCCCAACATTAAAATTTTCAACATTTCATATTGAGCAATGAAAGGTGCCTGAATGTACGATAATACAGCATCATTCGCCTAGAAAAGAAAGTCAACGTCTGAATGGGCCAAGACGCAAAAACACAGCAAGTATTTCTCGTCATTGAAGCACTGCGGCATTTTTCTGTAAGCGCAATTACATCGTTCGATGCCTGCGCAGATTTGTGCTCCAGTGCTTTACGTACCGAATGATTTCCCAAACTCTACATGAGCCAAGTTTTGTGCAATGCGCCAAAAATTCAACTTTGTTCATATGTTTTTTTTTCTGTATTAAGAAGGCTCACAGTTACTTATCTCTTTTTATGAAGTGCTATGAACCCGTTAGGTTTTTAAGGCATTTTCGAAATCTCGCGCACTTCACCTGATGACTCATACTCATACCAGTCGCAGAGAAATTCTTGGCCCAGACCGAAGGTAATTAAGAGTTAAATCAATTTATGGAGGAATAAGCCTGAAATTGTCTAACCAGCCGTGAATTTACCGCGAACAGTTTCGGTACTTCGATCATATGAATTTTCAGTAAGGTGGCCTGATGACTATCCGACAATTTGATGCGTCAGTTAATATAAGAAATATTGGTAAAAACAAGGTAAATTAATGTCGAAAGAAAAGGAAGTGCTGCAAAAAACGCAAAATCGATAACCTTCTAATCTTGCTCTAATTTTATAAATCAAGCTTTTGCATTTATATAGTATAAAAACAATAATTACATATATGGTATGAGACATATCATACTGGTTCAGGTCTGATTGTAATTTATCAAATAATCTTAAAGTAGATGCATATGCCATATAATTGAATAGTATAATGGGCGCGTTCAAAACGCAGAAAAAATTAATTTTTTCAAAATTAAAATCCAAATAAAAACAGATTTACATTAATATTTATAATGTGGGCATATATTTTCTAGATGTAATAACATTACCTGTTTATAAAAAGTATGAAAATATGAAAGCATTTTGCATTTTAATTAAAGTGCTGGTATAAAGGTTAAACCAAATTATGCATTCCTATAGCAAAATCATGCAGTGTTTATTATTATGCCATAAACATAAAACCAGATTTAATGTAATTTTTCATGAAAAACATGTTCACATCTATAATATATGTAAATATTAATGCAGTAAAAATTCTTTTGCAAAGTAAATTAAGTGCTTCTAATGTAAAAAAGATATGCATATTTCCTATATAAGGAATATATAAAAAAAGGTGACACAAACGAAGATAAATTAAATTTTATATTACTAAGAAAGTCTAATAAGTGTTCTAGAAATTTAGTTTACTTATTTTTACGAATTTAAAAGCCAGTTTTTAAGTACACTTGTAGCTTAATTTAAATTACCTACGAGAAAAATATCACTATCTATTGTTAATTTTTATAAAATTCAAAATTTTATACATTACATATGTACTTGAGCTGGATGTTTTACATATTTCAAAGTTTTATATTTTCAAAATAAACAAATTCGATAATAGTCAATAATTTGGTTATTGCAAACAGGAAAATTCTTCTAGCTAGAATAAACATAACTTATATGTAGTACGCAAATATTTTTGATATTAAGTGAAATTTATATTGTATCAATTTTTCAATTTATCATATTTGTTATTTGTTGTTAAATAACAAAACTCATTTTGTGTATAAAGCCTTACGTTCTATAAGTTTTTCGTGCTCTGTTTCTGCGTTCATACTTTCATACGTTCTGTAAGCTTTTTCTTTAACATTACTGAAATATTTTCATAATCAATTTAAAACTGATTCTTATACATTATGCCAATTATATTGTTTATGAGTACGTGAGAAAATAGGGTAAGGCATTCAATAACGAGCACTCAGTGTTTTATTTCGTGATTGCTAAGAACACAGGCCCGTTGGGAAATTAAAAAAAAAAATATTTCCAGGTATAGGTAACCCCCTTACGTCTAGCGGTTAGTCTAGTTTCTTGATGAATTAAAGTTTTTAAACGATACAGTGAAAGGTTCTGAATAGTTCTAGCTTCTACCGAGAGTAAGGAAGAGTTTTTTATCTCATATTATTTACTAAGTACATTTTTGAAACACTTATAACCATCTTATATTGTTAAAAACGTTAATATGAGTTTAAAAGTTATTTTCATTACTGGTCAGCGATTTATGAGTATAATCAGTAACGAGTATTATGTTCGTTACTGGCAAAAAGTCGAACAGCTCCTTTAACCAATAATGTCCGCCCTGAAAATATTGCGAAAAAATAATGTATCGCAGGATGGTACAAAGGAAATGCTACGGTGACTTAATATAGATAGAAAATTTACTTGTAACATTTTAGTTGATAAATTCAATCATAAAGGCATGATAAATCCTTTTCGAGTTTATGGGATATATCCTTTCAGTTGTGAAACAGTGGATCATAACACGGAATGTGTAGACTTACAAATATGAGCAACCTTCCATATTTCTAAGATGGAAAAGTTGCACATTAAAAAAAAAAATCTTTTCAACCAAAGTGTGAATTTAGGTTTTATATTTGCATTAAAGGCAATTAATTTTTAACTATGAATGCTTTTTCAAAATAGCCTTTAGGTGCCATATTGAAAATGATCGATGTTTAACATTAGAAAATATTATAAAAGAATAAATGAATATGAAAATATCTTATTTACTCCTAATATACTATATGTATTTTAAGTATACCATAGTAAAACTTACATTTAATATATATAGTATCAGTGTGTAAAATTCAAATAAATATTATAATTTTTTAAAAATAATTCTATGTTTTATGCTTTTTATTAAGGGGAGGTTCTCATTCAAAATTTTGAAATTTTCGATTTTTTTTTTTTTTTGATTTTCTTCAAGAACAATGTTTCAAGAATATTGTTTTTCAATTTCATGCCGATCCGAGCAGTAGAACCGATTCTACAGCTCGTTGAACGCAGCGGTGTCCCAATCGCAACGGGGCGCTCGCTCGCCTCTCCATTTCATTTGTGGTCCGCCATATTGGATCCACCATTTTGAATTTTAAAAAAATAATTCCAGATTCGGATTCAGCAGTTCAAAAAACATAAAGAACTATAGTTTTGTTATAAAAATCGAAACGGAAGTTGAATTATATTCACCAAACTTAACGAAAAATGTAGTAAAAATCACGAAAAATGAACCGAAACTTTCAAGTCGATTTACGGAAAATCAATTTTTTGAAACTTTGCGCCAAGTTTACTCGAAAACGGCTGAACCGATTTACTTCTAGTTTACTGCATTCGAAAGTAAACATTTTTGAAAGGGGGTTATACCAACAAAATATGAAAAATTATTATGTTAACTATTTTTTACAAGCAATAATTCACGAAAAAAAGCCTTAAAAAAGCACTTAATTTTTGAGCGCTCGCCATTTTGTCAATTTTCAACTTTTTGAAAATATGTTAGGTATAACCCCCTTTCCGTTTATTGTAGAATGACCTACAATTTTTGATTTTTTGATTTTAGATCGATTTCGACCCAGAATCGTGGCAAGAAGTTGGCAATGTTTTTAAAACACGCTCTACGCGGAAGCCCATCACAGCCGCCATTTTGTTTTTTTTTTTGGAAAAAAAAATCTAAAAGTACAATTAAATGTACAATAAAAAAATATACAAAAAAGAATTTTTATACCTTTATTCGTTTTCCTAAAAAAAATGCCAAAGTGTACCTACTTTTTCGTCGATTGAATGAGAACATCCCCTTAAAAATGTGGGTGCTCATTACTGGGCAAAGGGGAATTTTGGATGCTGGTGTCTTACCCTACTTTGGCAATAATTTAAAATTTTAAATAATACATTAAAATAAAACAAAACTTTTGAAAACACAACCTTTTATTCACTTCAAAAATTAAAATATGTAACAACTTTCCGTCTCCATCATCAGACTAGTTTAGTGGTACCATAATAATGCATTTTCATCTGATTTATATATGTATGCAAATTTCATTTTAATCAAATATCTGGAAGCGGGTGAAAATTTCACGTCACACGATAAATGAAATTAAATAAAAGCCAAATACTCGTCATAAATGTATAGTATTACAAAAAAAGATACTTAACCCATTCGCTGCCGAGATCATATTCAGCCATACATTCAGCTATAGACAACTACGAGATATCTCGTAGTTGGCAGTGAATGGGTTAATATTGAATCGCAACGTGTTTCGCTTTCAACGTCACAATTCAGTAATAAAAAATGTTTTTGTAGAGCCGTACGTATATATACGAGTTTTATAAAAAAATTCAAAATGATTACCAAGTAATTTTAATTTTTTAATTTTAAATTGATGCCTATAATCACTTATAAATTGACTCCAGAAAAATATTTTTGCATTGATTAGAGCCTAAATATTTTAAAACAGAGAAATCGGTAAAGTCATAATCATCTTTTAGAATTGTATTGACTTTTATAGCGTTTTTTACCACTTTCCTTGACTGAGTTGGTTTTTACATTAAATCTTTTTATGTTATCTGTAACCTGATTGTTACAATCATGCCTCATATAGGCTGGATCCCAATAGATTGCTTTACCTTCCAAAAGCAAGGGAGCTGCCTTAACTCTCTGCCGCATAAGTTCCATATGCAAATGATATTCTTTCGCTTGCAGCCTTTGCTCTGCTTTTCTGGTTGCAACTCGGCACAAAATATCATACTTATGAGGTTCCCTTAAAGTAAAATAAATCAATATTGAATTTAAAACTTTCATTGATAATGTAGATAAGACTAAAACAAAAGAGATTCGGATAAATATTTTTGAAAATTGTCAGTACATATTTTTTTAGTTAATAGTCTCGAGAACAACGTACAGTGAGGAGTAAAAGTGAAGGAATAATTTCTCTTTTAACCTTAAAGGTGAATAGCAAAAACAAGAGGAAGGCCGACAGAAAATTAATATTTGTTTGAAACTTTTAAAGTTCATAGTTTTCAGCATAACCTGCAATATTCTTTTACTTATTTATAATATACCAAAAATCAAATCTGAAAAAAATGTGCATTATTCCACTTTCGCACACTTCATAGTGCATGTTTTAAGGCCGATTATTGCTGGTTTTTGGACAGTTACACTCCATATAGTCCAAAAATATTAATAAATTTCTAGCGCAAGTGCAGTAATTTATCGGTTCTTCAGAACCAAGTGTTCTCCCGCCGTATACATACTTTACAAATGGTCTGGAGCTCGTTTGTCCTATTGAGTTGAATTTAAACTCAAAATGTTACATAATTTGTATGAAGATGGGGTAAAATGTATGGCGAATCAAAAGAATAACTTCTTAAGGTAATCGTGAGTGAAAGTAGTTTTTGGATATATGGTAAGCTTTAATTTGGAAGCTGTCGCGAATTTTTCTCACATTTAATTCATCCGTCATATAACGTTTGGACACTTATTTGAAGATTTAGAACACGTTGCCCTATAGATGTGTGCGTGCACCGGACTACTTTACGGCTTGTAAATATCGAAGGTTTTAGCACTTATCAATAAACAATTAATTTGACATCTTAACCACATATGGGTGATGTATACGTAACTGTATACGTAATAATTGTCGTCCGGCTTTAATTTCTGACCGTAAATCTTCCTTAACGGTTTGATATCTTACATCTGGTGTAGCCAAAACTCCTGAAGAAGCTGCTCTTTAAATTGAGAGTCTAAGAGGGAAATGATTTGCTAGACAGACCCGCATGACGATTGGATTAGTGGCCAAAGAAAAGAAAAAAAACCTGTTTCCTTCTGCTAAAAATATCTTAATACGAAAGAGATTCAGTGAAACTGAATTAAATTGGACTTTGAATCCGTAGAAGCAAGTTCTTTTCACCCAGTTTATATTAGTATCTAATTATTTCTAATTTAGTTTTTTTAGATAATATCATGTGATGAATCCAAATTTTGAGATATTGGAATTATCCAATGAAAGAATTCAACACCTGCACTGTCCAGCACGGGGTGGTTCATTTATTGTATAACTACTAACGGATCAAACAAGTTCTCCGAAAGAAGTCATATTAAACATTTTCAGGGAGAATGTGTTTTCTGTGATACAAGAGAATATGGAATTTGAATTTCAACCATATGAAATAAAATTGTTAGCAGTGACTCCGACATTAAAATTTTTTACTTTAGAATGGCTTTCTTTAAACCCACACCTCAATTCGAGTGAGCATGTTTGGGCTGACATGAAAAAAAAAAAAAAAAATTGCGCAAATTTTTTAAGCCACCTCTTGTTTTATTTCAAGGATTTATAAATTAATGCCTTCCTGAATATAAGCCATGAAAGCAAGCAAAGGTTATCAGGCGAAATATTAGAATGCGAAAGCGAAATAATGCACTTCTTTCAGATTTTATATAAAGTTTTCTATGGTATAAGAAAGTACAACGTTTCATCAGAACCCAAAAATGTTAAAATACTGTGGCTTGTAAAATCATCACGAGTAAAAATCGTCAGCACAAAAAGAGCACCGAAAGACCACCAATATACAACCCAAATAGACTCGATTTTCTTTTGGAAAATTAGGAGCACTGATATACCAACAAATAAGGGACAGATATCAATTGAAAACTCTAATAGTCGATGGAAGCCCCAAAACACCACCAGAACATGATTGCATATAGAATGCCTTATTCAGCACCAAATGAACACGTCTAGTTGTCAAATGGTGGTATTTTAGTGTAGTAAACGGTGCTATGTTGGTGCTCATTTGGTATGGAATTCGGTGCTCTATTAGTTGTTGTAAAGAAGTGTATTAACTATTTTGTTCGCCAAAAGGGCTTACTTTGGTGTTATTTTAGTTTAACTTCAAGTGTCGATTTAGTTGTTATTTCAGTGTATAGGAAATTCAATGCACAATTTTTACTCGCGATTGTATCATCATTATGAATGAAAATTTGAGACTGGATCAAATTATAAAAAAGGAGTATAATAATACAGAAATAAATTCCTTAAAAATGTAAGATGTGTTGCTGATTTATATGCTAAAGATCCAGAATTACAAGAATAAAAGTTATCAATTTGCTTCAATAAAGAATTAAACTTCTTATTAATTGTAATGTACAGACATCCATTTTTTACCGGATAATGAACACTTTACAATGTTTGCAAGACACTGAAAAATATATTTTTCTTTAAAAAAAAACAAAACACTGAAGTCAATAAAGTTAAAAGTGTATTGTATTTCAATACCGAAGTAACGCCTTCCTGAAAACCTTTATTCTCGACCTAAAGAAATAAATATTATCTTAAAACGGCTATTAAGTCACATATAATAAAATAATAAAAAATCATTACTGACTTTCGATTTTTATATAAATACTTACAAATCTTAAAATGTGTTAGTAAAGGAAAAAAACGTTGGCTAGAGGCCATATCTGTCTAATTGTTTAAAACAACTGACTACTCCTTCTAAATGATTTTTTTGATATACAATTTAAATAATTGTTATTGTCGCTATAATATAACCAATCTTTACAAAATTGTTTTGCTTACTTATCACGTAAGGATTTCCAGCCAGGTGATTTTCTAACTTCCCAATCAATGTTATTAAATTTACTCTGAAATGTATCGCAAGCGGAATCGCACCTCTTTTTTCGTGCAACCTGAGCTCGTAAAGTAGCTGCTAAATTAGACCTAGCTGCAGGATAGATGGGAAGAGCCACGAAACTCTGGAATTCAAAAGAACATTTTAAAAATATATACTATCTATAAATATAAATTACCTTTGCTTTAATCTTTGGCGTATTCAGCTTTGATCCAAGAAACGAAAAATTTAATTTAGTTGAGGTTTTAAGTTCATTTGGTGAGTTGCTACTAGACCTCTGCACTTTCGGCATACCCACGTTTTCATTTTCAATATGTGATACCTCTTTGACCCTGGTAAATACGATATGAATAATTTTAATATTCAGTTCTATGCTAATTGATTAATTTTAATATTAATTGAGATTTAAAATATTACAGCATTACTAATTTTTGCTCAAAATATGTCTAGAGTGTTAACAGATGAAAAACAGGTAATAACAATAATACAATAATACATGTAGTTGATTAATATTCAAAACTGGTTTGCAAATTCAAGCCATTTCCAAGGCCAATAAACATTATTAATTTAAAATTTCTATTCTGACGATATCAATTTGAAATAACTGGTCTCTTAAAGAAAAACCTAAGACATAAAATCCATTGTTTTTGGTTTTTATGTACATTCTGACTATTAACACATTAAGTAATGGCATTGTTTCTAAAACTACGTCTAATACCGCGTGAAATTAAATGAAATGAAAATTAACTCCTATTTTGTCTACTTTTATATTAGACATGGAATTTGATAGTTTAAGCCTTTGTGGTGGAATGGAGTTAGTCTCAGCTTAGCTCAGTCAAAGCTTTTTTTTAATGAAACGAACAAATTTGTGCGAACGAGATAAAATTCAATGAAATCCATAAATATGTTGTACACGGAAGTTAATGTGTTAAAAACAAAACTCACATATGTAAGGGCCACGGAAAAACCAGGGAAATCCCGCTTGGTCTTAAATAAGTAAATTAAAGATTGTAGCATATCTTCTCAGCAGCACGGGTGTTTCTAAGGACGAGCAGCAGTATGATAATCTGGAAATAGCGTCGAATGTCTGTGGTAATAAATAACTCAGATGAATCGGCACAAACAGTTTTGTTCGTAATTAAGTGCTGAAAGGGAAAAACAATAACTGAACCCCTTTTGACAAGTACGATTCACATTTTGTGCAATTCTAAGAAGGGAAGCATAGGTTCCCTGCGCATGGCCATAAAGTCCTTCGCACATGTGCAACGAACAAAATAGGGAACAGGCACCTTCTTAATTGAAGATGTCCTAGCATGCTCATAGTTTAGGCCCCAAAGGATTTAGTTATGACTAGGTTAGAGGTATAAAAGGTTAGGCAAGATTCGGGAATGTGCATTATCGCGGGGTACTCGTTACTTGGACACCATCGGGCGTGCTGCTGAGTTGTGTCCTGCTGCAGTTTGAATTTGAGAGTTGTAGTCTTTACACATATAAACCGTAAATAATGAAAATCAAATTGTATTGTATGCATTTTCGCAGTTATCGTGCTACAGGTCGAAATCCAATCCACTTAAAAATAGTTTTATACAATTTTATACAATACAAAGCTGTCTATTTAAACAACTCTTGCAACTCTCAGATTTTATTTTATTTCGAATAATTTTAATAACAGGAAATCAATAAAACATCTCCGGGTATTACTACTTATTTCCAAATGTTCATACTCTTTTAAACCATTTCTTAGAAAACTGAAAATTCTTTTTGTTAGAAAATCTAACACGCATCTTGTTAACTGAAAAAACATCATCAAACCATTAACCAATACGAATTAATCAAATATAAATTATCAGATTAATTTTTTTTTGCATCACATGCTTATCTATTTCCTAACTATAAGTAAAGCTACAGCTGTTTTGTTTCTACATAACTTACATATTTAAATAAAGCTTGATATCCATATATAACGTCTAATGATTATATGTATATAGTTATATATCCTGATTATACTAGGGTTATAATGGATTGAGCTAAGCTTAGTCAGAGTTCAGTTAATCTTAATTCGGTTTGAGCATAGCTTAAACGACGTTTGAATTTTAACGTGTAAAACACTCAACTGATTTTAATGGCATTTTTGGAAATACATGAAATATTTTAATCCTTCTTTTGAAATACTCAAAATTTATACCTATATTCTTACTTCCTTAATTTCAACATCGCGTGAAATTATTACCCCCGATTTAACTTTTTATCCGTCAATCGGCAATTTTATAGGTATGTTACAGTGGCTACATTATTACTGGCTTCAATCAGTCTAGAGTAGGCAGCCTTGAGCCAAACTTAAACAAGGCTTGAGCTAAGCCTAGATTTATTGGACATATCATCCGATCATACGATAAGTATTTTTGTCATGTCTTTTTCCCACAGATTATAAATAAAAATTACAAACCTTATCCTTATTTTAGGTAGTAGATTATACTTTTTAATTTAATTAATCGGTTGCTTATACTGCTATTGCTCGGGCATAAGAATCTTGTCACTTTTTAATGTTTAGGACTTAGGTTCTTCTTACAAAAAGGATTTAAGGTTGGCGGCACCCTGCCCTTGAACATATTGATTATTATTTATATACCGGTCAATTTGGGTTTATTGGGTCAACTTTTTTCAGGTCAGACTAGATATGAATTTTATACTTTATACCAATGTAATAATTGTCCGACAATATACTTGATTTCTAGAAAATAATGATGTAAGTTATAAAATTTTTGCTCATTTTTGTAAGTAAACCAATTATTATCTTCTAATTATCGCAATAAGTTTGTAAAGGGGGAACTCAACTGGCTTGTACTGTGTAACATAAAAGATCACTCATACTTACAAATGTTCTTTGGTTGGGTTTGGAGACTTAGAAGCAATATCCTCTTTTTTTTCATCATATTCTTTCGGTTTTTTATAATAAGAAATCCGACTGTCGAAAAATATTTGTCTTCTTGGTTTTTATTTAAAAATAGTTTCAATTCACCTTTCTTTGAAATCTGTAGTCCTAGAGCTGGCCTGAAGAGGAGTAGCCGATCTACTTCTACTTAGTTTTTTCTCACTAAATGACCTCGATATAGAAGTTCTTGTCTTTGGAGATTTATCCCAGCACGTCTGACAGGGTGAACATACTAGGGATGTTACAGATTTTGATTTTTCTTTGATATCACAAACCGATTCTTTAAAGAAATCTAACGTCGAATAGAAATCTCTTTCAGATAGATGATCAAGTTCACAATATGCTAGGGGAAGAATAAAAATTGCAAGACATACATTTACTACAATCATTCATACCTGGAACACTATCATAGAGTTTTATTAAAGAACATACACTGCATTCAAGTTTTGATTCACAAATACTGCTCCTTGTATTATTAATTGAATATTTTTTTTTGCAATTTTGCCGCAAAGACCTCATCGTACTTCCGGAACTGAATTTGAGGTGAGACGAATATTCTATTATTAGCTCGATAATACCATAGCAATAGGATGACATGAAGATTGTTTGTTTTATTTGAATGCATTTTAAATTTGGACATGCGCCTCACATGCAACGTTCATTTCAAATAAAATTGTGGTACCATTAACTTGAAATTCACCGTACTACATCAAGAATTACTTAATTTCATGTTGTTTCTATGAGCAGTTCTTAACACCGAGAATATATTCCAATGTTATATCAATAAAATTAGAAAGCATTTAAAAGAAAAACAAACGTTTTTGTTTTCTGTTAGTAGTTAAAACAATTTTATTTCGGTGAGTTTCAATTACTGCAGCTGGTACTTAAAACAAATTGATGTCGTGCCGTGCCTACCCTCCTTAATAGTCAGAATTATTCTCTATAATAAACTTGTTTTTTATTATAATTTTTTTTTACCAAAGCGAGGAAAAATATTCATTCACTAGAAAGGCGAATATTTGTTAAGGGTCCTATTATGGTTAGCGAGTCGAACTCACTGGCGAATTAGTGTAGTCGTCGTACGGAAGGCGAACGTTCTCGAACTCAAACTCGACTGAATGTAATCAATGCTATCAAATTAAAAATGTGAATTGCCGTCTGTTTGCATTTTTAATAGTGATTAAATTCAGAAACAATGATTAGTTGTGTCGAATTATTTTACGATATAAATTTCTGAGGAGCTTTAAAGAATGTGTCGATTTCGAAGGACAAGACGCAATAATTCTAATCTGCAGAAGCGTCCGGATGACATGCAAGTTTTACTTGAGACCTTATTTAAAAGTTTATTTCATACTTTCAGACAATTGTTTTCGTTTTCAGTATAATTGAAGACGAACTGCAATTTACCCGGGCATTTTCAATTGCTCCGTTAATAAAACTAGCGTTAGTAGTGGGGGGAAACGACTTTGATTTAGGTTTATTCTAACCTAGTGTTTCATTAGTATTGTAGGAAGTAGTTAAAGTCTTTCTTAGGCCTGAATGGATCAATGCAAACATGACTGAAGCAAGGACTTATTTTTTTAAAAGGACAAATTTACCGAATAGATGCGCGATATCCAGATTCCACATACGATTCCTTTATGAGGAACAACAGTACATTAATGGAGTTATTATTATTATTTATTTACAGTTTATAAGGGTTACCCTTGTAACAGTGAGTACATAGTATAAAGAGTATGATAAGAAACATTGGAAAATACAGAAAGAGGTATAAATAATATGACATTTTAAAGATATCACAGCTCATTGGTAGGGATGACTAAAAAAGTAAACAATTCACGGCTGACCTACTACTCGTAAAGGCAGAAGGCTCTGATGCGTAGACAATTCGAAACATAATATACAATGTTTTTAATAATTTTCTGGTCAGCTTGAAGCAAAATAAGATATGCTGCGCAGTTTTCAGTGAGGACCCTTGGGATGACCGTGAGCAGTGATTGCAATCTGGCATGGCTAATCAGGTCTGTCAGTTTCAGATGTCGACTGTAGCGCTCAAAAACGGAATCAGCAGCCCGGCTCCAGACCGATGGATCAGTGGACAGGAGGTGCACCATACCAATACAAGCAAGATACGGCTCCAGCTGACTGACAGTACATTAATGGAGTTATTACATACAAGGGTGGTACGTAAATGGTGAGCGGTCAGCTTCCTTAGATGGGTGAGTGTATCTTCAACGTTAGTTGATAAATGTACCTAATTTATATTATAGGTAATTCTCTTGTACCTCATTACTCCACTCCATTCCGAAATACTATGGAAGCCGGGGCAAGTCTTTCAGTCTATTGCTATAAGTCCAAAATAAGAAAACGCCAACAACCTATCGGGAATATGCAGGAATTGCATTTCAAATACAAAATATTTAAGATACCATAGAGCTGGAAAATTGTCAGGAGTTATTACATAATATGCCAGAATTAATACAAAATAAAGGTGACTCCTAGAATTAGAGACGATTGAATTTTTAATATGGTCGCAACTATTTTGCTTCGTTTTTGAGGTAAGCGAACTATTCTACTTTGATTTTTTATTTTTATTTTTACGAATTTGTTGTAAATGATGAATTACTTTTTGTTTTTAACGAATTTGTTGTAAACGATGAATTATTTTTTTTTTTTATTAAAGTGAAAAAGTACATTATAATAAGCTTAAAACTAAATGTGTGTTCGTCATTATACCTTCTCGACATTGTTTTTTTCGCCTCATTGAGAAACGGGTGGGCGAACTATTTTGCATTGGAGTAGGATGACCATGTAGCTGAGTTTAGTGCCTTTACCAGTCAGATTTGTTAAAAATGGTGAAATATTTGTGACAACACGTTATTCTCTGAAATCCCACCGGTTTAGAAGAATGTAAAATTGAAGAAGAGAAATGGTATCACTCTACAATTAATTTGGTAGCTTCCTAGAAAAGATTTATTCATTTTGTTTGGCTCACTCGGTTGGCTTTTAAATCCTATGGGCACCCAAAATCCCAAAGACCGAATCGAGTTAGAAATGATCAATTTCTTAAACATCACGTAGAACACTTTCTCATTAGAAATAATAGAAACACTACCGATCAAACATTTATTTTAATAGAATATGGCCCTTTTCAGTTCCTACTTCAAATGCGTAGAATCAATAAAATAAAAAACAAACAGCTTTTAGGAAAATAGAGCAATCTAATAAAAAAAACACAAATGTTCATTATCATTTATTTTTATTTCATTAGAAATACATTTGTCAAAGATATGGAAAAATATATATGTATATAAATAAGCAAAATAAAAACATTACCTGCAAAACAGCCACCTTCCTTCAGATGAAATTCAAATATGTTTCAAATGTTGGAAATTTAACAGCCTGCAACCTAACGTTTGCTGTGCTTCTTAAAAGTTATCATCTCTTTCTTCCTAAAACTTAAGCAGATTTCAACAACGTCGGAACAACAGGAGCATGCAAATAGGTAACCCTTTGATATTTAATGTGGTCTGCAACAAAATAAAATAGCACGTTACAATAATGATATGTATGCTATTTTCTACGTCAATATTTCAATTAAATCAGTTCAACAAATGATCAACAAAATATTTTCTGACGGGAAAAGAAGACAATTATTTGCTAAGTATCATCATTAATATATTTTATGAATGGGGTAGTTATAAAGTTACTCCTTACCTATTAAACCTTTTATTGCATTACAAATATTCCAGCGATAATAATTAATTCCGTGCAATATTTCATTCCTGTAAGAGAATGAAAGAATATTAAATTCTAGAAAAACGTTACGCTTATCAACAATGATTTTTTTATATCATCAGCAATTGGAAATATGATCAAAGAATTTCACTAACACGGACCAATTTAATGTCATCATTTGAGCTAATACTCTTAAAATATTTTAACAATCAATGTAATCTTTACCTCATAAATTTATTAAAATAGAAACCTTCCAGCTTTAATAGTCAACAACATCCGATATTTTATTTCTATAATAGATAAAAAAAGATATTAAATTTTATAAAGGTGTTACATTTGAATTTATAATACATTTTTCTATCAATAATTAGAACAAAGCAGAACACAAAATGTACAGCCGTAAGTTTTTATCACATGAGTGTCATGGCAGAACATTCGTGATATTTTGAGTCTTCTTAATGTTAATTAGCCCCATAACCATGATGCTTAAATTTTTTTTTGTGACAGAAATAAAATTAAATCATTACCTTCATTTATTCCAATGCCGAGGAGTGTCTTCTTTTATATACTTGATACCTGAAATTAAAAACAAAACAATTTAAATTCTGTGCTGGGTCTAATTCGATGGAATAATAGAATACAATTATGCTTTATCAGAACACAAAATGTGCAGCCGTAAATTTTTCATCATATGAAATCAAACGGTAATTAGTTTCATCATTTATCCACCTTGATCCTTAATCATATAATTGGTAAACAAATTTTATCCGATTAAAGTAAACAGAAATCATGTTAGCAGTGGTACTCAGAGCGGGTATATGGAAAAATATCTCCCCGTCCTGCATATTATTACTCTATTATAATATACTATATATAAACGCTTTAGCGGGATGTACACAAACTACTAAAGTTAAAAAAAATAATGACTTTTTTAAATTGCTGAAATTGATATAACTCATTTTAATGAGATTTCAAATGTTTTTTTTTTTGGTGACTTTGAAGCTTTATTTAAAGAAATTGGTACAATTTATTTTATTCAAAGTATTGTCCATTTTGTCCGTGACGGAAAAATTCCTCGTCCTTTGAGACAATTCAAGAATCGACCCAATCATTGGCTTTTTCGTAAGAAGTGAAGTGAATACCATTTGTGGAATTTCTCAAAAATAAGGAATCGAACCTGTGAACTTGGAGTTTGTGTAAACAGCTAAGCTAATTACTAATGCCTTCGAATAATTCTGAATTCTAATAAAATATTCGACCGGCCCCACATGTATTTCAACTTTTCATTAACCCCAGTATATTTATCGAGCTATGGTTTTGTTCCAAAATTACTATAATCGAACTGCGCTTATAAATTAAACATACCTTTTAGCATTCAATTAGTCTCACATCGAAATCGGTATGTGTCCTTGCAAACGTGGAAAACTGAAAAAAAAAAACAAAAAAACATGAAACTATAACATTACGCATCGAAACGGTTACATATTTTTATTGTAAAGCTAAATTTCAGTAAATTGTTTGACTCTATAAATTATAATCACATTAAAATTCATAAACACGGAAAAAATTTCATCACAATAAATTCTTAATTGCAGTTATTTACATCTTTGTTTTTGTGTAGTCGGGGAATAACTGAAAATAGCTACTACGCTAATTAAATTTTGTACATACCTCTTAGTTCTAAATCTGCTTTGATACAGGGAAATACTATGAATTTATTCTGCCCTAACATCATAATCGTGCTGTCGTGTGATTCTGAAAAGAAAAAAAGATAAGGATTTAATTTATTTCAAGTATTTAATTTCAAAAAATAATGTTGTTTTTCTTAGACATTCATTCATTCATTAAAAATATTGACAACATAATTTTGTTTAAGGAAAATAGTCGCATTTGTTGTATTCAATAAAAGATAATTACCTTAGTGTTACGGAACCTCAGAAAAAAAATTAATGGCTCAGCTGACTCAACAGGTTATGATTTCCATTAAATTCATTGCTTGGTTAATCCTGCAGAAGAAAAGTGTTTTTGTTTAGAAACAAATTATTACACATATTACATTAAAAAAAAAAACACTATACTTTTACTAACACTCATTCAAAAATTAGCAACACAATTTCGTTCAGGAATTAGATCCGTATTTTATAATCATTGTTAATAATTGTTCAAAGTAATGGTTTTTACATTGATAACAAACTAATTACTTACAATTCTTTTAAATCGAGAATTGAGTCATCCCGTTATTCACCCGAAGACAGTGAAAATCTGCAAAATTATAATTTCATTAACAATGTTTTCTATAAGCTTATAATTTTTAATAATTTTAGTTATTAAATTTAAATTAAGTGTCAGATGTCAAAATTATAAAGAATATCGATAACATTAAAAAGAAAAAATTTCTGTTGGTTTACATATTTTAAGAAGGCTTTTTGAAAACTTAAAGACATATGGAGATTAAAGTACATAGACATATTATCATTCGCATAATTTTTTAATACGAGCTTGTCCTTTTATTTATCATTTTGTTAACTCATATTATCGAAAACATATACATAAAACATGTACTTCACTGTAAAAGTGTTAAATAAAGCATATGTACATGACAACAATTTCAACGCAGAACAATTTGCTCACCTAAAACCAAAAGCGATGTAATTGATGAGGTAGTGACTTAATGTAACTAATTTAGCATTTATATGGCTATAAAGCCTGCAGACCATCAGGTGTCAATGTGACAATTCCGTAACCATTTAAGATCTCTTCGCAATCATTAATTCCAACTCAAATATCAGATGTACGCTTCTAACAATATAGCAAAACGAAGTCACCTTTTTTATTTCTGTAAGCTGCGAACACAAAATAAATTGCGACTTTTAATTCTTCTTAAGGCATCTTATTACATCCAACAGGATGGAATTTATAATCATTCGATGAAATTTTTTTTATATACATATTTTACCCCCAGCAAACCCAAAATCTTGTCTTGCAATTTTAACAGCACAAAAGTGACCAAAATAAATCGCTATTTAAAAATTTTACTACCGACCTTGTCCAGTATGTAAGAGTAAAGTATATGCAATTCTTGTTTTAAGTTCAGCCATCAGGTATGTTAGGAATACGGAATTTGTAACACGTTTTTGATAAGTTTTTAAATCGCTATTGTTCAATCACTAAATCAACAGAAATTATAATTCTCTTACGCTTTAAAACGCTGTTATTATTGTCCAGATTTTAATTTTTAAGCCACACTTAATATGTGAAAATTCTTGCTCTTAAAATTAAAAACTAAAATCATCTTCATAGAGAATTTTTCCATCTTTAAATTTTATGGAGCTAAACTTACCATAAGACATTTTCATCGTATAATTCTTCAATGCAACCGACAAGGATAACTAAACATTTTTTTCTTTTTAAGGAGGGATATGACCAATTGTATTCCCAAAATCAGTGAATCATTTAAATTTACCTAAATTTCTCAAAGTCTTAAAAAGTTGCACTGTTTCTATATTTCCCACATTCGAAATTACGAAATGGCATATAGAATAGAATACAAGTTGAAACTAAAATTGTTAATAGAGTACAAAATGTCTTCCAACAATACCTTGCAAACACAACATCATCCGTATTCAATATACACTTTCCTCTGGCAACTACGTTGGAAAAAAATCACTTAAATATGAGAGTTTTCGTTGTTTTGCAGTTTAGTTCCTGATTTTTTATAAAAGCAATATATAGTATACATATATTATAAACCGAATCTCCTTACGGACAAAGGAAAATTGATGATTTATACAAGGTTGCGTATATGTGTTTACAATTCATACTATAACAAATTGATTTTTGCAAACAAATATTTGGCAATGTGACTACCGTAAACTTATTCTCTGGATAGATTTCAAGTATTATTCGAAGTTTAATGAAAAACTATTGCGTCAACATAACTGGAGTTTCTTTTTCTACCTTCATAAAATATATAAATTATATAATTCTTGTTTTATTTATCGATATTCAAATACAATTTCAAGAAACATTCAAAATGCGTTTGTATTGTATCAAGCAAATTAAATAATGTTTACTACGTAAAATGTAAACTTTAATGGTAGTAAAATACCTGAAATGTTAAAATTGCTTATGTTTAAAAGTTAAAAAGTTTCTATAACGTCCCAGATATGCCATTTGTAATACACCAAGAATTTTACATCCACCCTAATATGTTAACAGGTAATAGAACCAAATAATGGGTAATTTTCCTCAAAAATACAGAAATATTGGACAAAAATAGATAATATATGAAAACGCATTAAATAATCTGATATCATTTCATTCAAAACATATTAATTTTATTCTTATTAGATGGTTTCAAATAACTTTGCTCTTTAAAATTTATGTGTATTAGCAATAAATTCACCATTATCTGATATAACGTTCTATGTACCCATGTTACTAAAAAATTAACAATAGCAACATTTATTTATTGGTTTTATTAATCCTTAAACGACCTCATCAGGTCGTCGGTATTTGTATACTTAAAAATTATATTTTATTTTTCTCAAGAATTAATTGATAAAATACATGAAGATATTTTATATTCTTTGATAGCCATTAATTAGAAAAATTGAGATTTGTGAATATGCTGCCGTGAATACCATCCCAGTATTCCATTCTCAATTGGTTACAGAGATGTCATATAAAGTTTAGAACGAAACATAGATATCAATACAGCTACTATTATGTTAAAGGATATAGAAGAAATTCAGGGGCCCAAATCATGAACTTTGATATCGAGAAAAAATTATCGTTCTTGCTTCCTGAAATTCGGCATATCGACGAATGTGCTGTGATATTTCGTACCGTAGAGTTGCGTTGAAGGAGATTTCCACTGGTTCAATGGAAGTATTTACGGAATGGTAATATGTACGTAAATTAATTCTTAAGTAGTGCTTTATTAAGTATGTATGTAATTGAAAATCTTATTCACTTAGTACATAGAGCAATTTATATCTCTTAGTAGGTAGAGCAAATCTATCGTGAAATGTGCTAGAAATCCAATAGCGATTAGTCAACCGTTGCCGTATACTAGTACTAGATGTTTTTAAAGTTAGTGCAATTTTAAGTATTGGGCCAATATATGTATTTCTTACATCAGTAAGCAATTTTGGGAGTTTCCATTAAATATTTTAAATACCACTTAGCGGAAATTTACTTCTTTTTCATCTTCACTTTTTTCAAGCAAAAACTGGCGCACAACATTGAAAAACAAAATCAATCAAATGTGAACGACAAATCAAAGAATTCAAATTATTGAACAAATACGAGTTTTTAAAAACATTTACAGTGGTCCCCACACACCAACAACGATAAAACGAATATCGTCTCACATGAAGCTAAACTTCACTATCAGGCTAACGATACCGTTTCAGTCTTCGATTGTACGATTTCCGAATATCGAATTACAGAGATATTTCAAGCAGGAACCTGTTAAATTGAATCGATATTGCTTTGTAAACCAATCATATTATAACATCGAACCCTTTTTTAATATTATTTAGTATTTTACATCCATAAAACTTGAAATTTATTGAACTAGCTCATCAAATTGCTAGAAATCGATCTAAACTATAAATGTTATCTATCAATTATAAAAAGTCAAATGTTCTATATTAAGGACAAATTCCTTCTTTTTTTCGACATTGAAATTTTAACATCGAAAAAAAAACATATTCAAAACATAAACCCTTATATGTATATAAACCCTTATATGTATATAAAATATTGAAACCCATATTAGCTGTAGTTATTTCATCATATCAGATTACAAAATGCGGAGCAAGAAACAAGAAAACCTAAACCACTATTTTGTTTTTCTCGCATTTCGTTTTTTAATTCGACAAAAAAAACAGCTATTGTCTAAGTAATATATATTAATAAATTTTTTGAGTCAATCCTTTTTTTTTTTTGTTAGGATTAAAAATACTGAAAATTCGCAATCAGTCGATTTTCCATTATAAATGTATAGAAAATTGTATATAAACCACAAATTTCGGAAAGTTATCGCTGTTTAAGCGCATTTCCCCGCTTTATAAACCCAAATTACATGCAAAAGTTAAAAAATAACTTTAGAAAATACACACATTTGAAATGACAGTTTTTTTCGTAGTAGTATATATAAAAGTGACAATTTCAACATATTTAAGGTAATATTGAGCAACTTAAAATTATTGCTGCCTAAAATAATTCAATTAATTTAAATTATCATTAAAAGTATACATAGGTACAAAGGAAATGCTTGGCATATCTGGGGAGACCAAAAGTTTTGAGTATGACAAAATGCTTAGCATACATGGAGAAACCTTATTTTTTATAAATTTCAATTGTACTAAAATCACATATACAAGTTAAAAATATCTTACCTCAGAGAAACAGACATTTTCACAGCAATATAAACGAGAATAGCCATGTTGACTTGTTTTATCAAACAGCATTAACTTTTAGCCAACGAACGATTCATAAATTCAGTTGAGTTTTAATATCCATTCATTGATGATAGATGTTTTGATAGAATGATCCTTAGTCAAAAGTTAGTATTTCCGTAGTATCGAGAAATTGTTATCGCAGAATTAATTGTATCTATTTGTTTAAGTATTCCGGCGGTAGGAAAACTATTGAACCATATACCAAATAATGAATAAGACAAAAAAATATAAATAAAATTTCGATTAGTTCCATTCCAAAATCATTCTGACGATTTTTCTGGGAGCATGTTATTTCAAATATTCAAAAATAGAAGTAGTAAACAAAAATGGGATACTATGAAAATAAAGCAATATTCTAATGTTTCAACTTTCCATGATAATAAACTTCGACAATATCATATTTGACCTTATATGGTCCACACTATAAATGATGAATTATGCTTTGAAGGAAAGTTGTGGCGAAAAATTCATTGAGTTGGTGAAGGAGGTTGCTCAGAATTAGATAAAAGATTTTTTTTTGAATTCCAGCATACTTCAGTTAAGCAAAACATTTTTTTTGTTTTTTCTGTGGAAATCGTATTTCAAAGATAACGAAGTGAACTATGAAAATAATACAGATTTAAACTTTTAATAAGTGCAATTTTTGTCGGAAAAAAAGATCGGGATACGTAATATGGATGATATTAATTTTGTGATAAATATTAGATGATAACAACCAACTAGAAGAGAACTAGGATTGTCGGTATAAATATGATTCTTCAAATTACACATAAATTTCCTGTTATATTGAATATTATAAAATAAAATAAAAAAAAAATCGTATTGTTAAATAAAAGCTTAGAGAATTTTTTTTTTTTTAAATATTTGTTAGAAAAATTAATTTTACAGTAAAAATAAGAACGACAATTACAAAAAAAAAATTTGGTGAAATTCTATTTATAAAAAAAAAAAAAAACTACAACCGTTTTCCGACACAATTTAAGCCTACACTTCTAAAACTTCTGAGCTAACTGATTTAAAAGCGAATTTTTATTTTTAAAAAATATTCCATAAATATTATATTAAGAGAAACCGGTTCAAATGAATAAAAATAAATTAAATAGCATACAAAATATTAGAATGAATATCCAATAATTTATATTCAGTTTTTTTCGACGTCGTTAAATAATGTAATGTGAACACGATACCTGAAATTGATCTTTTAACTAAAAAGTAAAAAAAGAAATATTAAGAATAATACTATAATGTATTTATATTATAAGATTCTGGTGATACATTAATACTAAAACACTTGCTGATGTCGGTTGCAAAGTCACTTTGCAAGACCGAATTTTAGCCACATACTTCCATTGAAAAGTACTTTATAATAAAATCCACTAAAAACACGTTTACACAAAACTTATTGAAATTGAACGTTACCATATGTAGTAGAAATAAGTAAAGTGAACTTATAAGTTAAATGTATGTATGGAGAATTTCCTACTGAATATCTGGATACTCGTCATCAATCACAAAAGTAATTGTTTCTTGTCAAAATTTTTTGTAACAATTTTAAAAACGTCTGCGCTTATTTTGGAAATCATCTCCTCTACGATCCCATGGTCGATTATTTCCACGCTGTTGCTGCGATTGTTGATTCATTTGTCCCATTCCACCACCGCCTTGGTTTTGATCATCAAATCGATTTGGTTTATTTTGACCAATATTGAATGGCATGAATCCCTGATCCTAACGTAATAAAATTTGACATTAAAATGTCAAAGGGTTTTTACATTAGAAAATGAGACAAGAGGCGTCACAGAGATATATGTATATAGTAGTTTCTCATATCAAATCACAAACGATAATAAAAATAAATGTACAGTAAAACCTCTCTAAGTAACGAAACAAGATACGTGAGTTTTTAATATTTATTTTACCACACGGTCATATTGAATTGGAGAAAATTGTACCCATCAGCTAAATATTTTTGATAGACAATTTTTAAATTGTAATACCTAAGCTTTCGCTAGGTTATGCATTTATTTTTTATGAACGTTTCCCAAAACAGTAGAAGTTTGCATTAACGGTTAGTTTTGCTATAGTTTCTCGCCGAAGTTAAACTTAACAAACCCTAAAATCTTATATATACTGCTTGTATGCAATCAGTATCGATAATTTTATCGGTAGGAAAAGATCGTAATTATGTTTCAGTTTATTGTAGACTGTCTTACTACTTTGAAATCATGCATAAAAATACTTACTAACCCATTCACTGCCAACGACGAGATATCTCGTAGTTGCCTATAGCTGAATGTGTGGCTGAATATGATCTCGACAGCGAATGGGTTAAAAAGAGGTAATATGTATACGTAATAGTTTGGAATACACATTGGATAACTTATCTATCTGAATGTAAACACATTGAATTTTGTATATTTCCCCATTAGTAAAGAACATAACCGATATTGAGATTATTACAGAATGAATTAATTTTCAATGCCCAATATTTTACATTTAGTACCAAAAAAAGTATATAAATTAAATCCAAAACATACACTTTAAGCATTTATAGCTGTAGTTACAGTAAAATAAAAAAAAATATATATGTATATATTTAGTGTGCTTGTAACGATACAAATTTAAACAATAGTTATTCAAAGAAAACAATACACAATTTGCATTTGTTTAATTGATCAAGACTAAAGGAGTTATGGATGGAAATAAAATTCCGGCATATTATCATCATTAGTACTCATTTCACATAATTTTATTTCCGAAAATTTCCTTAATGAAAAAAGTACAAAAAAATAACACTTCCATTTAGTGATTTTACGGAATGGTCTAGTAGATATTATATTAAAATTTATTTCTTGTAAGACTAAGTTAGAGCAAATTATCAAAAGCAACATTGACAGTACGCACACGTTATTTGAACGATAGAGAAGAATTATCGTATAGTCTGCCTACGAATAAATGATTGGAATGCTAATCGAACAAATTCAAACATATTCAAACAAGAAGAGTGAACATATCTCTAAATCAGGAACAGTTAATTTGGCGAGTTAGACTGAAGAAAACCGAAAATTCGTAAATTTATTCCAACATTTTGAAGCTTAAAACCCATATGAGATCGCGGGTCAAACATTATTTGCACTTTTAATTTGACTTATGTCTTAATTCTGTATACGAGGTCTGTTCAAAAGGTATCGCGAATTTTGAATTTCCGCGGGCTACGTATATTCGATTTTTTTGTGGCGTTACGTTAGTACTCATGTCCCTCACTTATGCTGGACATGCTCGGCTATTTTGAATGTTCAGTTAATTTTTGACAGCTATTTTGCTTGAACGTGTTTTGGCTCGTCTTTTCCAAAAAATCGATCAAAGAATCTGTATCAAATTTTGGTTTCCACCCCATAGCCATAAACCCGATTCGTCACTAGTTATGACCCTCTGGAGCAAATTTGGATCATCGCGGACAGAGTCCAACAGCTCCTTAGCAATGTCAATGTTTTGACCGAAATTGAGCAATTTTGGCACGAATTTCGCGACGACCCGTCTTATGCCCAAATCATTGGTAAAAATTGAATGGCATGAGCCAATCGATATGTGTAGGTCTTCAGCAACTTCTCTAACGGTGATTCGACGATTGGCCAATACTATTTTCTCCACTTCTTCGACATTCTCCTCCGTTATTGACGTGCTCGGGCGTCCGGCACGCTCTTCGTCGTTCACATTTTCTCGGTCCTCTGAGAACACTTTGTACCACCGATAAACGTCGCTTTGGTCCAAGGTAACTTCAGCATATGCCACAGTCTATATTTGAAATGCGTCCGCGCACTTAATTTTGTTTTTCAGACAAAATTTGATACAGATTCTTTGATCCACTTTTTTGGAATTGGCAAAAATCGAAGACTAGCCAAAACACGTCCAAGGCAAAATTGCTGCCCAAAATTAACTGAACATTCAAAATAGCCGAGCTTGTTAGCATAAGTGAGGGACATGAGTACCAACATAACGCCACAAAAAAAAATCGAAAACCGAATATACGTAGTCCGTGGAAATTCAAAATTCGCGATACTTTTTGAACAGAACTCGGTACATAGTAATAAATTTTCTTAAAAGCTACCTTTATACGAGAGTAATCTTTATTTCCCAGATAAAATGTATGTCTTCCACTTGGAGGATAATGCAGTCCAACATACTAATATTTTAAATTCTGCCTCGAACTAGTAACAAACAATTAATTTGCAAATATATTTTTATAACTATTATTAAATACAACAGAGATTTGAAATCTGATGTATTATTCTTCTTTAGCAGGCGGCGACTTTTAAGGCAACAATTTAAAAGTAACCATTTTAATTTATATGTTGTCATTCATTTTTATTTCAGTTAAATAAAAAAATTATTTTTATTTTTCTGTGCAGTATTAATCGTTTTCGGACGGGATGCGCAAGTGTCCGCCTGGACAGGGAATCTTTTTCTCTAGTGGACTAAAGCTAGACGTCCGCGCCCTAAATGAAACGTAGATCTTATTTCTGAATGATTAAAATGCTTAGGGGCTGTTCGCAGACACCCGTTCGCATTTCCTGAGTTATTTTTCAGTAATCAATATAAATATTTTTGACTAATAATCTTTCCGAAGATTTCAATTGACGAATTTTTCATTTCGATATAAGTTTTAGTGCAATATAGTAGTAGTAAACATATAATATAGTAATAGTATATATGAAATGTATTAGCAAATTTTGCGTATAGCATTCATTTTTACAATGCAGCTATAGCCATATATGGCGGGAAAGCTTTACTGTCGGCGAACGTGTTTACTAGAAAAATAAAAGCACAAAACAAAAAAATAGCTTTATTACTTCATCGAAAAATAAAAACTAAGAAATTGCATTATTAGTATTTGACTGAAAAAATGTCCCGATTTGACCATTAGTTTTAGACTGAATACAAATGATTGCGTTTTAAATGTTCATTATAAATAGATTTGTATTGTTATTTTCTTACTTTTGTTATGAAAATATGTACCATAGATATATTTCTTATATTTGTGTTGTTGTAATACTTTATGGTTCGAAAATTAAACCGTTTATTTTCGACCCTTGGTATTTTTCTACAGTGTTCATTGAATTTGACATAAAAGGTATATAATTTGTCAAGTAGGAAACATGTATTGCATTATGAGGTCTAAAAGGCAAATTGGTTCGAGGAGCGGAAATATTCCTATTTTGCCAAAGCGTTAATCCTTAATAACACTAATATTTTAAAAGTACTAGCGATGACAGAAAAAGGCTGCAACATCAGTTGCCCAAGTGATAACCTGCATTCATACTTTACACTTTTATGTAAGCACAATTAGGCAGTAATTGATGAATTGACAAGTTAACATTATAAAATAATGTTTCTTGTTTTATCATTTTTTATAAAATGTGATTCAAAATTAAAATTGAAATTGTTGAATTTACTTAATTTTTATACTTAGAATATACTATATATTTTTCTGCTTCAACAGCTATAGTCATTCGAATACGCCACAGAAATTCAATAGCAAGTCTTTTATAAAAAGAGAAATATATAATAAACGTTCATTATAATTACCGGAATACTATCAAAAAAAAAAACAGTGATCCGTACCTTAAATCCTTAAACAGCATTCAAATCTAGGACACAATATTCCAATCTGTAGATTTCCAACGGAAAAAAATAGTAGATCAAAGTAAAAAAGTACCCCACCCTATCTTCAAATCAATTTGCAAGAATAATAAAGTTTTCAAATTTTGATTAATAGCTAATTATTATATATTTCACATCCCAATAAAACAAAAACAATCCTCCGAAGCATATACGCTAGGTAACTGTGTATTTTATTTTATTGTAGAATTGATTGACAATTACGAAGATATTTTATATCTCTGAGATAAGATCATTCATCCAATGAATATATCGACCCATTTCTGTGTGAACCCCATATCTGAACTTATGAAAATTGTTTTTTTTTCATTCAAAGCATTTAAAAGAGTCTTGCGATATAATAGAAAAAATTTCATCAAGAAACTGTTTTTTGAATGCACATGTTTATATTTAATTCTTTAGTAATTTACTACGAATCGTGTTTAAGACTGTCAAACATACCATAGCCTTACTTCAGCAAACAGCAAGTTTATCCATTCTTTGCAAAATTGCATTGCATTAAAATTTGCATTTTACATTTATACAATAAAATATACAATTTTTGCAATTTCATCTCTATTATGTGTTCATATCTACAACATGAGTATTTGTCAATTTAGTTCAATTTATTTATTCGTATACACATACAAATATGTTATGCAGTCTTTCTGTATTTATATTCAGTTAAGGATTTAGAGAAAAATATAAAATAGAACCCCCCCTACATAATATGTAGGGGATTTCATTTCCTTTTTGTTATTCTAAGATTAGTATTACGAAGAGAGGTTTTACTGTTTGTAGATATTATGACCTTCCAAACACCAAAATTTTTTATTATCACAAACCATAGATATTGGAATAAATTAAAGCTATATCAATTTGGCCAGAATTTCCATAATCAATAAAGTATTCCAAAATGTATTTCTTGTGATTCCCTAAAATCGCTTAAGTATATTCCTAATATTTATTTTGAAAATTCATCTAATCATGCAACATCACAGAAGATAAACCTATCCCCTTGCAGTGGTTTAAGTAAATTATATAATGCGAGAATAATTTAATGGGTACTTCAACGAGCGCATATGCCCACACACCGAGTAACTGCACATTAGCTAGAGCCTAAACAGTTTTTGCTATTACACAGTGTTCCTTTTTTCATATATTGATCAGATTCTAATGTATAGAAGAGCCCACTGTCAAAAGGGGAATAGATACAAGAGAAACGATGATGTTGCAAAAAAATTCTGTGCTCTGTAGTTTTGAATTTGATTTTAACTAAGCCATAAAATCTTATCAAATAAAATTAACTTTTTACTGTTGAAAAATTAAAAACGAAAGCTTACCTGGTTTCCTTGCCCCATATTATTTCCTAGAAAATAATTATTTGTTAATCTCGATTTATTACATTTAATGTTTTTTTTTTTTACCTCCGCTAAATGCGAAATTTCTGTTCATATTATTTGCTTCACCAAATCCAGCTTTTCTATCGCTATTGTTATTATTATTTGGCCCGTTGTTCCCTCCTTGATTGATTTCCTGTTGATCCAATAATGAATTTAATTGTTGTGCCTGCAACGAATGTTGCTTAGAAAACTAAATGATAAAAACGAGAATCTAGCTGGTAAAAACGAGAATTCTACGAGACGTTTTAATATAATACACACCTGCATGAAGAGTGTATTTTCTTGTTGACGCCGTCTAAGTTCTTCATCTTGTCTATTCATCCTCAATTGCATATCTTCCTCTTGACGTCTCATTTGCTCTTCTTCCCGGGTCCTAATTTCCTCGACTTGTCTTTCTTTCATTTCCCATTCCATTTTCTGTCTTTCGCGAGCTTCTTCACGCTTTCTAAGTTCTGAGAGAAATTTAAATACATATAGCTATTGAACTATTTAAGCATAAAGGACAAGGTAACACTTACGTTCTCTAAGTAATTCTGTTTCATGTTCGTATCGAGCATATTCCATTTGTGCTTCTAATTTTTCCTCTTCCATTTGTAGTTCTCTTTTTAGAGCTTCATGTTTTTGTTTAAAAAGTTCATGAAGCTGCTTCCAACGGGTACCATATTCATGTTCGAAAGAACCAATTTCTGCAAATCGTGGTCCGACTTGCCGTGCTTTGAAGAATTCTTGTGTCTTCTTGTTCATCGATTTGTCTGGCAAGCCATCTGTATCATCATTTATTTCGAACGGCTCAACTACACATGGTCTTAGTGATGATGTCAAGAAGAAACACTTGTCTGTACAATACCTTATAGCTGCCATCGCGCCAGCTTTCCTGGCAAACTCAACAACGCCTTCACCAGTAGGTTTTCCACGATCGTCGACGATAATTACTGCTCTTTCAACAGGCCCAAAAATCTCGAACGCTTTGAACAATAGTTCATTGGAAACATACGGCGTCAGATTCTTAATTCGGATTATTGTGGCATTTGGAGCGAATCTCACACGTAGTGGGCGATTTTTACGCATGTATCCATCCAGTTCGCGCTTGGCCCTTTCAGCATTTGCATGATAATCGACTTTTAGGAAAGCGAAATTCTTTTCAGCATTTATAAATGCTTCGTTGATTTCTCCAAATGGTTTAAACAATTCTCGAATTTCTTCTTCCGTAACATCATTTGTCAAATTTCCAATGTACAGACGATTTCTTCCAGAAAATTTCGTTTCCTCAGTTTCAATTGGCGGTAGTTCATGCGTAGATCCAGACATATTTTTCAATTTTTGTTGTAGCATATAATCTTCACCTTTGCGACCACGTTCGCCACCACCTCTGCGATCATCGTTGCGATCACGAAAATCTCGACGATCCCCGCGATGTTCATTGCGATCTCCACGATTATCATTAACTCCCATATCATTCTAAAGAAATAAAAGCAAATAATTTTGTTTTAATAAATTCACACAAATATTCTTCTAATTTTTGTTTATTTTTATTATTCTTTGGAATGAGTATCTAATTTTTTAATTTCGAATTTTGTGTAATAATTGAAAAATTACAATTTTTAATTATGGTAAAATGACTTGAAGAGTTACTGACTGACATTAATTCTATGTTATGTATTTTACTGAAGTGATGTTTGAAAGGACAGTAATTTAAAATTCATATACAGTCGTGTGCATATAAATAGCACGCAGCTTTCCTCCAGGAAAATCTTTGGATCCTAAATACACCGTGAAAACAGTCAAGTTTCAAGGTGACAGTATAATGGTGTATGTCACGGCTTGGTGTGGGTCCATTAGTAAAAATTGATGGTATAATGGATCAACACAAATGCAAGCAAATATTACAGGATGTTATGGAACCATATGCAAATGAAACCCTACCCATCACATGGAAATTCATGCAAGACAACGATCCTAAGCATAATTCGCGGCTGGTGAAGTCTTGGCTAGAGGAACAAAAGATTAATATTTTGGATTGGCCTGCTCAAAGTCCCAATCTCAATCCTATAGAGAAGATTCGGGACGAAAGACCACCTAATTTGATTGCTTTATGCGAGTCCCTTAAAAAAAGAATGGTACAATATAACTCCCGCTATTTGTCAAAATTTAATCAAATCTATGAGGTCTAAATTAATGCTGTAATAAAACAAAAGGGATATCCTACAAAATACTATTGCGTAAGTAGTTTTCTAAAGAAAAAAACTTAAATTATTATTAAAGTGCTATTTATGTGAACACCAAAATTTTGTGGATTTCAGATAAAATTTCTATAAATCTGCGGAATGATGTTTTTGTTGACATATCGCTCCATGAATACATAGTTTGGGTTTCGTGAAATTTTAAAATGAAATATATGCCTCTTGTTTCAAAGTATATTACAAAATTGTTTTCCTCATATAAACCAGACTGTGCTATTTATATGCACACGACTGTATATTAGAATATGTAGCTGAGCAAACTACGATTGTAATGCAAGTTATAATCTAAAGCCCAATTAGCTAAGGTAAATAAACTCTGCAGATAAATGTATTAGCAAATAATTATTATTCAATGAACAGAATAAATGATAAATCAAAACCCTAGGACTAAGTCTAAAAAGCCAAAATCTCAACTTAAATGACCAACGGTTTGAAATAGACTAAATTTTAGAAATTTAATATATTAGAAATAAAATGGGACACGTCTATTAGGTTAGGTTGCTGTGGCTGCCTAGAAAGGCACATTTAGGCCAATTTTGGCCCATTGTGTTACCACGTAGCGCAGGAGACCATGGTTATTCGTGGGATTCGAACCCATAGCCTCTGGGACGGTAGGACAGCGCGCTAACAACTGAACTATCAGAGGCCCCGAGACGTCTATTAATTCCAAGTGTTTTTCAATTTCAAAAACTTGCAATTTTTAAAACAAAAAACAATTTCGAAATGCATTTAATCTACTTATTACCACATTTTCTATAAGGAAATATGTCATACCTTGTACGTATAGTCTGTGTGAATCAATGACACATAGTACTGAACTGCCGATTTAAGTTAGACCAAATCGAATGTTCTTTGTTAAACACAGTTTTGCCTGCGCATACTTCAGTATTAGCAACGTCAGTAGAGGCGTAAAAATAATATAATTTTAAAACTACTACACCGTAAGTTGCATAGACTTTAAAATGGCTTCCTTTTCTTATACTATTCTTCTCAAGAGTTTACAGAATTGCAATGGTAAACTTATTTTTTATTTCATTAACATTGAAATCTTTGATGCATGAACTATTTAACACAGTCTATGAACAAGAACTCCCTAAAATTAATCAAAGGCAAAAAAGCAAAATTCTACAATATTTAAGTATGATAGGTACAAGTTTTCCTTATTACAACAAACTTGATCAGGTATCCCTTCCTTTCCTTCTTCAGAGCCCCCACAGAAAAAAAATTTACGTACACTCACAGTGATTTTACACGTTTCAGCATTCTATGTTCATAGTTTAAGCTTTCAGTCTCTTATAGCCCTTCCTTTACTATATCTTCAAAGCAGTCAATAGACATATTACGTAAAAGGAAAATCTTAATTTAAATGGATATTTCCTTTTTGCGTTTTTTATTAGTATCTTGAAAACAATTGGTATGCATTTTTCTTCTCATTTTCTACTGCGTTTTACAAATCTATCCCAAATCGAAAAATCTCGGAAATCAGTTTCCCAAATGGGCTTAACACATTGACGGATGATTTTATTCGTACAGAACATGACATGAAGTAGTTTCGTGTAAAATTGCTTGTCAACAATGTGTTAATAATTACATTCGCTTGTTAAAATGTTGTTTAAACTCCTAGTTATACAATCTAATACTTTCTATTGTAATTTGTAGCAACATGTGAAGTCAATCGATTTTCAAGCATGGAAACACAAAATGGCGCCCACGCCATTTTGACTATTGAGCATTTTTGAATGCCTTTCGAGTGGAAATAAATTCCTCCCTAAATTATTCTATAAAATAAAATAAAAATTACTCTACTCAAAAATCACCTCATTTTTATCACCACCTGGGCCACCTCCACGATTCATATTTCGGCCTCCTTGGTTCCTGCCACCAAATCTTCCGCGTCCTCCCCTATTATTTTCCCTATTTCCACGATTGCCACCCATTTGTCCACCTTGGGGCCCACCTGGGCCACGTTCAAAACGTGGCTTTTTATCTGCCATACCATTTTCTTGATTTTCTTGTTGCTGCTGCTGCTGCGGCTGATTTTGTTGTTGATTGGGATTTGTAGCCGGGCCCGATGTATTCTGATTTGCATTACCTCCTTTAGGATTACGTTGTGGCAACGGTGTTGCAATCGACTCGGATTTCACTTGAACATCCATTTTGTTTCTGCTCAAAAACCACTTACGCTTTTTTTTTTTTTTATTTTAAAACTGAACACTTCACGCGTCCACACCTTCCAAGGATATCAGTAAAAATGGGCAGATGAAGTAAAACACACAAGCGAAGTAGTAAATTGGTCGAAATGCGTACTGCCATAGAATAAGCTACTACAAAATTCTTGCTTACACTTTGAGCAATAAGATGGCACTAAAAATGGAAAGTTGTGGCAGCAACGGCTGAGTAGAAAAAGTTTTTAAGCATAGATGTGTTTGTTGAGAACATAGAGAAGCCCCGTGGCATCACCATTCGCACCGAAAAGCACTCAAAGTGTTCTATGGGCGTCTCGAGAAGCCACGAGTTTTTAACTTAGTGTTCAATGAATTTTTGATAGCCCTCAAGGCAAATCGTGGCGCATCAACTTACCCCGCTTTTCATGCTGGGGTAAAATGGTGCTGTCAGGTATTTGTATAACAGTTAGCGGCATTTGAAAAAGAATTAAATAAATTATGAAGAATCTGTTCACATTTTGAAATAAATAAACTTAAAGTAACCTTTGTAATTATTATGATATAAATAAATTATCCAATTTAATTATTATATTAATTTAACCAAGCGCCAATTATTTTATCAATTAAATGCAAATGGAAAAAATATTAAAATCTATTACGGCATCTTTAAAAAAATTCGCCCTTTTAAACACAGTTAACCTCAGTTCAATTAATTTATTTGCGACTTTTATTCACAATACTATTAAATTACTACTTTTTAACGCAATGTTACTACTTTTAAACACTTTTACTAACTTTATATAAATTCAATTGGCGCCAAATCCCAAACGACAACTCTACTTTTCTTTTTCTTATTTGTTCAGAAATAGCGTTCTATGCGGTACCAAACTCAGGGCATCCTGAGTTTTTTTTTTTTTGTAATCACAGGTTATTTTAATGATTTTCTACGCCTATTAATATTACATAATTCAGTCATTGTAATTTTTTATCCAACTTTATTTTGGTTTGAGAAGTGTTCTATCAAACAGCAACAGAGATTGCATTTGACCTAATTAACAAAATTCATTCAATTTTACGTTTAGGGGGATTTGATTTAAGTATGCTAGTTGCATTTAAAAATTAAAGCAATTTTTAAATTTCCCACTTTTTGAAGGCGCCTATCTTGCCTAAAGCGTAAAAAATAAACAAAGTTATACTCTCTATATCTGAACTCTCTTAGGTGAGTTCTGTCGAAAGGTCAACCACAAAGATCATCAAGTACAAGATGTGACACTCTCTATACAAGCCCAAAGCTGTAACCCATATGCAATTTCTAAAACTGCATGGGGAAAATTTTACCATTAGAGGAAGCAGTAAAGAACTACTGATTCCCATGCCTTATCTAAATGCCAATAAAAAGGAATAATTTCGAAATAAAAGCAAACTTTTTAAGCGCCAAATTTGTGTAGCCTACCAAATTTAAAAACTTCCAGGAATTGTTTATTTACTTGACTGAAAGGGAAAAACAAAATCTTTAATATTGCAAAGCAAATTTGTTGACGAATGATCTAATTTGAGCTATCAAATGAGCAAAATTTTCTTTAATACAGAACAATTTATAATAATTTCCGTACGAGACAGTGGTACCGAATTAAAAATATTAAAATAGGTTTTAAAACAAATGATAAATTAAATCAATCGCCAAATCGCTAAAAAATTTGCTTTAAAATTTTAACACAACAACAACTCCTGGTGTTTTCAGCCAATTACACAAATTTGGCACTTAAAAAATTAAAAAGTTTGCCTTTATTTTAAAATTCTTTAATTAAAACACAATATTTGTTGAATTAATCACATTACGTACATACATATTACGTTTTTATGACTTAAAATTTATCAATCACATATTCTTGAAAACATTGATAATCTGGCAGGGACAAAGTTTTAAAATAATTTTTGTGACAATTACAATAAACATTAAGATCAACTTATTTTTTATTTTTTGTTTTATAATTTTATGGTTAAGCAGGTAATAATAATAATAAATCAATGATTAAAGAAATAAAATTCTTAAACATAAGTTCAAGAACTAATTTATGCCTTTCAATTGCAGTAAATCGATAAATAAAAGTTTACCATTTTACACGATTTTTTAGAAAAACCGAAAATTCTTAAATAGTCTTGTGCATAATTTTAAAGCCACTCCCGTTTTTTCATTATCAGTTGAATTGAGTTTTATTTCTTCTTTTAAGCTTTAAAAATGCATTCTTTAGCATCAATTCAAGCACGGAGTCTTTTTGATAACGAATTTACTAAATTTTCTATCATAATTTTGGTCATTTTTTATACTCTTAGATTTTTTTTATCCTATGATGTTAAGATGCAGGCTTGATAGTAGCCAAGTGAGAACAATAATGTGGTTTCTTCCAATCACCTTTGTGTTCTCCTATATTGAGCCGTATGGGACCTGACATTATCTTGTTGGTAAAAAATCGGTCCACGAAGAATATAAAGTAGCAAGAATTCACCCAGAATTTTCACATACATCTCTTTGTTGACCGTCCCGTCGTTAATATACAATTTAAAATAGTCATACCATGGCATTGCGCCCCTTTTTCCCATTTGAGCTAATTTTTGGACACATTTCGGTAAGCATTTTTCTTGTGTAGTCCATGAACGCACTTCTGCTATTTGGTATGAGCTAAATGTGCTTTCATCCGACCAAATATCTAGTTTTGCAATAGCATACAATTGCAATTTACACCATTGCTTGCGAATTTCTGAAAAGGTTTTTTTACCGCTGGTTGACTTTCCACATTTTATGCACAGAGTAGTTTTGGGATATGCACCGCAGATACATCTTTTCCAGTAGCAAGCTAGAACTCTATTTTGATCTCTTGCGAGGAAGCAGTTTTTTCACTATTTTAATTAGAGCCTTTTTAGAGTGCTCATCTACAAACGCATCCTGAACGAACCTTCTATTCAACAGTTCCGCTGTTTTCATGTGAAAACATCAGAAGTGATGGTATTTTTGGTATCTGCTCTTCTGATACCATATAAATAATATATCCATATAAATTTCAGCCAATAACATAATTAAACGATACGAATACTCACTTGCCACAAAATAATCTTCAACTCTTCTTTTACCCGTTATATGTACCTGATTATGTTCAAAAGGACAACAAAATTTGCGTGAATTAAATCTAAACTTCTTACATTCCTCAAAGGACACAATCACACGCCACACTGGTTAAATAACAGTGGCCTTAAACTTTACACACCTCTTTGTAGAGTAATCTTAACTTATCTCTTTAATTTCTTAATTAAGTTACAATTAAATTGAACCCTACGTATAATGATTTGGCCCTTTAATTATCATATTTGAATACCTGGAATTTTCAACATTCAAGATTAAATTCAATGAATAGTCAAAAAGCCAAGGTGGCTTTAAACTTATGCACAAGACTGTATATGGTCATTTAAATTAAGCTAATTTTATTCGCATTAGATTAATAACTGAGCCTTGGATTTCTTCATAATATTTAGTGTAACACTTGACTCCTATTATCCTTCCCTGTCTTCTTAGTCTCTTGTTGCTTTTACACTCAGTAAGAAAAGCAATGAATTAAACAATTTAAAGTGATAATTCGTATATTTTAACAACTTAGTTTCCTTATGGAAACATACAGTACATAGTAAATACTTAAATATAAATCACTCAAATAAAATACACTTGTAACTTAAGTCAAATTCCGAGCAGTTTCTCAAAAAAGTCCCGCGTATCTGCTTTAAATTCTTCTGTTTTCTCGACATTTCCTTTAGCAAATTTGAGTGCTGCAGACGCTAATTCACCAACGGTCCACCTTCTGTCCCGCAGAATCCTTACCATCGTATCCAGCTAAAAATAGAATTTGATTTACTGCGATCATTCGTCGATTTGCAGCTGAGAAAAGAAAGCCTTACCTTTGTTAAGTCGAAATTACCGTTGGTGTAATATATTAAAACAGGCAGTCCGGCGACACTAGCCGCCATCCACTGCATTACAAATTTGAACTGCACGAACCCGAGTTGAGAGGATCCGCAGCCCCAGTTTCCGGTGGCCACTGGTCGTAAATTTCTTGTATGAGGTACGTTCCGGTTGCCAGCCTAATTTGGGAATATTCCAAAAATATTCAATGATCTTAATCTTCCGTAAAGTGTGGCGACCCAATTATAATGCGTACACATCTCCATACGTATTAAACTGTCGAACAACATGTGTGGGGCATCCTCGCACCCTCTTTTTAATTTAAAGACAAAATCGGTTACTCAATTTGTAATTCAATAGAATTTTTTGAATCGAACTGAAAGATACCTCGTATTATCAAATATTATAATATATAAAAAGAATTAATGATAATTAAAGTTAATTTCTATTCTAAACACTCAAATAATTTTAATAAAAATGTATACACATGCAAAGACGGAAGTTACGTATGTAGCTTAAGCTTAGACTTATGTATTTAGCTTAAGTTAAACTTAGCATTCAAAACTGCGCACGTACTGTAATGAATTAATCGAATGGTCAGGCATTTTGGAGATCGTTGGTTTTGATTATTAAAGCTAATCAAAAAATCTTTTTAATGTTTTGTTACATTAAAACAAAAGAACGATCTTTAACGTAAATAACGTAAGCGAGTACTAATGATGCCCTAATAACAATTTATCTTACCTTTCTAGTATTATTTCAGATCAATATTAAATAGAGAATTTTGTTCCCATTTTCACATTACAAACATTATTCGATGTGAACTCATGGTGTACTCATTAGATGAGTAATAAAATGTTTTTCCATTTTCTCAAGTTTGGCTCAAACTGGTTTTAGGGACAAGTTTGACTTCAACTAAACAAAGTCTTTAACATCGACATAATTTCAAGAAGGTTTGCTCGTCTTATACGAATTATCAGTGGCTAAATATTTTGTTAAGAAGTTATCTTTCAGTTGCTAGTTAGTCCTATATTTTCTACAGGATATTTGAGGTTGATATCATATAATTTTAATAGTGAATTTTTCTAAATATGAGAATTGAAAGCGTTTTAATTTGTACAGAGAAACATTAACATTATGCTTGGGTCTAAAAAAACCTACCGAACGTGTTGCTAAGCAATTCTTGAATTTAGCCAGTTCCAAGGAGAGTGACTTAATGCCAAGTACTGGTCTGCTTTTCTTATCCTTATACTCTTGAATCAGTGCATCTGCTACAATTTTACTAAAAGCATGCAATTCGAACTTTTACCTTAGGCCATTGCTTACGTACCAGTAGTAGCCGAACATCCGTCTGTAAGAGGAACTCCCAAAAAACTCTCACTCAGAGTCCGTTTTAGCAATGAATTTGCGAAATTCAACAGTGCCTGATTTCTGGGATTCGTTTCGTCCGTTTGCTCTTTATGCTCGGGATCATAAAGCCATCTGTAAATTTATAGTTTTTACTATGCTTTATTCGGAAAGAAAAGAATAAAATCAACTTCACTTTGAAAACTTCTGAAGCACCTCCTCAAGTTCAGAGCTGCAGTCGGTGCTAAAGCTATAGTTCGATGAATCGTTACTATCTTTCCTTTGCGAGCCCAATTTTTTGCTAAAAATATCAGGCCATTGTATGTCTTGTTCTAAAAAATGTCGACGAAATTCTGCGTCAAAAGTGTCTTCAGGCAAAACAAATCCAGTAGAACCTCCTCTTTTTAATCTGTAAGGTATATAAATATAAATATGTATGTAATTAGCAGCATATTAGGGCAGAAGAGAGTGCGAACGAAAGCCATCTATGACTTTATTGGTTTGTATCATTTTTCAAAAGCTGGTTCTTTTCTTTCTTAAAATTCATATTTTATTCTGTTTAGTTATCAGTTAACATTTTGAATTTCTATAACGCAGCACCATATTTAAAATCAATTAACCACTTATATTCCTAATTTAAAGAAATAAAAATCATTTGACGACTGTTATTAAAAATAAATAACAATTGATTTTTAATTTTTATACTAAATATTATAAATCATAAAAAGGGGTAATAGTGGCATGAACATTTCTTAGCTAGTTCAAGTATATCTTGATTACTTTTAAAATTTATTTAAGATTTATTCATATCTCTTTTAAGCTGATTTAAGGAAGATTAATAAAACACTTTGGTTCAAGTCCTCATCATCGTTATAATTTCAACCACTGTTCTTCACCTAATAACAACTCCAAGATGAGGTCTTCAACTAGAAAACTTGCTCACTCCCAAAAACCCTTGTGTAAATTTAACCAAAACCATGAGAACTGTTTCCGAGAAAAAATGTGTATATAAACAATTTTTGTTATTATAATTTTTACTTTACTAATTAGAACAGTAGGAACTAGTTTGTCCGCTGATCGTTAAAATTTCAACTTTAAATTTTTATGCAATGAGTTAAAATAAACTGAAAAATATTTAAGAATTTAAAATAACTCATACTAACCGTATAATTTCTTCTTCATCCTGGGATCCAGAGAGGCTGATTCCGACTGCGTAGCTGCTGACCGTGCTTTCTGTGTAGTTGCTAGCCTGCTTAAATGCTTCCTTTAATCTATTAACAAACAATTTGCGTTTTTCGAAACTGTCATCTTCATCGTTCTGAGGATTGCTCTCCTCATCACTATCTTCAAGACTTTGACGAGCACTATGAAATTCGTCTTCATCATCGTCCGAAGAGTCACAACTTGAATAGAAGCTAGTTTGCATTCTATTTATAAATCCTTCTCGATTGACCGGCAAATGTTCCCCAGATGACCCTAATACAATGAATCGGCCTCTACGTTCCACGCCCGCTGAACTTGAAAGAATAGGACCTGAGCTCTGCGTATTTGGAGCCAGCCATTGATTTCTATCCTTTAAACCTAAAAGTGTTGTGTGAGAAGTGTGAAAAAATAACGTTTAAATCTATGTAATTAAATAACGAGTCTTTTCTACAAATGGACTAAAAGATATTCAAGGATTTAGTGTGCGAATTTATAAATATTACTATAAATAAACTCTACTAAGGTATACATGAAGTGTCGTTGAGTAAAATAATTGAAATTAGAAAATACCATTTTTAAAACGTAGATAATTTAAAATAAAATAATGGTACCATAAAACGGATATTGGCTATTTGGGGGTTAGTTGGATCCAACATAGTAAAATTACTCCTAGGTTAAATTAATCGATTAATTTTATTAGATTAATCAGATAATACCATTTTCCCTTCTAATTAATCGATGAATAATAGACTACTTAAGTTGAATATGCAATATACTTTCGGAAGATTGAATATGATGTACCTCATACTCCAGCCTAAACGAATAAAATAAAGATCATTATAAATTTTGTGTTGGTATCAATCTTCTTCCGAAATGACTTTCAGTTTACACAGCGGAAATCCCTCAATAATATGTATGTATATGAAAATAATCAATTACTTTATTTTTAGAAGTACCTATCTATGTATTATGGAGGTTATTCATATCTGAGAAGTTCTAAAGGTATTCAACAAGAAGGACTAAAGCAAATATTCCGAGAGATTTCAATATTATCGAGAACACACCTTTTATACCTCTAGATAAATCTGTTAACGATCGATTGGCGGGGGTAGGCTGCTCGACAATTATTTTCAAAGAATTATCGTTCGGACTACTGCTGCCGCTCTCCCCGATCGGAGACAGCCTTGTCGGTCGTTTTCTCACCTTCTTCTCCCGAGTCTCAACAATTTTACAATTCGAATTTTGTCTAAACGCTAAAAGGCACTTGTTTAATTCGCGCAGTATATTGTCCTCTTCGAATTGATTTATTGGAAGAATTCTATAGTTCTCTGCATCGAAACAGCATAGAGAAACTCTTCGAACTTCGGGCAACATTTCAACAATGGCCTTGTTCTTTGTGTCCATGACCATACAAAATTGATTAACATCTTCAATGAGGAACGCCTCGTTGTCCTCTAGGGCCTCAACAAACAGCAAACTCACTAGACTTTCTGGACAATTAAATAACTGGAAGCATTCTTCTGATTTTCCACTTTGTAGAACTTTCCCGCCAATGTGAGGTGAGCTGAAGACCGCCTGGGCTGCTTCGTTAAAACAATTTCCAATTTGTCCTTGGTGTTTTACATCAACAGGACACAGTGGGAAAGTGCATTCGATCCAGTCCTCAATTGTAAGCCAATATTTTCCGGGCATAACTTTTCTCGAAAATTTTATAATGCCGGCGAGATTCTGCTGTTGATTCAACCATGTGAAGTATTTCATGAGACATACGAATTTTGCCTTTTGGGAGTTGCTAAAAAACTCAATAAAAATTGAATTAGGAATAGAAGGTTGCAAAGGAAAATGTCCGTAGCATACCTATCTAAGCTACGAAAAAAATTTGTGAAGTTGAAGTCCTGCAGCGTGGGATGAGTCTTTTTGGTCCTTTTAGGGAACGTTGAAAAAAATGCATTCGCTAATAACGCAGCTACAAAGGGGCGATCTAACTCAATACAACTAGCTGAAAAGGCATTAAATAAATGAATAATTTTTATGTAATTTTTACTTCTCTAAACTAGAAAGAATACATACAAAAATTTAAATCTAGCAACATTTTACAAATATGTGTGGTAAGTTCCGCACCTAAAGGTAAATTAATATTATTTTTTTATTATCTTAAAATTTCAAGTAGGTATGTATGTATTAAAAATTGATGTGTTATATAAAATCATTATATGATTGATTGTACATTGATACTATGTACAATTAATTTATTCAAAAATATTTACGAAACCGATCGAACGAAACTAAATAGATCAATTTAAAACAAAATAATTTTAATATAAACTCCGATTTGCTACTGTTAAAGTTTTAAAACTAAACCGACTAATTTGCTACTGTTAAAGTTTAAAATTTAAGAGATTGAATTTAACATGCTGACCTAAAATTCTCAGTTAAGGTTCTAAAGTAAAATTCATTTTTTTTTTATCACAAAGTATGTTAAGTGTTTCAACAGTTTTCTAATGTGTTTTTTTTTAAAAAATTTCCACAAAATAAATTTGGATAGATTACTTTGTTAATTTTGCAAAAATTTAGTAAAACGAATCCTTAATGCTTTTTATTTTATAAGCCATTAAAGGATTTCATTCAACCGTTTTTTCATAAATTTGCAATAAAATTAAATTTTTAATAGAAGGATCGCCTTAAATCCAATTCCAATTAAAGTATTTAAAACTGGAAAAATTTGCGATCGTTTTTCTGCAATAAAAAAAACGGGAAAAAGTGGAAAACAAAAATTATAATAAAATTTTAAACAATTTGTAGGTACAAAAATTTGTATAGCATTACTTACTTTCTTGTTGCAAACTAAAGCTTAAGCCTCTTGGAGGTCGTAAACTCTTAATAGTCAGAGCATGTTTAGCAATAGTTCTTATCACCTCATGGTATTCAGTCGCTTTATCCTGAGAGGCATCATTTGATTTTAAAATTTTTTCCAAACCCTTGAGAAATGTGTGATCTTTTAGGTCATCGTCCGGATCTAAACTTATACTGTAAAATAATATTAAAACAAAATTTCAATAATATAGTATATGTATGTATATTAATACGAGCCTCCACACTTTCATTACTACTTTATATACCTGGACGACAATGCTCAACCTTAAGTTACACTTATCTTCCACTAGGTATAAAGTAATTTTCCTTGTTTTCAGAAACGTGGAGGCTGCTTCTAATATGTTATCTTTGCACCATATCTCATACGAAAGGATACATTTTAGCATTTTATTTAACTTACTTGCACAAATCGTGAATATCTCGCATGCATTCCAGAACAGTTCGAGTATCCTCTGATTTTTGTATCGCTTGCAATTTCTTCTCTACTGTGGTCCACGACGGGAAATCAGACGGAAGCATAACTAACGCCATTCTCAGCTGTACTGTTGAAATTATGAAAATCAAAAATTGCGTATGCGAAACTACGCAATTTTATAAAATGAAATACTGTAACTCATTAAAATTGGCTAGTAGGGGCTTTCATGGTTGATGTTATCAAGTAATGCATAATATATTAAAATTTAATGCCAAATTACCTAATAGTAATGGAAAAAGTGATTGTAGATATTAAAAAAATATGTTTGCGACGTAATTCAAAAAGTATACCAATATTTGATTTGATAGTTTTTTTGTATTTCATATATTTAAACTTTTGATTACCTTATCCGCTACCTGCGTTACCACGTTTGATTCAAATTATGTAATGCAATGAAATGTAATCAGCTTATAAAAAACGATGTGTAGTAAAAATTTTTTGCATTCATTTACATCAACTATTTATATGTATATGTTTTAATTACTGAATCTGAATCTGAAGAACATTTGTAAAAATGTAAAAAAGCCGGTTTCGTACACAGAAAAAAACAAATTTGAAGAAAGAATAATTTGTTGGAAGAGTTTTTAGAAAAAACAACAAAATATCATTGAAAGATTTGTAAATTTACCTAATACGGTTGATTGAATCAAAAACCTTAATTGGTTGCTTCGATTAAGGTAATTTATTTGAAATTTTGGAATTTGAAATTTTGTGAAAGCAACTTCCCCTTCTCTGATTCAGGATTTTCGTATGCCTGAGCATTGCAATGGGACGGTACTAACACCATAAATGCATAGACACACAGTATAGCAGAGAATTTGACCCGCCTTTGAAAATTGGTAGTAAAAAAAACGCTGCACATTATTCTCTACACTGTAATTGCTGTAAATGGGAATATATGGCTGCCTATTGTTATCTCTTTAATTCTTATTGGGATTTAGATAAGGTAATGGAAAGTAGTAATTCTTTACCGCTTTATGTAAAAGGGAAAATTTGCCCCAAGTATTTTTAGAAATTACATATGAGTTAGAACCAAAGACTATCAAGTACGAGTACAAGATGTGACACTCTCTATACAAATTCAAAGCTATAACCCACATGCAATTTCTAAAACAGCCTGGGAAAATTTTCCCATTAGATAAAGCAGCAAAGAACTAATGGTTCCCATGCCTTATCTAAATTTCAATAAGAACGAAAGAGATAAGAACAGGTAGTCAAATATTCTCATCTACGGCACTTACAGTGTAGACAATAATGTGCACCTTTTTTTTATCACGCATTTTTAAAGGCGGGACAAAGTCTCTGTTACGCTGTGTGCCTCTGCATGCACAGTATTAGTGCCGCCGCCACGAAAATGTTTCCCAGGCAGTTTTAGAAATTGCGTATGGGTTAGAGCTTTGGGCTGGCATAGAGAGTGTCACATCTTGAACTTGATGATCTTCAATTAAGATGCCAGTCCTAAATTACAACGACAAAATGTAATGAGAAGGAGTTAAGCTGAGAGCATAAGGAATGATCGCATTGACGTTTTCTCGCTTATAATCCCTGCGGGATACAAAAAAAAAAATACTTGAGACAGCAAATCCGATGGAAAAAGCGCGGCGACAGCACAGAAACTCAATAAGCGGATCGTGAGCCGCAAGATTAAATTTGATTAATATTTTTCGGTGACTACAGATGTCATCAGACAAAAGCATATCTGCCGCAGTATTGTTGTCGGAATACGAGTTCTTGAACAGGGCCGTAGCTAAAGAACTAGATAGTTAAGTTCCCATATGCGACGGCACCCCATGCTGACTTCACAAAAACATTTGGTCATTTGATAATTCCTAAAATTAAACATTTAACAATTTCTAAAACTAAACAACCGTCGCAAAAATTCTTGTAAATTATTTTTCTTTTAATGCATAGTGCGACAATTTGATTTTCTTTAAAATTCATATTAAAACGCATTTTGAAGTTGAATGTGAAATGGAAACTTATTTTTGTAACAAACTGTATATTTCATTCTTAATTTCTACTAATTAATTAGTTGAATTTGGAAATAATATTACACAATAGTCAAAATCAAGGGTTCTCAACTTATGGGACGCGATACATCTGAGAGCTGCTCGAATTTATAGCAATTGTATGGATGGATTCTTTTTTTTTTTATTTCTTATGTTAGATGGTGTCATAAATATTTAGTATATTTAGTCTTTAATATTGAAGTTCATAGAAAAGTACTGTCCTTTAAAATTATTTTCTCTGTAATATTCCAAACTCCAATCTTAAAATTTGTTTTCAAGGAAATCAACCAGTAGTGTTTATTGCATATTTCGAATGATTTTCTGAAATTAGCCGGGTTGTTGGTTATCTTTAAAATTCGATAAAATCGAATATCTATTTAAAGCTTGGATCTCTTGTTTTAATAACTTATTTTTGCTGTCTGATTGCCGATAAGTGTATCTTATCCCAAATGTTTCAGTTTTAATCTAAACAAATCATTTCTCTCAGCCCACATTAGTTCACATTTTTTTTATTTATTTAAATTAATATACTGATTTTTTCCTTCAACAATATTTTTGTTTTGTAGTAATTTATAAAAAGACAGTGTTTGAATTTTCGTAAATATATATGCCCACAAAAATTGAAGATAAAATATATTTAGATTATCAAAAAACTATCCTACATCTAAAATTTAATAACGTAATAATCTATGCATGTATAAAAAATAAGAACTTTAATTTCAAAATAAAATTTTTTATATCTCGATTTAAAGCGAAAGGGTAGGAGAAAGCAGGCCACGTAAGTTTATGAGAAAATTGTTTAGGTATCTTTCATATATGTATTTTAAACATTAATATCATATTAAAAAATTGAGGAAGAAGGAAACGACTTTCAGTTAGCTATATATTTGAATTTGATGCAAGTACACCGCATATACCTTAATCGATTTCTCAAACGGGGTGATTTGGTCAAGGAGGTGAGGGTCTATAAGTTAAAAAACAAACTAATTATTTATAAGCTCATATTATGAGCCTGTTATTAACATCATATTTAGATTGTACTAAAGTCCATGTTCGCAAATTGACGCAAAATAAAATATTAAAAATTATGTTTGACTTGCTATGATTCTTCTCCTCACGTGAATTATTTCTCAAAGCTAACATCGATTTTGTTTCAGTCGAAGTATATTACTTAGGAACTTTATCCAAGGCATGTTCTTTTCAAAAAATCCTATAATTTCTAATATCTTTTCATAAGAATTAGTTTAGGCCAAAGATAATGAATTACTAGATGTGACACTCTCTATACAAGCTTAAAGCTCTAACCCATATGCAACTTCTAAAACTGCCTGGGGAAAATGTTTCCATTAGAGAAAGCAGCAAAGAACTACTGCTTCCTATGCCTTATCTAAATTCCAATAAGAACGAAAGAGATAAGAATAGGCAGCCAAAAATTCTCATCTACAGCACTTAGAGTGTAGGCAATAAAATGCATCGTTTTTTTATCACGCATTTTTAAAGGCGGGCCAATCTTTTGGGCTCGCTGTGTGCCTCTGCAAGCATAGTGTTAGTGCCGTTCCCAGGCAATGTTCCAGCATAGGGAAATCCTGAATTGAGAATGGGGAACAGGCAGGTAGCACACTCAGAGCATGTATACGGATGCGGGCTGCTTACATGTTTTCACTGTGCATTTTTAAAGGCGGGCAAACGTATTCGAACGTGTGCGTTGCTCTGGGTGGTGAAACGTGATTTTAATTTTCGATCCGCCTCTGCCTAAATTTTTGTCTTTCTCTCATGCATGAGCCCTTTATTACTATTCACTTTTAACAAAATCTGCAAGGTCGGTGGGCTAAGGGGACCAAGGTCGAAAAAAGATAAGGGACTACGTCACGAGTGTCCCATCTGGTAATTCATGATCTTTAGTTCATGCAACACAATTAATCTAATGCAATATGTAGTAGTAGAAACCAAATAGTTTTAGAATACTAAGGGCTTTTTTCTTCATTTATTCAACTATTCCCTTCAATTTGTATAAATAAATAAAATATTTTTCTAGTTAAATTCCGAACAGATATCTTAAACAGTAGAACCCATCGTATCTTATATTTTACCACCCTTCTCTCTGTCATTTATTAAGTGGTTCCGGTCAAACTGTGTTTATGTATTTAACCAGATAACTGATTCACATTCAAAATGTCGATACTTTAGGAAAGCGAGAGAGGTGGTCGCTATATAATAAAGATAATTTTTTTTAGATCAGTCAGCAATCTGTGAATACTTTGAACGTTTTTTTAGGATACTTACTTAGGAAATTACGATGAATCCTACGATACACATTTGACGCAGTTAAAAATCAAATTTATTTAAAAATTAAGTAATATAAAAAGTGTAGTGTTCACAAGAACGGTACAAAAGAAATTACAAACCCTAACTCGTTTAACAAATTGTTGTCTAAGCTCGATTATTGATATAAATAATGTTTGATCCGCCGAAGTTTCCTCTCCTTCGCTGGGGACAGTTTTCTTTTAATATTTTAATGACCTCGTTGCGTTTTCAAAACTTCGATATGGACATACTTTATAATTTTTTGTAAAATCAGGCTTTCATGCTTATCAAAGACATCATGTACCGTAAAGACAATTTATATAACTTTAATTACAGAAATATTACTTATAATTTGATAAGTACCACTGAATGAAATATTGTGAGCAGGTATGGTTGATTCCAGCTTGAATGATAGGATACTTTTCGGACAGCTGGGCGTATCGTTATAAGTGTGTGTGTATGCTACCGTATTCATATTGTTATGCGGGTTAGTGCATTTCCCGTGTACACTACGCCACCCCAACATCACAATAATGATTGCATAATTAGTCAATTGAAATTAGGAGCAATCTGGCATATGATTTTGGGATGAAGAGCTAATCATACCCATACTGGAAACGCAAAAAAGAAGTGGATGCACCTACGCCCTTTGTCAGACAATCCGCAACATTTGCATCAGTGGGTACATACTTTAAAGTAATCGTTCCGTCCAGGAACTTGTCACGTATATAGTGGTATCGGATTCTAATATCTTTAGTGTTTGAACGGTATGCCTCCTCTCTTGCAACGTCCTATGCGCCCTGTCTATCCCGCTGCACACTGTCAACATCTCCAAACTGGCTCAAAACCTGTAACAACGTCTCCTGGGCTACCGACGACATTACCATGTACTCGGCCTCAACCGATAAGAGTGCCACCATTTTTCGTCTCCTGCTATTCCAAGACACCGCTACGCCTCCCAATCCAAACACCCATCCCGTGCATGATCGTCACATCTGATGACCTGTCAACATCCACATACCCATTCAGTGTCTCTCCTAAAAAGTAATATTTAATTCTGTAATCAGACGTACCTCGGACATAGCGCAAAATCCGCTTGACTGCCGCCCAACTGGGGGGGCCATGCTTAGCATTCAATCTGCTGACATCACTAATTATATACGCTAAATCCGGATGACTTCCTTGAACAAAATATAAAAGACATCCAACTGCCTCCTGATATGGTACGTCAGTCAGTACGTTGTCTTCGTCTATCATTGCTGTTGATAGCTTCTGCGCTACGTTGGTTGGCGTCGTTATCGCCCTACATTCAGCCATCCGTACATCGCCTTCTTCAATTTATATACGCGGTCGCTACCGTTCGCCGTCAAGCCCGTCAGGTTGTTGTATGTACATAGATATCTTCGTCTAAGTTGCCCTGCAAATATGCAGTTATCGCGTCCATTTGGTCTACTCTTATGTTTAGACCGCGTTATGATGATCAGCGATCGGATCGACGTATATTGGACTACAGGAGAATACGTTTCCGTATAATCCATTCCATATTTCTATGCACATCCTTTAGCTACCAGACGTGCTTTATGACGTGCTATTGTACCATCATCCACTCTCTTAGTTCTGAGGACCCATTCTGCTTTTATAACTTACCTATCAACGCGCAGGTCGACAGGGTTCCATGTTTCATTATCTTGTAAGGACTTCAATTCGCTAGCCATAGTTTCCTTCCAGTTAATTGCATTGTGACTCTTCAAAGCTGCCTCTCGAGTCTGCGGATCCCCTTGTTCATCATTATACGCCAAATAAGATAGATTAAATCGATCCACTTTTCGACGAATTCGTGCCTGTGCGGTTCATCGGCTGGTGCCTGCACTTTGCGGCACAAAATCTAGGTCAGAAGAAATGTCATAGGCTGTAGCCTCGTCCGGCTCGTTCGCGACCGAATCGACGCTGTCATTCACTTGATCTGCCTTTGCCCCAACTGAAACTGAAGTTTGGTCGTTTTTATTATCACTAAATGAGTTAACATCAATAGTTGGCCTGATTTTTGTCGCTAGAGGCTTGAGAAAATCTACATCACGGCTAATAATCACTTTCCTAGTTATCGGGTTGAAGCAGCGTAAACGGCACGTGAATCATCACGCGATTTTCAAATATCTTCAGTCTGCGCAAGTGTGGTTGTTGTCCCGATCGGTGTCTTGCCTACAGTCCAATTGACCAATCGATTTACTAGATAAGCTGCGTGGCTAACCACCTCCGCCCAAAACTCCTTGTTGAATTCCGCATCTACCAGCATGCATCTTGCGCACTCCACGATCGTTTGGTTCATACGCTCAGCCATACCGTTGAGCGTCGGGCGTATAGAGAACGGATGTTTCGTGCACTATTCCGGACGCCTTACAAATCCTCGTCATAGCTGCGTTTATAAATTCCGCCCCATTATCTGTTCGTATGCGCTTGATTTTTCGATGACTTTGATTTTCTGCCATCGTCTTGAATGTCAGGAATACATAACCAAACCGCACATTTGTCAATGGGCAATTAGCCATATTAATTCCTCTTAAATCCATTAGCGCAGAAACCTCTCTGTCAATTTCAGACTCGCTAAATGATTCTTGAAGCATACCTCCAACGGTTTGTTCGAATCGCCACGTTGATCTCTGTCGCCAAGACCAGCCAACCAATGGCTTCCTCGGTGTCCTCTTCAGTGTGCCTTTTGCCAATTTTTAGGTTCGCAGGAATGCCAACATGGAGCACCTCTATTCGTTGTATTTCTCTTTACCCCACAATTTCTCAAATTGAATTTCCTTCGGCATTGCGTGAAAGGCGACGGCCCAGCCACAGATTTCCGATTTTTTGCAAGTTCAGCGAATGATCACTAGTTACGAATTATTCAATACAATATTCCCGCACTGGGCCCATAACCTGTTGGGCTTAGACAATAAATAAAATAAAATAAAACGGATGAATACAAGTCATCATAGTTTATATTTACTCAACACGCAAAAATGCCCCAAAATTCGTTGATGTTTCTAATTCAATGACCACTGTATGTATTAAAAGTTTTCAGTACTAATTAGTTGCATATAAAATCAAAAGTTCCTTTGTTTGTTATTCAATCACGCCTAAATGAATGGTCCGATCATTTTCATTTTTTAAATGGGATTAGGCTACTTTTTATTTGCGGGTTTTAAAATGGCGGGCAAAATTTTAACATATTAGTGGATTGCCATGAAAATTGGTATTTGGGGCTTTTTGAAGGTTCTGATTATGAATATACGTTCGAAGTTTGGAAATTCAAGAATGGCGGATGCAATAAGACCACCAACAATTATCGAACCTTAGCGAATTTAAGTGAAAATTAGTACTAGTTGTGTTTTGAGGCTACCAATTTCGAATTTATTATCTCACCTGGTGAGCAAAGCAAAGCATATTGTCTCAGCGGCCTACCTGTACGCACTATGAGTCATGTTTCAACACACTGCACCCATTACGCAACAGAGGCTATTGACTCCGTTGCGACCAAATGCACTTTGCCAAAAAAGCAACACTGACCTAGGTAAAGAGTTAAGTATGAAAGAAGCTCTCATCAGTCAGTATGAGTCGAAGGAAAAGATTTAAAAGATAAAAAGGAAAAACAACCACACGAGTAGATTGGACCGGCGTCGAGAGAATAAAGTTGTGTTCTAAAATAAAAGCCTTTTTGGGTTTTAAATTTTGTCGGGTCCTAGCATGACGAACTTTTTTGGAATTTGGAATTTGAGAGCAATTTATTTAAGGGGCCATTGATTTTGAATCTATATATATGTAAAAATAATTCAAGATTGTCGTGAAAATCGAGATTAGGGGGTTTTTTGAGGATGCTGATTTCGAATCTGCCATCATTGCCAAATTTAAAATGGCAGATCCAATATGGCGACTGAAACTCCTCAATTTTAATGAAGGAATCTTTTTGGGATATAGAATTCAATTATACCAAAACTCAAGATGACACACCCAAAAATAAAAAAAAAAGTTAAACTTCAACGGATTGCCAAGAAACTCAATACCGGGGCAATCAAATCTACAATTCAGAATGGGTATGGAAAATTTTAAATTTCAAGAAATCCAACACCACAATTGTAAGAATTTTATTTTTTCGCATCTACAAAAATTACTTAATGCTAGCTAGGCTCCCGCACAATGCGAGGCCGGGTAAATCAGCTAGTAGTTCATAAAACATAACTTAGGGAAGGATCACTTAAAATACAAAATAAAAATTAGGTATTTGTTTATTTAGTTCGCTCAATACAAGCTACAATATAGGGCTTAAATTAGACTAAACTAATAAAAACAAATAAGACAAGCAATTTTACAAATTCAAAATGAGGAGATTTATCAAAATAGAAGAGTTCTACCCATGAAGCTAGAATTAAGACTATGTTTGAATTAAGCTAGAATTAAGACTTTGTTAACCGTAATTTGCTTTATGGTATGTTCAAACTGAGTAAAATACATACGAGTCAAAACAGGAATCCAAAAGATTTTTAACTGGCGGAATAACTACTGATTATCCGAATAAGCTAAATTTGATTTGACGTAAAAATCTCTTAGTTTTACAGCACCTTTTTGAAATTCATAGGTATTGTTACTTTAGGGCAGCATTTTTCACGTCAAGATAAGAAATTTCGGAATGGTTTTTCGATGCTACCCCATTGCAAATCTAGATTAAATGAGCCAGTTGCAACTATTGCAGATAGAAAAATGGGTGTAATGATTAAATTAACATATTGAATATGGGACAATTTTTGATGACCTTAAAAAACAAATTTTGAGATTTTAAAGACATACTTTTTTTTCCTTTTATTATAAGAGGTCCTTTTGAGTCATTGTAATGATTATGATAAAAATAAATACTCGAATTCGAAACGCGATTTCATCTGCAAGGACGTATACCTTCCATACAGCAAAAGTATAAATTAAAAAAATAAAACAGAAGTAAGATAACGTCTCATGTGAAATGTAAATAGAAAAAAGGTCCATAAAATATCTACATCTTCGTTATCTTGTTTATAATTGCCTTTAATTCGTGATGCTTTAAGCCTAGAAGGCCAAAAGAAATTGGATTGAATTAAATTAGACATCGGTAGCACTAACAACCTCGTCCAATTAAGTCGCAAGGGCTAACCTTTACGCAAAGTAAATAATTTTTCTTGGCGAAAATAAGTTCCCACTGCGAAAGTCGGGCGAGATAGCTTTTATCGTCAAAAATACGATTTTTCTCATAGAGCTATTTTACTTAGTAGAACAATTTTCTGTCGTTTGTATATATCTATTAATAGCTCAACCTGCTGCTCACAGGAAATGCAAAATATCTAGATTTCATAATAATGAGAGTAGTAGAGCCCATCGTATCTAAAGCGTACTATAGCATATTGCACTTTACCTTCACGAGCCCATCTAATATCACTCCTGGTTAATTACAACTTTCTATTACTCCACACTTTTTTCCTGACGCACAAGGGGAAAATCCGAAAAGTTCTAAAAAAATTGGTTTTGTACTGCGGTTGTTTTCAACCAACACTGGTCCAAATAAAAATGATACTTGAAGATACTTGGAACAAAACTAAATATTTATTTTCGGCGTATCACAAGGCGGAAAGTAAATACAGAGGAAAGTCGAAAGGTGGATTGGGTCGGCTCGAACAGAAGAAACGACACCGAGAAAAGTCACAAGAAAACTAGACGAAGACCCTACTCGCGGTTTTTGGAGAGTGAAAATCTGCCTAGGAAGTGTTTTAAGGTGAGAACTCTATTACAGGGAAAAGTTCGTAACTTGCTCTATGCGTCTATGCTCTATTTTATGCCACCAGAGAGAGAATCCTTTATCGAAAGCTCTTAGTTCCGCCTATGGAATTAAGCTGCCTAGAGCGCGGATTGGATTTAATCGCACTGTACCATGTACTTGCTGTAACACATATTTTTTACTCATAAAAATAAATGCAGAGTCACATGTGTAAACAATGTGACTATTTCATCGTAATTGAAAGGCCTTTGAACTCATTTTCACCGCACTAAATATTCTAAATTTCAAGAAATATTTTAAATGCCTGAAGCCAAAGCACGGGGAGTGTACGAGTGTATTTCTAAGCCTATCAACTGATTACATCAATGAAATTTTGGAACCACTGGTCAAAAATAGGCTGCATGTTATTGGGGTTGAGATTAATTATAACTTTGCTCCAAAAATTTAATAATAATGAGAATCTTTAAAGAACGTTTAAAGTTTTTGGTACACATTAAACCAAATGGTGGCATGATCTTTAACTGACTGTAGCTCGTAAAGTATTTTAAATTTAATTGAATATTCTTGGATATGCTTTCTCTTAAAAATTATTGACCCGATAAAGTTACTTCTCCCTTAATATAATTCGGCTTGAGCAAACCCTGTGATAAAAATTTGCCATTTAAAATTGCTGCTACTGTAGATACTGAAATTACACAATATTGCTTGTATCTACACAATGGCTCTTTTTAAGCGCTCATTGGAGCCCCCTTATTACTAAATTTGGTAATTTTAGGATAGTTGATTTATATTTTAAATTTTTTTAAAATCTCACGAAAATTGGTAAGAGTGGATTTTTGAAGTTCCTAATTTCAAGAGCCAATGAGCAAAATTGATTAGTTTATTAGGTGGTGTATATTTTTGTTTCTTCATTACACATTTCGAAACAAGAAACCTTTGTTCAAAAATACATTTGTTAAATATTAAAAAAAAAAGTAACCCCTTCAGAACATAAATACATTAAGACCTTAAAATTCCACCTATATTCATTTCTGTAAGGATCTTTCTCGATTTTATATTTGAGCTAATAAGCTGATAATAATTTAGAATAACTTAGCTTTTTATATAACATGAAATCATAATAATAGTGAATATCTCATTTGATCAAAACACTATGGTATTATTCCTTCTACAAAACTCAGCTATACCACAATGAATCATATCAACTAAGGTCGCAACACTAAAACAAACGCTTTAATCCTTTCGGTGCTGAATACTTCGTCCCATGTGCGCTAAATTAGCTATTACATTCACTTTCCATGAAACTCATTATAACTACGTTCAAAATTTCGTTGTAAGCTATTTAGTGGTATTTTCAAATTGTCATTTCTAAAGAAATAATATACCATTAGGTACATATATGTATAATTTATTTTATTAAGCACTCTGCAGTGTTGTGTCATTTGAATTTCAGTGCCTAAAGTGATCAGATGGTTGGGCATGTATAAATTTCAGTGCTCTTCAGTTGCATCAACAACTTTTTACAGAAATTAGAAAGACTTTTATTTCCTTCCAAATTTTGTATTACGAAGTATTATAAATTATCAAAAAATTATAAAAGTAAGTTTTTGATAAATTTGTCCTTTTGATCGCTATGATTTGCGTTTTTTGAATAACGAAATATTCTAATTTTTAGAAAATGGGAAAGAAATCAGAAAAAATACAGCTGTTTAGGCATTAATTAAAGAAAAATAAGCATTGTCTTCGGAAAATTGCTAAGTTGGAGGGCGTCAGCCATTGCAGTGTAATTAAATTAGAAAGAAATACGGGGTTCGTAAATACCAGGTGATTCTTTTACGTCGGTCAGAGACCTTTGGGCGTCAAGGGACCCCAAGAACAGATCGGGAAATAATTAGTACAGTTGCTGTGAATTGCTCTCTACGATTAAGGGAAATATTCTAAAAATCAAAGGAATCGAGTTTTCAGAGCGTACGGTCAGACATCGTTGCATTGAGGCGAATTTAAAATATCCCACAAAAAAGCTTAGACTGACTCCAAAAATGGGAAATAGCGAGACCATCCTTCGCTAAAGCTCATCGGCACTTTAGAGCGGATGACTGCAACAAATTAAGTTCTTTAAATATAAGTTCTCCTTTTTAAACGTTGTATAAATTTAAATATCGAAATTTTTATTGTTTGCCAAATTGTTTTCAGCGATGAAACAATGCTCCACTTCCCCACTACCTCAACAAATTTTATGCTCAGGAGGCCCGAAGAGAAGCTTCAACCTTCCTGGATCCAAGAAAGGTTAAAGCATCCCCCTGGAGTCACGTTTCGGGGGTGCATAAGCGGGAGAGGTCCAGGCCCCCTCTATAAAACAGATGGTACAATGCGCTAGCACCAGTATATAAAGGTCCTAAACAATATCATATTGCCTTACAACGCCACGACAGGACTCAGACGAGAAAGGTGAACCTTCCAACAGGACAGTGCTCCATGCAATACAGCTGAATCTGTTAAAAATTTGGTGTCCAAATTTACATTTCTATCTGTCCTTGGCCAGACAATTCAGCGACCTAAACGCTATAGAAAACGTTTGGTACATTTGGAAATCCCTAGTTTATAAAAGGCACAATTCTTCCATAAAAATCCATGTTCAAAATATCCATGAAATATGGCACGGTGCAGAAGTAATTAACATGTGCATCAGAAGTATACAATGGTAATATTACCCCTAATTTATAAAATGTTAAAACATCAAAGTGGTTATAATAAGCTGGCCACATACTATAGCTAAACTACGAAACCAGACTCCCATTGTAACTTAAAAGCTTGTTGCTAAATTGATTGCATTGATTCTTGTTAATTGCAATTACTTAAGAAAGAACAAATTAGGAAAGGATTTAAAAATTTAAAAAATAAACATGATTACCAAATAATTTAGGAAACAAAAACTTTATTTCTTTTTGTAATATCATACAAAACAGTCAACAATTTTTTTTTGTCTGTTGAAGAAAGTCAAATGTTCTGCTAATTTTTTTTTTTCCTACCTTTTTTCGGCGGTGCAGCTTCTGACTGAGCATTTTCTTCGAGTAATTCTGTGTTCAGCTCCTTTGGCTGAGCATTGTTACTTCCGTTCACTTTTTTTGTTTGATTCTCATTGAGATCGCTCTTCTCCTTTACTTCCTCATCTGCTATTAAGAACAGTGTGTGTTGCCCGCCGCTGGAAACTTTAATAACTTTCTTATCTTGTGTCTGTTTGCTAGCAATTAGAACGGGTTTCAGCTCGTCGTCCTCATTTCCTGTGCCTAACTGAAGATTTGAGCCCATACCCCAGGCATATACTTCTCCATCATCTGTGATGGCAAATGATTGTGCTTCTCCACATGATACGTCGACTAAACGCTTTCCATCCAATGCTTTTACTGGCTGCAATTCTACAATGTCCTCATCAATAGATCCAAGTCCCAATCTTCCATAATCTCGTCTGCCGATGGCGTAACAGATATTATCCTCTGTTAAAACTAGCGTGTGATGTTGCCCTCCTGCAATTTGAAAACAACCAATAGTAAAACGTTAGTTAGCTGTACTATAAACCATTTAATGGCGGAATTGCTTTTTATAAGTCTGTATTTTGCCTAACGCACATGCATACTGGAGTAAAGATAATTACTAATATAATAAAAGCAAATATGCAAGTTTTTAAAACATAAAAAAAAATTGTTTAAATTCCTAGTGCCTTTTTAGACTATATAAATTATGTAAATACGAAAAATTAAATATTTTAAATCAGAGGACTTTCAATTTTTACAATTTAATACACCGTATTTTTGAAAATTAAGCAACCTTTAAAAAAAGTATTTTATATATATTATTATTTATATTTTAAATATTTAGGTTCAGATTTAAGTTTAAGTAAATATTAATTATTGGAATTATATTTTTAAAAGCAAAATAAATGAAGATTAGTTTTAGGAAAGAATTTATCTTATAATTTATAATCTATTTGAAGGTAGAATCGCCGAAGTTCCCAGAGATGAAATTATATTTAAACTGTGGCAAAGACAATTGAGGAAAACTTAAATTAAAAAACCTTCATGGTATTACATAAATGATAAAATGTACAAAAAAAAAAATATCACTTTTAGTTTGAATAGTTTAATTTAATCAAATTTACTTCGTGTAAATAAACTGCAGTCGATTTTACAAGGCTACAAAATAGCAAAATATCTATGACATCTATTGTAGACTTGAAGTCGATTCAATTCGAAATCACCAATCCTCTAAGTAAAAAATAACTAATAAAGCAGCATTTTTTCGAGGAAAAAAATATTGGCAGAATCCTCTTTAATTCTCAATAAAGAAGAATAACCGTACAAGAAATTCTCACTGATTTTACTAAAATAAACTACTCAACCCTGCACATATTCTCGTTAACAATTTTTGTTGAAACACTCTTAAAAATAGTTTGATCACTATATTAAAAGAAAATTATTATGCATTTGCATTCGAAAGGGAAATCTCTTAGTAATATTGATGACATACTCCTATGTAGTTAATAAGTCATTTGCAGATCAGAAGTCGATGTAAACTTTCTCATATAGAACGAGTATTATTAATACCTTAAAAAAACCAAAAATTACTTAATTGAGATCGTCGTCATAGTTAACTGATTTCGGTAAGGTTGCTACGCCTGGAAGGGTGTTAAAAAGTAAACACAAGGCTGGGAATTGTAGTGTAGCTAGGAAAAGGCAATTCATTAATAAAATGAATCAAAAGAAAGCTGACGCTGCAACAACACATATTAATTGAAATATAGAGTTCAGCAGGACAGGATATCCACAGATAAAATTTAGATAAACAATTGATTTAAATATTTATATATATACATGTAAACTATGATCCAAAGCATATCACTCCTGACACTTTAAAACCATTCCTGCGATTTAAATCCGAGTACTTGTGGAATGTGTTCGACAAACTAATAAGCAGTAACAAATTAGAGAGACTTTAAGAACTGAACCATAATTGTAACTGATCCCTTTATTTAATTCTCTTCTGCCGCTTTGGCGTAGATTTGCATCGTTCGTCTAAACAGAAATCTACTACTTCATAATAAATGCCTCGTAATCGGACGCACGAATCTGATCGTGATTTTCATATCTGACCCGAAATTATAACCACGAATTAGAATCGTCTCTGTAGGCCAATGAATTAAAAAAAATTGTTACAAATGGTAACAAAACAAATTCCTGACATTATATGCGAAATTATTGACTGTGCTAATACTTCTGCTTTTTATTACAAGCTCTTATTCTATCATCCAAAGTAATCATCATAAAAATCATCAAATATACTGATTAAATATGAAAACATTAAGTAACATAAAGTTAATTGTTCTTTTGCTACATACCTGCAATCATCTTAACATTTTCAAACTTAATTCGAGTTGGTACGATCACAAGTTCGCCAGCCTTTTGAATTCCAAGTTGTTTGTAATTGTTCAATCCGAAACCACAGATATTTGGCTTCTGGTATTCCTTTGCGAATGTACTGAAAAGAAGTTTAATTTTGCTAAGTTACGTAAAGGTCAATCCACATATTTCCGACTCTCATCACGTGATTCAGTCGGCATTTTAATTGTTAGGTATATTCGCAAACATATATATATACAATAGATCGTTCAATCTCCTGTCTCAAGCGTCCGCCAATGCCTGAGATAGACGACACGAGATATATAGAAATTTATATAGCGGTGTATATTTTTATCGCATTCGAATCCGCAGATTTTTTGAATGCTGACAAAAATATTTGAATCTAAATATTTTTAGAAAACAAAATATATAAAATAATTACCTTAAATTCAATGAATGTTAATAAAAGTTATTATTGCCATAAAAATTCTTTTAAAGCTTTATCCCTGACGGATTACCAATGTTTTTAAGAATTTGTGGTTGATAACTTTTAAGTCGTAAAAACGTTGTAATATATACAAACAGCGGATCGGCGATAAAACGAGATGTAAACAAAGAAACTCACCAATAGTTTGTAGCCCAAATTCGATCTGCGTTTTTAATGCCCTTAATGGTGACAAGCCCAGGCCTAAGTAATTCTGTTTTGCCACGTCGCGATTCTCCTGAAGCTGTCCTTAAGGAGACCCGACCTAGCTGCCCCTGCTCCGCACAGCCCATTGTGTAAATCTTTCCTGTGCAAGTAAGAATCACAAGATGATCGGTTCCGGACGCGATATCGCAGGATAAAATATCGGGCAAAACCTCAATGGGCAAGCGCTTGTTGCCCTCCAGAGTTAGTCCCATGTTTCCATGAGAATCGCGAAATGACCCCCAAGCAAAGACCCGACCGTCTTCTAGCAAGCATGCTGAATGCGAATCGCCGGCGGATACTTTAACCGATTTCCCAGGAAGTGTGATCTTGGCGGGAATAAATTCAGAGCCATCTTCGGTGCTGTCGCGTCCCAGTGCTCCTTCATCATTACATCCGAAGGAGTAAACTTCCCCGGCAGCTGTTAGGCAGAGACTGTGCATGCCTCCCGCTTTTATGTCCACTATGTTCTTAATACTGGCCACAATTGTAGGCCTCTTTCGCTCCATTTCATCTTCGCCGAGACCAAGCTGCCCCATGTCCCCCTGGCCGCAAACGAGGAGCGTCCCTTGCCTTTTTGGCAACTCGGGAATTGGTAGTTCGCAACTAAACCGCTGTCGTTTCTTTGCCGGTTCTACAATGGTCTTCTTTCGTTTAGCCATTTTTATTTTTTCACTTAACCGAAAAAGAATGCGGTTTTGTGCGCTCGAACAGGACCTACAAAAAGATTGTCGTGAAAATTTGAAAGCGTTGATGTTTGTAAAAAATTTATGAAATAAATAAGCGTATTTACCTTTTCTTAAATATTAGCAGTAAATTAATCACTAACACGTTCCGCGGAAGTGCTATCAACTTATTAAACGTGCGCTTGCCGCTAAACAAAACTATGCGACTCCCGCCTCTTTTCCTAAGCGTCACATGTATGACAACTTCAAATGCAATTACCAATGCTGAGAGCATCTAAATAATTCCCCTCTTTTTTCACCTCATACAGCAATAGTTTATATAAAAGAAGGGATTTTCTTTTGTAATTGAAATTATCAGTTTAGTTCGTTAATTTATTTTACTGGTTTTACTTCATTTCATGCCGCTATAAATTGCTAAAACCGCTTTTCATTTGTGTATCAAAAGTTCTAAAATATTTTGTCAGTAAGTGGATTTCGTTTAAGTTCAGAATAGGGAAAATGGGCCGATTCGAATAAAATTTTGCAGGAGCCCTCCGTTTGGTCTAAAGTGTAAGGATCAGAAAGAACTTTTGGTCGGTTGCTACAGTTTTCGAAATATTTCGCTTTTAATTTGATATGTCGTCAAAATTACAAGTAGAATATTTCCATTGCAATTCTTTCTAGCACATTATTTTTACAAAATAGCACACATCCAATTGCGTCCTTTTCTCCGCCCGAAATGATTTTTTAATAAAAAAAGGAATTGACCGAGCAAAAAATAATGAAACGTACAGTGCAGTGGGACGATTAGTGGTAAAATTATGCAGGGGACAAAGAATTACAGTGCAAATATTCAACTTTTAATTTTGACGAAATGTCGGAATTAAAAGTTGAATATTTCTGATATCGTTCCGTTTTAGACCAAACAGAAGGCTCTTGCAAAATTTTATTCGAATCGGACCATTTCCCCTATTCCAAACTTGTTCCAATAACATAACAGAACAGTATTCAAGGGATGTTCCAATAATTTTTCCTCATTCCGTCACTCTTACTCAAATATATCTATTCTTCTTTAAGCACCCAGAAATATGGTACGCAGCTGTAGAGAATTTTTCATTTCCTACGATCATGTTCTGATCTCTGATAACATCCAGTATACCTATTCCGTTCAGAACATTCAGCTTACTAATTTTGTCTCGCGACGATATCTTTAAGAGGTTAGAAGTAGTCAGTTTTTTTTTTCAAAACAGTTGTAATGGCCTAATGAATGGTTGAGTTTTAGTTCCCTGGCCAGCGTCGCAAATATAATTCATTTTGAAAAATATTGTTTATTTTGTTAGAAAACTCAATACTAATTAAAGTCATATTGTAGCAAAGACAGACATATACATACAATGGACCGCTCATGTACACAATATCCTATAAAAGCGGACTCCTAACTGACCAAAAAGTTTTTTTAATACAGAACAATTCATGATAATTTGTTAACGACATAATCTAGTTTCTTCGTCCTTAGCACATTATGGTATCTTGGCACGATATAAGAGTCCATTTCTTCCTTTATGTCCTTTATTTAACTTTATAATAAAAACAATTTAATCAAATAACTTGAGAATTATATGTATGTATGGTACATACATATTTTAGAAATTTACCAATTTTCATGTGCTTTTACACGTAACAAAATAAAACTTTTTAAAATAGTTTACTCGCCAGAGAAATCGCTAAACAATTCGCTTCAAATATTAAATATTTTTTTACTTCGCTTTCAACTAAGTGAAGAAATAATTCCTGGAAGCTTTTAAATTTAATGGGCTAATTGCACAAATTTGGCGCTTAAAAGATTAAAAAGTTTTCTTTAATTCTTTAATTAAAACACAACAATTACTCAATCAATAACATTTAATAATAATTTGTATATATTAATTACAACGTTTTCACTTCAAAAGATTTCAATCATAAATTTTTGAAAATATTAGTAAACTAGCAGGGATAAAGCTTTAAAAGAATTTTTAGTGCATTAATAATAATTTTTATTATCATTCATTGAATTTAAAGCAATTATTTTATATATTTTTGTTCAACAAATATTTAAATTCAAATATTTTTGCCAGCATTCAAAAAATTTTGCGGAATCGAATGTCTAAAAATAGACACCGCTATATGAATTTCTATATATCTCCTTTCGTTTATCTCTGGCAATAGGTTGTCAAATTGGCGAACGTTTAAGACAGGAGATTGAGCGATCCGTTGAGTATGTATGGCTGCGTATTGCAATTGATGGCTCAAGTACATGATACATAGGCAATTTCTAAAACTGCTTGGGGAAATTTTTGCTATTAGATAAAGCAGCAAAGAACTACTGCTTCCCATGCCTTATCTAAATGCCAATAAGAAGAATAAGCAGCCAAATATTCTCATCTATCGCACTTACAGTGTAAGCAATAAAATGCAGCGTTCTTCTACCATGCATGATTATAAGCATGCAATTGCAGTTCAATGATCACCTCCATATTTGTATAAGGGAAATTTTCAGTAAATGAACAATGTGTGTGTAAGGAAAATTTTAACTTAATGAACAATTTGTATTTGTATTTTGTAGGAAATTTTTCAGTAAATAAATAATTTGTGTAAGGAAAATTTTCAGTCAATAGAAAATTTTAACTTATTAGGCTAAACAAATAAATATAGATGTCATCATTGAACTCCAATTGCATGTTCATAATTTCTGAACGGTGCTGAAAATATTGGAGGGGAAACTTGATATGTAAAGTGTCATCAAATTGTCAGCAAATCGTAATCTGGAGCAAGAGAGTAAGAATTAATCATAATTTTTTGCTTTTTTCCAGATATTTGGGGTGTTTAAAGTGTTAAAAATTGTGAATTGTGTAGTGTATTGTGAAAATTGAGGGCTTAAGTCAAAAATCCGGATAAAATTAATAGAAACTCGCGAAAAAAATTTGTATGAGAGAACGAAATGTTAAAATTTTAAAGTCGTGTATCTTCGAAACTAGATGCGTCGACAACAAATTTTTTGCATAGTCGTTCATTTTAAGTCGAAACTAATGTTTGTACAAATTTTCGTAGAAATCGGGGAGGTTTTCGGATTCTTGATTTAAGCCCAAAAATGTTTAAATTTTTCTGATACACAAGAATTCTCGACACTTGTGAAAGAATTGCATTGATCAAACTTCAAGTAACTTCACTTCTATGTGTCAGATTATTGTCAGCTTTATAGCATTTGAATAGTTTACAGCTGAAAAGTTCTCGGAGAAGTGGAGAATTGTAATTTAAAAAAAGGAAGGAAATCCCGTGTACCGGCAGAAAAGCAATTTGCCTAGTTTTTAAATAATCCAACTTTGGAAACGCTTGCAGCTGCTGGGGCGAGATGTTAAGTGATTGCCCGCAGCTGAGCGTAATCAGTCGTTTGTTTTGTTTTTTGCGAAGCTCCCCATCGGCAGCTAATTCAATAAAATTAATCTGAAGGGTTGTTTGATGCCGGACTCGTTCACCCAACAATGGAAAATCCCTTAGAAGAAGGAAGAGGATTCCGGCAGAGGAAGAAGCAGGGAGATCCAGTTTGTTGTCCTGTCTGCGGTGTGACCATTAGATCTACTGAAATTGAACAGCATTATGACCTGGAGGTTGACCGCCTCATTAAGCTGCAGCTCAACCAAAAGATGAAGAAGTCGCTTAGCAATGGGAATTCGTACCACGAGCCCCTGCCAGGGTGTTCCTCCAACGGAGATGACTCCAGCGGATGTCCCTGGGTTACATTCCAAAAAGTCCGCAACAATCGACACTCGCGATTGAGGGTATGCTTGCTATTAAATCCAATTGTTATTAGTTAAATTTTATATTTGTTATATCTACCGGAGCCCAGGTACGGGCTCGATTTCAATGGTCTTCTTCTTTTAAAAAGAGTGCAAATCTTCAAATAATTTCCCTTCACCCTTTTAATTTTCCTGTTTTTACCACGGTAAACCAAGTCAATCTCAAATTCAGATACCTCGGAATTCGGACTGTCCTTGGTTAAATCACTAATTTATGATAAACAGACTTTAAATCAATACAATTTGAGGTAAATATCTCTAATTAATATCAATAAATCCGTTCTTCAAAGATTAGTCGTGCTAATAAAATAAATCTGCGAACATTTCGGTATTCTTGACTTAAAATCAGTTTTAAATGTTTTTTTTATTAAGTATTTAAACCGCTAAGAAATTTTGAAAGGTATGCGCGTAAGGCCGTACATTTTTTCACAAAATTACACTTCTTCCCCGAAATTTAAGGAAATCATATTTTTTTTTATTTTATATTAGGTATATAGTTATATTGACATAAATTGTCGCAATATAATGAAATCGCTAAGTAACAAAAAGCTCGTTCGGAAAATTCAACTTTAGCATTAAAACTTTGCACGTATTATAAAAACATAATGAATTTCACGTATGAGTTAGAATCGACATTGAGCATTAAAGCAAACCTTTATCAATGGAATTCAAATGTTTTCGGAAAATATGTTTTGGATGAATTCTAAAAACATACATAAAAATCTTAATCCACCTTGAGACATCCTTCAATTTTATACGCAATCTATATTGAGCGCAATTGCTCAAAATTGGGCATTGTTTTTGATTCCTTAACAAAAGTTTCCAAAGCTCTCACAAATTTATTTTAGTTAATTTTTCCCTTTGAATATACAGTAAAGGGATGACATACCGTGTACGTGTAGTTGCGAGAATGAAACGTCTCTGGTGGGAGAAATTCAGTGGAAATGAGCCTTGGGTAAGAAGATACTTTCAAATCCTATGAAAAATGTGATTTGCAGTTATTGAAGCAGTCCACGACAATTATGCGAAAATCCCAAGTGCCTCACAGTCGCGTTAAAAACCTTAAGATGGCGATACAAAAAAGGCATCAAATTATGTATGAATTTTCATTAAATAAAGTATTAGTCAAAAGTCCCTTGTCCAGTTTTTCACACTTTACCTACTGCAATGGTAATTTTTCTGTATTTATGAGATGTTTTACGTTCCTTTACTATATATTGAACAATTTTTCCACCAAAACCGACGAAATAATTCAATTGGATTTTATTATACCTTAGATGGGGGGTACTTTAGGTCTAACGGGTAACTTTAGCTCAGAACAAATAAAAATATTGAATTTCTCGCCTCTTTATAGCCATGACGATGAACGTTCTAGTTCGACTCGGAAATGTGAGATGATGTTACTGGGCCAATTTGTAATTGGTTGCACGATTTTTTTCAAGGTTAAAGCTATCATTTGCATTTCGAACTTGCCTGCTGTGAATACTTTACATATTTATATTATTTCAAAGGACTTTCATTAGCTCAATCCTTGCGTAAGTTTTTGTGCCCAAAAATCCGCGAGCCAAAATAACCCTCTTAAAAGAATAATTTAGGCTCAAATTTAAAAAATAAAAAATATATTTTTACAAACTTTTTGCTATATAAAATATTACTGATTATCTACTATCCTCGTCTATCAAATAAAAACATTATAACACTTATTCTATCATAATTTATATATCATAGCGATTTCTAAAAATATAAGAAAAAAGTAGCCAAAGTAGATGCGAGTATTGAATTAATTTTAACCACTTTGTAGCTCTTCGATTCGATTTAAATGGATTTAAGAGCACGACCCACATTTTATTTATTTTAGTGAATGTTCATATTTAAAATGTTATATAAAATAATGTCTTGGTTAATCGCATTTTGGGATGTTATTTTTTTAAATCATCACACATTATAAATAAAAGCTAAGACACACTGATTGTCGTGTCGATTGTGGAGAGTTCAAGAATAGGGTTCTTCTTCAAAATGAATTGTCTTGGAGGTTGTGGGGACTATAGAAGGAATTCAATAGGGCTAAAATTCTACAAAACAGTTTATTTTTCGAGTTCAGGAGCCGTGTGTGATAAATGTGAAATTTGAATATTTGCAGCGTTTTTGCGAGATTGCTTCTAGAAATTATTCGTTCATCTAAAGTCGAAAAATGAATAACTGCTTATATCAAATATCGAATTAATTATTGGTTTGAACGATTGCATATAATTCATATTTTTAATTCATAGATTAAAACTCGGAAGAGGAAAACCGATGATCAGCCAATTTGCCCTATATGCAATGAAAGGCCCAACGAGGACATCAACATACACGTTGAGTTTTGTCTTAAAAAAAGTGAAAACAACGATAAAATGAATGGGGCCGGCAGCGACGATGACGAGAGCATCGACATCGAAGGGGAGTCATTTGATGAGTATGAATGGGCAGGCCAAAAACGTATCCGGACTTCGAGTCTCCTGGAGGGCGGCTACTCAGCGGCCGGCCTGGGCACATCGCTCAGTAACTGTAGCAACGAAGAGGAAGATGAGGATCTCAATGTCGACGGAGATGACACGCAAATATACGGCCCCGCGCAGTACACAGAAAGGGACGTTATAGTACCACTGACCAGCGAATGCGAAAATGAAGGAAATGCAAATTTCTACTTGAGAAAGTTGGTCAGCGGTCAAGACGTTTCTTCGATGTCGACTCACATGTTTGCCGGCAGCTCGAGTGGTTGTAATCACTCTAACATCGAAGAATCTGTCAGCGATGTAAAAAATAATGAGATTTGCTCAAATCCACCGATATATAGTATTCCCGATAGTTTTAAAGGCCATGAGAGCGATAATTCAGGACAAATAGTAGAATCTCTTAAAGTTAAAATTCGCGAGTATGAAAACCAAATTAGTAACAAAATTAAATGTCTTATCTGTATGGACGAGTTCCGAAATCCAGCCGTATCTATTTGCTGTTGGCACGTTCACTGCGAAGAATGCTGGCTTAGAACCCTAGGAGCAAGGAAACTTTGCCCTCAATGCAACATGATCACATCACCAACTGACTTGAGACGGATTTATATGTGATTCATTTCTGTTCTCTAGATCAGCTAACCGCTGCGATAGAGCGCCAGGCTGTTGGTCTTACAATTAGCGTAACTTATTTTAGAGGTACTCTATACCGTTAGTATTAAGAACCCGTACTGTAAGAAAGCACATAAAATTTATTCTTTTATGGAGCTTTTAAGGTGTTTTTACCTTATATGAATACTAATAAAGTTCTCCCCATTAACCACTTTTGTTAGAATGACTTCTGTGAAGTACTTTTAATACTTTTCTATAGCAGAGAGAAGTAATCTAAGATTTTATAAATATTAAAGTATTTTATTTGAACACTTTGTTTTATTCAAAACTTGATGTTAGGGGTGTAGTGCGGTACCTTAATTAAACGATTTAAAGGAAAAATTATTCTGGCTAGTCTTCTATTTTACTAAAAGGTTTAAAATGTAGTTTTCCGCAAATATTTAGTAACCTATTTATGGCACGACAAGAGTTCAGACCAAATACACTGTTTTAAAAATAAAATTCTTAAAGTTTATATTCTAATAGAATAAAGCGACGGAACCGTACAGTTAAGAATCACTGAAGCGATTTTACTAAAGGTGCAATACTAAATATAATGAGATTGTTCTCAGGGTTTTCTAAGAATTTACGGGCTATTATTATTACAGAGATACGGAGAAAGACCCTGGGCGCATTGAGTTAATTTTTTATTTCAAGCAACAAATTTATTTAAAAATGAATTAACCTAATCTATATTAAAAAGAAATGAAATAATAGAAAAACGCGGTTAAAATTTTATGTTCTCTAATTAAAATGAAACTGTTATTTGAATTAATAACGTTGTAAATACAAAACAAATATAATTTGATTGAAAAGTCCTTTCAGTAGTTAAAAATTTATATATAAATTTATGAATTATAATTATGCAAGTAAAACATGCTTTTCAAAATGATAATCAGATAAGCACACATATTTTGCATACGAAAAAAAATCTTGCTATAGGCTCAAAAGATGGTAAAAGTATCTTAAAAATGTAATATGACTTAATCGAATTTCTAACTGCTAACATACTTCCCATGAAAACACTTTAATGAAATGTTATTAATTTAAATAAGCATTTTATTTAGAATGGATATTTCAATTCTCACTAAATAAAATCTTCAGATTTTGAAACGAATATATCGAACAATTTACTTGAAATAATTTTCTAATTTCAATTAATGATTATATCTTATTTCATTTCAAATAAAACATGTCTAAAACTTGCAGAGACAGTTGTGACTATTTTGAGTAGATCAGGGTTTACGTTTATTAGCTTTTTATAAAAAAAGGTTATTGGTATTTTATTCGAACCGTTTTCTTGTATTCTTCGGCTTCAAAATTCCAATCAGGTAAAGAATAAAAGCAGAGTGAACCACTAAAATTTAAAAAATGTATGTTCGTAAATAATTTATAAACAAAACAAAAAAAAACACAAAAAGTAAACTACAATCTGAAAAACAAAATTGAAATGTGTTGGGAAGAGATGCAGTATAGAATGTATACCAAGAATTTATTCCTGAGGTACGGGGGCCTGATTAAGCTCTGGAAATTGCTCACCAATTGCGCGAACTGAACCTTTAAGAAAACATACATTAAAAACTTTCCTAAATAAATACAATTTAATCTAACTTTCTATAGCCTCCTTTAGCTTTGGTTCGGGACTATCACAATGTAACCGGAGAACTGATAGAGTGTTCTCTACAAGTTTCTTCACATCTTGATAATTATTTTGTGAATCATTTAACTGCAGCTTGCCAAGAACGATTGCAGCCCATTTTCTAACTTCATAACTAGGATCATCTAGGCGTTGCAAAACAGCTGAAAATAAGCGTAATAAATATAAAGGAAAAATACGTTTAATAGATGAAGTACCATTCAATATTTGCTTGTAGTCTTGAAATTTCAGTGCTGTGGAACGGTATAAGGCTCGTAACGTATAAATTCTTGTAGAAACACAATTATCTTGAATAAGATCAGGAAAGTATTTAAGATTTCCCTGTAGTATAACGTGACCCTTAAACATTTTTTACATTATTCCAAAATTGTTTCTTTTATAAAAATTCAAATTTACCTCCGATGCGCCTTCACACATAGCGCACAAAGTTGCAGTTGCTAAAGATCTTAACGACTCGGCCGTACATCCACTTCTCCATTCCAAATGTTGCACAACTGTATCATTAATAAATGCTTGTAATAAATCTAAATTCTGTTCACCAGACAAGCCGAGTGTTTTGTCCCAAGATAGCATTGCAAGTGATATGGCGCTCATTATCTTAATTTTTGCTTCACTTGTGCCATGTGCCCAGACGGATTTTATGCATCTTTTATATTCGTCCATGGCGCTGCGTCTAAAACCGCAACAACGAATAACCCCATCGAGAATTTCAATTAGCTCACATGAGTCGTCCATTTCAAAATCGAGATTAATTGATCGCAACACTGAAGCGAGGTAGTTCTGATGTAAATCGTCAATTTCCCTTTCTTTCGCGAGCAGGGCCAGCAGATCCTCGGTCCACTTTAAGGCGTTTGAATTTGTATTCTCATTGCAAAGAGACATTACTTTCACGGCAATGATGTACAAGTTTTCCTGTACTGTGATTTTGTCAGATAGAGAGATGTCGTCTATTTGAGCTTCTAAAGAATTATCCCCAGAAGTTTTTCTATCCCATAAAACGATTGCTAGTTTTACTAAATGAATCTGAAAGTCTTCCTGTAAGAAAACGGATTCTTTAAGACCTCTTTCAAAAGCAAAACGTAAAACCATACATCTATGTTGTGCGTAAATGATTCCTTACTCAAAAGTGAAGCCAAGCTGATTATATCTTTAGAATTGCATTCTTTCGACATGGAATAAATTGAGTAGAAGCATTTAAGGTATCCTAAATTTGGATGACTTTCAAGCATTTCGAATGCATGCGGAAACCAATCTTCATAAGAGAGAAGGCATCCTAAAAGATTACCTACCTCTAAAGCCTAAAATGTAACTTTTAATGAATTTTTTATTTTTTTTTTTTAAAAATTTACTCAACCTTTTTAGCAACATCTGATTCCGGATCCCTGCAAGCTCTAGCCAATTCGGAAATAATCTCCATGAATTTTGGAGTAATTGTAATTTCCGTATGAAGTACAAATTGCCACAATAACTTTAAGGAGTGAAGTCTTACACTTTGCTTCCAATCAGAAGTTTCTCGCATTATCAACTTAACAACTCGGAGACATCTTTGCACCAAAGCTCGACAACCTATCGTTGGACGTCGAACATCCTTCGGATAATTTTCAGGTATATTATCAACTATTTCAAGTTTGTTTAATTCAGCTTCATTCTCCTCGAAGTATAGTTGTCCACATTTAAGCCATAATTGTTCTATTTCTTTTTGGACTTCCTCAGATTCATCACTTAAACTAGAAGAGTTAAATACTGTTTAATGAAATTAAAAAAGATGAAACAACATAAAACATTATGATAAAAATCCACCACTCGAATTTAAAAATATTTATAACAATAATAACTTATTTGACCCGAACTAAAGACTAAACGCTGTTGTTTAAAAGGGGAGGTTCTCATCTAGAATTTTGAAATTTTCTGGGTATACGCGTAGCGCTCCGCTCAGGTCAAATACTTGTCCTGCCAGGTAGGGTAAATGAATTGTTCATGCATATAGGCCATAAGATGCATTTAGTTCCCTAAAATTTATATAGGTAACAGAATATACGCTGTGAAAGGCATCTGAAGAGGCGTTTGCCTATAATATACAAATATAGTTAGTGGCACAGTAAATTGTACAAGCGTCACGTGCGTGGCAGTTTTAAAGTCTCGTTTTCTCCGTTCCTGTTTTTTCAAAATTGCCGGGGACATAACTCGAAAACGGTTCAACCGATTTTCTTCTAGTTAGTTTCATTTTAAAGAAAACAATTTTTATTGGAGGATGAACCATTAAAATTTTAATATTTTTTACGTTAACTATTTTATTTTAAGTAATAAACTGTGAAAAAAAAGTCGAAAAACGGCACTCAAATTTCAAAGTCGTGCCATTTTGTCAATTTTGATATTTTTTTTGAAAATTTTGGTTCATCCTCCAATAAATTTATTCTAGTTATGGCTCCATGAAGAATTTTTTGATTTCAGATTAATTTGCGACCTGTGGACACCCGGCAGTGGAGCAAATTTTCCAAAACATGCCGTAGGAAAAGCCGAATAACGGACGCCATTTTGTTTTTTTTTCTCTCCAAAAAATTTTGAATGTATAAATAAAAGTACATTGTATCAAACTGCCAAATATCGTCTTGATATGTTTTATAGTTTTCCTTTAAAAAATTCCCAAAGTTTACCTAATTTTTGGTGTTCTAGATGAGAACCTCCCCTTAATACCAAATTTGGAAAAATATAAGCGGAAAATATTTGAAGGGTCAGGTATGAGGTGAATTTTTTGCTTTTTTCTAATTACTGCAATAATATCCCGTTATTTTACACCAAAAAACTATTATTAACAACTTTCGTTATTAAAAAACGTATTATTGCTGATATATATATTTTTGCGAAATTGAGCTTGTGGGCCGCAAGAGTTGCATTTATCCCAAAATTTTTTTTTTGTCAATTTCATAGCTTTTAGAAAAATAAAAAAAAAACTACAAAAAATTTCAACTTGCCAGCAGAGAACAAGAGGAATTAGCTTCTCGAAAAACGAGTATCGGTCCCTGAGTTCGAGCATAAGTTTGCAACCAAAACGTCCGCATTGTCTTCTTACAGCGGGAACTGGATCCATTAGCATGGGTGAGACCTCAGTAATAATTTTAGAAATACAATCGCCGTTGCTAATGTGCAAGGCCACAACAGCGAGTGTCTCTATGCCGGCAACCCTGTTCAGGAAATGTTTGTGATGAACAACAGAAAAAAGAGGCGTGCTAAACACCTCAGCCCGGTAGTGGAAACTGGGAGATTTTTCGGCGAATGCTTTTACGCAATTGCACGATTCCTTCTGCACCGCTGGACATTTGTCTAACAGTCTTCTCCTTAGCACATCTACGATATCATTGTAGGATTTCAGGAGGGGGTCCTTGGAGGCTACCGGGTCACCAAATTTATTTATTAGCTGCATCAACTGGGACACCATGACGAGCCTCAGCTCCTCGCTTTCTTCTGTGAGCTCCTCCTGGCCAATTTGTTTGACGATCGTAGAAACAACATAGTGCATGTAGTAATCATTGTTGGGCAGCTTTTTCATAAACTCGTCAATCACCAAACAGGCCAATTCCCTACAGCTCTCAAATTTGTCCGAGTAACACTTTAAAATGTGTAGATAGCACTTCTCGTAAACCGATATAATCCCATCTGTGCTGTTCTCTGGCGACTCACAAAAACCTTGAAGCCATCTTAGGGCAGAAATACGATGCGCCTTACTGTTGCTCTCCAAAGATTTGCAAACATCCTCAGGCACAAGATCGGTCGTATCCATTTTTTAAATGAATTGCTTTGTTTATTTTGATAAACATTTCAAAGCCATGTGTTACGTATCTTCTTCTTCTTCTATTAGTTGCAGCTAAAACTGAGCACTTATTCAAGTAGACTGATTTATAACAATAATTGAAAAAAAATTGTACTAAACTACAGTGGGACGTAGACCAGTAAGCATAACTTAGTTATAGAAATTATTTTTGAAGTTGTTATTATATTTTAAGTTAGTAGTTAAGTAAGTAAAATCCCAATTTGTGGATAAATTCGTGAAGCGAGCTCGTGAAACTGGAATGTTGGTGGATAAACCAAACCGAGTACGTAACTCGTCCAGTGCGCTCAGTCGAAAACATTGCTGCTGTTGCTTAAATTATGCGTGAGCATCGTTCTCAACAATTGGACATTGCACGTACTTCTTTGATGCGAATTTTGCGTAAAGACTTTGCCGTTGACCATACGAACCGTCTACGATTCGCAAATTGGGCGGAAGATCGTTTGGCTGTGCCATACAGCGAACGCCACAATCGATGTTTTGTGCCCTATCTTCGGAAATCGCATAATCAGCAAAAATGGTGATGTGATTTGGCCGGCAAGAAGCTGCAATTTGACGCCGTTGGTCTATTATCTTTGGGGAGCGGTGAAAAATAAAGGTTACGCCAATAAACCAGAAACAATTCATATTCAATACCGCAAGTATGATCCAGCATAGGGAAATTCGAAATCAGAGAAGGGGAATAGGCAGATAGCACACTCAGAGAATATATACGGTTGCGGACTTTTTACATTGTCACGCACTGTGCATTTTTAAAGGCGGGCCAAAGTATTCAAACGTGTGAGCTGCTCTGGGTAGTGAAACGTGGTTTTAATTTTCGTTCCACCTCCCCCTAAATTTTTGGCTTTTCTCATGCGTGAGCCCTTTATTACTATCCACTTTTAGCAAAATCTGCAAGACCGGTGGGCTAACGAGACCAAGGTCGAAAAAATAAGGGAATACGTCACGAGTGTCCCATCTAGTATTTCATGATCTTTGGTTACGGCTTGATAATGCAAAAAAAAGGCATGCAGCGACTAAGAGAAGTTGAGACGGTTGAACAACACAAAATCCGTATTGAAAGTATGTGGATACATGCATCGGGGGTAGCTGCTCTTATTTTAGAATAATGAGCAACGAGAGACCCGCATATGCTTATACATGCTATATGATTTAAAAGCTTGTCCTGTAATTTCCCTAACCTACCCCTAAAGTAAAACTAGAAACCCTTTACTAGAGTAGTGCTCCATAGCTACGTTAGGCTAAGGGGCTTATATATTTCGACGTCGATTTCTTAATCTGGGGCACTGAAAATCCTCGTGTCATGTACATACAAAGAGCTGTTACAACCACTGTGTAGTACGGCGTTCACGCGGGAGGAGTGATTGGGCCGTATTTTCGCTGTAGGGTCCGTCTGGTGGAGCCCAATTGCGTGGCTCGTCGTCTAGTTGATATTTCTTCGTTCTCAGCGACATCGACAGTCACAGCCGCGATATTCTGGGCAGAACGACCAATCCGGTGGCGGCCACGCCCTGCAAGGTATCTTGTGGTTCCAGTCTGTTCGAGTCGAGCAGCTAAGCGGCGGAATGTTTGCCATGTTGGCGCGACACGATTAGGAAATCGACATCGAAGTGCGCGCTGCGCTAACACCACCGACCGATTATTAGTCAAAAAAATGGATACAATTATTCCATGCTCTTGCGGTGTATAGCGCCCATTGCTTGTCTGTTTGTATTCTGCAGCTGTGTAGTTCACAAAAATCAAATATGATTTACGTACGTCGCCATTTTCAATAATTATAATATCTTCCGGTAGAGTGATTAATTTTGCGTCACCTTGTATCTTCACCACCGTCTTAAAGAAAGTAGGACTACCTGACTAACATGGGTTAAGATATTACCTACACAAAATAAGTCTGTCAGTTAAGACGGAAAGTCGGTCTAGAGGACAACGAAATCACGGTTTACTTGTATGGTTTTCCTGTTCTTGCACAGACATAAAAAAGGACCTTCAGAAAGTTTTTGAACTGGGCTGATATCCGCAATTGTAGCTTTCCTGACTATACATATATAGTCTACTTTATTAACGGAGCTTTGACACAAAAGACCGGTTGGTTGCAGTAGTTCTTCCCAAATAGTAATAATAGAAAAAATCCGATTCTAATTTTATTTCCAGCAAAATGAAACAAATTATTAAGTTCAAGATTCTTCATTCTATCAAATTCTAAACTTAAAATGGGATTTTAGACAATCGCTGCCTAAATTTATTAAAATGAAGCAGTTGAGACCAAACAAAAATTGTTCTAATTTTAAATAGCATTTTGTAAATCAAATATATTGGCGAATACAAAAAAAAATCAAGATAAATGTTTTCTGATTTCTGAAACTTTTCCAAGTAAACAGCTCAGATTAATGGAAAGTAAAAAATCGGTTTGTTCTGAGTAGTAATGAATCACCCACCATACTGATGGTGCCTTTTTAAAAACTGAAACATTAATTCAGGAAGCAACGAAAAACGACTCATTGCCTTTGGCAAGCAGTACGCATTGATTTCGTTTTAAAACCGCTTGAAACACCTACTCTTAATGAGCTTAAGAAGCCCCACAACCCAAATATACGTCAGTGCTCATTTCCCACTTGTTGTGCCCACACGAAAAATAAGAGATGGATCAGGGTAATTTGAAAGATAGTAATAAATTCAACAGAAAACAAAATATCCGATTCTAGATTCAGTGATAACTGGTGCAGTTAAGTGCGGTGGATATCGCTACCCGGATGGCACAAGGTACATCGGTGATTGGAATCACAAGGGCCAAAAACATGGATTGGGGCACTTATTACTCCCAGATGGAACTCGATATGATGGGGCCTTTGCTAATGGAATTTGTTCAGGACTTGGTTGCATTTGGTTTCCGGATGGAGCAAAGTTTAAAAATATAGGAATTTTTAAAAAAATTAGTTACATTTTGAGATTAAATGCAGGTACGAAGGTGAATTTATGCAAGGATGGTTTCATGGACATGGTATATTTTGGCGAGCGGATGGAATGAAATATGAGGGAGAATTCAGGGGTGGCAGAGTTTGGGGACTCGGGTTAATAACATATGCCGATATGACTCATGGATTTCCACGAAATGAAGGTTTCTTTCAAGACTGCAGACTTGTACGGAAAAGACGATGCCCAGAGGTTGTGCAACGCGCTCAAAAAATCGCTTTAATGGCTAGAGCACAGTGCGATCATCCCTACTAACAAAATTACTTGAGGTAACTACAGTGTTACTTATCAAATGTTTTATTTTGTGAAATTAAACATCTGATTTACCAACTAAAAACCATGTATTCCTTACTGCAACTGCTACACGGCGCACTAATCGTTTTTTATCATCAATTGCAGGAGTGAGGCCCAGGATCACATCTGTTTCATAGGGAACCAGTAAATATGATTGGTAGCTGGCCAAAATCTCCAGGCATTCAAGTGAAAGAATTCGTATTTGCTGTAATATTATAGGGATTTGTTATTACTAAGATTATTATGTTAATTTCAAGTATTACCATTGAACTCTTGTATGTTGAAAGCTTAATAAAGTGCTTCAGCAGGTGCCCTATGTGATTGTGGAAGAACTCATCTTTTGCGCTTAAAAACGTTTTCAAAACCTCAAGGGATATCATAGTCGGCACTTGGCTTTCTGATTCCAAGCATTTGAATAAGACAGGAGATATCTGAAATGTAGATAAAGAAAATGAATTTCGGACCAGTACTAGTTTTTGTTTGGTATAGTGAATTGCTTAAGTAAATAATCCAGCCGACAAGTTGAAAACTGTGGGAATTAACTTTTTATCATCCTTTTAAAACAAAATATACCAATTTTTGAAAATCTACTTAATAAATAGATATAGAGAATAGAAATATTTAATTTTATTTATGTAGGCCTATATAAGGTATATTTTATCCAATACTTCATATATGTTGCACAATCTCTCTTATCTAGATATTTAAAAAGTTTAATCTTCTCGAACTAAAGTATCTTACTGTATTCGATAAATTGTTTTTGTCAGTTACAGAAAATGAATTTTTGAAAACATGCATTTTATAGATGTTCTTTTTGTATTGTTGTTCCTCAGGACTCTTTAGAACATTACTTACTTTATTTAGATTCATTTTGAGGATTTGATGGGGTGTTGCTTGCAGAACGTAAATAAAGGCATTCACGTGTGGATCGGAGAATGATTTCAGTTTTCCGTTTAATTCTCTTAGTACAATGCTAAAAAACTTTTGTTTATAAAGTGGTTTAACTACAGGCAGGTACACTTCTGATGCATCGGTTGAAATAATCTGGAATGCTGTTACTGCTGCTTCGGAGAATTTTGGCTGGTCTAGCAAATGAATTATCTGGAATTTAGGTAAATACAATTATAAATAAAAAATTTAAACATATATTAAAATAAAGGTTCTATCAACAATTTTTTGCTTTCAAACGTCTGAAGAAAGTATTCTATCAGTCTAAAATATTTCTTATCAGCGGAAATAATGTTTATCGCCAAATAAAAAAGTGGAGTGAACTAAACCTTTATCCATCCATATTTCACGCGTTTTTAATGGTTAAATTTAATTAAACATATAAAACCTATGAATAAACTTTAAACATCAGAAAAATGTTTGAAAATTACACAAATAACGGCTAAATGAGCCGAGAGAGAAAAGTGCGAAATTGTGAGATTTGTAATTTTTTGCAAGAATTGAAATTATTACGATTAGAATTTATTTTGGTAACAAATATGTTTACGAAATGATTAGCTTCGAAAAGGTCAGAATCAGTTTATTCTTCCTAATTTACAGTCAAGATATAAAAGGCTCACTAATGTAGTCTTAAAAGCAAATTTGAAAAATAGGAAAGAAAACATTTCGGATTAAAATAAGCCCTTAATTTGTTCATATATATGAATTAATAAAATTTAACTTACCACTCTAATAATATCCTCGATGTTTGAGTAACCCCGTACGATTAAGGCTTTACTCAACCAAGCTAGAGTTTCGATTGCACTAACATCCTCAGAATTGATTTGGTCCTTTAGATTTTGTATAAAATTTTGTAATAAGCTATTGTTTTTGGTTTCAGTAGCTACTTTATTAATTAAGGTGCAGAGAAGGTGATGTGCAGCTTGTCGAGAAGAGCCTCCTTGATTGATTTTTAACCAATTTGAAAAGTCATGCAATATCACTTTTAAATGCTTCTCCAAATTAATGTCGGTATTTGCCCATCCTAAAATTCCATTAGCTAAGTACAAGTCCACAATTGTTACGTTTAAGTCGCCCAAGTGTTGGTCGATGATCCTAATTTGATCCTCTTTGCTCATTGATCGCACGAATAAGCTTACGATTGAACAAATATTGTTCAAAACTTCAGGGGAAAATATTCCTGATCTAGAACATGAAATTATTTCCTCAAGGATTTTATATGATTTATTCAGTCTCGCAACTACATCGGTGTTAAGCTCTTTTAATAGGATAGCTTGAAGCGATTGAAGAGCTAATTTTTGGGTTTCAGAATTACTAGGATCAAAAATGCAGTCTTTGTATAAGCGGCAAATAATTGGTTCAAAATAATCTGTTTCAATTAGTATCGAAATATTATCCAAAACTTTCTTCTTAAGTTCTGGTGAAAACTGTTTAAAATCTGTAAGAACTATGTTTATACACTTTTTGTTAAGCTCCTCTGGATATTGTGTGCTAATTGCTTTTAAAAACGGATTAAACTTATTACTGCTTGGGTTAACAATGGTTTTCTGCAGGTAATCATATAATGCTATCCTCCTTTCAGGCGTTAAAATGCCAATTATTTCGAGCGCGCATTCAAAAATCTTCCTGATGCATTCCTCATCCAATTTCTCATTTGTTAAACAGTTTATCGTTGCTTGTTGTACGCGTTCTTGTAAATTTGAATCCATTTGTTTTACTACCCCTTGTTTGCTATATAGTTTTAAAACATCCGCAACAACAGAAAATATTTCTATAAATTCGTCTGCATCACCTTCTGTGGATTCAACGTTCATCAAAAGACAGTTAAGAATTTTATCACCGTAAAATAGAGCATCTGTGGCCACACAAATGAGGGCAATTGTACTGGCAGGCTTAAACATTTTGTGGTGCGCATCACTTAAATGCGTTAAGATTGTAGAAAGGATTATGATTTCAATGCTTTTCGTAATTTCTATGCTGCCTTTAGTGTTGGTCAATATTTCTGCTAAAGATTTCAAACCAGCTGAAACAATTTCGGGATCATCACAGCCAGGGAAGATAATTAACTTCATAGATTGCCAGATTTTCTCAAAATGTGGAGCAAACAGTTCTGCTGGAAATTTGGAGCATCTCGCCTAAAAAAATAATATTTATAAGTTACACTTTTATTTTATTTGAAAAACTATTTACAGTACAGTACACAATTTTTCACACAAATATATACGCCAGCTTGATATGATTTAAAGTACTTAATTTAAACGCCTTTAGTTAATTCAGCGAATAACGATTAAAATTTTGTTTTGTTATGACTTGGAAAAAAAGTATTTTCTTATTTCATACGAGCACTTTCTTTCAATATCAAGTAAACATCGGGGTCGAAAGTCTCGATTCAAAACTATAAAATAAGTACTTGTACGGTTCATTCCTTTTAAGCATGTTCCAATATAAAAAAAAAACATGTTCTGCGCAAAAACGGTTATCCTTAGCTCAGGCTTGCTGTAAAGTACTTTAGTCTGAACTTAGAGAGCCAAACATTCGTATGATACAATTACAGAATATTAAACGTTACCAAGGTATAATTTATACGCACCAGCAAATCCAAAGAATCAAGCTTCGCCGATTTGAGATCAGTGTCCAGTTTCTCAAGTGCTAGAGTGATTGCAAACTCCGTAAAATCAGAGGATCCGACAAGGCAATCGGCCAGCATATTTGCTAGAATTTCGCGTGAAACAGCGCTTTCGTTTCTCGACGGTTGAAAATCAATGGGAAAGTAGCAGGCAAAGACTTCGAACATTTCCTCAGCCAAATGCTGTAGTGGGAATTGTTGCATAAAAGTTGGCATATAGCTGAACAAGAATTTCAGATTTCGGGGATCTCTTTCTCCATCAATTGCGGTTATGACGCCGTACACGAAGTCCACGCCCATGCATTTTAATTCTGCAAATGTAAAATTATAGGGTGAGTACGCAAGTTTCTGTTCATTTAAAAAAAATTAGACATGACCTGTAGACAGGATTTATTAACATCAGAATATAAATTCTTATAATGCAAAGATCTGGAACAAAATGTGTTTATACGAATGCTCATTCGAAGTCAAAAGTGACGAACATACAAACAAATTTGTCGGTCGGTTGTACTTCCTGAGATATTTAACTTTGAAAAGTGATATTTTTCTACGACAATTTTTTACATATTATTACGGAAATTCGTTACAAATTGGGTATACGGTATGTCTTAAGTTAAAGATGCTTCCGTTTTTTTACTTTAATAAATTCTTCAAGAACCTTTCAAATAACGAAAGATAAATATATTTTTCAACTTATAGACGGTGACGAACACACATATGCAAGAGGTTCACGGCTTGTAAATATAAAAGGTTAGGCCAAAGATCATCTAAGTACAAAATGTGACACTCTATACAAGTCCAGAGCTCTAACCCATATGCAATTTCTAATACTGCCCGGGGATAAAGCAGCAAAGAAATATCGCTTCCCAACCCTTTTTTTAAATTCCAATAAGAACGAACAGTCCTTTATTACTATCTACTTTTAATGTCACATCTTGCATTTAGATGATCTGTGAGGTTTAGCAAAGAAAGGCATGAATATTTTAGAAACTATTTGCGAATATCAAGTGAAAATCTTCAGAGGTATTACGACTTGATTATGTGGTCTGATCTATTGTAAATTTAAGTAGGTGAAGACCAGACAGAATCGGATCTTTTTGATTCTTAAAAATTGTTAATTCTTTACGAAAAACACCACGTATCGAATACATTTTTTAATGAAAATGAATTATGCATATTAAAGGTCAAGGCGGACTTGATATCCACTATAGGCTAAACTCATCTTAGATATATATCTAAGTGGTGTATAAAAATTGGGGTGAATCGTCAAGGGGATTACGATTAGTGCTGTTACAAATATTGCTGACGCATTTAGCCTGAGGATCCCGACTAGAGTGGAATGCAGGAAAGCTATGTAGGATCAAATGGGTCCAAATCCTTGAAAGGAATAGGAGCTGCTATCTTTTCTAAGGCACTCGATGTTGATGAGTCGTTTCGTTTTCCTGAGCATGCTAGCGTCTTCCAGGTGGAGGCTGTTGCTATAATGAAAGCCTGCAATGCATTAGTCAACATAAAATCTTCATTTAATTTAGCAATCCTCACAGACTCGAAAGCCGCTATCAAGACCTTCGATTAGGCTAGTGTTTCTTTCGAAATGGTAGGACGCTCTCGTGAGCGTATAGTCTTTTTAGGGCAATGCCGTAACATCACTCTACTGTGGGTTCTAGCGCATAGGAACATAGAAGATAATGATCGGGCGGATGAACTGGCTAGGGCAGGTGCAACTCTCAACGAGTTTCTTGTGAAGAGGGAACGGGAAACATCAAGAAGGGAATCCAGTTGCACTTTCTAACAATTTCAAATAATAGGTGGGCAAATCTTGGAATATGCTACGTTTCCAAAACAACCTAGCCAACATACAATCTGAGTAGAACCCATGAGCTCAAACGTTCGCGTGTGTGTTTGTAGTGGCAGCCAGACTGAGAACAACCTGTCCTAGTTGTAAGGATTCCAATGCGAAGTAGACTCACTCTCATTTCCTGTGCAACTGCCCAGCATTAAAGTATCTTTCAAATATGTATGTATGGAGAATTCGATAGAAATGCCGCCAAAATGTATTTTTTAATAACATATCTCTTCCAGGATTTTCCGCACTATTACAAGCTTTTCATAAATGTACCTTTTGAAGATTTTTATTTTAATATTTATTTTTTTTGATTTTACTTTCAATAAGCATGGAAAGTTATCATCCACCAGTTTTTACAAATTTAGCTCTAATGAAGCGATGAACAATAGGTCAGAATCGGGAATCAGATTCACGCTTATTCTTGACTGAAATATCACACGATTGCACACTGTAGTTAGCGTTAATCGGGTCCTTAAAAATATATGAAATTACCGAGAATTGGTGGGTGGTGTACGTGAATTTACCAATTCACTTCAATTTTTCTTAAAATAAATGCAAATGAATCTTACCGTTGTGATGGAGTTCTGTTGCAGTTTTGATGATAAGAAAAATCCTTTCTCTGTCCTCTCGATTCTGGCTCTGGCAAGACACGTACTGGAACAAGTTTGTAAATAATTGTGGAATGAAACTCTTGGGAACATTCATTCGGAGGAGCGCAAGGATACCACTGAGGACGGCGGGCAATATTTTATGGTTGTCGTTTAAGCGACCGCAGTAAAAGTCTGTAATGAAGCCGAGTTGTGCCTCGGTTAAATGATCCGACGGCAATGAGCACAGAGTGCTAGAAAATAGCTTAACGCCTTGAAGTCTGAGTTCAACATCTTGTGAAGTTAATGCAAAACCCAACGTCTCTAAGAAGTAACTGATATCGTATTTATTTTGTGTTAACTCTGAAAAAAGGTATTGGTCCTAATAACGAAGGTGACTAAAATATTAAGTCATTTTACCGCTGGATATATTCTTCGAAATCTCCTTGATTTTCTCGTCATTTTCCAGAGCTACTTTCACAGATTCCTCGGTCAGAACGCAAGACATAATTTCGCAATTATTAAAACTTCCAGAGCGAATTATATAGAAACCACCCCGCTTGACACTTGATATGAAAAAGTCTTGCGAACGTAACCTTACTTAAGAAACGTCAAACGTCAAGGAATGTGGGAAATTTACGTTAATAAGCGATTTATTCCTCGTTATGTAATTTTACAAAGCAATATCTCTACCATATAGCTCGTTGAACTCCAGATAATTTGTTGTAATCGGCCAAATGTCTCCACACAATCCGACTTAATCTCCATCGGAAAACAACTCCTCGGGGTCGTGAAGTAATCGCGCAGCGATCTCGAACGCGGTTCATTGCAGAGTCCCTTGGAAGAGCGCTAATTTCAGCGCTCGCTATTTCCCGCAATTCCACTGGCAAAATGTCGTTTTTCCTTAAAGAATTTATGCGAACGCGATCATTCGCGTACTGGGCTACACATTTCCTTCGTTTAACGTCTCTGATCATTTTCCAGTCCGCATATTTGTATCGTACTTGGGTAGCCTAAAAAATTACTGACTATAATTTGGTGCAATTCAAACGCCACGTACTTACCAGGGGCTCTGATGTTCTCATTAAATTTAGGATTGGCTGATTTATGGCAGAACATATCGACTTTATGTAACTCATCTCCAAAAATCGATGCAAAATGCTGAAACAGTTAACAAATAATCGCCGACAACGTTTATTTACTTCTGGACCAACAGTTGATGATTTTATAGTGTTAAGAAAAATGACGTATAAAACCCCTGTTCCACGAGATGGCGCAAACGTCGCTATGCAGACTGCATTCAAAAGTCTCTTCTTTATGGACAACGGTCAACCGGAATGCATATGACACAGTTCCGGGCCCAACACCTATTTGATTTGAACACTACCAGCAATAACATTTTAAAATTACTAAAATTGGAAATTTAACGATCAAATCTTACTCCAGAACTTGACTTAATTTCAATTTCATATTCTTTAATGTCATTATTGTGGGATACAGGGTGATTCAAAAAAATGTAATCGATTTTTTGAAATGACCTTAACAACATATCTTCCGACACGAAGCACTTTCTCTTCTTCATATTTCATTTTATAAAAAAAATTCACGAGAGCTTTTAAATTTTTTTATTTCCAACATACTTTCCTTTTTCAAAGTTCATCATTTCTTTACAATGAGAAAATGTCTTCAAATTTTGTTTAATAATCTTTCTTTTCGATTTATCCATCATTATTTACTATAAAAAATAACTTTCTTGAGAAATCCAATGAGAACACTTCCTATTTGGAAATTAAATTGTTTTCAAGAGCGAGAACTACTAGAAGAAGTCTTAAGGAATTTACTATAGAAATTTTATTCTATGTTGTTGTTTGTCCTATTTGAGAATACGAAAGGGTGCCTCGAAACATCAGCACAGAAACGATCCCTCCTTTTCGCTACAGCAATTACAGTGAAGAGATTCTCCTAATTTTTCTCTTGAATTTTGTTTTGTTGAAACTCTTTAAACGCAGAGAAGCTACAATTATTATTTTTATGTCTAATATCCTTAGTGGAGTTGTAGACCCTCTTAGTGTTTTGAATTTTATTAATATTAACCCTTTGCACTCGAAGCTTTGCAATTTCAATGGAAAATAATTTCATATATTAAAGTAACTGATATGCTTATAAACAGAAAGGCGATGTTATTATGTTTTATTTGTACTTACTCGTATGTTATAAACTGAGAATTATTTGACATTATCTCCATTGCGGCGAAGCCCTCGAGTTAGAAGAAAAATTTTAAATAACTCCGTTCCGGAGCCCTCGAGTGCAAAGGGTTAATAATTCATGCTGCAAATTGACTAGATTCATCACAGAATCGCGAATCACCTTTTGAACCATTTTGGGCTATGATAACAGATTATAATACTTTCATTTGTATAGTTTTCATCATGATAGATTAAATTTAAACGATTAATTGAGCAGTGTAGAAACAAATATGGCAATCTTCACTTCTGCAAATTTCACAACAAATGAAAAAATTGTATCTCTAACACTCGTATGCATGGCGGTAGAAAAATTACTAAGCTTTCACCAATTGTTGCTAGTTTCTTAGTTAAGTTCTCGAAAAAAAGTGGAGATAAATACTTTTGTTTCTATACCCTTCCATTATTGAATGCTTACTTTTCGAGCCGATTAAAAATTAATTTTCGTAATAAAATCACATTTTTATACTCCAACAAAATTACTCAGAATTACAAAAGGATATCTTGAGATAATCATTCAAACTGAATTCTATAATTTCGAAAAAGGTGCAACTTCAAAACAAAATTTATAATGCTAATAAAGCAGTAGGTAGGTATTTTAGAATAAAATAGCGATCAGCTTAATTTGTGACGTTATTTTCAATTTGATATGCGTTCTTTTCAGAATTTCATATTCAATTTAAAAGTAATTTAATTTTGTATTAATCCGATACAATTGTGATAGTTTAATATACATAAAATAGAGACTGCTTTGAAAGGTTTTGACATTTTATTACTCGCATTAATGTGATAATGAATTAAACAAGTAAATGGAGTTTGACTTTAGTAGCTAGTTATGAAACAAATGCAATCATTGACGATTTATTATAATGGAATTTATCGTTGAAAAATAATGCATTAACGAACTTTTTAAGCATTACAAATGCGTCGAATCTCCCAGTCCACTATCAGATTTCCTATGATTTGTTGGTGGAGGAGGAGCTGGCACCTGGGGTCTCTTAATTCGGGGATCGAAACCTCTTGGAGAGGGCGGTACCTGACCGACCGGCGGCGGAAAATTCCCAGACTCCACAGATATAAATTCCCTAGAAGAAGATATAGCACTGTCTGCAAAAGTACTTGATGTTTCAGCTGTAATAGGAATCGTGCTCGAATTGGTGCCAGTCACTGTTCCCCCCGGAAGTGAATCTGACGATAAGACATCAATGATAGCTACTTGTTTTTTGTCTACACTATAAATTTGTGCTCTTTCCAGAGTTGTCTTATGGTTTTGAATCGCTGAGCTATTGCTGCAGAGGCTTCCCGTGCTGTTCGTAAGACTATTGCTTGATGTTTTATTTCCCGCGAATGCATTTCCTTGTGCTGGGGATGTGATAGCATTCATGCGAAAACTAGAGGCCTTTTTAAGGCCAGAACCTGTATTTGTTGCACCATCTAATGGTTTATCAGTGTCTAATTGATTGTCGACTCGAAAGCTGGTAGGTCGCATTAAGGTCACCGGTCGCTCTGGAATTGCAGGCTTTTCCTTAACTTCAGGCTTATCCCGAAGATGAACTCCGTCATCTGATAGGGTAGTCAGATTTTCAGTGCTTTTAGCTACATTTAGAATTGTACGTGGAAGAGCGATTGGTTTCGGTATAATTTGCAACTTATCATTCCCTTTATGGTTCTTATATGTCGATCTGTTCAATGTATAGCTGTCCATAAAAGTTGGTCGTGGTGGCTTTTCTGGTTTATTAGCATTTTTATCAGCAGAGGTAGATATAGGTGGGGTTTGCGAAAAATTGTCGCACTTGTTCGAGCATGTACTATTTATTTGGGGCTGATTGCTTTGATAGGCATCTGTAGCTGGGGATGCCAACTCTTCGCTAGCAACCGACATGCTCGTATTATTTTGTTCAACTGGCAATGGCAACTTCTTGGGAGGATTTGGTGCTGATGGTTTATTATGTTTTCGCCTAGCCGGAAGTTTAGGGCTTTCACCGTGAGTAGGGCTTGAGTTTTCAGAAAGAGAGTCATTTGAATGGCTTCTGCCAACGGAACTGGTGTCTAGAGAATTTAGAAATATTTGACTAGTATCATGACTACTGCTTCTCGAATGTGCTTGTTTTCTATGCGGTGTAATGGCTTCAGTTGAAATTTGCACATTCTCAGTTGCTCCAATATTATTAGCACCATTTTCAACAAATAATGAGTCTCTTGTAAAATTTATAAAAAAATCAACTTCACCACCAAAAAAATAGTTCCAATCACTAACCAAAAGTTCAACAATTGTGTTCACAGCCGCGGAACTATTTACTTGATCAATATAATCAGTGCAGCCTCCTTGAGTATCGGGGGGCCAAAGAATGTTCGGCGACATAACTATTGCAATATTCTGCGAAGACATTTTGTTCTGGTCCTGCTTTTGATATAATTGCCACAAGAACCTGGTCAAGTATTTTAAATTATTATAATTCTCCTTAGGGAGTTGGTTTATAGAATTAAGAATTTCAGTTTTCCTTTCGTGCTCGGTGGACCTCTGTGCAGCATGGATAAAAGACTTGTAAAGATTATATGTTAACAGCGGTTCAGGCAGCTCCCTGAGATAAAGCTTAAGGATACCACCTATTACATGAACATCTTGATATTCGGGTGGTAGGGGCGGATTCACATACTGGGCGTCTATGGCATTTTTCATTCGCTTTAGTTTTGTACCAGCTGAAAGCATCACATTTTTTTATTTGAAGCAAATAGTATTAAATTTTTAATACTTACCACAACCTACTCGCAATAAGCCCTCTTCGCAGAGCCCTCTCTCAATTAGAGAACACACACAGAGCTCAATAACAAACGATATCTCCCTATTGGTTGAATGCAGGTGTTCTTTTAGATCAACACCGAAAACCCTCTTCTTTTGGCACTTTTGGACAATGTCATTAATTTCATTAAGAAAGACATCCATATTCCTCAAGGCTTTTTCATAAAAAACCCTTTGCGCTACTACAAAATCCCTTATACTATAAGCAATGATTTCATCTTTCGAAATAAGTTCAAACATTTCGGCAGCCCAGCAGTCTCGCTCCTTTTCTAGCTTCGATTCCCATTCTTCCTGTTCAAACTTGAGCTGGTTGAGTTTGCTGCTGTTTTCGTTTGAGCGTTGCATGTTCTAGAAAAGATTGAAAAAAAAATTCATATTATGAGTGTAACATATATAATCTTCTATTATGCTACAAAATACTAGAGAGTAAAATAATAAATATAAAGCATTAGTGCTGGTATATTTCTATGTTATTTTCAGAAGAACTCGATATTGTTTCAGTACCTTTCTTTAAATAAAGATATATATAGTAAATAAGAATAAATCGTGAGATTTCACCTTTTTTAGAAATATTATAAATACATACTATACTTCCAAACAATTATATTTATGATTTTAATTATATCAATTTGTATGGATACACGCAATACTGTCAAGTATTTTTTTTTTTTTGGTAATAGTTGATTCTTCAATTTAAATCGAAAGATCTACTCAGATTCCTTATTTAAGTTCATCAACTCGCCAGTTTCACTTAAGAGGTTAAGGACTTCTTCAGGGCGCTTTGCTTTTTGAACAATTATCAAACTGATTAAAAGTGAATGGCTATTACTATTTGACTAAAAACAATAAAATATGTATATACTGAATTTGAGAATTTATATCTAAAGCGCCCCTAGACATATAGGAAAAATTACATGAAAAAAAATAAATGTCATAACTAAGCGTTTGGTACTTACAGTACTGGTCTGGTCAATCTTCTTTTTCTCTTCAATCTTTGCTTTAAAATTAAAATTAATGCTTACTTACCTCATATTGCTTCTTGATCGAATTATATTCTTGCAAATATCTAGCAACAGCTCTTTTATGCGATGCGATCTCCTGAATATCGGTGTCCAAAATGGACTTAAGTTTCTTGGTAACTTCATTTTCTGTTTGAATTTCATTTTCAATTATGTACCCTGCTATCGTTTTTTCGAGCTCACCTAAACACCATTTCAATAAAATTTGACAATAGTTCGAAAAGTTACAAAACAAAAAACATACCACATTTGTTTAAAACTTGGTGAAGAATGAGATCGCCAGGCAGTTCCTTTGAGGACTCTTCTAAGGCTTGGCCCAGTCTGTATTCATGGATTTTTTTAACACGCTTCTCTTTATCTTGTTCCGATCCAGCATAAGGTGAAAACTTTTTATATATTTTTTCCAAGACATCTTTATATTTCTCGACATGCTTTTCAACTTTTCCTAGCTCATCGTTTTTATTCTCATTTCGATTGGATCTGAATAAGAGAAAAAAATTGCACTCAATTTAACTTCAAATTTATGAATTATTTCAGAATTTCTTATAATTTAGAAATTTAAGATAACGCATGCAAATCTTCCTGATTGGGAAGTGCTTTTTTCCATTATGATTATGAAACTGAATATTTCTTATTATCTAGAAGCAACTGTAACATCTAAATTTACACTTTAAATTAAACTTGGTTAAACAAATTTCAAGTTATTTAGGTAAGCTATTATTTAGTGTTCACACAAGCACACTAAATAACCATAATAAAATTTTCTTCACAGAACTTTCATAACTGATACATAAAAATAACATTGGAAACCCGCATAAGAACATGAGGACAAAATGACTTTAATTTTTATTCAACCAAAATGTTGGAAATATGTTTAATATTAAGTAAATAAAACAAATATTTGTGATCAAATGCTGTATCTGTCTTTGTTTATTTATTAATTAATTTAATCACACATCAATTATCTCCACAACAAGGAAATTAATAAAACTAATTATGTAAGATTCGAATTATTTAGTCTTAATTAAATTTGGACCCGATCTATTCCCGAGTCTTATGTAGAAAGATTATAGTGAATGCGCGCGTTATAGAATCTTTGCCAAACTAAACCGACCACTAACACTTAAAACTAAAATACCCAAGCATAAAATCTAACTGCTCTACATGTACCCTACATTTGAAATTTAACTGCACATTTTTATTTTGTACACCTAATTCTGTTTTTACACGGTAGATACGTTTCACAAAAAACCGTGTAAAAAAACAGATGAAGTACATAGAAAAAAAGGGATTTAGTTCCATATCCTTCAACTCTATAAAAAAATAGGTAAAATAAAATGATTCATACAAAAAATTATTAAGACAGTCTTTAGAAAAGCCAAATTAAATTAAAATTTTATGTGCATTCATGCACAGTTTATTTCATAAAAACATAAGGGAATTCAATTCCTAGAGTAAAAGAAATACCTTTCCTTTTCAGTTTCGGAGTTGTAGTATTCGACATTTTTCTTAAGGCCCTAAAATTTAATAAAGATATCAATTAATTCGAATTGTATATAAATATGGCTTACGCTATTCTTATCGATCTAATCTTTCCTTTTTTATGTTACTTAGTCAACAGCAACTAAACAAAAGACTAAAATACATAAGTATACATACAGCAAACATACATAAATAAACTAGAAAGGGGAATTCACTATTATTTATATATATATTTTATGCTATATGTATACTTATACTTATTTTATAATTAATAGATAGAAAAAACAATGTCTAGTAGAGTACGGTTAATAAAACTACATTCTTCATGCTTCATAAAACTACTTCTTCTTCAATTTAAATCGTGTTAAATCGAATAAAATCGTAAAAAACGGAATTAATTTTGTTTTTCCAGACCGTGTAAAAACAGAATTGGGTGTATATTATAATAAAACTTGCTGATTAACAAGTTTGTGTTCTTGTTTTTCGTAGAAAGACGAAGATGGTTGATTTTTTCGGACGTTTTCTACAAATCTGTGAACATTCATTGTAAGTTTGAATTTGCAGCACAAAATTTCTAAATTTTGAATATTCTAGCTTTGTTGCTTGATTCTATTTTATTTGGCATATAACTAGTGTAAATAATGTGTGTAATTTTTAAAAGATTATAAACAACAACAATTTACGTGTGATTTCAAAAATATTCGATAGCGCTAAATTAATTCGTGGGGTTATTGTTTTTTAGTGATGTTCCGGATAAACATAGAATGGTTAAAATTGGATGATTTCTCAAAAAAGAAAGTTTTTTATTCGACTTTATGGAAACTAATAGCAATTATAATTATGTCAAAAAACTAACTTTAAAATGAGATACCTTTATTGATTCTTCAATGCAAAATAGATAACAAACATAAATAAATTTTTTATAATGTATTTAAAATAGATCTAAGTTTCTGGGGTTTTAACTTAAAAAGCTGTATGCTTCTGTATTCTCATTCAACTGTCGAGCTTTTAGCTAAATTTACTTCATACAAAATTAAGAAATAACTTAATTTTGCATTTTGTGTATTAATTATGGCACATTTCGATGGAAAAAAGATAGAATTCATATAATTTCAAACAAATTAAATGTTGAATATGTATAAATAGATTCCGTGTCTCAGGTAAAATAGGGCCTAGTTTGTCTAATGCATTAAACCACTTTTGTCATGTTAGATTAATTATCGATATCACTATGCGTCGCAGAAACACAACAAGGTTGTAATAAATACTTGAATACAGTTACAACTTTAAATTACCACTTACTTGTAATTCTCAGTAAGATTTATTTAAGGAACTGGTAACAAATTCGCACCTTTAGCCTCGCTACAATCGAAAGTCAATTGACGCCGCGGTGCAAAGACGCTTTTCTCCATTTGACTAAACACCACTTATCTTAGTTAATCTGAGATTATTATTAAACTAAACGCGGGGTATCAGTAACCTTACAGAAACTGCTTTGCAAAATATAATTCAAAATATCCTTCCCTGAAGGTTTTTCGTATTTAATTTTAATTTTCATTGTAAAAATACTCTTAAGTAATGACAAATTGGGAATATTTTCGTTTCTCGAGATATTTTAGATTTTTAACAACTATAAGCAGCATATAATGAGTATTTTTATTAATAATTTTATATATGATTCCTATGCGAATTTTACAAATAATTCGGTTGTTAAATTTACTTTGATCTAAATTGAAATTAATTACATAATTCTGTCCTGGCTTTAGCTTTGATTATATTCATTAAGTAAATACTAATCAATAAACAAAAAATCAAAGCGAGTATATATCTGCTCACATATTTCCAGGAAGTGGATTTTTTATATACTTTTATTTAGTCGATATATGTCGAAAGTCTCCATCGTTTGTATATGCTTTTAGCTAATTACATATTTCATTCATTCATAAAACATTATTCACCTTCTTGTTTGATCTAAAAAACTCGCATAGCTAGTAACACTACTTTTTCATAACTTAAGTTAATTATTGTTTCGATGTTTTATGATGCTCCTTAATTTTAATGTAACTAAAATTTAATTTAATTTTTTGTGACTCTCCGCCTGCTACAAGCACGCATTTTACGTATATCATAATAGTAGGAATGTTAAATCAAACTCCATGAGATCAAGCTCAATTGCATCTGTGCTTCTCTTTAAAAACTTTAATAATAATAATAGATTTATCTTGCACTTATTTTGGAAACATTTGTGTTGCCTTGGCCCCAGAATTTAGCTCTATAGATCCACTTAAGTACTTCTTTATAAATCTAAATAAAATTTTTTATAGCAATATTGTTGTTACTTTTAAATTATAAACTGTATATATATTTATACGAGTGGCGATCGGTGTTGAGAACCAGCATAATTAGGAAACGTTTTATTGAATTGTAAGATTAATTAATCCAAAGAAGAATTTTAAAGGTCAACAATATAGTTAATTTCTTATTTTTTCAATTATATTTTTGATTTTAGCAAAAAGGTTGCAAATATGAAAATATTTCCATATATTAGTGCTACACAAGGGCTTTTCACAAATTTGTTTCAATAAATTTTTCATAGTTGTTAAAATATATATTAAAACCTAGCAAAACAGAGATTACAACTTTAAATATGTAGCCAGAAGGTAGGAATAAATAAAAAAGCTCTTAAAATATTTATTTTTACATTGAATATTTTAGTTGGCTCACCATTAAAAAATATATGGACATAGATAGGTATATTTATTTTACAATAACAACGCAGGGTGATGTATCACTATTGATTTACAGCAATTTTATCGTGGGCATACATTTTTTATTCTCTATGAAATAGTCGCATGGTTTTCCATTTAACACCCATAAAATAGGAGCTGGTATTAGGTTTTGAAAGACATTCCTTATTCGAAAAATTATGATTGCGGTTGTTCGACAGCCAGTTGCAATTTTGCTCAACAACACGATCGTGCCGTGAAGACATAATGTGGGAAGAGACATTTTTGGAGTTGCTAAATTCGCGCATTAAAGCTTTTCTTATATTCAATAAACTTTCCTCCAGTTCCGTTTATGCTGCAGGCGATTGTCGATAACTCTATCTATTCCGAATGATGACCTTCAAATCGTATATCCTTGGGCCCATATATTTTTATCACTAGATTATTTTCAATAGCAGCGGAACGGTCAATAAAAAAAAAAAATATGAATTTCTTGGTCCACACTCCTCAAGCAGGAAGCTCGCAATTTACACAAAGCGGATGGGCTCCGCACGTAGGGAGGAAGTGAAAATCAGGCTCCACGCTCATTTGCCCTAAGCAATTCAAACCGAGATAATCGAAAGTACCCTTGTTACCTTTATCTGGACATACGGACGATAAGAAAATTATCAGCTTTTCCATGTTCCTTACCTTGACAAATTCTCAGCGGCTATTTTTATTTTATGAAACTGTTTTTTCATTATTCCGGACGATATTTTTACACACTTTAAATGCACGAAATTATTCACTTGGCAGCAAAATAGTTCACTCTACTTGCCGACAATCGCACATATTTAAGGAGCAAGTACTCCTGTATTTTGGAAGAATGCAAGAATGTGCCAAATCACAAAAATATTTTTGTAGTTGCTATGAGATCATCGACTCAATGCCCGGAGATGCATTTCTGTAAATCACATCTTTTCTAGTGACGGCCTTAGTTTACATTTATTCGCAGGCGCATAATTTAATCAAAATGTGATCTGTTAAACCGTTTTTCCCTATTGTTTCGATATTTCCAAGCAAAAGTAATTCATTTGTGTAAAGAAGTGCCGTAGATATTCGCCACCTTAACTTTTTTGACAACCAAGGATCTTCTTCTTATTTAAAGCTGCCGAAGGAATTCTACAAAATTTACCAGTGCTTCTCAAAGAAGGTATGTTTGGTGCGGAATTGCGTGCGTTTACATGGTTACGGTCATTGAGCGCCGAGTGAATGAATGAAAAGACAATTAGTTCAAAACTAAACAAATGTTTTAATGCTATGAAAATACAACTCAGTATTATAAATAATCCTAATATTTTCAGCCGTTGACGATAACATTTTCTAACATGTAAGTAAATTATGTAAATGCCAGATAACTCGCTATGAAAATCCCATTTTACCACAATTCGGTATTTTATAGTGACCAATGTTATTTTGCATTTTATGTATAATTTCACTAATTTTTGTTCCAATGGATTAATACCTTTGAAAAAGTTTAAGGATGCTTAATATCGAATACATTAACACTAGAACTTCCAAAACCAGTCAATTTGACTGGCACTCAATTTCCTCCCTCATTTAATTGTATATTTTTGAAATTCTCTTCTGATTTATGCCAAAGTTTAATAGAATTGAGAATTACAACATATTCTAAAACCTTTTTTCATTAATAATTATTAATTCAAATTTGAAAGCGTATTAAATTAAAGGTGCAGAAAGTTGTTAAAATTGCAGACTTGCGCGCCGGTAGTTCTAGTGTTAATAAATAATACATAAATACTTTTTACAAGTTTTCGTAACCCTTAAATTAAGGGATTAATTAATATAAGCAATAAATTCAAAATATGTGTAATTAGAGAGAGAAATTTGATTAAAATTGTTTTAAATCTTTAAAATGCCCTTTTTGTATATTTTCACTGAACTCTGATGAAGGGATTTAATAAAATATTTATTATTTCAACTATTTGTTTGTTCATTTAATTTTTTTAAATTATTTATTAGATGATGAATAAAAGCAAATAGTGAAGTGATTTGGGATAATAATTTTTGTACAAACAGTTTATAATTTTTCAGATAAAGCACCAAATTTACCTAATTTATACGAAATTGAATACATAGCAATTGCAATTATTCTTAATTTTTTGATGTGGCTATAAAAAAGGAAATAAACATAGAACCAGCTATATATTATTCTCTATTGAATACAAACCTTTTGGAAACAATCATTCTAGCCGTTTCTGAGTACATCGATTTAAAAATAAGATATAATTTAGAGATATATGCATTTTTTGATTTTGCATGGGCCTATGCTGGGGCACACTCATGTACGTTTTCAAACCCGTATAACGTAAGAAATCTTCCGAGTTCTGAGGGGGTGATGATTTCTTTGATTAGAGAGGTTGCCTCTTAAATTAATTTTCTACATAAATGGTTAAAATTTTGCTAATAGGTTGGTAACGTCGTTTTATTTAATTGTATTCCAAATTTCACAACTGACTGTAGAAGTTCAATGGTACCGTTTTTGAGTTATTGATGATAAATTTTTATTGTATATGATTTTCTCTTCGATCTTGTCCGAAATATCGATTGCGAGACCATGCGCTCAATGCAAATAGCTACACTCAGCATCTGCCATAATCTCTGCTGACTCGTTTTCGAGCATACAGTCTACAAAATTTTCATAGATTTTGCGAAAAAATCAAAGTTTTATAATACTTCGAAATTCAGATTCAGAAGGTCAAAATACATATAAAAAATTTAGGTTACTGGGTTATTAAGATATTATGTCCTATTGCCACCCACTTAAATATGCCCCTTTCATTGCATGGGTCGTAGCCCGCCCGGGGTCATCTATTAATGTGTCCCTGGATATACGATAATATATGTATATGTATGTAGAAAACTGCCGTTTTGGCAACTAATTTAAACTTGTACAAAAAAGGCTTCAAAGCTTCACAATCTCCCTCTAGAACCATATTTTTTAATGTACGTCCTTTATTTAAGATAAGCCCACATATTTGCTCTTATATCTTAATATAATAAATATTAAAATGAAATTATTTTCCAAAATTCACGGGCAAGATTCAAATATAAAAGAAAGACCTTATTATTATGAGCAAAGTCTTAATGGCAACTTTTACTTTTGCATCATAAAAAGCAATACAGGGAACATATAATTCTCCTTTTTCAATTATCAATTTATTTTTATTTATGTTTTAATAATAATGTGAAAATTTATAATTATATATAATGTTTGTCTGTTTGGAATAATTATGATGCTATCCTCAATTAACATATATTTTATGTACTTTCGAATGGAAATTTGAGTCGAAGTTTTTTCATGATTATTGATTATAAAGGATCTTCCAATAGGGACTTTCGAACTTTGATAGTTGATAATGGCCATATTATTGAAGCTATATCTGTCAAATTGGCTGTCATTTATTCAGTCTGTTTTGCCAAATCACCATGGACGGATATAGCGTTCAACAACACGTGCAAATGATAAAATTGTTTTATCAAAATAGGTGTTCTGTTCGGGCAACGTTCCGCGCGCTTCGCCCATTTTACGGTCGCCATAATCGTCAACGGAGAGCGCTTTAGGTCAATGAATACCAACTGCTTTTGGTCTGAATTGGATGATGTGGACAACAACAACATGTAGTTTCAACAGGAAGGCGCTACGTGCCACACAGCTCACGCCACATTGGACATTCTGCACGTACGTTGAGGGCATGGTCATCTCACGTGGAGATGATGTAAAATGACCACCGAGATCGTGCAATTGACACCGTTAGACTTTTTCTTGTGGGGTTTTCTTAAGTCACAGGTCTATGCGAATAATCCAGAAACCAGAACGGCCCTCAAAGCCAACATAACCCATGCCATCGGTCAAATTCAGCCTGATTTATGCGCCAGAGTCATTGAAAATTGGACATTTCGATAGGCCTTTCAAACAAATAAAAATTTCGATGATATCTCACACACACTTTGTTTTATTTAAATTTAAAGATATGAAGTGCTTAATGAAATACCCTTTATTAAGGAGAACCACTATTAAAATTTCGGTAACATCAGAGGATTACCTTTAATTTAAATTAAAAGTGTTTTATTGTTTTACGGTAAGGTAATGTCTAATGTCTCCAATATAATTATTTTCATCTTTTACAAAAATGTGCACTAAAAATTCAAACATTGCCAAAAAAAATTCGAATTCATTCTTCAGTTATCCTGATATTGGTAAGATAAAAGGAGATTCCAAAATATTAACCATAGCAACTCCCTTATAAGTGGTTCTTTTTGTTCTTAGGGTATGTATCTGTTTAGTTACAGGGTAGTTAATAGAATATTACCTACTATATTTAAGTCCTGGCATTTCAAAAACGGTTCCATTAAGCATTATATAATTAAAGGTAAAATAACAAAATATTCTAAACTAAACACTTGTTAAAATATGTGCAAAAGTTATTCACTGCATTCATTCATACGTTTTTGTTAATTAAATTTAATTTTTTTACCACAATAATGACTTAATACATAGTAAATTAAAGAAAACTTACAAGCTTAAAATAGTAAAGGCAGTTTGTGCGTGAGAATTTGTTTCTATCTTATTGAATTTTATTAAACTGGACTAAGTGCGAAGGGCACTAGTTGCTGCACACTTTTTATTGCAGCAATAACACTTAATATCTCATTTAATGCTTTGTGTATCTTGCGGGGAGCTCTTTAATTTGCATATCAGATGCTGTGAATCGGAATACATATTTCTATTTTAGTAGTAATAATAAATCTAGCGCATTTAACTGCCAGTGAACTTAGGAGAAATATTGTTGTACGTGGTTATTCAATTGTTTCACACTTGATAAATGTAGGTACTGGTCACTAAGCACCCTTCTCTGAAGCCAGCCTGAAAATTCTGTTAAGTTTCTGAGTAGAATTACAATGATAATAAAAAGTCATTATACAAGAGATTCTAATTTTCCTTTTCGATACAAGCTTCCAACGTTCAAGACAAAATGCTTTACTCAATTTAAAATTTATTTAAAAGTACTGAGAAAACTATTTGTATAAAATCAGCATATAAATCTTAAATTTTTAATGTGCATTGAGAGCACCAATAACGGACACATTTTTTTAAATAGCAATAAATATATACAAATATAAATTTTTTTTAATCCGCCCATAGACCAAATCAATTAATTCCGCTTTTAAAATTTCTGAATCCAAATATTAAAACGTGTGATATACCATATAGCCTTTAATCCTTTTTTTTTTCTTTCTTTTTTTTTAATGGAAGCGGGTAAATGCTGTTACGCATCGTGTGGCGGACTCCCCAGCTTAGTTGGATCTTCCGGATAAAACCCTGCTTCCTTCCTCCAGGATCTCCACCCCGGAATCGTCTGTAAAACATTAATTCGGGGTGGAGTTCTATATTCCCTCTGGTCGGGGCCCTGACAAGCGCTCCCTGTTAGCGTCCTGTTCTTTCTGGCAAAGGATCCCTTTCACGAAAAGGGTGACCCTTCACCATAAGTCGCTCCCCGCAGCATAACCGCGACTATATTGTCAGGGGTTATGTTGCCAGTCACCCTCTCCACTTCGTCTCTCTCCGTCCTCCAACGAACACATTCAAAGAATGTTTGGAGAGCGGAGTCCGACGGGGAGTCGCAGTATACACAGCACGGGCCCGGTACCTTCCCTATGCGATAAAGGAAGGCTTGAAAATGCTCGTGCCACGTCAGCATCTGGGTGAGGTAGTAATCGTCTTCCCCATGCCTACAGTCGAGGCTCACCCCCAGGTACTTGATCGCGGACTTCGACTGGGCCGACATGTCTCTCACCCGCATCTCCCTCAGGAGGAGGATGCGCTTCTTCGTCAGAAGGACGATCTCGGCCTTGTATAGCGCCAACTCCAATTCGTGGTCGCGCAACCAGAGACCAACCCGGCGCATCACCTGGTTGAGCCGCATTTGAGCCGCCGCGACATCCCTGGCGGTAATAACTGTCGCGATGGCGTCATATATATAGTTCCATATATCGGGACCCTGTATAGAGCGAGGCATTAGGGGCTTCTCCAGGAGTTTGCCGGCTGTTTCGAGCATACACAGTGGCCTGTACAACCCGGGGGATCCTACGGGTCCCTTGCCCTTACTGATCGGCACAAGCTGCCTAGCTGCCTTCCAGTGGGAGGGAAAGATTCCCACTTTTAGGCAGGCATTGTACATATTCAGCAAGAGCCCTGGATGGCTCGTCGTTAACGCCTTTAACACCTCTGCTGGAAGCCCGTCGAGACCCGGCACCTTCCGATTTTGCAGACTCTGCGAGGCCCTCATGAGCTCTTCAATTGTGAAGGGACGAACCTCGAGTACCCCCCCGGGTGCGTGTTTAGGCTTCAGCGGCTGGGTGGGGAAAAGGGCATCCCCAATGGAACGGACTGTGTCCGCTTCAAGGGGGGCTTTATGAGAAAGCGCCCCTAATTTGCGGAGAATAATCCTATACTCCAGTCCCCAAGGATCATCATTTAGATCATCCCCCAGCAGCGATGCTTACTCGTCTTGATGGCTCTGCGAAGGTCCTTCTTCGCCACTTTGGCATTGGCGGATCTGCGGGCTGCGTCGAGATCACATCGGTCGACTCGTTGAGCCAACCGCCTGAGACGGAGGCACTTCGGTTTCAGTTCCGCGATCTCATTCGTCCACCAGTAAGCAGGACGCCGCCCCTCCCTGCCGGGCCTCTTCCTATCCTTTAATACTAGGAATAAATCATATAATAATATTAATAAGCAGAATTAAAAATTTGCATTTTATATTGAGTCTGAGTTTTGTTTCACGTCAAAATTCAATTATTGCAATAAAACTAGTACTTCTGCGTCTGCCTGTCCATTTTGTTTTCGCTAAACGCAAATGATAGCGATGGTTGAGCCCCCAAATTATGTGGGAGTTGTGGCCAGTAAAACACAGCTTTTAAACTCTTCAGTAATTTAATCGAAAAAATGTAAAAAATATAATAATACTTTACTGTTGCCGTTATTGTTCTGGCTTTTCGGCCCATACATGTCATTTTATTTTACTCTCATTGATCTTCAAAAACAACAAAAGTTTCATTCCGCCTAAATAATAGCGTCATAGTGTTATAGGTATGTGAATATGTCAAAATTTCGTGCCTGAAAAAGAGCATTTGCAACATGCATTGGTTTTCTTATTTCTTTAGAGAAAAAGGCCGTTGAAAGTCATCGTTTGCCAGTAGAAACTTACGGAGAGCATGCTCCAAGTATAAGACTTGGTTTCGAAAATTTTAAAAGAGTGATTTTGATTTGAAAAACAGTAAACGTTCGGATGGACCAAAAACATTTGTGAATACGGAATTGCATGAGCTATTGAACGAAGACTCAACCCAAATTCAAAAACAATTGGTAGAAATGATTAGCGACCGCTTACGACCAATGGCAAAGATCCAAAAACTGGGAAGATGGGTGCAGGAACTGTATGACAGGCAAATGGAAAATCGAAAAACCATTTGAGAAATGCTGCTTCAACGGTACAAAAGGAAGTGATTTTTGCACCAAATTGTGACGGGTGGTAAAAAATGGATTTATTTCGAAAATCCAAAATGTAAAAAATTGTGGTTATCGTCTGACTAAAATGGCCCATCGACTCCAAGGCCTAAACGCTTCGGAAAGACAATGTTCTGTATTTGGTGGGACCAGAGTAGTGTGGTGTATTACGAATTTCTGAAACCTGGTGAAACAGTTAATACTGATTGACAAATTACAAATAATAAATTAAAACCATGCGTTCATGGAAAAACGTCTAGAATGGGCCAGAAGACACGGTAAAGTGATTTTGTTGCATGACAATACACACATACAGCACAACCGTGTTAAAGGACAAACAGTTTTTTTTGGGATAACATTCACAAATTTCAAGAAAGATGGACAAAGTGTATAGAATCGAATGACCAATACTTTGGATAAATACCTTTTTCCATTTTCTCAAAAATTATGTGTTTTTTCATTAAAAAAAACCGGTAAAGACTTTACGGTATCCCTGGTACATATATGGTGAAATCGTCTGAAATTGTATAAATTCCCAATTATTGCGGTCTTTTCTTGTGAATACTGCAATATCGCTATAAATATTAAATCCCAATCAAGTAAATCAAGATTTTCAACATCATTAGTGAAAATATAATTCAAATTTAATGTAAAATATTAAACTATTAAATATTAGTATTTACTTTGAATTATTGTTTAAATTATTATATATTAAAAAATATTAAAATATAAATATACCTTTCGTTAAACGCGTTGAATCTTTTCCTTAATCAGTATCGTGTGGGACTACGAATATTTTTGCATCTTCGATTTACATTTTTATTACAAACTTTTAAACATAATTCGCTCGTAACTACGTGACCCTTTGAAAATAGCCACAATTTTGATAGGCATTAAGGAAATGTGAAGAAAGACCGTTTCAAGATGCTGTATACTGAGGAATCGGTTATAAATAATAATTCATGCATAAGAATTAAGGACGAGCAGGAAAGGAGCAGGATCGTACTTAATCAACAGCAACAGCAATGCGCTTTTTGAGTAAGCCCTGTCCCTTCCTCACTTGTCTATCCTTAAGGTATATAAGCTTAAGATAAGCTGCACAGTTGCCAAAGTAATCATTTCCGAGAAAGCCGTCTTCAGGTAAAGAAGCCCAAGAAACTTAGTACAGTTTTGAACATTTCAAGAATATGCCTTCTAGGTACTAAGTGTAATTCGCAAGATTTTTGAATTTTTGGAATATTCTCCGAGTGATTTTAGTGAGCAAAAACATAGTCATATAAAAATGAAGGGACATATTATGGGTGTGTTAAAAAATACAAGGGTCTGTTTCGCTTTGGTTTTTCTATGTAAGTTGAACAAAAATGTGCATTGGTGTTCCCAAGTGGATGTTTGATTATTTTTGTTTATATAATATTCTTAAATAATTTCCAGTTCTTCAATTCGTTTTTGTGAAAAACACACTTTACAATTTGTTCTTTGGATTTTATTAGTTTTGCTTTTAATAAAAGGGCAATTTAAAGAAATGGAACTGTTAAAAATATCAAAAGATTTTGGTGTGTCTTTTGCTCAAAATTTAAAACAATATTTCAAGTAATTCACCTTTAGATTGGAGGAGTTATATGTATTTTAGATATTGCCACTAATTTTATGATTTAAATTAACTTTAAGCAAATACGCCTAGCAAAAACTATTAATGGATACTTGAACCGATATTCTACAATTTTTAGAAGTACTTTTGAGCCGTTCGCTGATATATAAAATTTGTGAATTTCTTAAATATTTAAAATTTGTTTTATTAACACAATGTGGGTTTATTAATTTCACTCTGCAGAAGATTGTAAATGTGACAGTTTTCATCATTTTTGTCTTATATGATGTTTAAAATTACGAGTAAAATGCTTTTACACTTCTACGACTTCATAGACTATTTATGGGTCGTTACCAGTTTTCAGGTTAATAACTTATCAATTGCATGAATTCAACAATACCTTTCCTAATAAATATAAAATTTTCAATTAAAGGAATGTATTTATTATGAAAAACTTCACATTTTTAGAAGTGTGTAAGAATTTATAAATTTAGACGTATGCAGTTCTAGATTTAAGTAATTGTTAGAAACAAGTAATCTTTGCAAAGTATTTGTATCTGTTTTCTTAATTTTAAAAGTCACGAAGAGTTTTATTTGTTTTATAATTATATTCTAAACAGTGTTACATAAGTCAAACTTATTTTACAGTAGGCAAAACCGGTTTTTTTATAATTTTGTTTTACAATAATGAAAGTTTTAAATTTCTAGATCTTTTGAAAATTATATTAAAATGTTTTCAATCCGTGAAAATATCCTTATTTATCCAATAATAATAATAAAAATGAAGCCTATTGAAGATGTAGAGTAGAAGCATATTCATTAAATTTTAAAGTCACTTTTTCTTTCTAAAAATGGTGTTTTTATGATTGGTGCTTCAGAATTCTCAAAAGATTACACATGTTTCAGTTAAATCTCTTGCAATTTGTTAGAATCAATTTGTATAATTTTAATACTAGATATACTGAAATGTTTTTATATCTACCTCTACGAACACGCATCAATTGGATGCACGTACAAAAACACCCATTTTATTAAAAAAAAACATATTTGCTAACGGAAATATTGCTATAGATATTTATTGATATCGGAAATGTCTACATAAAAAAATTATGGGATTTTATAGGTTCTTTGGTGAGTAGTCGTAGCAGAAAAATGTAAACGTAATCTGCATCTTTCCTAATGAATTATGAAATTCGTCAAAATGGCACTGTTAAATTGTGTGCATATTGTTTTAAAGGTAGAATTGGATAGAAAATACATAATTTGAAAAATGGTAAATGTAACAGTTTGGATTTAAACGAATGGTAATATTTAAAAGACTTTAAAATAGTAATTATCATAATGGCATCTAAACATTGGCTTTAAAAAATAAAACAAACATTAAATCCAGTTTTACGAATACAAAGGTTTGACGGTCGGTTTAGTAATCAAAGAAAAGTCGGAAGTATATACTATTGAATAAGATTACATTTGTATCTATGATATAAATAATAAACAAGTTACAGAATGACTTATAAAAAAAAAGGTATCTAAAAATCTTGTAGTACAGCTTTCTCAATCAAGGCCAAATCAAAAAATGCTCAGCATATTTCATGAGGTCCAATAAATTTAAAATTTGCTAATCCTTTTATATATATATATATCCTCGTATACGAAACAAATTACGCATTCTACTTCGTTGTATCAAATTATTAAATATATACTATACAGAAATATTAGTAATACATTTAAAATTGTAGTTTGCCTCACATGGTTTGCAACCTCAGATGCTGTATCGTGTGACTCTTGCGGTAGGGAATGCGCGAGTGCATGTGGAACAAAACATTTCAGGTAAATTTAAAAAGAGTTATCTCCTGCATAAATACAAATTAAATGAGCTATTAACATTTTTAGGACTTGTTGTTTTAACTATCTTCGCAAGAGATCTTCTCCACAGGAACCTAAAATGCCTAATTCAGCTGTTCTACTGGACAACGATTATTCCGGCATAATTCCTTCACAAGAGTTTCTGAACAGCATTCTACGAAATGAGAAGGACTTAAATGCTTTATATCGGCGTAATCAAAACTTTGATGTAATACCACTGAGCAAGAAACGCGAGCAGATCAATGGCATTGAGTACCCTTAAAAATATATTAAATGATAGATAATTACATCTCTGGGTAGGCATTTTTAAGGTTTTAAGGCTGGAAAAACTTTAAAGGTGTCTGGGCCTGCAATAAAATCTTTTGTTTTGAATATAAACAGAAATACATTTGATATTGTTCAGCAGTACGTTTTACTTTTGCTCTATAATAATTTTCTAAAATACAATTATTAATTATGGCGAATGAGAGCCTGAAATTTGCAATAAGAAACTCTACTGGGCATTGAAAGATATTGGGAAGCGATTGTGGGAATCTAAATTATCGCTCTTGTGTGAAGATATCTCTCGACTTGCTTCCTGGATTGCTTCCCAAAGTTTCGCCTGAGACATTATCTGGCGCATGAGATCTTCTACGCCTGGCTCTGAATTAAGATCAATTAAATCGCTTAAATCCCCCTCTGGTTCCTCCTCTGGCATGTTTTGTGTTTTACTGGATTCTGAACGTTTACGGCCACACCCTAAAAATATTTATTATTAATCGTTATTGGAAAATATGAACAATGATTCATTCAATACGGAATGACACCTATGTATAGCGAGCAAAATAAAGTAAGTAAATTTAGGGTTTTACTGTTTGGCATCACATAAATAGTGATTAAGAAAATTAAACCCTCTGATTGTAAAGCTATCCAACCAAATCTCTAAGATTATTTATCTATTTACTTGTTTATTTATTTATAATAATAACTTTTAAAACCATTATATTTATAATAGGTTGATATATTATATGCCGTTTCAAATTCTGCTTTTAAAATTATATTGGTATAAATAGTTCAGATAGAGTTCTTGGAGTCCGTGAATTTGCGACTGTTTAAGAGTTTTTTGATATTATACTTTTCGATATATTAAAAGAAAAACAAACTATTATACTTTTATTCATAATCTTAGTAATTTATAGCATTTTGAGCTTTTCAATTTGCTGAATGAAGTACTTACCTGTAAATGCATTGCAAAAGGGTCTCTTTTTTGGGTTCATCTGATTCGCACGTCTTATTTCCATTTCCTAAACGATAAAATATTTTAAATTTATATTACATTTTGAAGTCTTATTTACCCGTGGTGTGATGAGTCCGCAATTAACGACAATAAAGATCATAAGAAAAAGTGCAGAAATAATAAACCACGCTCCACGTACAAACATTTTCTTGTCCTTCCTTTTGAAACTGAAAATAAAGGAGCATATTACGGAACACTTGACTAATGTTTTGAATTTTCTTAAAATAAATTTTGTCACGTGTAGAAGTAACACTGGAATATTGAGACATATCGGGACATAATGTCCCTTTGTTGCAGTTCCTATACCTAGTCCCTATTTTAATTATCATCTGAGCAATATTTCCTATTGAGATGTGCTTTTACATCTAATTTACGTTTGTTGATTATGAGAAATCTAATTGACATACCTATGGGCAAAATTATTCGTAAGAACTATAAAGGAGTCTATTCCTTTATTATCAAAGTCACGTGAATCAATTCTCTTAGAGTGCGTAATGGAATGAAATGCGATAAAGATACCTATATATGTTAATTTAAATTCAAAAGATTTCCTAGATTAAGTTCTATTAACAAGTAACAATTTTATATGATTGTCGAAATTATAGCAGTTTATCGGCTTAAATAAATCCTAGTCAAATAAGGAATAATAGTCTAATTAAGTCTTCCATCCGTTCTAGAATCCTCAAATTAAGTTTTTAGGACATGTAGCAAAATAGTACTTGTATATTTAGAATATTTTTTTCGGTTTTACCTAATTCTGGCACATGAGCCTGATCAACAACCTTTTTTAACTCACAATTATGAAATTTTTTTTCAGCTTTTATATTTGGAAGTTAACAAAGGAAACTGGTAGTATATACTCCCCTTTTACGGGGAGATCCAGCATCACGTTTAACGTTTTTTATATGTAATAATCTATTGGCAACTGGCATTTAAAAGAAAATAGAATGGACATAAAAAAATTAAAAGTTCTAAAAACTATGAAATACGTAATTATTTTGAAGCTATACCTTTGCATGTATTTGATTTAATTTTTATATTATAAAGTGCATGAAATCTAAAAAAGCAAATAGCTTCAACAATGCGGTCATAAGTCAAACTTAAAGACTACTTAAAGTGTCCTTTGAAGGGGTGATATAGTCTGAAGCCTTAAATTACCAATAACAAATCCTTTTCAATTGTTTTACATACAAATTTCTTGTTTTTAAAATTTCCGAGGGTTTTGTGATTTCACATAAACTCAAATGCAATGCAATGTGAAATATCGTGATAAATCGTATCGGAATTTTTATTAGAAGATATTTTGTCTTTATTTAATGTTATTAGTACAAGAAGCTAACATTTAATTTTTAACGACTTTTTTGGGATCATCTGCATTCTATTTACAAGTTTGCGACATTCACTTTTTTACAAACAAAAATTAGCGCAGAAAGTATTGAAAATATTAAATATTATTATATTACCAAACTACACACTTTTTAGAAAAGTTAAAGCACGAAATAAGAATAAATAAACAAATGGTTTTAAATTTTACTACTAAACATTATATGCATTATTGAAGTACTGAAGTAGTCCAAGTCCACATAATAGCTGCAAGTTTTTCCCCATAATATAATCACTCGGCACGGAATAGTCAAATAGTTAAATTTAATAAAATTATTTAAACTCTCACCAAATATCAAATCTCAAATTATCAGCGTTCGTTAGTTAACTGATTCAACTTTGTCAATTGCTCGTGTAAAACTAAGGGAAAATCATCTTTTTGGAGGTACTTTTATAGGAACAGCCAGCCTAATGGATATTACTGCTTTGGAAGAAAAGGAAATACAAGAGAATACTTGACGCCCCATTGGGATTTACCACTTTTATGGCATTTTCCTCGCTGTTACATTCCCGGGGAACATAATGAGAAATCGCTCCATACTCTGCATCGAAGAACCTTTACATAAAAAATATTCTTGTTGTACTATTATTGTTGAGGAGAATCAATGATTTTCCCTGTAGGAAAATTCAATTTTCCCTGCGAGTTTTTCTGACATTTTAAACAATTTTTTGTGGTCAAAAACCGCAAATTATATTTGAACTTGCTATTGTTAATTGAATGCTCGATTAGAATTTGTCTGCTTGAAGTTTTTGGATCGCCAATAGCAATCAAAATATCATTTATTTTTAAACAAATGTTCACCTTAAATTCTTTTACCAAGATTTTAAATTTGTTTAACTATGTTTCGGTTTAAAAAAAATTCTTTGTAAAGCATATAAAAGCCTTAAAAAAAGGATTTCAAGTTATTTTCATCTGAAGCCTCATCTAAAATTGAGTGATTAATGTGTAAATCACCTTATTTAATAATTAATAAAAGAAAGGGAATTCAGATTTCAAAATCACGCTCACATTTCGTTATCTTTAAGACAAATTAAAAAGATCTTCTTAGATATGAGTGGCCGAACGAAGAGAATTTTGGATTTAAAATCTAGAAGAACCAAATTCGATCCTCAGCCTAACCGAATATAAAACAAGAAAATGTAAAAATATTCTTACATAACTTACTTTAAATTTGTTTATTTGAAGCAATTCTAAATAAATAGCAGTACACTATTTCTCAAAACAAAGTGCAGTCCATTAAATTTTCACAAATGATAATTTGTTCTTTGTATGAAGAAGAGTTACATTTTAAAATAAATACTCAAATTTAAATGTTTGTTTGTCTTCCGCACAGCAAAAGATAGTAGTGGCATTTAAAAGGATTTTTGAGATTTTTTTTTGCTTTTTTGCAAAGTACAACATATTAAAAATACTTCTTGAAAATATATAGTTCAATATTGATACCCGTGAAGATTAAGTAAGGATATGTTTTTTTATATATTACACATACATAAGTTATACCTTCTCAATAAATACCTGGATTTTGTCAATACAACATATATTTTTAATTTTTAATTAAGATTTATTATATCGCCCTCAAAGTAAATTCCTTCTGAAGTGCTATAGTACATATGCCAGCGCTTAACCCAATTTTCCACGTACTTTTCGTAGACTCGTCGTACAGGAAAAGGCCATTCTTTCATTCAAAACGCTTCCCACGATGTGATAATTTGAGTTTGAGGAGTAAGAAAGAGTTACGCGGGGCCAAATCTGTCGAATACGGTGCCTGAGCATTGACAGTTGTGTTGTATTGATAAAGAATCGCATATAATAAGAGCAGTGTGCAATGGTGCATTGCCGAGGAGGAGAATCCAATTGTTGTCATTCGTTAAATCAGGCCTCTTTTTAAGGATAGACTCACATAAATGCTGCATTACGTCTAAATAACATTCTCTATTGACTGTCTGACCTTCTGGCAAGAATTCGTTGTGGAAAACACCGCGAAATCTTGAAGTCTCAGTAACTTCCCTATGAGATCTTTGCGCTCTTTGAAACTAACTTAACCCCCGGAATTAACAAAATGAATTGTTGACGAGTGAATAGATGCCTTGTCCGCTCTCACACTTCCCCTCGACGATATTATAGTGTTGGGCGATTTTAACCTTTCTCATATTCTCTGTTCCCTCCCTGATGATGATGACTCCTCCTATTTCCTCTCTGCCACTGAATTATTAATTATTGACAATCTTTCTGACTCAGGCTTATGCCAAATCAGTGGCGTGAAAAACCATCTTGGTAGACAGCTTGAACTTGTTTTATCATCCAATCCACTTAACTCTGTCGTTACCAAAATCCTTCACCTACTTTCCACTATTGATTCGGCACTCCATTCTTCCATCTCACTAACTCTTCAACCCGCTTTCATTATATCTTCCACAAAGCCGATTTTATGAAGCTTAATCTCCTCCTAAATCATTCCAACGTCCTCAGATCCTTATCAAACTCCCAGTTTTCAATTCATAACAACGTTACCCTATTTTTAAATTTTTTAAACTTTTCAGCTGCTTATCCTAATATGTTCTCTTCTAGTTGCTCTTTATCCTCGCCCTGGTATAATAAAGAACTTCGTTCTCTACTCAATAAAAGGAAAAAATAATGGTATTCCTCTCAGAGTACGTTGTTGATCACTTTTCTTATGACGCCATCTCTTCCCTCTTTTCCGACGAGCGCCCACGCCTTCATGCGACTCATGCAGCACGACTCCAGGACCCGGCTTATCGCCTGGAATTCTTTGGGGCAACATTTTCTGATCAAATGATAACCACGAAATTGATTATGACACTACCGTCCCCGTACAAACACTCTATTAGTGCTTAGTGCTGATATCCCGCCTCACAACCGAAGAAACCCGTCTGCAAAAGCCAGGACACTGACTTCGCGATTGCCGGAAGCAAAAATCAGCAAACGATAAAAAAGGAGCTGCAGAACACCACGAGGTTCATAATGAAACTCTCATTGGGGAGACACTTAACGGTACAGGTGAACGGAATAACCATGGGTGCTTGATTCGGGAGCAACCAAAACTTGTCCAAATTTCGAAACTTATCGCGGGGAAAAATTCGTTCACATTGGCTCATTCCAGTAAAGCGAGAAATCCAAGTTCTAGCCTTCGACGGAAGAAACCGCCGAGAAGGGAAAATCTCATTCTCGTTGACCTCGCCAGAATACAACTTCAAGCCAACAGATTGTCAACTCAACTGGACAGGAACCAGCAGTCGAGTTTGAGCAACGCCAAGCGAGCGTGGATGGGAAGAAAGATCAATCTTAAAAACCTCCGAGTCTTCGGAGACTTTTCGACCACGTTCTGAACGGAAAGCACCGTAAATGGAATCCGAACGTTCAGAAAGGCTACTTCGTTGCATACTACACGACTATAAAAGGCTATTGAGTTTAAATTCCAGACAAATATTAGATGAGATTTTTTGTAATGTAGTTTTTACCGTAAGACGTCACCAGAAAAATTCAGATATTACGATCAGCTCATTCAATGAGGCATTCTTTCATCTAAAAGAAAGCGCAAAGAAAGCGAAAGAAATCAGGAAATGAAGAATTTTTGCAGATTTCGTAGTTAGCCTAAATGGACAACGAAGCTGTTCGAACTACGAGGAACCCGAAATCGGTCAAGAAGAAAGTTAAGCCAACCCAGTAACCCGGAGAAAATACAGTCTACCAAAACGATGTGGAAGTTCCGGAGAATCAGCACGTCATCGACAGTAGATGGACCTATAAAATCAAAAGAAACAAGAATGGCAACATGCACCGTTAAAAGGCAAGACTCATTGCTTGAGGTTTTAAGCACCTTCAGGCTTATAGTGATTCGGATTACCAGGAGTCAACCACCTAATTAGTTATAAAACCAGGAAATATTACTACAGCTTGGAAATCATGGACACAACAATAAGTCACCCTGACGACAATCGAGGCTGAATATGTCGCCGTCTGCAAAATAGTCAAGCAAGCGACCTACTTGAAAAATTTTGCTAGCCGAATTTGTATTTTTCGACAATCCTGAAACCATTTTCAGCATCGACAATCTAAGTGCAATGAAATTAATCAAGAACCCGGAGTTTCATAAAAGAAGTAAACACATTGATGTGCATTACCACTTCGTGTGTGATAAATTCCTTAAAGGAGAATACCGCTTGAGGCATGTCATCTCAAAGGAACAGCATACTGACATCCTAACAAAATGCTTGCCTAAAGCAGCCTTTGAAAGCCAAAAGATGTTAAGAGTATGTGGATTCGGAGACATCATCGGGAATAGTGGAAGAACTAATCGAACCACATCGAGGAATTAATATTGCTATTGGAACCTGAAGACATTTCCGATGCAGGTATTTCCAATGCAACACCCAGGGTACGAAAGTAAGATAATCCTTCCTTAGTTGTTGGTAGAAAATGTGACAAACGTTTGTTATCGTCCTGGACAAAAATGATAGTGACAATCTGCTTTGGTAATCTAAACTCCAGAAACTCTGTTCCGTCGCAAGAGTATTATCGCCAATTTCCTTGTATTATTGTTAATTTTCTTGTAAATATCGCCACTTTAACTTTGAATACTTGAAAATTGGTTTAAAAAATATTTTTAATCAAGTTTCTATGCATTTTGCTTTTATAAACCAGCAGCATTATATCATAAGTTCATTTTTATTTAGTCGTTTATAGAAAACAAACTAAAATAATCAAAAACATTTTCTTTCATATTTAATTTGATATTTATACTTTGATGCCTAACGCTATTGCAGCACGCAAGTTACTTTGTGCTTCGCTCTGAAAAATTAAAAATTGATAAGAACGTTTATTTATTTATTGGCCGTAAGAACAAATTTAGTTCTGTTTACCTTAATAAGTAGTTCCAAAATTGTAGCAATAAATACTAGAAGGCTTATGACTAACTGCATTCTAAATGATGAAAAATTCACTTTATACCCAATTTTAGCTAGTCTCACCTTTATATACATATGTACATACTTAATTTCTTTGATATTTTTAATATGCGCAACAGGAACGAATCAATATTCAAGTTCATTAGTTACGGAAATTTTATGATAGATGTGCTTGTTTTTTATTTACTTTTGGTTTTTCTTTTGTAAGTATAGTTAATTAGATACTTAAATAATAAAAAAAAGAAAAACTAATAGCAAATTTCAGGCATCACATAAGAAACATTTAGGGATATACATAACATATGTTATATGGTTTGTATGTTCACTTTGTTTATGGTCACAGTTTAGTTGTAAAGCTTCAGTAGAAAATGTCGCAATTGAGAAATTTTGTAATTTGGCAAATTTTTTTAAGTCAAAATTGTTATAGTCGTTTAAAATATAAATAAAATTTTCAGTCTCAAAATTTGCAAAATGTTTAGAAGTAGCGAGTATAGTATTGAATTGAAAAAAATCGAAATTGTAAAATCGCATATGTGGCATTGTATGGGGTTTATAAGGAAACTATTTGTACGATAATATAAAAATTTAAACCAGTGGACCCGTGCGTAATTTCGCAACGTCTCCCACTCAACTCCACTCCATCAAGAGTTATTTTCCGTTGTATCAGTTGCCCAAGAAGAAGAGAAATGAATGTGTTTTTGGTAAAAAGGGAAAAAGAAAGCACATACTTTTGGTCGTATCACTAAAGATGTTGGCATCTGGTGTTATTTTTTTTCTATCTAAACAAATAGTGTATTTTAATGCTAAGTGAGTATGCGACGTCTGAAGCGGAAACGAAAACGCATCATTTGGTGTTTAGTTCCTTGAGTGGAAAATTTTGAAATGAGCACGAGATGATTCCCAAGACCATTAGGATTGTCCTCAACTAAAGTTTAGAGGGTTATTCATCGATAAGGTTGAATCTATATCATTATATCCCAGTAGAAGGACTATTGGAACGAGATTTCGAGAGATGATTGGAGTTCTCCACTTTCTTTCTGGAATGCAATATAGAGAACTGGTTGTTTCTAGACCGTATTCTACAGACGGATGAATCGCAACTCACAAAGGATGATATCACAAACTTTCATACCTGGTCGGAATACTCGTCTACAGGATAAGGGCGACATTATTTCAGCATAAATTCAACGTCAATGTTTGGGTATCATATTAGCAAAGATTTAATAGGACCTTTCATTTTGCCGCTAGTGCTTAATGGCCAAATTTATGTGGACTTTTTCGACAATTCATTGCCAGAACTACTACTACTAGATATTACAAGATAAATGTCTTACCCATACGATGGAGCGCATACTGATAATATTGTGAAGGTAAAATTAAATTAAAAATTTCCTGAGCGCTGGATTGGACGAGTTGAACCGATTCCTTGGCTTGTTGGATTTCCAGACCTTACTCCATTGGACTTGCAAGTGGCCGAGGACATTTAGAGCTGTTTTTGTGAGATATTTGCTTTAACTTAAAAAAACGGAAAGAAAAAGTTTTCCACAAATAAATATTTCCTCTACTAAGGCATGTTGTATCTTTCTGGAAAGATAATAAGATGGGCAATTCAATGAAAATAATAAATAAGCGCATTAATTACATGAATTTTGGAGAAAATAGGAGGAAAAGCTGTTTTTTAGGAAAGTGTAAAACATTTTTTCCAGTTTCGACAATGAGCGCACCTGCAATGGTAGATGATAGATCAAAAAAAAATAAATAAATAAATAAAAATAGTGTTGACCTTTCCTGAAAGGACATTGGTATAGTCGATTTTAGGCGTAGCTTGGATATCTGCGTTTGGTAGATCAAAATTAAAAAAAAATAGTGATATCATGGAAATAGGAATTTACAAACCACCCTGTAGCTCCCAAACAGTTGAGATTCCCCCCTCTTCTCCTCCCCTGCCATAATATTTTTTGGTGTTGGTATTTGTAACACTAGAATTTAAATTTTAAAATCGAAATCCCTAACTTATATAAAATGTTTTGCAAGTCACAGACCAATCATGGAACATTTCTATTAATAATAGTGAATATAAAATTTAAATTGTCGTCATAACCCCAAGATCGAACACTGAGCAAAAAGAAAATGACTAGCAAACAGAAAATACGGAGAAATGCTATATACTCATGAAACATACAAAATTTGGAAAATGAAGTTGTAGCTTTTAATTTAAAAAGTAATGACAATTTCAAATTGTAACTTTTATAAATTAACATTTTTCTCTGGTAGTTCAGTTGTTAGCGCGCTGTCCTACCGTCCCAGAGGCTGTGGGTTCGAATCCCACGAATAACCATGGTCTCCTGCGCTACGTGGTAACGCAATGGGCCCTAAGTGTGCCTTTCTAGGCAGCCACAGTTAAAAAAAAAAAAAAAAAAAAACATTTTTCACTGTAATAAATCGAATGCTTCAATTCATTGTATGATTTGGTGCATTTTTGCAATGCAATTTTTATCTGAGTGAGAATGTTAACAAAACCGTAACAATAAGGCGACAACAATTGATTATTACTAAACGCTAAAATATTGTTGTCAATTCGTCTTCCTTTGAATATTTCAAATCGATAATTTTTTAAAATTTATATATAATGACGTCCGTCGTTGGACCTTCCACTCATATCTTTTTAAGGGGTTTGCAAAGTTAAAACGGAATTCAATAAAATGAGGGCAATCTCAATCATTTTATTTACTATAGTGTTGACTTACTGGGTAGGAGGACGCGAAACTCAAATAGACTCCCTTGCAGAGAAATATAAGTATTTGTGTGCATTAGAATGTAATTTTGATCATCCAGGCTGCTTAATATTATTCAGTGAAAAAACTTTGTAGTGCAATAAAAAAGTAACAATTAATGCAAATAGTTTCTTTCAATTTTATCATTTACTGGAAGAGTGCAAAATTTAATATATTGTATTTTTTTTTTAATTTTAGATAGTTTGTGCTAAGATCATAGCTTTTTTGTACCTTTGATAGTTTGCATAAAGTAACAAACTTGTTAAGTTTAAGATGAAGTAGGATAAAATAACAAGATTTTGGATAGTAATGAGCCCAAAGTATTTACAGAATTTCGTGGAATCTTTCGTAATATCCTTATGCTGATATATTTTTTGTTATCTTAAAAAGTTTGAGTTACAAGACAAGGATTTAAGAAGGAAACAGTTAACAGGAAAGAAAAATGTTATATTTTTATAATATTTATTTGCTATTGTAGTATTGAAATATGAATGCTTATCGTATGCGCAAAGTTTATCCACCATTCGACTGAAGACTCCTCAACTTCCAAGTGAGCATTTAAAGTCTTTTGTAACCCTATTTGTTGCTCGATAGTGAAGAAGCAAAGATCATCTAAATACAAAATGTGACATTCGTGACGTTTTTCTTTATAGTCCACCGGCTTATAAACGGGCGTCTTTCCCTCCCGCTGGAAAGCAGCTAGGCTTGTGCTGATCAGCAAGGGTAAGGGACCTGGAGGGTCCCCCGGGTCGTACAGGCCACTGTGTATGCTCGACACAGCCGGAAAACTCCTGGAGAAGCTCCTGAAGCCTCGTCTCCATGCGGCTGCTGTGGCCGCTGGAGTCCTTTCCGAGAGACAGTATGGCTTTCGGAAAGGGAGATCGACGATACATGCTATCCAGGAGGTGGTCGACGCGGCCTGGCGCGGTCTGCCTACTGTTCACTCTGCGCAACGCCTTCAACTCGGTGAGGTGGGGAGACGAGCTTAATGCGTTAAAACGGAACTTCAGGGTTCCCCAGTATCTCTTACGGATGATGGAGGACCCTCACCTACGAGACGGAGGATGGCCCGGAAACGAGGGTCCTGTCGGCGGGGGCGGCCCAGGGCTCCATTCTGGGTCCCGACATATGGAATTATACATATGACGGGATCCTGCGTATAGAGATGCCTGAAGGGTCTTTCCTGGTTGGGTATGCCGACGACATCGCGGCGGCTATTACCGCCAGAGATGTCGCAGCGGCTCCAATGTGGCTCAACCAGGTGATGCGTCGTGTCGGTCCCTGGCTGCGCGACCACGGCCTGGAGTTGGCCAAGACCGAGATCGTCCTTCTGAGGGAGATGCGGGTGGAAGTTGGGGTTTTTCGAGACGAAACCCGCGATCAAGTACCTGGGGGTGAGCCTCGATTTAAGGTTCACTTTCTGGGATGAAATCCATAGCAAGGCGGACCGGCTGCGGTGACGACAGCGCTAAGCAGGGTCATAGCCAACATTGGTGAACCCAGACCCTGCAAACGGTATCTGTTGCTCCGCACCGTTGAGGTTGTCATACATACGGGGCAGAAGTCTAGGCCGGCGCGAAGCGGTGGGAGAACTACCGCAAGCGCTTGTTCTCGGTACAGCAACGTGCGGCCCTCCGCATCGCGAGCTCCTACCGCACGGTGTCGGAACTGGCGGTGTTGGTGGTCGCGGCGGTCATTCCGACTTCTTGGCCAGGAAACGACAGTCTGCCTACCAGGAGAAGCCTGGTTGTGCAGACCAGGACCTTGTCGTCCTGGCAGAAGAGGTGGGACGGTAAGTCGCGAAGCTGGTGAACAGTCCGGGAGGTCGATTACTACCTCACCCAGATGCTGACGGGGCACGAGCACTTTCGGGCCTTCCTTTATTGCATAAGGAAGGTACCGAGCCCATGTTGTGTATATTACGACTCCCCATCGAACTCCGCTCTCCACACATTCTGGAGGGCGGAAAGAGACGAAACGGAGAGGGTGACTGGCAGCATAACCCCTGACAATATAGTCGGAGTTATGTTGCAGGAAAGGGACTTCTGGAGAAGGGTCGCCCTTTTCTCACAGATGGTTCTAGGGTGGAGCTCCTGGGGGAAAGGAGCGGGGTTTTAGCTGGTAGGTTAAGCTAGGCTGAGGAATCCGATACATTACCTAGATGCATAACATTTCCCCGCTTCCATTAAAGAAAAGAAAAAAATATTATTATTATTGAATTTAACGCAACATTTCAAAGAATCGACTAGTATGTGTTGAAATTGTTAGTTAGGAAATACCTTAGTAATATTAATTATTAAATATAATACCTTATGACATAAATTGAGTTTAAGATCTCCTCATCATACGATTGTTCATTGAAGCTCAAGAAATGACGAATATACAAAAATCTTCTTCATTTTTACGAAATATTTCGTTTTAAAATTTTAAAAAGTAGCATTTTTCTGCTGCAAAAATCTGCGTGATCATACAAAGTTTTAGTGAACATTAAAGAAAACCCATTCTTTATAAGCAAAATACTAAAAACAAATTCCTGAAAATATAGATAATTAAAGAAAACTTCTGTATTGTTATTTCACACGACAAATGTGTGCTAGCCACCGTCGAAACTCCAAATACATATGTTGAGAAGGGAATTCAGTATCTCAGTCGAGATACACAAACATATTCCAGCGTGCGGCGAATAAAAATTAAAAATTATATTGAAAATTATTATTTTACCACAGCATAAATTTTAAATAAGATAAGAAAAGTAAATAAATATAACAAAGATTATACATATATAGATCTTTTAATTTTTATAATATTTTATTATTAATTTACATCTAAAGAGCTTCATATAAAAATATGTAAATATCAAAACGGCAGTTGCTTCGAAATCTGTGCTCGTCATAACTAAACATCGGATTATATCCAAATGCATATTCTGTATTTACTATATAATGTAAGGACACTTTAAAAACTATTAAACGATCTTGGCAGACTTTAGGGTCGAACCCGAATCTAAGTCTGGCCTGTTGATTTTTTTAAATATTTCTGTACTATTTTAATAAATATAGACTATAAATTTGCATATAATCCGATTATGCGCACAAAATTTCGATTTAATTTGAAATTCGTTTAAACATTGCATTAACTAAAAAATATTTAATATAATTTTAATATCATCGTTTACAATCTCCCCGTATTATTTCCCCAAGAAACCTGTGGGTTTCGTGAAGTCAGCCGCAGTGAGTTTCGATCTTCCTCCTCGAGAACATGTTCGTAGCCCTGATTCACTTGTCCCGTGGTTCCATATATCTAAAAAATAAAATTATTTGTAATAATAAATGAAAAGAAGTTTAACAATTATACCTCTCCAGGTCCACCGTTTACATTAAACACATCCTTAATGCTTAGCCCGGCGTTGGAAGTCCGGGAATTTCGAACAGGTAGACCTCCATTATTATTAATCTAATTATAAAAAATGTATATAAGTTTAATAAAGATAATATGAGTAACAAGTTTTATTTATATTTCTTATTTTTTCAATTTTAAAACATAGCAAGTTAATAAAAGATTAAAGATTGGGGACGATATTCAGATTTTGTAAAGGGTTCTTGTAAAATGCCCCCCTTTTAGCTATTTTCAATATTTTCAGTTAACCTGGCTCAAGCTTGAAGTTTCTGCATTTTAAGTGCGAAATGCTCTTCACTTTGTGACGGGGATCCGAAGTTGACTTATTTTAACTTGACTTAATGACAACGATCTACTCAGACAATTGACCATCATTTAGATACATGCGAATATCCTACTCCATCTCATTAAATTTTAATTCAATATTTAAAAGTTATTTCTCCTTTAAAATCAAATAAAGTAATTTTCACTTTACCATGTTTTATATTTGGTTTGAATTAAAAATATCACGCAACGGTCTGTAGACTTTCTAAAAGTTCATTTGATTAGATCCCCACATAACTCTAGGTATTGAATATAAAAGTATATAAAATCTTAGTAGTGCTGTTACACTTACAATATTTGCTGTAACTCCGTACTCATTATTAGCCCCTAAAGTTTGCATTTGAGATTTTCGCCTTTCCGCCATAACTGAGTTCTTTCGGACCTCTAAAGCTCGAATCGTTTCTTTTCTCATAGTCAATCGCCGGGTGAGAATTGGGGTTGCTATAAAAAATTACAATGATTGATAATAAACAATTGCCTTAGTTTGGTAATAATTCATACCTGGATTGTTTTCATCTGCAGTCAGTTTGAGGAAGCGTTTCTTAAAAGCAACATCCAATGTACCAATTTGTCGCCGTGGCTGTCGTGCTTTCTCTAAATTCTGAATAGTTCGTCTCCTGGCAATCCTATCAGGACCACTACCCGAATCGTTATCATAATCCCCGTCTATACCTTGCAATCTTTGCAAATTTTTAACTATCTCCACAGCATGCTAGAATGATATTTATTTGATATTTTCTATAAAGTAGTAATCGAGCGATCATACTTTATCTATTAATGCATCTTGCGAGAGATCTTCTGATTTCTTTTTGAAACACAAATTGAGTTCGGTTGATGCCAGAATATGCGATAATGTTCCAAAACGATGGAACAACATTGCTGTGAACTGTATCACTAGAATGAGGGCAAAGAAGAACACGAACACTAGACCGATCGGTTCCAGCTGAAGGTATTCCTTGGAAATGTGAACCTGTTGCATGAGCACAAAATGCTTTTAGTAAAAGAATTTGCGAAATATCAAAAGATGTTAGTATCGTTAATAAAACTGAGTATAAATAGGCTTATGTGCAGTGTTATTATTTCACAGGATGCATAAGAAACAATGTGTGGTGCTTGCTTTTGTAAAAAATATATATATATGTATATATTTTTAGATGATCATGTTCTGCAGAAACTGTGTACTGAAACTAAAGAATTTTGAATAAAACATTAGACACAACCGAATACTCAGTGTTAAAAAAGTTTTAATTTGTCTGAGGAGTTGTGATAAAACGAAAATAATAATTCCCTTTTTCTCAATGAAGGTCAGTAGGAGAACATGCGTTTATTTTGAAGGAACAAATGAATTGGTTTTCCTTTTCAATAATAACAGATGCAACGCATGGCAATCTTGAAAAACTATAAGGTTCTTCTAAAAACTTAACATTATAAATAATGCTAAAAGTTTTCTAGAATCTATAGAATATAACATATACTGTGTATTTTATCTCTACCACTACATATTTTATATACAATAGTAACATACTATTACTATAAATAAATTCTAATTTATTAAGTTCCCCTGACAAGTATTCTTAACTTACGATTAAACATAAACAATAAAATAAATATTCAGGTCTTCAAATAACTAATTGAAATCGTTGATAGCAAGAGATTCATAAGTTAAAAATTGAAAGATTACTATGACAACTGGTAGGGGTTTTCAGGATTGCTATTGAAATCTGGAAATTCAAAATTGTAAAAGTCAGATCATACTAAAATTTCTAAACTTCAACATATTTCGATTAAAGTGAGTAAATATAAGATTTTACATCTAAGGATTCTAAATCTACTATTAAAAGCTTAAAATTGCAGTGGTAGATCTATTATGGCAACCAAAACTACTTCAACTATGGAAATGAACCCATTTTCGGGTTCGATGGATATCCACTAAAATTAGTAGGTTAAATCGTTTTTTTAACTCAAACGCATACTTCTCCTTCGTTTTGTGGTAGTGATAAAATGGTATCTATCGGTCCTACGAATTTACTTAACAAATTGAAACTCATTGATGAATGTAAACATATTTGATATTTTCAATCTAACAAAAATATGAGTTTTTCAATTTCGATAAAATAATTCTTATAAAAGTTTCGTAAGATCAATTTTACATATTATACATCAATTCTTTAAGTTAAAAGTATACGCAATTAGTCCCTCATTAACCATGAGAACCGACCATTATTCTTTATTACATGAACTGAGTGTCCTCAACTTCAACATCGTATTTTTGCTCCCCATAAATTAAATATTATAATTCCTTATATTGTTTTACTGTAGAGTTTTTGAAATGAGCCAAAAAGTAGTTTTGTAGTTTGTCTTGAAATGTGTAGACTTTTGAATATGTGCAAGCACACACTTCGACGTCCTGAAGGTAAAAGGTAAAATTATATAATTAAATTAGGGGAAATGTGTACCAAACCAAATGAATAACTTACGCATTCCTTACAGGGTACCCAGGAACAGGCATTGTAAGAGTAGAATTTACATGTGTGTATAATATATAATGTATATAATGATGGTTAAGGGGTTCATTTGGAAACAGTGAACCAATAGTTTTTAAGTAAAACATAAACCAAACCCGAAACCAGAGAAGACAAGTTTCGAGAGTAAAATAATCATTCCAGGATGCTTAGTAAAATTTTAGGACTACATAAAACCAAACAAGTGGGCACGCATAGAGCATAACATTAGCCCGAAAATTATACATAGTGTTCCCGGTGATAGAGTACTAATTGTTAAGTCCATCGCATTGCACCATGTTGTTTTAAAACAGAACACATATTAGCAACAGGGAAGAATAAAATTTTATCCTATGGTTAAATTATGACTATAAAAAAATTATGTTTTCAACCTCAGAGGTTTCTTCATTGTATGTTATGTTCGTCTTTACGCCAAGTGGCCATTCGACGTGTAATTTATCTTTGTTGAGTTGTAACAAGAACACAATGAGGACAAACAGCGCGTTGAACATGAAAAATGCAAACACTGACTTGTTCCTTAATTCGATCAAATCACTTGCGATCCGGGCCTTTTTTATATTCAATATTTCCGTTGCAATTTATTTTGAATTGTTTTCGCATCATCCGCACAAAAGCAGTTTTTATTTTTTAACAAAAAGAGAAAAAAAGAAAAACAAACTGTTAGTAAAATCTGTCTACGAGGGATCCCGGTTGATTTCGTCAACTCGTTTAAGCAATTACTCCAGATGGATAAACATATACTAAAATAATAGTTTTAGATACGCATATAAACTGTAGCTGAGTTAGACGCAAACCGCCGAAATCCCTTATAAAATTTACCTCTTGTGTAGTCTCATCATATGTTATGTTTGTCTTAACCCCCAAGGGCCATTTAAAATGTAAATTATCCTTATTCAACTGGAGCAAGAATACAATCAGGACAAATAGGGCATTTATCATGAAAAATCCAAAAACGGAAGTGTCTCGCAGTTCTTTTAAATCGTTGGCAATCCTCGCCTAAAATTATCCATTAATTTCTTCCAAATGTTTTTTTTTTTCTTTCGAATAAGTAATTCTACTTATTTGCAATTGATGTAAAATCTTTTGTGGTACATACTTACCCATCTACTGGAAACAATAGCATACAATTTTTGTTAATAATAACATAAGGCGTTTTGCTTTACGTTAGGTATCAATCAACAATTTTGCGTTTCAATAGAAAATAAAGAAAAGAATGTTTATAGTACAAAAGCTGATATAATAAAGCAAAATTGTATGTAATTAAAGCAATTAAGTTTTTTTTTATTCCGTAAAAATCAATACAATACAATATATCTATTAACACTAGAACTACCGGCGCGCAAGTCTGTAATTTTAACAACTTTCTGGACCTTTAATTTAATACGTTTTCCAATTTGAATAAATAATTATTAATGGAAAAACGTTTTTGAATATGTCGTAATCTCAATTCTATTAAACTTTGGGATAAATCAGAAGATAATTACAAAAATACAATTACAATTAAATGAAGAAAGGAATTAAGTACCAGTCAAATTGACTGGTTTTGATAGTTCTAGTGTTAAATGTAATTTAAATAAATTATTATTATTTTGAAATCTAAATTACCTACTTTTTTCAAGGAAACCCGAGACAAAATGTGCGATTTTTCATAAAAAATTGAATTTTATAAACTTTTATTCACATAAAATGAAATTTTACAAAACGGTTTTGGCACACTTCTCGCTATTCAGCTGAGTAATCTGAAATTTTATAGATTTCGATAACAATAAAATTTTATAGCACTATTAGCCTTCTCTGCTTTTAATTAATTTAAGTGAAATAACAACGTTTTAAATTTATTGTTAACTATTCATATAAATGGATATGTAATAGTTTTTATAGAGATAAATAAATAAATAAATCATTTGATCAAAATATCGTTGTCGCCGTTTTGAAAAAGGTCGCTTCATTTTGAGAAAAACGCGTTTAAAATTTTAACTTTTAATTTTAGTCCGCCAATACACAAATTCAAAAATGTTTATATGTACAGACATGGAAAGTACAGAAACGAATGCTTTTTCAGCGGATGCTAATTTTATACAACATCTTCTTAAAAAAGAAAAGTTATTTATTTTTCAAACACAAAAAAAAACATTACTATATTTCAAATGTACGGACGTATTAACACCTTTGCACTGATATTGCTGAAATAACAAAAATTTTATTCATAATAAATTCGCTTCTAGCACCCTATTATCAAATTCGGCTCCCTAACTCCCAACTCTTTTTAAATTAGTTAGGAAAATATATGTTTTGGACAATCTTTTAATTTTCAATATTAGTCGGATAACATCCAAGCTATTGATACAATGGGTACGTGCAGAATTTTAATAGTTTATAAAAACGTAAGCAAAACGCCGTGTACACTTACAATACTTATAAAGTAAAAACAAATGAGCATACAAACATTTTCCTTAAGAAAAATATTTACCTGTTCTGTTTTATCCTGATCAATGGGGAATAAGTATTTGTCCAAAAGGTCCTTCCAGAATTGAATTTCAGCGCTCGATAGGAAATCAACTTCTCCCTTCCTCAATTCGGAATCCTCAATCCAGAAGGGATTAGTTAAAAAGTCTCGCTCCTCGTGATGTTCGCCTGAAGTTTCTGTATCAGACTCATCAGATTCATCCCCTGACTTCTCTGCTACTGAGCTTAGCTGATGATCTTTGGATCCACTCGATGTTGTTCGACGTCTGTTGTGATGATGATGGTGCTGACTATGTGAATTATGAGGGTCAATAGCACGTTCAAGTGTTTCCAATCGTTTTTGAATTGTATCAAGAGAATCAGCAATATGCGTTAGCTGTAATGCTTCTTCGCTAGTTTTTCCATGGGTGCAAAAAATGCACCTGAATAAGCCGGCCAAAGAGAATTCAATTGAGCCTTCCTCGTCCCCATTATCCCCAATACTTCCTTGAAGAAACCCAAGTAAACTTTTCTGCTTCGCTCTTTTAGCAGCTTCTTCAGCCTCCTTCTTTTCAGCTTCTATTTCTTTTTTAGTTTTTTTTGCGACAACTTCACGGGTACCCCATGAGACAACATTCAAATTTATGATAGAGTACAAAATCAAAAGTAGGTACATAGACGGAATTGAGAGGAGGTAGATCAGTCCAGCTGTGATACACCAAAACTCTTGTGGATGAAGGCAAGCAGCTATGAAAAATGACCCTGAAAGTGCTATCAAGAAAATCGCCGAAGGACTTCCCACACCGTCCTCGCCTAACTGCAAAGCTGTACCAACAATAACTGCCATCATGATCAGAGCATAAGCCGTTGAAAGGATTTGCGCGACCAGTAGTTGTATGTTGGACTTGCAAGTGAAGCATACCAACATGAAAAGAAGAATGGGCACAATATTATAGTGGAAGGATGTCCAATTGTCGATTCGAAATGCGGCTACGAAAGCTCCAACCAACATAAGAAAGATCGTTCCAGGTCCTAAGATAGTACCCCCTATCAACATCATCTGGTAGAAGATGTACAACAGCGAGATATTATCGTTGATTTTAATTGTTCGTTTGTAATCACCCAGCAAATCCATAATATTGGCTATGGTTGAAGGTACCCATCTTCGACGTTGATTATAAAATTCATTGAAACCTTCTGGACAGTGCGTGTACGCATCGGAGGCAGCTGAATATTCTACGCGATACCCCCTCTGGAGGAGCAACGTACAGAGCCATCTATCTTCGCCTTGATCGTACTGTACGTAGTGGCGAGCCTCATCAGATCGAGTAGTATATTTTCTCATTACATTATCATCCATCAGAGCCTTTCCGCGGAAAAGTGAGAAGCAGCCAGGACTACATAGTACGCACCCAATCATATGTTCAGTAGCTTTTTGAAGCCAATGTCCAATAGCGTACTCGAACATTTGATACCATACCATGGGACCTGATCCCACTGGATGAATACGACCACACGCAGCTCCCAGATTCCTATTTTTCTTCATCAAATCAATAAGCAAAGTTACAGCACTCGGTTGGAAATCAATGTCTCCATCGAGAGTGAGAAGATATGTATTTTCTGCCATCACGTCCTTCCGGTCTACAGAAATAGGTAGCTCCATAAGACGGTGTCCGAGAAGATAGTACATGTACATAACTTGAGACCATCGCTTACGGTGACGAATGCGATCTTTGTCCTTCAGATGCGCAATCATTTTCGTCTTCCCTGGAAGCGTCCAAACCAATCTACCGCCGTAAGGTGTTGGATATTTTTTCGGAGGTCGCAATCTAATGTTTGTTTGATGGATGTCCGAAGCAGCTTCATCTATTGTGGCTACCAACAATTTAACGAACCTATTCACTTGTATATCGATGTCGCTATGATCAGAGATTTCAAAAGCATCATCGAAGAAGATGTGAGCTGGAATATTCATTTTTAATGTTTTATTTTTACTTTTTTGATTATATTGTCTAATTTTAACTTTGCATCTTAAAAATCTATATATTTAATTATATATGTATCTAAACTGAGTAGTTTACTCTTGAGGTAGAAGTTTAGTTTATCAATTGTTTTTTTAGGGTTTCGCGTTAGCTGAACCCTTTTATAGGATCGCTCGTGCGTCCGGTCATCTGTATGTCACCTATGACCCTACAGTACACTACCGTTATATGCTTGCATTCGAGTCTGTATAAAAAACAAATTCTGCGAAACATAATGGAACACAATTGAAAGGGAAAAATAATTTTTTAATTTACATTCCTTTATATTAATTTCATTTTTTTTTTTTTTACATTATAAAGAAGCAAGCGATTTGTATTTAATTTGCCTCAAAAGATTTTTGTTTAAGGATTAATTATCTCTCTTTAAATTCAAAAAAATCTATCAGAAAATTAATTGCAGAGAAATACTTCAAAAAAGCTACTACTAGAATACAAATAAATCGATTTTTTATCCAACAAGTACCCCAATTTTTCTTCTAATTAATATTTTTCATTGATTCTGATCTTAGCCAAAGCCACAATTACCTGGGCCTTCCCCCTTCGAGAGCGGATGGCCCTACTGGTGAAAATATCCCCTTAAATTCGATTAGTCCACTGTTTTATGATAAAATGCAAGTACAGAACCCTGCTTTGAGCACATTTTTCTAAGCAATAATATTTTCAAATCGGCAAAATTTTTAAAAAATGTATTTTTATTTTTTAAAACGTTCCCTTTTATTTTTGGATTCATTGGACAGGCTTTCGTTGAATAGCACGGTACTTGAATTATAACGAAAGTCTCAAATAAGCACGCCTAAAAAAACAAGCCCTCTAATAATACCGAACACAGTATCACATAACACGGTTTCGAATAATACGGGCCTAATTAACCATGCTTTTCGAGGAATGTCTGTAATATATCGTATAATTTAAGGAAATTTTAAAGCAAATGGCGATTCTAGCGAAAGTCCTTCAAGCTAAATATTTTGTTATGTTCGGGTGTATTAAGTCTAATTACATCTGTATATGTTTTTAATAATCCTGGCCTATAATAACATTTTAGAGTCTTTTTGCTTACATATCAAATTTGTTATCTTTTATGGTCATTCATTCTTATCCTCATGTTTTGTTATCAATCCCTTAAGGCAATGAAGTAACCTTAAAGAATATATTCAAAATAATTTGAAATTAAAATTTTAAAAAATAAACTTTTTCCAAGGCTAATAAGTAATTTCTCCATTTATTGTTCAATCGAAAATTACTGTGTTTTGGTACATAAAATTAACAACATTTCCACGGGTTCGGTTTCGATTAATTTTCTAATCCCAAATAAGTGTAAAGAATATTTGTGCAAATCAAATTGTTTAAACTTTAAGATATTTGTGACATGGCTTAAATTATTTGTTACATCTAGGATATTTTTAAGAAGTTGCTGAATAGTACTCACTTTCAAATTCATAGTAATCCGGGTCTACAACTCGTAGATATTTCTGAGCCACTCTCCTAGCGCACTGATCTTCATCCATTCTTATGATACTTTTCAAAAACTCCATCATCTCATCCTTTGTTTCGTGCCACATAGTTGCGCAGGCATAGATTCTAGTAATATGATCTGAAGATTTCACACTAGGCTTTTGTATCGCGGAGCCATCTGTGTGCACGGATATGGTTTCGTAATATTCATCGCCTTTTTCCTTTTCAATTTCAGCCAGATCCTACAATATTTAATTACTTAGTGTTATTATACGTATAAATACCTCTTTAACGTTAAAGATTTACCTCCGTTTTAACATCGGCTTGATCATCCCGACGCCTATTTAAGGCCATGGATTGATCAATTAGTAAGGAGCTGTACATTGGGCTCACAAACAGCTTTTCAGTTGTGGCTAGACGTTCACATTTTGGAGTCCAAATGTGAAGAGTTATCCACGTTTGTGAAAGCAGCCATAGTATCCAGGCCCATGCCATTTGTCGTGATATAAAATCGGTCAAACGGAATACTGGAGGGCTCTCAAAGAAAAGATAATCTGGAATGGTGCCATGAAAAAAGCAAGGATCTCCGCTCCTTATCCCACATGCAGCTATAAGCAAAGAAACTGCCACTGGAATTGTTAGATTCACAGGGAAGGCATAGCTAAAGCCTTGAATTAGAATTTTACAGGCAAATTTTCCGAAAATGTAGCAGAAATATGAAGCTAAAATTTGTATAATCAATACGTGAATGACGGTATTGTGGGAGGCATCTATATCAATGGAATCTGCTACTTGAGACGCTTCGACCAAGTCTGGAAGATTCTGGGCAAGAGACACCGATACTTCTTCAATTGTAATTTTATGTGGACCAAATCCATTTCCGAAAAGTGTAAAGATATTAACCGGATCATCGCCTTTTATCCAAATTGTGAGCAGCGTAGCACAGAGGAAAAATAACACTTTCCAGACTGACAAAAACATACAGTTGAAGTAGCGCGTATATCGGAGCTCCTCTTTTACGCGCCCCATTGATCGAATGATTCCAACTGATGATTGGACCGAAACGTAATTCTCCCACCAACCACAAGACACCATCACAGCTGCTATCGGAATGACCCATAGAACTGGGCGATTTTCCAATAACGGCCACACAACGAAACCTGTGACTTGTGCTGCAATCGCGGCTATATCTATAATCGCTTTTACCGCCCATTTTCCTTCCTTCGAAGTGCGTGAAAGCAGCCCCAGAATCCCTGGGATTACGCACAGGCAATTGGTCAACATTGCTCCTTGAATAGCGTCTAATTCAGGCAAGACAACGAATAGCAGCAAAACGGTCCCAAATGTGTGAAGCGTGTCCATGAGTGCACAAAATAGGAAATGTGAAGAATATGGTATTTTACATGATTTGAAAAAACAGATTCGAGCAGCTCTAATAAGCGCCCCAATTTCTGGTATCGCGAATGCTATCAAAATGGCCCAAAGCCATGCTATCCGCTCCTCCTCTGGCAGTGTAACAATGAATTGCTTATCACGACCCTGCAAAATAAACGCGTCAATATCTCGGCCCCACAATTACAAAATAGTAATCACTGGTAAATTAGCAATAGAAAACCAAAGAAAAACTTTTTTATTAGTTTTCTATAAATATTGGACCCTGTTTACTTCCTGCAGGATATTCTCTCACTACCTTTCAAAACTAAAAATTTGCAAAAATATAAGAATTTAAGAACAAAACATGATAGGGTTTCGTACTTGCTTCCGAAAAAACTTTTTTTTAAATTGTTCATAAACTACTTTTACTACAGCATCCATAAATATTTTCAATTATGAATTATTACATCGAAAAATTTTTTTTTAACAAAAATCATCATTCCCGTTTTTGGTTTTGGTTCAGCAATCAATAAGGATGTACTTGCATATGAAATTTTATCTTGTGTTGCAAGTTCGTAGCCAAGAAGAGGGAATGATTAGGGTTCATCTCCAAAATCTCGAAGACTCTGTTTTAAGAATTCAAAAGTTATTGTTGTACAACTGCCGTGAAGGCCATGCTACTATCAGCTATAGCAAATTTAAAAGTGGTATTAAAAATATCATACCATATACTTCCAACTTCGAAGTCATTAAGGTTAAAAACTAATATGGATCGAATGAAGACTCAATAATACGGTTTAGTACTACAATTATTGTAAAAGAATGATAAATACAACAAAATTACCGTGAAAGTTTTATAAATAAACAATTATAAAGAGAACTTTAAAAGAAACAATTCTCTTTTGCCCTCCACACTTTTTTAATTTTTATAAATTTGAGGTTTTAGGAAATATCTTTATGTTTAATTTTGAATTTATTTATACTTATATTGCACTTAATTAAAGTAAGAGAAATATTTCTAAAACGCTAAAAATACTTTTTGGAAATCTATTGCTAATTATCGAGAGGATAAGTGCGCATATACTCACGAAATCTTTGTTGCAATATGTGATTTTCTTATCTCTACGTAGTTGAGACGTCATGAATAGAACACAGCCTTTTGCAATAACTCCCCCCGCTAATACGATGATAAATGTTATAAGATATGCGAACACTTTAAGAGTCTTAACAGTAACGTCTAAACAAGCTTGGTTTGCGTGAGAGCCGCTGTCTTGTTTTAAGGGCGGATCTCGGAACACGTCCCATCCTTTTGTTTCTTGAATAGTCCTTTGGCTGAAAAATAAGATACCTTATCAACATAAATGTATAATTTTATTATTAACTATCAATTATTTTGATTACTAAAATAAAAATAAAATAGTTTGAATGAAATCCAAATGGACTAATAAATACTAGCAGGCTTTATTTCTTTCAGGTAATATTGAAATGTACTATTCCAAAAATGTTGATTAGTAATGCCCATTTTGAGCCTATGATACTCCTTAGCTAGTTGTAAGTCTTATTTTAGTGTTAATTTTAAGTTCTATTGTAGCTTGTATTAAGCGAAATAAATAACTAAATAAGTAATAAATATAAAAATATTAAATATGCTATTTTTTTACATTTTAGCAACAGCTTTGATATTGCTTTATTAAATTCAGGATTAATATTTATATAACATTTGAGTGTTTTTCTTGGCTTACGAAGATAACATAGTAAATAGATTTTTGTTAAACTTATAAATACTTTACATTTTAATCCAAATTTGAATCTTTAATCACATAAGGAAATCATCATTTATGTAATATCTCGTCGCAAGAAAGTAAATCGCGATGTTGTCTAATTACAGGCCTTTATTATATACGACCGCCTCTACTACTGTTTTAAATCGTTAATATCGTTAATATCAGAATGGTTTCGCGAAAGATACATCTACAACCCCTAATTTGGCAACTTTATTGTCATTTCCATTACAAAGTATAAAGGTAAATTGTATAATTGTATTAATGCTCCGATAAGAAACCCGAGAAAGACTCATCGGGCTTGATATGCGATGTTAATCGATTAATTTTTTAATCAGATCTTATAATGACCACATTGATAGGATGAATTTTAATGTAGATAAAAATCAAGTCTACCGTCACACCAGTTGTGTTCGCTTGCAAAAAAAAAAAACGAAAAAAAAAAATGAAATAAAAGTAAACCTAAAGCCAAAAAATTGGTCTAATCAACCATTTGAAAAGTACAATCGTCATTGAAAGATGATAAACGTTCGGAACTAACAACTAGTTTACATTAAGGAATAGGAATATTTGCGTTCTTTTTTTTTAATTTGGTGTAATTTTCAGAAAATAACATTTAAAACACACGAAAAACCTTATAGTTGAAAAGCGAAAATTTCACAAAGATTTGAAACAAATCAGAAAAAGGTTTCAGTTTAAATGATACGATAATAGTAGCCTTTATGACAATGTTCCCCCATAAATATTACCATAAGTATAAATTCTAATGACGGTTTTTGGCGGTTGACATATATTACAATATTTTCATAACATATAATACAATATTTTCTATACCATTTTATATACCATATAACAGATTTGTTCTGATTTTCTGCTAGGATAACCGTGAAGTTACAAAATGCAATTTTCTATGAAAATCTGATTTCACGTAAAAACGTGGCCTACAATGCTTTTCTATTTAACAGTCGGTATGACCGATACATGGAAATATATGTATATCAGAATTTAAGATTACATCGTTTTTCAAATAAGCTTTTTCACAAGAATTGAATAATTTTTTTTTTTTAATAAATTTATATTAGTGCTCTGATATATTTTGATATCTGAATATTCGAAATAATTCTGGATTTCCTGTAAATTAGTGGAATTCTCTTATTAAATGTTGGTATCCGGTTTAATTTGTTCGGATAATTGGGTTTACGGATATGTTCACTTTAGCCAGATTGAGGTAATATTGTTTGAATCAATTATAATGGTTTGTAATGATAATGGGTGCAAGCATCTATAGACGATGTAGTATAATCCATGTGTAAAAAACTTTGCAGATATTAGAAGGACATTTACAATTTTTATTCGTGGAACAACAATGCAAAAGCAAATGTGAATCCGAAAAAAATACGTACAGCGCAGTATGTATCTAATATTTAATTTCTAGTGTTTTTAATTTATATTTATTTCAGGTTTCGGATATTCAATTTACAAACACTATCCGGAACATAAATTACCTGTACCTGTATCTGAAACTATCTAGATCAAATCGTAACTGAGGTCATATCCCACTATTGGAATAATTTCAAAATCCGAATAACATAGATATACATAAATACAAATGTTGTTCTCCTCAACAAGTTATAGAGGATGATACCCAATAATCAAATTGCCTCTAAAACGACCTAGAATGTATTAAAGAGGAGAGATCTGCTTAATTAATATATTTAGAATGGAACATTCTTCGCCCCGATCTTTTTGACTGATATGCTTAAAACGTGACAAAAATTTTTTTACACAGAAAAATATTGAAACTCGTACGCTCGTTTTAATCAAATTTCAAAAATATGAACAAAAGAAAAGAAATCTAAAACCTGCTTGGAGTCTAAGTGAGCGCGCAACGATAAATTCTGAATTATTATTATTTTTTTTTTTAATTGAGTACCTGCGGTTATCTTAAATAAAAACTCTTCAGTGCATTCTTACCTTCCACCATATATGTCATGTGTTAAAGGAGTACTCTCATCATCTGAAAAATTATCATCGCTATCTCCAGGACCTGGAGGAGCTAAGGGCCGATGTCTTATTGCAGACATCTCCCTCGGCTGAGTTGGTTATTCTGTAAAATAATAAATGATTATTGCAATAAACTGAATTTTTATTTATCAATAAAATGCGACTATGTCAAGTAAAACGATATATAAAATCAATTCAATTTTCTCATGTTAAACACGAAAATTCCATTCAGTGCCACTCACGGTTTGGCGAATTTTATCGAGGTCATTTCCGTCTAAGAATTGCAATTACTCGGCACTTATGCAGACAATTACTAACTAGGAGTCTTAGAAATATCAAATCATAATAGTTAAAAGGTGGGGGAGTGAATGTGATTGAACTATCCAATAATTGCCAATTTATTGAACAGCACGAACGGATACATTCATCCGAATCCCATAGATAAGTAAAGAGCTTTAAATTTTAGAGATGTGCTTGAAAAGGCAATTCGATTGCTACTCTCACGATGACTATATACATCATTGGCTAACAATCAAGAGATATATAATTATTACAACAAAGACTTTATTTAAGTGCATTTTTCAAATATACAACTAACGATTTCTTAATTACATATAAAAACCTTGTAAAAATTAATGGCTTTAAATAAATAAATAATAATAATCTCCAGCATGGTGTTAAAGGCCACGCATTGTCGAGGAAGACTTCGAATGAAAGTCACAGCGTAGAGAATGCAAAAACGTTTTCATATTTAAAATAAGCATCATTATGCGGCTACTTTTAGGCTTAATGCCAGGGGTTAATATTCTTTCGCTTACGTTAACAAGGTACCGAGGTATCTGAAACTGGTCAGATTGAATCGACAAAAATTTTTGCGTATTCTAACAGCAGAATATTTTAGTGTTCGACAATCTTTTAGTAATTAAGATTTTGCGGAAGCACTAAATTTACTTTCTTTGTTAAATGTCCAACCTTTGAATCCAGTTCCACTTTTTATTTATTTATTTATTTATTTTATTTTTTTTTTCTTAGATTGTTTCACAGTAACCTTGGCTGATACTTTTACTATTGCATACTCAGCCACATACCATACATTCTCTTTACGGTATTCAGTCGTTGCTATTGCTTCTGTTTGGCCTCATTTAGAGTACACTAAAGTATGTTTTATTAATATCAATTATAAGTGAAGAAAGCATGCTTCACTTATGGCGTATGTGCTGTGCATGTTTTGAAATTGTTTTCATTTGAATAAAAATGTTAAATGCCGAATTTTTAACTAATTAATTTCAGAAATGATTCACATATTATCACGATCATAAGGAGTTTTGCCCTTTTTTATTTTAATTAAAAATACCTACCATCATTTATTTAATTATAGGTTTGCTTGTAAAAATGCATATCCTCCTCTGTCCTGTCTTTTAACGGTTTCTAAAGCTCTCATTCCTCAATAATTGTTTTTGCAGTAATTAAAATACATGTATAAGTTTTATTTTTAGATTTTTCATTAATATAGTATGTATCTATTAGGTCTACCGGAAAGTTCTGTCCGCTTTTCAAAAGGAAGAAAATGCTACAATTTTTAACACATTTAACTAGATTTATTGTACGATATAATTTTCATCGTTCCTTATGACTTCCTCCCAGCAGGATGGCAATTTATAAAATCTATTTTTGAAGAAAATCTTTGGACGCGAAAAACTACAACAGCACTACTGTAAACGTAAACGTTTTCTTAATTTTTTAATTTTTTAATTTTTTTCTCATCAAATAATTTTGTAAAGAAAGGAATAGGTGAAAATGTGATGGTTAAGGTCTGGGGAGTATAGTCGATGGGAAAGAATTTCCCATCCTAGCTCTGGATTTTCTGGCGAGTCGCCAAAGCAGCATGTGGTCTAGCATTATGGTGATGTAGTATGATTTCCTTCCTATTGAGTATTGTCAGCCTTTTTTCTTGGAGTACTTTGTTAACTCGTCCATTTGTTGACTGTATTTCTCCGATTTAGCTTTTTCGTGAGTTCCAAAAGCTCATAATGGATTGGACCTTGCATGTCCCATCATATACACAGTATTCTCTTTTTAAGGCTCAAGCTCGGTGTAGAAGGCATGTTTTCCGGGTTCACGCCTTACGATGTTTTCATATGTAATCCATTTTTCATCATTTGATCTATCATGGTCTTAAAAATATCGTCATCAACCACAAATGGCCACCAAAAACTTTTAACAAATTTCGACACGCTGACATGAGTTATCTTTGATGTAGTTAATTTCGAAGGGCACATAATAAATGCAATTATAAAGATATACAGCCACATATAATTCAAACGAGCATATCCAAATATATTCAAACTTCGGACAGGATTTTCCGGTAGACCTAATATATCCATGAATCAGAGACAAATTAAAAAATACGCAGGTCTACCGTGAATTTATAGCTTTTAGATTTTTTCTGAAGATTATAAATTTTCGAAAAAAAAAAATTATTTAAAAAAACACAAATAGTATTTCAAATTTCCAGATTAGGATTTATGCTTTTAAATTTTTACTTATTTTTCAAAAATGGCCAAAATATGGTATTTTTTTTTAATTTATTTTTCTCAAAAATGAGATGTTCGGCAATAGCTAAATATATTAAATTTGTTGATCATAGTGTAATAAGCCTCTAAGCAGCCCTATTGCACTCATACCAGATAGCCCATTTTTATTTATTTGACTATAACAAATTTGAACTTATTATGGTATATAAGTTATACAAAATATCATATGCAGGGTGATACCGGAAAGACATTTTCCAACATATAGCATAAATGCACTCTCCCAGAATTTTAACTTCTTACTTAATCCGTTTACTACTGTTTGCCTAAAATACAAACTTTTTTACTAAATACCTAAAATCTTCATTAAACTGTAATGCAAAATTGTATCTGAAAGGGGTTCAGGAGTTTAATATTCATCAGATCAGATTGAAGCAAGTTATAGTAGATTAAAAAGATGTTAAAATAAAAATAAGTAGATATTTAATACAAGTGTAAAGTTTGAATAGAATCCCATTAGATTAATCAATCTAAAATACATATCATGAGACATATGAAAATATATAAATAAAATACAAATTATAAGAATGAAACATCGGTGCGTGGGCGATTTTACGAAGAAAGGTAGAGAGATTTTAAAAATATTCGTTTCATAAATATTCGACAATAAACCGATGAATGAAGATAACCAAAAAGGCCACCCATCTCGAAAATCATTTTTAAAAATATATTCAAATTCTTTCGTGACTATCCTATACTATATAAGCTATATTTCTGGATTAAAATACTGCTTAATATTAATAAAATTTGACAGAGTATCGCTGAATTTGGCAAATTTTTAAGTATGTTACATGTTCTTTAGGATAACCATCCATTAATTGGTAGTTTCTGATGTTTTCACGTTAGCTGATTGCTGTAATTAATAATTTCATAGGAAGAGAAAAGCAATTTTAAAACAACGACTTTTTATTTGTCTTGATGTAAAAAAATTTTTGTGTATGGTAATCATGTTTTTTTGCAACAATATGCCAAACATTTCATAATAGCATTGCACAATACAGAACACTTAAATGAAATGAAAACTTAAATAACCGATAAGGGAACCTCTATGCAAAATGGGTGGCAGAAAACACATTAAATGCCGATTTATTAATAATAATTGGAAAGAAAAATGCGAACATTTGTAACACACGAAGTCATGCAGAAATTTCAAGTTATTCAACATCTCTCGGAAAAATGCTTCCACTCCATCCGAATTATATTTTACAAAGGTTTATTGCCTAGTTGGGTCTTTGAAAGTGAAACGAGTCTGAAAAATGCGCAGCTGGTCCCAAGGTAATCTAGAAACTGAGTTTCGACGTTTTATAGCAAACTCCCCAGCGGATTGCTTTGCTGGCGTTACCGCCGGTGCCTGGCCCATTCGACGTGGTCGCCCGAGGCAATGTTGGCAAATTTCTTCTTTCAAAAAAAATACTTGGGTAGTTACCGCAACAAACACCAGTCTATAACTACAATAGCATAAATCCTGATGTGTCCGAGTCAATTAAGTCTTTTTGGAAAACCAATATTCGTTTTGCTTTTGTTTCGTGATTTTATCGACTGCTGGAGCTGAAGCAACACCAGTCGAAGTTAAGCTCTTTTACTCGTATAAGCTTTATGGGACAAGCCATAAATTCGCGAATCGAATGTCTTCATCATAACTCCTTCATTTGCTGCCAAAGTCTCAAAAGGTGGATCTTAGATACAATAAGTATTGCATCCTGCACAAAAGTTATTTAAATTGTTGTATTAATAATTTGGGAAATTGTTCATGGTATTTGTCAGTTATTGCAAAAACCACGGCTCAAAATTTCGCAGCTCTTTCGTTTTATCAGACTACAAACCTTTTTAGTTGTTCTACAAGGTTTTAAATAACAAATTTTGTTATTAAATATTTGATTTGCTAAGTAAGAATCAGTTTCAATACATTCACATTATCATGAAATTTCAATTTTCTTTATCTATCTATCCGGTATATGTCTATTTTAATGTGAATCGTAAAAAAGATTTGAACTTGTTTTAAACATATCACACTTTTTTTTGCAACCAAATTTTCCAAAATTCACATTTTGCGAGATTTCTTATTATTAAGAAAATTAGTTTAATCTTGTGTTTTGATAAAATATACAGTTAAATTATTTTTCGATACAATGCCTTAAATTTCATTTGTGTTATCTGCATGATTTTATTTTTAGACGGAACCGGATTCGGCGATTACTTAGCATAGCAACCATACGGGAGGAGTTTCAATTTATTTATTAATAGAGGAAATTTGTACAAAACAAAATAACGGTATAATCGCATACCTGTATCACAATTGATTTTCCTTTTTAAACGATTTGCATCTCCTCCAGTGGCGAGTTAAAGTTTTAGGGGCTCCCTGCTCCTTGTAAGTATCAGAAGCTAAAAAAATAACACAACGTTTAATCCAAAGTGAGTGATCGCTTTTGTTGTAATTTTGTAACTTACTTTTAAAGTGTTTTAATATTATCTTTGTATTCTTTACATGATTTGTTTAGGAATTAAATTATATTTATATACTCCTTTGTACATTTCACTCTTTTTTTCGGATTTTAATGGGTCATTATTATATTGAAAGACTCTACGATAAATTTTTCCCTCCAATTCACATAACTTTCTTCGGCACCTCCGTCATTTATTTGCATTTTTAATTTATATACAGGGTGTTTATTAGTGGGCATACCAAAATAAGTTGGTTGAAAGTCCTGACCTAGACAAACAAAAAATTGTATGGTAGGAAGGGGGCAATCTCAACCGTTTGAGTTACAGGATGATTCGTAAATTCTAATTTTCCATAGTATACACATCACTATTTTATTTTTATCTTTTGATCAATTCAACGTAGCGACATTCAACTCACGCCAAAAATCAACTATATCAATGTCCAAGTTTCCAAAAATATCAACGGTGTTGACCTACCACCACTCATTGCAGGTGCACTTACTTCCTAAAGTGTAAAAAATGTTTCTCATTTTCCTAAAATTCAGCTTTCCCTCACAATCCGAAATTCATGTAATTAATATACCTACAGGGTGGCCCATTTAAAAATTGGAATTTCTTTTGTTATAAAAAAAAAACGGCTCAATATTTTTCAATGGTTGAACAGTTATTTCAAAGGTTGTTTTATGTCATTTATTTGTGAAAAACAATTTCGGTCAAATAACCATCACGGCTGACTTGGCAGTAGCCTATTCGGTTGACCCAATTTTTGAATACATTTTCGATTGTTTCGGACCTTATGTCAGCAATAGCAACTTGAATCTCGTACTTGAGATCTTGAATTGTTTCTGATTTGTTGGCGTAATATTTATCTTTCACCGCAACCCCCAAGATATTAGTCCAACAGCGTCAAATCGCAGCTTCTTGCCGGCCAAATCACATCACCATTTTTACTGATTATACGATTTCCGAAGATAGGGCGCAAAAGATCAATTATTCACTGCATGGCAGGTAGCGCCGTCCTGTTGAAACCAAATATCGTCCAAGTCTTCGGCTTCAATTTCCCCGAAAAACCAATCGGTTACGGAGCTCCGTCTTCATTTTCGAAGAAAAATGGGTCGATGATGCCGCCGGACCAAAATCCGCACCAAGCAGTCAGTCATTGTGAGTGCATTGGCTTTTCCACGATGACGTGCGGGTTTTCTGTGTCCCAGATGCGACAGTTTTGTTTATTAACATAACCACCGAGGTGGAAACGAGCCTCGTCCGAAAATATGATTTTTCGGTAAAATTCGCCATCTTCGGCCAAACGATTTTCCGCCCAATTTGGGAACCATAGACGGTTCGGATGACTTCAAATTACCGGTAGTTCAAATTCCAAACACTAGATGGACCGCCCTTTATTTATTATTTTTATCGAATTGATTACATTATTATCTTTCTAACAAGGTACATCATGCCTAAGTAGAGAAAAAATATGGAAATTTATTCGTGGGAAACCTTCTCTGGTAAATTAAAAGAAAAAAATTGAATTTTAAAGAAATTAAACTGAAATTAAATATTTTTTGTTTAATTAAAAACCGATTTAAGTTAATGTTAATAGCTCAAAATGTCCTCCATTACTTGCGATGTATGCCAATAACATCCTTCTAACTCCCTGTTTAAAGTGTATTGTAGCCAACATCCTCTCAGGTGGTTAACAGGACTTGAATAAACTTCATCTTTCACCGTTCCACATAAGAAAAAGTCCAATGGAGTAAGGTCTGGAGATCTAGCAGCCGGAGGAACCGGTCCACCTCGTCAAATTTAACGCTCAGGAAATTGTTCATTTAATTTTACCTTCACAATGTTACCAATATGAGTTGATGTTTCTGGCAAGGTATTCTCCAAAAAGTCCACATAAATTTCGCTATTAGCACTTGCGACAAAATGAATGGTCCTATTACATGATTGTCGCTGATGCCAACCCAAACATTGACACTGAATTTATGCTGAAATTATGTCACCCTTGTCCTCTATGGGTTAGTATCCGAAGGTATGAAGGTTATGGATGTTTTTGATACCACCCTTAGTTAATTACGATTCATCCGTCCACAGAATTCGGTCTAGAAATGATCTGTTCCCTATTTCGCATTTCAGAACCCAAGTGCTTCTGAAGTTCCCTTCCAGAAGTCTTTGTTCTCGCATATGGATGCAACCTTTATCGATGAAGAAACTATATATGCAGATACTCCTAATCGATTTCTCTTAATATCTGGAAACTCCGCGAAAGCACCCTTCTGTGGGGTACCCGTCGATTTAGGAATCTATGTTGGTATTCTCGGACAGCCTCTTCTTCGTTTCCGTCTACTACACCGTAAATTTAAATTATATCGACGTATTTCTCAGAAATGAATTCGGCCATTTTTTAATATTTCAGCTTAGAACCCATGGTTATCACTTGATTTTTGAACTATTATCGATGTTCTTTCTCACTGACTTCCTTTTATAGCAAAATTTCTGTCAGGTATTAATAACAGAGCGTCGGGAAAACATTTCCGATAGTTTTTGGAGACATTTTGTTCGTTTTACAACTTTTGGAAATCTTTCAACCCACTCATTTTGGCATGCCTCCTATGTAAACAATTTTGCTAGATTTCATATTTATCTGCAATTTTCTAAAAGTTTACTCAAACAAATAAACCTTAAAATTAATTCATCAAAAGATGACGGAACCTTACACCTTAAGGAACCATAAGGACACAAGCGACTTTCATAAAAGCTAACACTCAAGAAGTTTCGAAATGGCTAAATTCAAATTATTAATTAAAATACCAGAACTCAAACCACGTCGAAAATGTTATATCAAAGCATTTTTAAAAGTTGTTAATTTTTAACTTGCTGTAGAAATTTATGTTGAAATTTTTTTTTTCATTTAGGGATGTACAATCTATTCAGCAAAAAAGAGGAGAATGATACAACAGCAGTTTGACCCCCGGTTTAACACAAAGATCATCTAATACAAGATGTGGCACTCGTGACATTTTTCCTTATCTTTTTTTACCTTGTTCCCTTTAGCCCACCGGCCTTCCAGGTTTTGTTAAAAGCAAATAGAAATAAAGGGCTCAAGTGTAAGAGAAAAATAAAAATTTAGAGGGAGGCGGCATAAAATTTGAAACCACGTTTCACCGCCCAGAACAACGCACACATTCGAATACTTTGTTCTGCCTTTAAAAATGCACAGTGAAAAAATGTAAACAGCCCGTAATTGTGTGTGATACCTGCCTCTTCCCCATTCTCGATTCAGAATTTCCCTATGACTGAGCATTGCATGGGAACGGTACTAACACCATGCATGCAGAGGCGCATAGAGTGCCTAAAACTTTGTCGCGCCTTCAAAAATGCGTGGTAAAAAAACGTTGCACATTATTCTCTACACTGTAAGTGTTGTAGATGAGAATATTTAGCTGCCTATTCTTCCCTTCTATTCTCTCTTCTCTTTCGTTCTTATTGGAATTTAGATAAGTCATGGGAAGCAGTAGTTCTTTGCTGCTTTATCTAATGGGAAAATTTTCCCCTAGCTGTTTTAAACATTGTACATATATGGGTTAAAGCCTAAAGTGTAGAGAGTGTCACATCTTGTACTTGATGATCTTTAGGTTTAACAATGCGTGAGGCGAAGCCTCAATTGACAAAAAAGGAATACACGTCAACATCAATACAGAGAGCGTTCACCCAGCGCACTATGAAGCTTCAAATACAAATCAATGAAAGTGCTTTTTTATTTTTCTGAACAGATTGAAGATGAGTGCGAATTTTTATTTTATCGCATGAGCTGAGTCACACTATTTTAAAATTCAAATAAAAAATGAAAACCGGCACTTAGTAGCAAAGATTTCTATAGCTTTTGTTGTAAAAGGTGAATTAATTCAATTAAAAGAGATGGTCGATATTATTTTACATCACAATCGAATTTCAAGGTACTGAAAGTTTTGTTTTTAGGAAATCTTCAATATGGTTGTTATGACTATTGTTTCTTTTATATAAAAATGATACCGATTTCTATATGAAATAGAATTGCCATTCATCAAAAAACCAAAAAATAGAATGCTCACTGCAACACGTAATTTTAAACAAATTAATAAAAAAAAAACTATATTTTAAAAAAACTTACTTTTACAAGTACCCTAGCCTAGGAAAAATAATTTTCGTAGGGAATTTAACCCATTCACTGCCAACGACGAAATATCTCGTAGTTGCCTATAGCTGAATGTGTGGCTGAATATGATCTCGGCAGCGAATGGGTTAACTTCTTTTATTAAATACTTCCGATTCATTATGCGTTTATCAGACTATGACCGCTCAACGAAAATATAACTTAAAATATGCTTAACATATAACATAAAGAGTTTATGCAACTTTTACTTTCGAGTTCAATTAAGGAAATATGTATACACATTTCTTTCCTATAACATCTGAAACGAGAATAAAATGATTTTTGTATTATATATCTGTATATCTGTCTGTCCTGTTTGAATATCGCATGCCAATGAACACACTTGCTTATACTTCATAAAATCCTCAAATTACACTTATTTAAAAAAAACAGTCTCTTTCAGTGAAGTGCGGTTCAATCTGCTATTTTATGTTTTTCAATAAATCTAGGATTATCGCGGAATATGTCACTAGATAGAACCACTATAATTTATAGTGCGAGTTTAACAAGATGTCCTTAGCATAGAAGTTATAGGTGCATATGTCTTTAAAAAATTTAAACATTAAATAAAACCTAAAACTGTTTCATAAATTAAAACTTTAATCCTTTGCCGTTTTTATCAAACATTTCGATCAATGAATTTTTAGATTCAAATCATCACTCATTGATAAAGCCTACACTAAACATTGGGAAAGCCCAATTCGTTAAATGCTCACAACATAATTTAAAATTACGACCAACAAGAAATGATGATGCTATTATGAGGCAGATTTTAATCCCAAATATGTTTCATCTTGTTAAAAGAGAAAAGCTCCAAACGTTTTAAAGATCAATAAACGGGCGTTGACTCATTCAGAATCATAATAGTAAAACCAGAGAGAGTAAATCAATGACTGTTTAACAAAAGCATAATCCATTTGTGCACGCCAGCGTAAGCTTCGCAAATTCGGTGTGCCATCAATATAAAATAGGCATTTACTGGAAAAACCTATTTTAAAATAACACACTTAAACTTCTCACCTAAAGAACTGATTTTCTGAGTTCTTAATGACCATGGAAGTCTTATTAAAATATGAAACATCAGGGTTCGGACTACGGGAAATACCGAACGATGCGTAAATATAGACTGCAGCTACCTATTCTAAAGCAGAGAGACGAATGAAATTTTTCTCAGTCTAGTCTCTTTACCTTCAAGGTATTACAATCTTTAAATTAAATAAAATTGGCAACATTCCCAAGATACATAAACATTTTGTCAAAAGATGAAAAGTTAAAGCGAACGAAAATGTTGCATGGTTACCGAGATTGTCCAAGTTAAAAACCGCGATGATAGAGCTCTACGCTGATTCACCTTGCCCAAAAGTCAATTTCTTAATAAAGTTCAACGCCTCAAGGCCAAACTAAATTTTAATCTTAACTATATGTAAAGTTTAACTAAATTTCCGCCTGTGCTGGCAGATAAGTACTAACATATGCCAACGTCGAAAAGCCTGTTCTTGTGCCTTTCTTTCACTTAATAGAAGACATACGATCTGACCTGAATCAAGTCCGATTCCACTCAGGTCTTGTTGTCCAAGTTTTATATTAAGCTCTCGGTGCAAAAAATTTAATCGCCACAGTTAAAAGTGAAAGTAAGGTGCGGATGTAAATTTTTGCTTCGTCCTTGTAGAACACTCGAGGCACTCGTGGCGAACCGGAACTGGATTGAGTCTTTCTACATATGATACATAATTTTAAGATCTATTATCTATGCTGCCTAAAACTATTTTTCTGTACTTCTTTAAATGACGGCATAAAAACTCACCTGTCCCACTGGGTAAAATATGCTGTTTTCTTCAAACTTTTGCTTTGCCCTCGATCATTTAGGTTCGTAGATTTGTTACAAATTTTAAACTAAAATTTTGCATTGATCGCTGATATTCAATTGATCTTTTTCTTTTGGAAAAAATACTAAAATATCACAAGCACATACACTCAACAGGTCGAAGACATTGTAACAAGCACAGCAACATACCAAGAAATTAACAATAAGGAAACTTTCACGTAGTTTTACTGCCTTTTCCAACGAAGTTTTCTGCACGGCAAATTTTCCGCACAGCAATTTCAAATATTTCCGCAACAATAAAGCAACGCTTCATTAACTCTTTTGGGATTTTCGCGATTAACACCTTGAGTTATGCAGTCTTGGACCCACAGCTCAATTCCCAAAAAGCAAAGTATCCCACGCGTTTGCCTCAACCGTGTATGCCCGTGCACTCTAAGCAACTGAGTTTCTGAGCTAGTTGAAATCTTTCGTTTCTTCGAAGACGGTGGAGGAAACCGTCTTTCTTACCTTGCTGTCCAATACATCGAGAAATGAACGGTATCCAAGAGGTGAGTGGTTTCTACGTTTTATAACATACCTGGTAGTGTGATGCAGCCAAAGTTTTTACTAGTTTTTAAATTCCGTTGTGTAACTTAACTGTTGCTGTAGTGTTGCAGAGACATATGCGTGATTCGACGGCTTAGCTTAAGTCTTGAGACAAGACTTGTACCAGTTCTTGCTTAAGAGGAGAGCACCCTGTGCCGTTCTCTAACTCTTGTTCGAATGGTTTTTAGTCTCTATTATTCACCATCATCTTAAGGCGAAAGTTAAATTCTACACTTTTTCTTCTTCTAATGTTGCACATTATTTACCGTGAAATGCAACGACGCGCAGCAAGAAAATGATCTAATTTCCATCTTGCCACAAAGTTGCTGTATGTACTTATAAATACCAGTTCGAGTATGCAAAAATTATTCTCGTGCACCTCAAATGGTATCTTACAAAAGGATTTTCCACATTCTTCAAATGTTCTTTCCCAGTTGGATCTTTTTAAATCTACCTTCTCTCTATATTGCAATTTTGTCTGGTACTAGTATTTCGAAGTACGCCTTGTCCATAGTATTGTAACCTTTTTTCCTCAAATGTATAAACGTTAAGCATTCCTGTCTTTTAATTTTTCTTCGCCGCTCTACAAAAAGCCTAGAGTAATTCATGATCACAATACCTACGATTAAATCCAAGGTTGTTGCGTCTGGATTTTCCTGTTCCATTCACACATTCGCATTCTCGTTTAAAGTGTTAATTTTCGATTTTATTGAGAGTTTGAACTAAATTTTCTATTTAGTTGCAGTTGCTGCGATTACTCAATTTTTGTGTGCAAACAATTTCATTTTCAGATTGTCCAAGTGAAAAAGCCGATTTCAAATTCGTATCTTCACAGCATTTTAATAAAAAAAAAGAAATTTATAAAATTAAATTAAAGTAAAAAAATTCAACAAAGTTTATACAAGGTGTCTGCATCCTATTTATTATTTATCATTAATTCCAGCTAAATTTAAATTTTTTCAAAATATAAGATATTTAAAAGTAGACGAATTATCTAAGAACGACACCCGCTGCTGAACTTTTTAAATTTCTTAGCATGCTTTCAAATTTCCTTCGATGACTAGGCACGTATATTTACATTAAAGAAGCCATATAGGCCTATTCCTGAATCCCTCGTAGAAATTCTGAATACAAGAAAAAATTAAACAATCAAAGAAAAGTTCGGGTGTAAGTCGATCTATTTAATCATGATTTCTAAATAGATCGACTAAAAAAAACACACTTTAAAATAGCCAAATTCGGATATATAAAATTATAAACTAATATTATATATCCCATATATATTGGATGTAATGGAAAAGTAATATATCATGGATATTAATTAATAATATTGTTATATTGAACTTATCACCTATATAAAATTATTGTTGAATAAATATGGCTATTTATTATGATATTTATGCTTTATCATTACCTAAGAAATATTAAAAATGTTTTTGTGCATGTTCCCTTCTATGTATATAATGTAAAGAGTGATAACTAGCCAAATGCAGTAATGAAATAATAAAAATCTCCTCATTATAAAACACAAAAATTTACGTACTTTGATGATTATTGCCATAATGCCCAAGATGTAATTCCCCACGCATTAGTAATTCTTCTAAATTCCTGTTGCATTTATTCAAATTTGCGTTTTTATCGATGTCGTCAACATTTTCAGATTATCTCCTTTGGACTCTTATCCATGACTCATACGAAGCACTAATACAATTTTTTTGCGAGGATAAGTTTACTTTCGCTTTTTTCATTTTGAAAGTTAAAAATACGAGCAATAAAAGATTATTATTGAAAATTATTGAACAATTTTCGGGAAAACATTTGTCATGTGTTTTCCAGCGATTCCTCTAATACGGTTTTCTTAATTTGAAATAAATATTAATAATAAAACTGTAAAAAGACTTTACCTTGTAATAGAAAATAGTAATATTTTTCACGTTTTGATAAAAAAGATACTTACATATCTTGCATATCCATATAAATGATAATGATGTGATGTCCTCGTCATCAGATCTGAATGCTCATAAATTCCATTTCGGGTTAAGTACACCTCTTTGAACATAATTTAATATCAGATTGAAGTTAAAAACCCTTTAAAGAGCGAGATGCCGGAATATCTCTACACATATTATAATTTCTTAACAAACTCTCAAACCATAATAAATATTAAGATAAAAAATATGAAATAAACTTTTACAGCAGAATTAATAGCATCATATTTAGAGAACAGTCGTACAAATATGTTTATTTTTTAAAAAGTATGTACATAATAAATTAAATCTCTCTATCATTGCAATAAAACAAATGAAACTAGTTTCATATATAATTGTTTATAATGCAGAGTTAAACATCGGCTTTTTGGTTTAGTGCTGTGTAGCCAACAGGAATCTCCTTCAGTTCGGTTTTTAGACAAAGAAACTCTCCGCCGACACACATTAGTGTGACACAAACAGCATTTAGCAGCCACCATGAGAAATTTGAGGGAAATGTTGAATTATACCACCAGCATATAAGTAAATGGAATCCATGAAATGTACAACTGGAATAAACATTAATTTTTAAATTTTAAATGTAGATGTAATAAAGGAAAACTAGATCTTTTATTTCATTTATCGTGAATATATAGAAAGCAATTGTTGTTTGTCTCAATAGTATAGACTCCGAAACTACTGTTTGAGCTACTACAACTGAGCTCAAATTTTGGCAGTATAAATGTTTCGAGTACGAGGTGATTTAGAGTTAATAAAAGGATTGAAAAATTTCTGATAGAGGGCGCATCAAACACAATCAATATTTTTGAAAGAAAAAAAAATATTTTGTTTCGATGCAACCGACCGCACTGGGCATTGGCTAGTAATAGTATAAAAACAAATATATTTGAAATTTAAAGTTAAATATAATTGAAAAACTATCTCTCTAGTAGAGACTCTCAATTTCCTTCATTCGAGCAAACAATTAAAAATGAAATAGACGCGGCACAATTCAGGATTGCTAATCTTAAATTTAAAAAGTCTAATACAATGTATATAATGTAGGATTATAATTTAGATATTAACCCTTTCGTATGTCTACTCTCAGCCACCAAAGCCTTTTTACCGTTCCGGTCGTATGTCTGCTCTCATCCACCACAGCAAGGAACTATACGAATCGTATACTGTATGCATTCCTGTATCAGTTTACACTTTTCCTATACGAACCTCAATGCCTAAAGGACCTATTCACGAACCAATACGGTGCTCCATCAATTGGAGATAACGTAATCTAATGTACACAAAAGTTGTGACTCAGCGCTCGCCATGCAAGACGCAGTGGCGAGTCAGTCGTCTTTTGAACATAATGAAATCGACAACGTTCGACGATACCTTGTAGAATTCCAAATAATATTTCATAAATTGTATTTAATTTGTGAAAATGTAAAAAGTAAAGATTGTATTGTATGTTCAAACAGAAAGATTAAGGGTGGAAGGCACCAAAGCAATTATTTTTGCGATACATGCACTCGAAAACCTGGCCTGCATGTTGGAGAGTGTTTTGAAAAATATCACACGAAGGAGAATTATAAAACATAATTTTTATACAAAAACATATCACAAGATGAGTGTATTGAATAAAGATATATCTAAAGTTCACAAAAGAATTACTAAATCTTGTTTATACATCGTAAACTTGCGTGTTATGTATCCCTGCTCTATCGATGGAAATTAATTCCGACCAGTACGATACCCATCTCCAAATTTAATCCGACCGCAAAGGGTTAATAAAATTATATGTCCAATTTGATCGAAATCAGTTAAGAAATGCGGCAGTTATTGTATTTATAAATGGTTGTCCTTGATCGATCCGACCACCTCATTAAAGAATTTATCCAATATATTGACCCGACACATGGATAAATCTGTAAAATTGTGGATAGATTTGAAAAAAAATTCGATCTCAACAACCAGTATCAAGCGAATTAAGAACTTGTGAAATGAAACGTATCCGAAAATTTATAGAACTTAAGCCAATACTACAACACCATTTTGATAGAAAATTTAACGATAGTAAGTCATCGAAAAACAATCGAAAAATTAATCTTTCCACATTTGCCTAACTTTAATTATTTTAAAATCGTAACTCTCTAGCTGTAGATAGAGTTCTTCCATAATTAGAAACTAAGAAAGAGCTGCCGACTTCTATCTTTATATTTATCCCTGTTTTCTACGACTACCTTTCTTTTTAAGTTGTACATATGTCTTAAGAATCATGAAGTGTTAACTGAGGAATTTTTAGTTTAGAGTCTGCACATATAAATGAGCGGTACCTGTAATCAAATGCTGGTAAATATTTATTCTGAGACAGTATACTACATTTAATTCATTTTTGAATAGTCAAATAATATCTGAATATTCAAGAATAAAACTAAAAGAGATCCCAAGAAAATTTCGGTGCACAAATTTGGTTTAATTATTGTTCCCCAAAATGGTATTACTGAAGAGAACGCATACCGTCAATATTTAATGTTTTAATTACCTAAAATCTAAGCACAATTTAGTCCTCCTCACGATGAACCAGAGCCCCAGAGCTCCCACCAGAGAATTGATCACAAAAGCGAATATCACAAGTCTCCCGCTCAAATCAGAGACATGTATTTCCTGCAACAGCAAAATAAATAAACGTCGCTCCTTGAGCCACATAACTTATCCTTAACTTACGTGATACTGAAAGAGATGATCGAGCGAATGATTAGCTCCAGCGAAGATTTCCATCACCGACATTATTAATCCTAGGGAAACATAAAGCAACGACTGCATCGCCAATATTTGACTTATCAACAAAAAGGGATCCCATTGCGTACTCCGAAATGTTCCACCTTTCATTTTTCTATAATCGAATTAGTTGCTTTGTCAAACGAAACTACACACATTATTTTAGGAGAAAAAACAAACATTCGTGACAGGCATATCAAAACTTCTGACAAATAAAGAAAAAAAAACGCAAAAGATATATTTGAAGCGTCCAGCAGCTGTCAAAGCAAAGATAAGAACCAGTTTTCGTAAAATAAGGAGGTATTCCTTATTTAATAAATGAAGATATTTTGGTAGAACTGCAACTCTGCGTCGCCATCTGAAGTTAGCTGCATTTTGACATTTACAAATGTAAACAAAACTTAGAATCAGAAACAAAGAGAAATTACAAATTTAAAAAAAACCGTTATATACGGTTTTTTGGATGGAATGCGCGACTTAGGTTCAGAATAGGGGAAATTCGTCGAATCGAATGAAATTTTGCGAGAGCCTTCCGTTTGGTCTAAAACAGAAGGATCTGGAAGAATTTTTTGTCGCTCGGCTATAGTTTCCGCGCGTTTGTATGTGTGTGTGTACCAATTTATATGCATATTCAACTGCCCTAGGCTTCGATGGTCAAAGGAATTCTCCGACCCTTATGTACCTAAATCTCTCTACATCTTCTTTGTTAGGCCCATTCTTGAGTACGCTAGTCAGGTGTGGTCATCTTCCCAATCTACAATCATCAACAGAATCAGTTCAACGCAGATTCATTCGTTTCGCGTTGCGTTACCTTCCCTGGACAGACCAGATCAAACCTCCCTCCATACGAAAATCGCCTTTAACTTATCAACCTTCAGCCCCTTTCCTTACGTCGTGATGTCGCCGATATTACCTTCGTCCATCAAGTCCTCTCTGGTTCCATTGACTGTCCCGAGTTCCTACACAGCATATCCCTTAAAACTAACCCTCGGAATGTTAGATCTTTCCCCATATTTCGCCTCGAAAATCATCGCACTAATTATGGTCACTCCGAATCCTTCACTAGAATTCTGCGCAAGGCCAAACATCCCTCAAGCAAGCTCTTTATTCACCGAACCCACCCCCAAACTAACCCTTCCTGCATCCCCCCTAATGTTTGTCTGTTTTCGTTGCTTAGTTTAGTTTAGTCTAGTTTTAGTTTTTAATCACATACTGTAGCTTGCATTAAGCGATCTGAATAAATAATAATAATAAATAACTGCATATATAAGTTCACACACTAATGCGTATATAATATCTATATAAATGTATATATCTATCTATATGTGTATACATCTTCAGACATTTCTGAATGAACCACGAGCTGCCAGTTTTTCGCTTTCTTTCGAGTGATATCGCGTAATATCAGTTTAGTATCCCTAATCCCTTAAATGTACGCAAACATATATTTTTTACTTTTTGTTAATTTATGTGAAAAACTTTGAAAAAACTGATTTGTTTTCCGAATGTCCTTAAAGTTTCTGCCTTCACAATTTTATCCTATAAGAAAAGCAAAGTAAACAAAAATGAAAAAAGGAAACAATTTCCTCCTTTTTGTTATTCTTTTACCTGCGCTTTGGTTTAAGAAGTGTGCTGTCAAACAACGACAGATTGCAGTTGACTCGATATTTTAAATAAATTAAATAACTTCTGTACACGATTACACTTATCAAAACGACTCAAGTTCGGAATAGGGGAAATGGGCTGGTTCGAATAAAATTTTGCAAGAGGCTTCCGTTTGGTCTAAATTTTTGTCAGTCAGCTACAATTTCCGAAATATTCCACTTTTAATTTTGATACTTCCTAAATTAAATATAAATAAAAATCTTCTTACCTGCTGGCACACATAAATGCATTCTCCGCACGAAACGATTTTTTTAACGTAAAAAGAAATTCGCCGTTCAAAAAGTAGTGAAACGTGCAGTGTACTGGGCGTTAGGGAAAGGTGCGAGCTTGGGAAATGTGCCAATTAGTAGAATTAGCAGGGAACAAAGAATTACAGTGAAAATATTCAACTTTTAATTTTCACGAAATGCCAACATTAAAAATTGAATATTTCGGAAACTATAGCCGACCGACCAAACGGAAGAGATTTTGTTCTTCGCTTTCCGTCAAGTGACACAGTTCCTGGCAGCTTTTAATTTTGGTGGACTAATTTACACAAATTTGGCACTTAAAAGATAATAACAACATGTATATATGGCAAAGTTTACACGAGTTTGTTCCACAAATATTTTTGTCAGCATTCAGCAATTCCGCATTCAAACAATTTGCAGAATCGACCCATCTATGCAATGCAATAAAAATAGACAGCGCTATATAAATTTCTTTATATCTTCTCTCGATATCTCAGGCAGTAGGTTGTCAAATTGACGGCCGCTTGAGACAGGAGATTGAGCGGCCCATTGTATATATATGCTGCGGACTAGTCGAATTACAGTAAACATAACCTCATCAAATCTATTTTCGTGCATATATGGTCCTAGTTTGGTTTGGTAATTTTTATTTGTGCGCAGACCGGTTCCACTTTCGAAAGACGTCGTATTAAAATGGAAAGTGCAGGACTTGCGACGAGTAAAAGTGCAAAAGAATCTCGTGACGAGAAGCAAAAAGACAGCAAAATGGAAGAACAGGTGAGGGAATTATTCTCAAATTTAAAAAGAAAAGAAACTATTTAAAACTTAATTTATCGTTTTTCCAATAGATAATTAAGTCACTAGGAAATATGAATTCGATCGAAGATAAATTCAACGTTCTAGTAAAGAAGTTCGCCGAAATTGAAAAGGAGAATAAGAAGTTGGCCACCAACATAAAGCTTCACGAAAAACGTTACGAATGCCTATTCCGGGAAAAGGATAACTTACAGAAAGAGTACAACAAGGGTGTTTTAATGAGGTGCTTTTCATGCTAAAATTAGAATAAATTGGGTTCGCTCTAAATTCACCTTATTTAGGGATAAACTGGAGCAGATCTGTCGCGAACAGCAGAAACTTATCAAATCTGTTAAAAACGAGAGCCTGTCAAAGATCCGCGAGGAAGAGGAACGCCGCAAAGAGAACCAGGTCAAATTTCAGCAGTCGATTAACGAAATAAATGCAACTCTCGGTAAAAATAACGAGGAGAATCTCAGACTCAAGGAGGATAACATTGAGATGACGAAAAAGTGAGTGCGCCCCATAATGTAGTTATTGATTGCTCGAAAATATTTTTTTTCTTTCATTTGCCATTTCATGTGTAGGAATTAGAAAAGATATTTAGAGAACCTGAAAAAGAAACATAAAATTAAAAAAAATATTCACTTAGGTCACAATTTGGATGCTGGGGAATTTTATCTAGTGAAATTTATAACTTTTTTGATTTTGGGTCTTGTGTTAATTTCAATAACAAGGCCACTAATAACTAAATGTCCTTGTTTACCTCACTGAAAAAGAGAAGAAAATGATCAAAAGTCAAAATATCTTAAGTAAACATGAGCGATAATGATTGAGGTAACTGAAGTAATAATTTAATTAAGTAGTATTAATTTAGATCGGATAGATAGCATATATCAAATCGGGAAAGCCTCTCAGGAAATAAAACCACAGGCTCCAGTATTAGTTCGCTAAAAACAGGATAACTTAAAAATTAACATTCGGTTAATTAGGCTTCATCCTTCAAGAATAATAGAGTCAAAAGAAATATAACAAACAAAAAGAGAAACATCATTATCATATCTTTGACCAGAATATGGCATCCTATCCTTTTCTTAAGCGAACTGATGTCGACAATCCTCTAAAATCAAAGGCTTTGGACAGGGTACTTGAATTAAAAATAACAAGCATTATTTCAAAACTGATTTTCTCTCAATTATTTCTACTTAGCCAGGAGAATTTATTTCTAATATTCCCATTTTAGTTGCTTTCTTTTCGAATAAATTTTTGATTCTACTAATTAATTTATTCCTGCTTATTATATCAAAAGAACAAAAAATGTGTTATGTATGTACTTTCTTGAGTTATCGAATATTTTGCAAATTCATGCACTGAGCATTTTGAGTTTAACAGATTAAATAATAATAATAATAATATTCGCACTATATTCTTGTTAATTTATCAATTTTGAAACTAAATTCGAATAATTTTTTTCAACTTTACTATAACGAAAAATGTATCACTTTTTTACTTTTAGATTAAAATATCTCGCCGAACAATACCAAGCTCGTGAAAAGCAGCAAGAAAAAATAAACGAGCAAATATCACTAGAGAATCAACTGCATGAGGCTAAACTGGCAAAAGCTAAAATGGATGCGGCTATCGAAAAGAAAATTCTTCTTCAGTAATCCTTCATCCTTCAGCAAATTTCTCTCAAATTTAAATTAAAATATATTTTGGTGTTGCAGAGAGAGGAAAAACGCTGTAGACGAATTGGAAGTGTGTAGACAAACCATTAAAGATCTACAAAATCAAGAAAAACTTCTAAGAGAAGAACTGAACCTATATTCGTCCAAGTATGATGATTTCCAAAATTCATTGCAAAAGAGTAACGACATTTTCACATCGTATAAAAGCGAAATCGAAAAGGTACCTTTGTACTCATCTTAATTACATATAAACATGATAACTCTCTTGCAGATGTGCAAAAAAACGAAGAAACTGGAAAAGGAATCAGCTGAATGGAAGCGAAAGTGTGGTACGGCAAATGAAGCAGTGATAGACCTCGCAACACAAAAGAAGGCCAGAGATGTGTACATTGCAAAAATTACGAGGCAAATGGAACAATTACAGAAACTTTTGCGAACATTGCAGGTGAGTTTTTGCAAGCTTTTAGGGTAATGTATATAGTATGTGTTTCAGCTATTCAAACCTTTTCAAAAGTTTATCAATCACAAATACCGAATCGAAATAATTCTCTTGCTTGCTATTAAATCAGTTTCTTTAGTTTTGTAATATTTCGTAAAATACCTTTTATTAAGAAATACAACTTCCACTACATCCACACTGTTGAAATTGAAAACGTAATAAAATTTATTGCAAACAAGACGAAGAACGCATCAATCGAAGATGACTTAAGCCCTCTATTTATAATATCGTAATTCTATTATATTTTATTCTGACACATTTATAGCAATAGAAGAAAATAAGTCCTACAGTACAGTGGTACTGCGTAAAATTTACTGAAACCCTTTAAATGTCTAATATTTCTAATTGTTTTCAATTTGCTTTATTACCGAAATACCTGTTTTGAAGTTTATAATTCTTTTGGAGTGTCTTCTATGAGTTTTGCATTCATTACGTATCTCCCTAGGCTGAACGGACAACACTGCACCAAATTCTTAAAGACAACAACATAGAAAGACCACCAATGCCTGTATTACCCCCAGAACCCGAGCAATCTCCTCTACCACCACCGCCAACATCACAGAAGAATGATAAACTCGACTTAATGGTGAAAAACTGTGCTGAACTTAAGCAAACGTTGGCGAAACTTCAAGGACAAGTGAATGAAATCACTTCGAAACAAACGACCGATAAATCTCCTACAGAAGAGCCAAAGAAGAACAAGAACAAAAAATCAAAAGGAAAACAAAAAGTCTGCCCAACGAAAGATAGCACTAAAGGTCAAACTCCAAATAGTTCTGATCAAGTTCTTGAGGAAGATAATCCCACCGAACAAAGTGAGATCGATGTAAACACTGATGTGCATTGTGAAGAAGATGGCATAGTGTCGCCTCTAAAGTACATTATCCCAGATGATCCCAATACCACAGAAAACAGTAGTAACAAAGCTTCGGAAGATGATATATGCAAACAGGGAAACGCAGAAAATATTGCTGATAATAACGTTGATTTAACGGGATCCATTTCTAAAGATAGGGTTAAAAAAGAATGTCCTATAGAAAATATTACAGTTGAGAGTAAGGTCGAGCATCCCCAGACTGCTTTAGCAGACACAAGCACAGGCTCTGAGGGATCTTTGCATGAGCAGTTTCAAAATTGCTCTATTATCACTAATATGGAGGCAATCGCTGAAGAGTCTTTGGTCATAAAGACCCAAAATGCCTCACCTACAGGAAATGCTATTCTTGAAAAATCTTCATGTAAGCAGCTACAAGATCCAATTATTTCAATCGAGAATGCCACTCCTGGGCAGTCTTTAGCCGCGCAGCCCCAAACCCCTCCAATTACTACCATCCCTAAAATAATTTAATAAAAAAATACAAATGTTTAAAAGAAAAAATTGTTCGACGTGAGATTTTCAGAAAGAAACCTTTATAGTTAAAAATTGCATTTTTATTGAGTTTTGTTGTGCAAGATTTAGGCCACTAAAAAAAGATCCTTCGGCAGCACCCAGAAGAGGAGGATTTCAATGCAGGCTTTAAAATACGAAAAAAAGACTGTCCTCGTAGAAGTGGGGCTTTAAATTAAAATTTATTCATGTATTAATAACGTCATTCAATCTACAGAGTGATATATAGAGATCCTTAACTGTTTCTGTTATAAATATTTAAAAAAAAAATATATTACTGAATTTATTTCAATGCAAAGTGCATACGAAGTCCGTAAAAGACCGACAGTTATCAGTACAGTGTTATCTTTGCAAGAGGCAGTCTAATATTTTTAAATAATCCCTCATACTAGGGGTACTATAAATTTATAACCAGCAGTGCTTTGATAAAAAAAAAAAATCAACTTGTGAACGGCTGATATTTAATGATAAATTCCGGATTTTAATTTTTTTAGAAAAACTAATAGGCGTATGTCCACTCTGAAAAATTGTATAAATATAACTTTTTTTAAACTCAAAGAACTTTGTTATAGGGACACATTACAATTAGCGGCAAGGACAGCGACAAATCCTATGACGGAAATTATTTTTGATTGGTATCTTTTCGAATAAATATTATAAAAATAATTTATTTTTTATGAGCTACCTAAATTCTCAATATTCATATTTATCGTAAATTTCTAACATCCGCACCTGCAGATTTCTTTCGATGAGGTCCCTCGCTCGATCGATGGATCGGAGTCTGTGTACTAACAAAGCCGGCTCGTACCGTGTTTTCAGTTTTTCTCTTTCAGCTTTTATCACTTCTGATCTTTTGTCTGCAGCTTTTTCGGCAACTTCTTTTATTTGAGCAGCAACAGCCGCACTCGTTGTGAAAGAAAAACCTTCTGCGGATTTGGAATCGCAGAGAACCGCTTGTCCAGAAACCTCCGCGGTTTTTCCTTCTTCTATGTTTTCGAAACGGCCATGCAATAACAGGCGGATTTTAAGACTGCCATCCGGCAACCAATATTTTCTGAAAGTAATTAAAATTCAATGGAAATTGTTTGTTAAAATGGAAAAAATACTTTGAAAACGCTTTGATTCGAAGATTCTCTAAGTAATAGAAGTTGTCACTGCTGGTGATCATGCCAATTGTTGAGCATTTCCCGTGATGAAAATCATCCGGGTTTCGGAAGAATGTAAGCTCTTCAACAATTAAAAATTTGTAGTATTCGTGCTTCTCGGGGATCTTTAAAGTTTCTAACTCCATTTTTTGTTTACTTTACCTTCTGCCGGGATTTTGACATTTCCCGGTTTTTTAATTAAATTGCCGCATTTCGGCTTGTAAACACACCAAAATTAATGCCTCCACCTTCAAAAAACCTGTCAGATCTGTCATGTAAACGTTACATTGAACGTTCTTCCATACCTCAAAACAATAAGATGGTGCGAACCAAGTGGACGGATCTGGCGGTTCCGCTATCGGAACCAATTTTAGATGTGATCGAAACCCTTGGTTTCACTGATATGACTCCAGTGCAAGTAAAAAACTATTTATATATTCCAAATTGAATAGTTTTCGTCACAAATCTACCGTCTTTCAGGCTGCCACAATTCCCCTGTTGATGTCAAAAAAGGACGTGTCTGCCGAGGCTGTAACGGGATCCGGAAAGACCCTTGCCTTTTTAGTACCGCTTATGGAAATTATGATGAATCGCCATGCAGAAACCCCGTGGAAATCAAATGAAATCGGTGCAATAATAATATCCCCCACAAGGGAGTTAGCCTGCCAGATTTCAGAGGTACTCTCCAAGTTTCTAGAGCACGAAGCACTTTCGGTTCTAAAACAAAAATTAGTCGTCGGAGGAAACAACATTGACGAGGACATAAACGCCTTGAAGGACGGTTACACGGTGCTCGTCTGCACTCCAGGAAGATTAGAGGATTTGCTTGAAAGGAAGTCGGAGCTGAACTTGGCTGGACGGGTTAAGAGTTTGGTAATATGATTGCCTTATTTAAATACTAATTTTAAGGTTAATTTAATTCGCATTTAAACGGATTTGTAGTGTTAATTGGACTGTAGGATGTAATTTAAAACAATTTACATTTCCGCTAACTAGTCTCTAATTGAAGATTTATTTTGTTGCTTCAAAATCTTGCTAACGTGCTCCTTATATTTAAATATACATAATTTTCAATATATGTATCTTATTTGAACATTTGTAAATCTTCACTTGTTTTCTTAAACCTTTAAAGGTGCAATACCCCGAATGAAAGTAATAAACTGGCTACTACTGGCTATCATTAGCGAATATAAGATAATAAAGATCTCTCCGTTTGTGTTTATTCGATTTTTAATTGAGCCAAGTGAATTGAATAGGTCCAGAGTAAATTCACTCTACTTTTATTTCTTAGATTCGAAAATCCCTCATTTAAATACCCTAAAAGGCGTGCTCATTTGATCGCAAAATTGCACTTTATTATCTAGTAACTAATTTATCCTGTTATAATTACAAGCTTTTCATAATGATGAATACTGATACATAAACACTAAAACATATAAATAAAATAATTATTTTTTTAAAGGAATTTCTTGTACTCGACGAAGCGGACAGATTGCTAGATTTAGGATTTAAAACAACTATAAACACTATCCTAAGATACCTTCCCAGGCAAAGGAGAACAGGTCTATTCTCTGCAACACAAACAACTGAATTAACTGACCTTATTCGAGCTGGACTAAGAAATCCTGTCCTAGTGTCCGTCAAGGAAAAATCCACCATAAATACGCCTGTACTCCTAAAGAATTATTACCACCTTGTCGAACCCGATCAAAAATTTCTTGCCCTCTTAACCTTCCTTAAGCGCAAGGACTTAAAGAAAGCAATGGTGTTCTTTCCAACGTGTGCATGTGTCCAATATTGGCTCGAAGTCATGCCTCTTTTTGTAAACACTACCAAAGTACTAGGTATACATGGCAAAATGAAACAAAAACGAAAGAAAATTATTGACAGATTCCGAGAAGCTGACAAAAGTATTTTGTTATGCACCGACGTATTAGCCCGGGGTCTGGATGTTCCTGAGATAGATTGGGTCATTCAATGGGATCCGCCTGCTAGCGCCTCGTCATTTGTTCACAGAGTGGGAAGAACAGCACGACAAGGCACCGAAGGTAATTCTCTAGTGTTTCTCCTGCCTTCCGAAGAAACCTATGTGAAGTTTCTTAAATTAAATCAGAAGGTTGAATTAGAGCCCTTAACAGAAATTGACTGCCCTGAGGGCGGGTTGAAAAAGATTTTGAAAACACTGCACAAGACTCAGGCAAGCGACAAAGGGGCGTACGACAACGCTGTTCGGGCATTCGTGTCGCATATAAGAGCTTATAGCAAGCACGAGTGCAATGCTATCCTGCGAGTAAAAGATTTAAATCTTGGTAAAGTAGCAACAAGTTACGGATTAATTAAAATGCCAAAAATGCCCGAGTTAGCAAAAGCGGATGCATCCGATTTTATTGGGCCAGATTTCGAAGTAGATGTTAATAAATTAACATACAAGAATACCCAAAAAGAGCAGTCCCGACAACAGAAATTGAAAGTATACCAAGAAACAGGTAATTGGCCTGGCAAGAAATTCAAAAAGAAAGTAGAAGCCTGGGAAATAACGAATAAGCAGAAAGAAGAAGCGAAGACTCGCAAAATGGACAGAAAACGAAAGAAACAACTTAAGAAACAATCACAGCAACAGAATACGGTAGGGAAGAAAAGGAAGCGTGCATTTAACGAGGAAGATTTAGCTGAGTTAGCTGAAGATATAAAACTTTTTAAGAAACTTAAAAAAAAGAAAATTACGGAAGATGAATTCAACGAACAGATTGGAATGGATAAATTGTAGCATATTGCTTATTCGCTTAGTAAATTAAAAAACAAAGTTCTACAAAATCACATTTATTTTCTACGTTAATATTGTAAACTCCTCTTTGTTCCTATGTCGTCCAAGATTTGTCGCAACTCCTCATCTTCAAACCGGCCTTCCAGCGATGGTATAAGCGCTTTTGCTTCTTCCGGAGCCTCTGGGCAAAGGTTTCCCAGCGCAGCTAGCTCGAATTTATGTAATTTCTTCTGCATTAGCAAACTATACCATAAAAACAATAACATGAATTACGTAAGGTATATTATTATTAGAAAAGAAACGAACGTACCAAAATACGTATGTACTATTACTATAGCAGATCCTAACTAAAATAGATAAATAGGTTCTCAAATATTTATTCTTAATTTATAGTTCTTTTTACTTAAAAAACGAGGTCCACAAAAATTCAAATATAAAATATCTGCTTTTTCAGTTTTATAGTTTCTATTATTAGCAAAAATTTTTGTAAAATCACATATTTCATAATTCGATAAAAATATTTTAGATACCTCCTAACGGCTGCTATAGTTTCCTTATTTTTGAATTTTCGGAAGCTATCTGTGTAGCTATATGTTTTCATAAAAACTTCCGAAAACTCCTGTTCTTCATCAGCCGACTCATTCTGTTTCTTGCGATGATCCAGAAGCATATGCACCTCGCTGATTAGGAGAGTTTCAGCATTTTCGAATTCTGCAAAAAATATAAGCAAATTTGGAATTAAATGACTCCATCAAGTGAACTTCGAGCTTACATTAATAGATAGTGGGGTACAAAGTCAAAAGTAAAATGCATATCAGTTTGGGTTCATCAAAATGGTTTATTAATGAATCCATTATTCAATAGAAAGTCATAAATTTGGCGTGTTTTATTAACGTCAATTTTTATCAGTCTCCTCGCATCAGCTAAACGCACTGAACCGACTTTCGAATTTTCCGACATAAGAATGTTTTTGTATTCCAAATAGGCAACAGGAACAATTCTTGAATTGCTACAAAGAGCCCTTTCGTCCTCTGTAAGTTTGTCGTATTCCGGCAGACCTTATTTTAGAAAGTAAATTAGTACAAATTAAGCAATGAGTGAATCAGTAAACATATTTCTACCTAAAATTTCTATAGGAGCAGCTTTTCGCCTGGGTTGAGAACAGGCTACTACACCGTTTTGAAAGAAAGTTAATCCATTCCCAGTCTGAGTGTAGTTCGGTATAAGAGTTCTCCAGTTCAAAATACTTTCATATTGTTCCATTTCTTTGCTCTTTAGTTTTGAAAATCGTTTATTTTTTAGTCTTTGATAAACCTTTCCCCCATAAAACGTTGTGATGCCATTTGATCTCATTTCATATAGTCTAAGAAATGAAATTGTCAAAATAAATCATTATATTTTCCTATTAAGTGATGTTCTTAACGTACTTGTAGATGTATTTTTTGAGTTCTGTGAAGTTTTGGAGTGATTCAACGAGATGATCGAAAGCAATTCCTTCCGTTAGCTGCATTAGCGAGACAAATCGTCCGCTAGTCCATTTCCCAATGCCTTGCGGCACCCCTAAAGCTTCTGAGTATTTTGATAACCAACCGAGTGTCTTATTGGTCATCAAAAGGCCGTGAGCTCGCATAATTTTGTATCGGCGAGTCCTTTCCCTAGAAAATTTATTACTTTATATCTTTAGATAAGAAAAAATTTCTTATGATTTTAAGTGTGCAATGCACACAGCAAAAGGAAATAGCCGAAATAGACCCCACACCAGATAAATTTGATGATTAACAATAGACATTTCCCAACAAAACTTAAGAAAAAGTTCTGATATACTAAAGCAAAAGTATATTCTCTTATTTGAATTTTTATAACTTTAGATAACAGCAAGTTTACATTTAGGTGTTCACAAATCCTTAACCAGTACTATTTAAATATAAGAAATACTACTTACGATATACGGTGATTGAAAGCTTTCATAATTGCAAAGTGGAGCTCATCTACGTAAGGTTTATACGAATGTGGCCAATCATCCAACTGTAAATGACTCACAATACTCTCAGCAGAGTTATCGAAAGGAGTATCAAAGTCACCCCGAGCGCAACGATATCCCGCCATATTCTTAAAATTTATCGAATCAATATCGTGCCTCGGCGGATCGATACTCTTCATTTTGTATAGATATGGATGTCTCTCGGGAAAATAATACTCGTTGCTCAATCCCAGTAAATCTTTAAATATTCCATTAAAATAACACGTGTGGTAGTGCTCCCGGCATTCCGCAGAAGTTTTATTTGTCATTCCTTTGGCTATATCGTCCCAATTTCCATATCCACACGATATTAGGAGATTTAGAAATCGTTTCTCTTCAGCACCAGTCCAATTTGTATTCGAAAACACTTGAACGTTATCGTGGACGATTATGTAGGCGTGTGTGTTGCGGTGATATTGCGCTTCGGTGCCACACGAAAAACACTGAAGGCACAAAAGACTTGAACATTCAGCACACCTTATATAGGGCTCATGAAGTTCTTTCGAACATGCACAACACTCAGTAGACGAACTGTTTATTGTGCGGGGGCTATGCTTATGTTCATCCTGATAGTATTCGACTGCGTGCTTCGTTTCCGCACTGGGAACGATACTTATATAGTCCGTATCTGAAAAAGAGTTTGGTTTGGGCTTGTTTTATATTTCTGGGCATATTCTCTTTGCAATACTGGGTTTTAGAGAGATAAACAATTTTTTAATCAAATTGCAGTAAAACGAATGGTTCTTTATATTCAAATAGTAACTGAATAATGCAGTTTTAAATATTTTCGAAAGTGTAATTCATTAATTGAACCATTGGAAAACCAGCTATTGAATTACAACATAGCGTTCCATTCAGTAGACAATAACTTTAAAAAAATAATTTAATGGTGAATGATATAAAATCTAACTTCATCCATGAAGAAAAAATTCAATAAATTTATGACAAAAGGACCAATTCTCTCTTTTGTCGCTGAATAAAGATTTCTGCAACAAAATTTTCTTTACAAAACCTTTGAAAAGTCTCTTTCCATACCAGTACTCAAAAATTTAAATATATTTTCTTTATGAATGAAACAGATTTCGCAAAAAGCGTCTGGTAGGTTCTTTACCGCGGAGAATGACTAAGCTTATAATAGCCAAAAGACAAAATACAAAAAACTGAAGATTCATCCGATAATTTGGAATAGTGTGTCAAACACAAACGATACAATAGAAAAAAATATTTTTGAAACAATTTTTTTAGATTGCATATGGCATCTTACTCCATCAGATTGAGATGGAAAATTGCTTGGCTACTTACAGAATCAAGTAACAAAAGCAAAATTCAAAATGGGAAGGGGTCGGCTGCAGCAACTACCGCACCATCAGTCCCATGAACCACTCCTTGAAGTTTTTTCCGAAAGTATCTTCGGCCAAGGGTATTGGGTATTGTGCTTGACTCGAAACTGTCTTGCTGCTTTTATATATCAGCGACAGTCCGTAGTCTTGCTTGACGCAGCTATAAGTTAGTTGTGGCTTTTTGTCAACAGAGCTCCGTAAGCACCTTGCAGAAGCATTTATAATTCTGCATTTCACATTCGGTGGTGTTATTTTTACATGTGGTCTCGTTATGTTACAGAAAAATCATAGTAGCTTTTAATAATGTCATTCGCTTTGTTTATGGACTTACGAGTATATGTACTTTATATACGAAAAATCTTTGTTGGGCGTTCCTATCGAGACTTATTGCACACTTAAATTTCTACATAAGCTAATCCATTCCCAGTAAACACTTTATCTTTATAACAAGCTTAATTTCCTGCAGTCAACCAACGAAAAGATACTTTTGCCACGTTTCCAATGTGCGCAAAGGTGGGACCTTCTACCCAATTCTAATTGGCGTACGGTCTTTCGTAGGAACTTTAACAAGCTCATCAGAGCATGCAACTTTGCTCAAGAAAAGATCTTTAGCAATCTCTCGCTTTCTTTTTTCTGTATACTTCTCTTCCGTCTTATTATTATTATTAATATATTTTATCTCCTCTTCTTGTTCCTCATCTTCCCCTTATTCCCCTCTATTATTAATTTCCTTCAATTAGTTAGATTTTTTTAAGTTTTTATGCAAGTATACTATGAATATACTTTTGTTTCAACTACCTATGTGTAGTTATAAGTGCCAGAGCCCACCCAGCCCTTGAAATGGGTGTGCGCTGGGTCGCTCGTCTGTGGCGACAGAAATATTGAAAAGCATAGCTATAAAATGTAGATCAGGTAGCTGATGTTACATCTAGTACATGGAAGGTATTGTGCGTGTTTGTTGTGCATTAATTTACTTAAAGTGATGAACAGATAGTAGTGTGTCTTGTACGACATTAATTCACATGAGTAGTTTAACTTATTGCAGAGAGTAATAGGTTATTGGTAAAATTGGAAAGTGCATGAGTATAAAGAAATATAATTTAGTATAGTAGTTCTCATTGATCCAAGTAATATTCCGTGGATATTTTATGCCTCCATTTACGAATAGCATCTTGCCATGTCCATGTCCTCCACTGGTATGTCCCTGAACCCTTCACTGACTACTGGTATATCCGTGCTAAGATACCGGGCTACCTTAACACTAGTATGTCCATGTTCCCCAAAGCTCCACCTACAATGGTATGTCCGTTGTACTCATATGAGTCTTTTATTTCTTTATAAGTGACTATTCGAGACGGCGTAGCGAGGGAAGATATTGATCAATTAAAACAAGATAAAAGCAATAGTTTTTTTAATTGTGAAAACAAAAACAATAGTGTTCTATTATAAGATTACTTGTATCTTAATATGCAATCGCAATTTATCAAAATTTGAAATTTGAAATTTAATTTACTCAAAATTTTATAACAAATATTAACAAATGATAGGTTACAGTGTTTAATTTCCTCAGAGTTATTACTTGTAGTTCGGGGATAACGATGATATGATTCTTTGCAATTTTAATAAGTACACTATCGAAGAAAAATAAATTTTTCAATGTTAAAAAAAACAGTGTAAGAATAGTTTTAGAGTCAGGGTTGACGGTACAAACGTTGATAAGGACACTACAAAGTCTCGATTACCACAAAGTAGTATAGTTCATGCTAAAAGGAAGCCAAGCAGTACATATTTTAAGGAAAATGAATAAATGGATGAATTACTATTAACATGCGGTTTAGAAAATAGTTCATAGATCTTATTTAAGTTGTCTAATCGCCAAGTTATATCTGGTGGAGTTAAATACAATTTTCTTGAAACGAAAATTAATACTTCTTTTTAATATGTACGAGGTATACGAATCACGTCTGCATTTAGAATAGGGTCGTAGTGATCGACGTGGCAAACTCTAAATAGTAATATATAATAACAATAATTAATATAGACTATAAAAGTACTGCTGAAACATTTTTAAACAGAATAGAGAGATATCGTAGCTCTCTTCCAACTATGAGTATCTTTCTCATATCTTAAATTAATTATTTAAAATTTGATCTCTATGAACATAGAACTTGACTAATTGACTAATTAAAACGTTTTAATAATAAATCTTCAAATAATTAAGTCAAAGAGAACGACCACTTTTACTAGAGTTACCAAGTTTTAACCAAAGTTTTTTAATTTGGTTATCAGTTCGGAATCGACAAGATATACCAAATTATCCTATTTACTCGGTGAATACTGTTTGGTTTTATGATAACCATGTTTGGAACGTGAAAATAACTGTTTTAACCAAATAACTTTCTCTGGTGAATATTGTCTTAACTAAATACTTTTTTCCACAATATCGTGATACCCAAAAAATTCAACTATTTACCTTTTGGAAATTGCAAATCGGCTGCATCCTCCTCTACCATATCACTTGGGTTCATAAAAGACATTTTGTGGCTTTATTTACTTAACTCAAATTACAATGAATTATTATAGCTTAACTTAGAAATTTTCAATAAAATGTAGCTCAAATTCACCGCACATTCGATTTTCGTTGTCATTTCCATTTGACAATTCTCTGACAATTTGTATCGGCCCGATAAATATTTTTGAGATGTAAGCATAAGACACCACAAATGCAGTTTAAAATCGGTTTACTATTTTATTTTTCGTACGATTGAAGTATTGTAATTAAATGTAAGATTAAATCATTTAATTTGATAAAGCAAAAGCATTCTAAATCGCAAAATATGTTAAAATAATTTAAGAAAGTATTCGAGGAAATTCATTTGAGTTACCTTTGAATCGGTTTGTCGGCTAATGGCTAATCGGTTTCAGCTTGGCATTTCATTTACGTGCGGATTTGTTGTTTCGCAGTCTCTGAACGTCAGAGAATATTAAAAAGGTTAGTTCTCAAGAATTTTCTAGTTTACATTGTAGGTGTGATCGAATATTGTAAGAAGGACTATTTTGCTGTGAAAATGGACGACACCCGTGAAGAGGTAAGTTACATTGGCAAAGGTTTTTACGCGAAAACTTAAACGTAAAAATATCATTTCAGTCGGTTTTGGCCCGATGTTAATTTTGATTTTATTTAAAATTCAATTGGGCAGGCATCGCGTGAGCCTATTATTTTCTTTATAACCAAATTTGATACGTTATTGCGGTACGATTTTAGGAAAAGGAGAAATATTGAGGTTTAACCTTCGTGTTTGAGGTCATCAACTTTATCCAATTTGGGTACTGAAACTCATTTATTTGAAAGCGGGATTCAAACAGACTTCGGTTATTTAAATACTTTTTTTTTTACTCAAATTTGCCTGTAAAAGCTCCTTTTCATTCGATCCAGGAGCAGGCAAAGGTTAGTTCTTTGCAATCCCAAGATTTCGTATTTTGATTTACTTTAGGTAGTGAAACAAAAATTTACAAAATAATCTAATTTATATGACTATTTTTCTCTGGAAAAGAACAACCGCATCAATCTTCCCACTTTTTTATTCCTTCTTTCATATTGGCAGTTTAATTCAGTTAAATCGTGTGTTTTACAACGACGGCAGGAATGTAAAAACTTTTGCATTACAACTTGCATCGAGTGATTTTGTTGAAATGAATAGCATTTCCTTATTTTTTCTTTAGCTTTGTAAAAAAACATGAAGTATACAGTCTCTTATAGGATATACAATATCTAATATCACAATTCCCTTAGAATTGTGTAGTTGCTCAGCTGCATAGAGTATTAGTACGAAACCCTCCGTTACGAGTACTAAGTCCTCTGAGAATTCAACTACTCGGTAACTGCATGAGGTAATTCAGTTGGGTAGAACATCAGATTACAAATTCGAATGCAGCGGTTTCAATATTGTCCACTTAAATGTAGTGTAGAATCGTAAAATATTGACCAGTTAATGTCTGAGTGCAATAACTTACCTTTTGAAAAATAATATGTCTCAAAAATTAATCGGCTTAATTAAATAAGATCACATGTTTCTTTAGAATCAGTTTGTTGTTGACGATGTGAGCAAAGTTATTAAAGAAGCGATTGAAAGCACAATCGGAGGGAATACTTATCAACATGAGAGGGTAAACAATTGGACCGGAACCGTTGTTGAAAATTGCCTAGGAGTTCTAACAAAATTACAAAAGCCATACAAATACATTGGTGAGTACAAAAAATGAAATATGTTTAAAAATCGCATACTAACACTAAGTCTTTTCCGATTTTTATCAACAGTAACTTGTATGATTATGCAAAAAAATGGAGCTGGCCTGCACACAGCGAGCTCATGTTTCTGGAACAACGAAACCGATGGATCTTGCACTGTCCGCTGGGAGAACAAAACAATGTATTGCATTGTCTCCGTTTTTGGGTTAGCCATTTAAAAAAAAATACAAAGATAGTCTTCTTATTGCTGTTATAATAACGAAAAACAATTCAATGTTTTCTCCTTTCCATAATATCTATTTTTGAACTCGGCTTTTACCTTATTTAAGTAATTTACACCTTCGACTAGCTGGCTCTTTTTTGAAGTTCGTAGTTGGATTATATTTTAAATCAAAAAGATAGTAAAAAAATCACAAAAAGCTGGAAAAGTAATATATCATAATCGATCAAAATATTGGTAGAAGCACTGTGGCTAGTTTTGTGTTTTGCCTTTTGATTATATATTCTGGGTTTAAAATTTTTAAGCACTTGTAAATCTCCCGAAATGCAAATGTATCTTCTTCCTCAGAGCGGTTAAGGGAATTACAAGTTATTGGTCTATTATTTATTTAAGTTGTTTGTTTTCGCTAAAGCTCGTTATGTATCGTGCGATCCTTAGTGTAATTGAAATTTAGGGACCTTTATAATTTCATTCCGATTGCCTTTTAACAATTTTCGGACAATTTTGTTACTTAGGAAGAAAATAATAAAAGTATTGTGATAACTTAGAGATGCCTTTATTCTAATATCGTTTAAAAAAAATGGAGTTTCATCGCTAAATAGTTTTTAAAACATTTTTTAAGAGAAAAAATTATTAATATTTTGTTATCTCTTAGTTATAAAACTATATCGCATTCGTTTTATATTTTTTCCCGAATTTGCTAACACTTACAAAATTCTGGACTGTTCCATGAAGCTTAAGAAAAGCAATTGCTGACTTATGGAGTCCGAGACAAGGGTTTGGATTTCTTTTGAGAATGCAGGCATCGATCGAATAGTCTAGAAGAGTACTGTGAACTTTTTGCAAGATTTTTCGCTGTTTTTTTAGTGGTAATAATCCACCTACTAATGTATCCATGCCTTCTAATCATAACAGTCCTTTAAATCTTGGAATGTTATCGTTAACAGAGCTCAATATTAGATAGGCAGTTAATAGTGTTCATAATAATTACACTCCTGACTCTGATAATTTGTCTCCGGGTATTGTAGCAAATAATTTATCCTTTTTATGGCTTTTAAAAGAAAAATTTACAGTCACTAATCTTGCTTTATTCTCTTATTTCTATTCAAACGCATTAGAAGAGGGCTATTTGAGTTACAGAACTTTCTCGCTCCATGTTCGTCAGGTTATTGCTAAAGCTTACAGAATTCTTATAAATCACGGCGTTTATTATTTGGTCTATCAACACTCCAACCTAGACCCAATTGTAGTTGTGCTATTTTTATCAAGGCATTATGGTACAATTATGTATATTAAATGCCGCGAGTTGCTTTCCTTAATAATGATTTATACTCCAGAAAGACCTCTTCGTTCAAGAGAGTTGCTACTTTCTTCTTCTCATAGAACTAAATACGGATCACAAGAAGTTATTACTAATTGCAAAATTAAGTTTAACTACTTCAATGATCGTGATGATTTATCTTTATCTAGATCGAGTTTCAAATCTTAAATCATATACCTTGAAAATGCTACATTTAGCTGGCTAGGTTTGATTTCATTGTTAAATTTATTAATCATTTTCAAACATATATTGGTTGTATTCTCTCAAAGATCATGAATTACTAGATGGGACACTCTCTATACAAGCTTAAAGCTCTAACCCATATGCAACTTCTAAAACTGCCTGGGGTATATTTTTTCATTAGAGAAAGTAGCAAAGAACTACTGCTTTCTATGCCTTATATAAATTCCAATAAGAACGAAAGAGATAAGAATAAGCAGCCAAAAATTCTCATCTACAGCACTTACAGTGTAGGCAATAAAATGCAGCGTTTTTTTACCATGCATTTTTAAAGGCGGGCCAATCTGTCGGGATCGCTGTGTGCCTCTGCATGCATGGTGTTAGTGCCGTCCCCAGGCAATGTTCCAGCATAGGGAAATGCTGAATTGAGAATGGGGAACAGGCAAGGAGCACACTCAGAGCATGTATACGGATGCGGCCTGCTTACATTTTTTCACTGTGCATTTTTAAAGGCGAGCCAAACGTATTCGAACGTGTGCGCTGCTTTGGGTGGTGAAACGTGATTTTAATTTTCGTTCCGCCTCCTCCTAAATTTTTGTCTTTCTCTCACGCGTGAGCCCTTTATTACTATCCACTTTTAGCAAAATCTGCAAGGTCGAAAAAAGATAAGGGAATACGTCACGAGTGTCCCATCTAGTAATTCATGATCTTTGGTATTCTCTCTTTCTTAGTTTACCCATTGAATTGTATGCTCTATTTTCCTTAGATTATATTCTAGCCTGTAAGGTTACTTGTATAGGTACTAAATAGCTCTGAAAAAGGTTTCTTAAAATGTACGGACATTTTACCCAGATTTGTAATTTGTCAAATTATGGAATTTAATTTAAACCAAAAATTCTAGTAAACTTACCGTTGATAACTAATCAAAAACATAGTTTTATACAAAAAAGTGTATGGCATTTGAATTTGTGTTTGATTTCGCTAATCTTTGGCTTGTTATTTGGAAAATTAAAAAATTTTACTCACTTTGAATCATGAAATCCCAGAAATCAGTTTGCATCCAACTTCGTTATTGCCATTATGACCACTTTGTCAATGTTATACAAAATAGTTTCAAATGGGCGATGTTCCACGTTTTTTTAAATAATTACTTTCTAAATATCATAAAGTTCATGTATTGTACTTTGATTATCGTATGTAATTTCAAGCATTTAATATTATCGTATTAGGCATTAATAAAAATTCGAAATTTGCGCTCATTCTTATTTTCAGAACCTACACTAATAAAACTTTCATATAAACGACGCATTTACAATGTGAGCAGTGCAGCCAACATGAAGATCTGAATTTGAAAAGTAAAATAACTGTTTTGACAGTCGCTTGTTTTATGTTTTTATCTGAATTGTTTTTAATATATGTCAGAAGTTTTTAAAAGTTTTTTTCAATGGAAAAATACAGTACAAGATCTTCTGTAAGTAATTTATGAATTTCCAGTTAGTACTTTTTTTCTTGATAAAGAAATAAGGAAAAAATGCAATCAACGTAGATCAATGATGCACTTGCTGTTTGTCTTTCCAAAACTGATGATACAGTGACTTATTAAAGTTTTGTGACTTGTTAATATTTGAAATACTTTAAAGGTTTTCATTTCGCTAAATATAATATATCACAAGTTATTCATATACTCTTACACTCAACTCTAAGGAACTGAATTACCTAATAAAAATTAAATACTCTATTGCTATTTTAAAAATAAAATTAAAAAACGTTTATATTATCCGAATTCCTCTTCACAAAAGTATTTGGTCTTTTACATCAGAAACAAAATTATAATTAGGCACCCCCAAGCCAAGCTCACGCACCAAGAAGCACACAAGGCCACCCATATCAGCATCCTGCAGAATTGGAATCAGCAATGGAAGCACCTCGCAACTCCTCTGCATCAAGTCCGCGACGACATACTCCACCGCACCAAAACTACCTAGACCTGAAGAACACAAAATTATAAGACTACGTATAGGACACACAAATTTTGGAAAAATGCACCTAATAACAAACACACCCCCAAATACGTGACTAAGATGCAACCAACCACCAACGACAAAACACATTTTGATAAAATGCACTGAACTACAATACGAAAGAAACAGATGCAACCTACCCAACGACTTAAAGGCCCTTCTAAGCACCCCCCATTTATGCAAACAGAGTATAGAATTCTTAAAGAATATAGGGTTATACACCAGAATATAATAAGAACTCAACGTGGTCGCTAATAACCAAAGTAGTTAAAAAGCGACCTTAAATAACAAAAAAAAAAAATAATTATAAAGGAGAACATTTTTGTTTATTCAACACACATTTTGTGGGGTATCCCTTAGTTAGTATCATGGATTTTAGTCTTGGCGTTAATTCTACCTACCCATTTCAGAAGGCCTCATGTTACACCAAAATGACCACAAATACTCTAGGTTTAAAGATTAGATAACTACGTAGGTGTATTATACAAACGAAGATTTTTTTCGCAGCCGTGTTTTGAAACATCATCTTGCTAAAAATAATATTTATTAATTCCAAGTTTTTCCACGCTGGCCTTTATGTTATTTTTCAAGATATCGATATAATAACGGTGATCCATTTTATCATCGACGAAGTGTAAATTCCCAGTTTCAAAATATGTCAAACACGCACCACTACTGGCCCATGTTTAACGGAGGAGAGCGGATGTTTTGGATGTAATGCCGTGTTTAATCTATAATCGATATTATTATTATTATCTGATATCGTCCGGCGACGAAGTATATTTGGAAAGTATTCCAAAATAGAAATTGCGATTAGTTTTTCGTAATATATTTAGGGCGACGCCCAGAGCAAGCAAGAATTACTATTTTAGAAAATAGGCATTTTCGTAGTGGAATTTGTAGTTCCCAAATTTCATGCCGATCGGCTGAACTGCCGAAACATGAACAAAAACTGGCTTTCGCATTTATAATATTTGGACTAATCATGATTCTTTAATCGCTCAGTTGATACCATAGGCAAACGATAGAACATTCCATGCTACGTAATTGATCTTGAGTTGGGAGCCAAAATAAGAGCGAGTCTAGTTATTTCGAAAATGTCCATAATATTTTATTCATATAAAACAATAATTTCTTATAATAGCTGTGGTTTTATGATAATTTGATTTGGATCTTGAAATGGGGAAAACTCGCCGATGTCAATGGAATTTGCAAGAGCCTTTCGTTTAGTTTTAAACGGGAGGATCTGAAGGAATTTCTTTGCAGTCGGCTATAGTTTCCGAAATATTCCATTTTTAATGTTGACAACATACTAAAATTAAAACTCGTAATTTTTAGCGCAAAATTCTTTTCCCCCGCATAATTTCATTAAAAACTAATGAAATTCCCTACACTATGCACACTTTTTACTACACACTGACCTTTGTTCTGAAATTTGAAAAGAGCTTAAAAAAAACTATTTTTAGATAAAACTTCCTTTATAAAATTCCTAAAATTCTCAAAAAATTGTTCTAGATACCTTTGATTTTAATTAGTTTTTCGACCCAAAACGTGAAAAGAATTCGATGGGATTTTGAACAAATTTAGAATTTTTAATGTGGAATTTCAAAACAAAAAAAGCTTTTTTTTGTTCGTATATCAGAACAGGGGCCACTGATATATTTAAAATAAGGAGAAAAATAACAATTGTAAACAAAAATCTTCTTAACTACTGTTATCCAGTAAATTATTGTTTTCGTCATCGGCGTCATTGGGGTAAAAAAATGTTACGCAGACGTTAGGGTGGATCATTATTATTCGGGTATTCAACTCATGATACTTCAATAGGTTTAACCTTTTTGAGATTCACGTGCAACTTCCAGCGAAATCTCGGCCAGACTAATTTCTTACTGAAAACGTTTAGAAGCAAATGTTGACGCCAATACTGAGAAGTACAGAAACGTCGCGTGCGTACTTAAAGAAATATTGCAAATCAGAAACAAACCGGATAATTTTGATCAAACCCCTATGACACCGGATTAATAATGACAATGTGCCGAAATTAAAAGTGAAATATTTTTGAAACTAAACCAACCGCCAAGAAATTCCTTCAGATCCTTCAGTTTTTTTTTTTGTAGCTTGTAATAAGCGATAAAATAAATAAACTTGAAATAAACTTAAATCTACAGACCAAATGAAAGATTCCTACAAAATTTCTTTAAAGTCAATCAGTTTTGCCTATTCTAATTTGTGTCTAGACACTGCAATTAGAAGCTTAAACAATTGATTAAACTTATTTTGTTATAATTAACCACACCCAAATTAAATTCAATTTACTTTGAAATTTGCTAAAGGTCAGATTATCAAGAAAATATCTATTATGTCGGTTCAGTGGAGCAAATTCAAAGAGTTATTTAACCCAAAAAACTAAATGATATTTACACAATATTTTTCTGTTCGATTATTCATTGCTGCTTAATAATATATTAAGACCTTGAATAAGTTTTCGCTGTTACTAGGACTACGTGCATGTAATTTCAGATGGTAACGCATTAAGGAAGTACTGTCGGTAAGCTTGAATTTCAGTGTATATTATAAAATAAAGAATATTAGAAACCCCAATTAAGCTCTTTCATTTGATATGTCACACGGTACAGTTTGCAAAACTTTTAATTATCTAATTTACCCCCAAAAGTGATCGTCACATTCAAAAATAATTTATTTGCGTTACACACCCATGTTTGGGTCACAGAAATTGTACCAAATTTCAACTTAATCGTTTCAGTAGATTCGGAGCAAATTGACCGTGGCAGACGGACAGATAGATACACGAGTGATCCTCATAAAAACGAGTAGAGCCACGACAAGGTGATTTTGTTACATGACACCGCTCGGTTACATGTTGCAAAACCAGTGCCAACCTACTTAGAAACGCTTAAATGAGTTGTCCTGCCCACCGTTTTCACAGGATATAGCCCTTTCCGATTTTCACTTATTCCGTTCGATGGCACATGGCGTAGCTGAACAGCAATTTCAATGGGTCGATTCTTAGGTAGCCTCAATAGTCGAGTCGTTTTTTCGACCTGGAATTCATAAAGAGAGGCTAAAAAGATGGGAGAAAGTAATGGCTAGTGATGAGCAATACTTTGAATGACATTTTTTTTACGACTTATTTTAAATGAAGTATTAATTTTCACAAAAAAACCGATAACTCATTTAAGGTCCTAATACATAATTATAAAAAATATATTTTTTGCCACATTTTTTTTGCAATTGTCTTTATATGCTTGAAATTGCACATGTGCTCTCACATCAAAAAACGCTTTATAATATATTGGTACCTACAATTGCATTTTTTTATGTATATTTTAAGGCTTAAACGACAACCAATTTGCACTATTGTCTTTATTGAATAGTTAAATGGTGGGCAAACAACAATCGAAAATATTAAAGAAAACAGTTTGGGATTAAGTTAAAGATACGGCTTCTGTACCTGGCGACCGCCAACAACTAAGTGCTGTCTTGAGTCCAGTTAAGAGGCGGACTCATCTCCCACATACATATTAATTCGTTTTGTCACACGACATCATTAGCATATTAATAATGATAAAGTATTTAATAATAGTAGTAATTCGATTTTATTGCATTAGATCTTAAAAAGGCCGGTGTCGGAAGAATCTAGTCCCACATTTACTAGATCAACAAGGCGGATAAGCTTTTCAGGAAAGAAAAATGTAAAGTAAGTAAAACAAACTGAACAAAATAGATACATTTACAAATTTTATATGTTTTCGGTGTTCAGAGAATTTATGCCTGGAGATGGTGGTGCCACAATATGGATTACATCTTACGAAGAATCAGCAGAAGTTGCTCCAGCCAATTCTATGAAGGGAAAATTGTATGGTGGTCCACACGCGACTCCTGAATTAATAATGAGACTGCGAAATAATAAAGTTATATCAAAAATACCACAAAAAGTGAATAGTAAACCTAAAAAATCTAAAAATGTTAAAATTGCACTACCAGCGAATACACACAATGAAGAGGAAGAACAGCTTAATGGAAAATTCTGCGATGGTATGGATACATCTCTAAGTGTAAGCGGATTACAAAAGTTAATAATGAATAAGGTTGAAGGGAGATTGCCTCTACGTCCGATAACGCAACATTTCAAACAATCTGAAGAAGCTGAAAGTTATGTTTCGCCACAAACTAGCTTAACTTTCTCAAGCCCTGGAAAATTTTATTGCAGTTTTCCACTGCTTAATAACGAATCTAGGAAATTACAAAAATTGAATTTTGATAAAACACTTGATTTAACCCTGGCAGATATTATGAGAGACTCTAATGAAAAAATTTTACATGGGAATAAGCAGTTTAATAACCTTGGTGTGAATTTAACTCCAATGGTCATGGGCAATGAAGGAAATATTTCCAAGCCTAAAAGGGAGACTATGCTTAATCTGGAAAATATGGAACTTGTATCAATTCAGAAGAGTCCAAATAAGAGAGCTACAATTTATTACTACGATACTTTAGAATTATCGCTAAAGAACTGCGAAAAGCAACGTATTTCATTTAGCAGGTTGAAACAATTAAATACGTCTAATGGAAATCAGGTGGAAAATGTTCTTGTGGAAGATTGTGATAAGGAAAACAGAGAAGTTGACGTCGATAATACTAATATGGATTTATCCTTTCCTTCAATTGTTGATTCAATGAAATTTGACTCAGAGAAAAATGTTGAAATTAAAGTACACCGTACGCATAGTGTTAATAATACTAAAACAAAATATGATATTAATAAAGAAAAGCAGGGATATATTGAAAATGACGATAATGTTATTGAGAACATCAATAGGTTAGAAATGCAATTGTCGGTACATGACTTCGCAGCTCAAGGAGAAAGTGATTTAGATAAAATGGATATTTCATTATCCCCAGGAGCTCTTATCCACAGTATGCAAGGTTTAAGGAATCAGGAAACCATGCATCAGTCTTATGGTCTCAATTTAACGCTAGAAAATGAAATTATCACGAATGAGGAAAATAAGCTTACAAGTATCATAAAAGTTGATGAAACAGCTGTAAAAGGGGATCAAGAAAATGAAATTATGGATATACCCGCAACTAATGCGATTGGGTATTCATCTAATGATGCTATTGACCGTTCTCTGAGACGCCAGACTGTTAATATACCTTGCAATTTGGATTTAACCCTACAAGATGATAAACTGCACATTAACGAAAAATCTTTGGGTAGTACAACTAGTAATAGACAATTGTGTTTTAACAAAACATCATTTTCAGATGCGTCACCTACCATACTAATGAAAAATGGCTTAAACCTGGCGGCAGGAAATTATAACAATGAATCTGATAATTTGCAAGAAGGGAATATTAAATGTGCGGAAAAAAGACGTACTATTCTTAAGGCTTGTGATCTTGACTTAACTTTGCAAGAAGAAAGGCAGGGAATTGTAGATGTAGTCGATAACAAATCAAATGGATTAATAACTCGTTTAGACTCTACCAAATGCTTGGAGAAACGACGTACTATATTCTCTTGCGATCTTGATTTAACTCTAGAAAATGAATCACAGATGCCGAATACCAAAATTGTTGATGCTAATGTGGAAGAAGGAATACAAAGTCGTTCTAAACTTCATATAAAATCCACTGAGAAGCGTCTTTCTGTCCACAACGCCTGCGATCTCGATTTGACTTTAGAGAACTCAGTACAATTGATAGATGATAAAGAAAAATCAGAAGATGTATTCAAGAAATCTTCCGATGAGGTTCTTAAACCCTTGGAGAAACGCCGCACTGTGTATAACACTGGTGACCTCGATTTGACCTTAGAAAATACAGCGCAGTTGACTGATAAAAAACTCGTTGCTATGAAATCGGGGAAGTATCTTCCTGCTAGGGATTACGATTTTACTTTAGATAATACAGCACAATTGGTTGATAATAAACTTTTTGATAAAAAATCTCAAGAAATGTATCAAAGACCTTCTGTAGAGAAGGTTAAATTCTCAGAGAAACGTCATACTTTGTATAATACCTGCGATCTCGATTTGACTCTGGAAGATGATAAAAAGTTTAATGATAGTATCTGCGACTATAATAAGGGACAAATATTTGAAAATGGTTTGGAAATGGATATGGAAATGGAAATCTGTACTAATATACTGCCACAATCATCATTTACTTGGGGGGAAAAACAGATGCCACACTTGGAAGGAAGTTTTTCAAAGGGTGTCGCAAGACAAAATACTGAAGAATTAATTAAGATATCTAAGGAAAAACGTCGAACAATTCATACCGATTGTGATCTTAATTTTACCTTACCAACGACTGATCATAAAACCAGCAGAAGCGAAGCAAAGAATCCGGACATCAAAAGCGATCAATGCGTGAATTTATCAGTTGAAAAATCACCAATTTTAGTAGAGGAAAATAAAGTAAGTGGGGATGAACAATTTGATTCCAAGGTAAAGCGACAGACTTTGCATAATCACCTCGATCTCGATTTTACATTGGAAGAGAAGATTCCGATTAAATGCACAAAACAAGCGGATTCGAACAGGAGGGATGTTGAAAAGTATACAAATTTCAGTAAAGCTGCAGAGCATGAAATGCAAAATACAAACCAAACTGAGAAAGCAAATTTCGGAGCAAAGCGGCATATTGTATCTGATCAGGATCTTACATTGAAGATGGCTTCAAAAATCTCTCTTATAAAATCACCTGATTTGCACTTGAAAGAAGAAAGTGTTGAAACAATCAATGCAATTGATTGTGATATATTACACAAAACGAGCCAGTACGAGAGAGAAAATTGTAAAATGAGACAATCAGTGTACACCCCACTTGACATGGACATGGAAGAGAAGACAGGTGGTACATATATTAAACAAGTCGATTTGAAAAAAAATTCAGAAAACTCTTTGAAATTAAAAACAGAAAAGATTATCCAAAGCAGTAGTAATGAGCAGCAGATGAATTCGTCAATAAGTTTTAGACAACCAGTTCAAAATGATCTGGAATGTATGAAACGGTCTCTAATAACAGCTTCAGCTAATTCGGGTGATGAATACTTCCCTAAAAAGAATTTAATTTTTTCTGCTAAACGTCAGACAATATATGAACCCTGCGACCTCGACATAAGTATGCAAGATGAAAGTGCAAAAATTGCAAAGTCAGATGACAAGGTGGCGTTAGATTTAAAGACTATAACAGAAACTGATGATTATGATGGTATAAAATGCATTTTGGAAAATAATGCAGAAAACAATACGAACTCTTCAATAAAGTGTCGAATGAGTTGTTCATCTGTTAATTTCGATTTGACTATTCAAAATGATTTAAAAGATAGTAAGAACGGTGAAGTAAATAATGACCAAGGTCATTACATACAACCTGACATTGAGCCATTTACCCGCACTGAGAGGTTGTCTTGCTTACCAATAAAAACCAAAACAACTCCTAAACGGGAGAAGTACAGTGCAGCAGAACCTATGCCAAAAATATCTACTCAAGATAAAACTCCAAATATGTTAAATAAATCTCCTGCTAAAAACTCAGTGGAAATTTTGGATTTCTCTGTGGAAGAATGTACAAAAAGTAGTGAGCTAGCGAATACGCAAATCTTAAGTCCCGAACACTTAAAATCAGCTAAATGTAATATGGAGATAAACAGCTTAAGAAATATCGATTTATCAGGATGTGAACAATTGGACCAGACTTCTGAAGTACTATTTTATGATCTTTCGTCTTCAAATGGTACAATAGACTTGGAAATAGAGCGGCTTAGAAATGCAGAAAGCGTTACAGAAACGTCTCCTGAAATTCCAAAATTAATCAGGGCAAGTAGCTGTCATACAAATACCACAAATTCAACATTTTCTGCTAATACAACCAAAGCTTTATGTAACTTTGATTTAAATAAAATTACCAAGAAAGGTTATAAAGCGAATCTAAGAGCAACTTCAGACTTCGCCAATTCATCCCATATCTTCAAAAAAAGTAAAGCCACTTCCTTCGATAATAGCTACGATTATATACCTCCTACGCTTGAAGGCGACCAAATCCAAAAAGTTAATGTAAGCATTGGCAACTTAAATTTGAACTGTATCACAAAAGATCTTAAAAGTGATAATTGTGAAAATAAATTGAATAATCAGCAAGCTGTCGAGTCAAAAAGCACGATTGATGGACAGCAATCATTTTGCTCCAGATGTAAGGTGTGTGAATGTAAACCTAATAGAGGGGAAAACAACACTGATATTTCAACATTTTGTTGGAAATTCGAAGCTCCTCCTCAACCGTGTGAGGTCGATTTTTCAAGATATGAGAAATTTCATAATTTGCCAAGTATTAGGGATGTTTTGAATGCACATAAGAGGCGTCGTGAATCCCTGAACTTCGAGTCTTATGATGAATCTGTACTTTGTCCGATGATTCCATCTTTGGATTTCCTCCTGGAAAACTATGAAAAGCAGTAAGTATTTGAATTGCTTAATAATAATTTCGTATTACATACTTAGAATATTTTAAAACAATCGAGACAATTCACTCAGTTTTCCATAATTCCTTCCTCTTCCCTTACGACATTTTTGCGCTCACAGAAACCAACTTAATTGCTAGCGTAAATAGCAATGAATTATTTTCTGCAGACTTCACTGTTTTTCGTGCTGACACCAGCGATAATGACTTAGCTCCTACTGGCCGCGGCGTCCTCCTTGCTGTTCGCAATCGTTTCGGCGCTTGCCTTTTTACTTCCTCTAACACCTCTAATTGTAATTTCGTCTGCATCAAAATTTCTCTAACTTCTAAATTCTTGTATATACTCTGTGTCTATATTCGTCCCTCCCAGCCGCTTGAGACGTATAAAATTGCCACCGATGTGATTGATTCACTCTTCAGTAGTCTTGGTCCAAATGATGAAGTCTTCGTTCTTGGCGACTTTAATCTCCCCCGCCTTCAATGGATCCGGTCTGATGACGAACTCCATTATGTCCCTCTCAACACCCTATCTGATAAAGAGACTTTCTTCATTGACCGCGTCTCTGACTCTGGTCTCTACCAGATTAGTGGTGTAACCAACAATCTGGGTAGGCAGTTAGATTTGATTTTTGTTTCCGATCGTGTCAACTCGGTTGTCATCGAGAGTGCTCATCTCCTCTCCACACTGGACCAGTATCACCCCCCACTCTTCCTCACTTTTTCTCTTGAACCCCCCCTTCCTCGTACTCACTCCGAATCGTCCTACTCTCTCAACTTCCGAGCAGGGGATTTTAGCAAATTAAATCACCTACTTGATCAATCGTCCCTTCATTCCCTCTCAACTGTTTCACTGCTTTCTGTTGAAGATGTCGTAGACTCTTTCTACACCGAACTATTTACCTGTTTAGCTCAGTCTATTCCCTTCCAACCTCGTAGAGATCATGCCTCATCTCCCCCTTGGTACAATAAAGAACTTCGCTCTCTTCGAAACAAGAGAAACAAACTGTGGCAGGCCTATCTCTTAACTCGATCGGATCCCGACCTGTCCAATTACCTCTCTGTGGCTTCCCTGTTCTCTGAACGCAGCCAATCCTCTTACCTCGAATATTTGGAACATATGCAGTCAACTCTTCGCTCAGATCCTAAACGCTTTTACAAATTCATTAACGTCAAAAGAAAATCCAGCGGCTATCCTTCAACACTTAAACTTGACGACACATCTTCCTCCGACCCTTGCGTAATCGCTAATCTTTTCGCTAAACACTTCAGTCAATCCTTCAGTGAGCTTTCTCCCGAGCCTGATGCTACCTACTTCCACTTCATGCGCTCTTGCCCACAGACTACCCTAGCATCTGTCATCATTGACTCATCAGTAGTTGCTGCTTCCATCAACACTCTTGCTGATGATCACAACCCAGGTCCTGACGGAGTCCCTGCCATCGTTCTGAAAAAGTGTGCTCAACACTTGATTGAACCTCTTACCCACATCTTTCAACTTTCTATTGCCCAAGGTATCTTCCCCTCTAGGTGGAAAGATTCCTTTATCATCCCCATTCATAAAAAGGGCTGTAAGAGTGATATCTCCAACTACCGTCCTATAGCGAAGCTCTCCTGCATACCCAAACTCTTCGAAAAAATTGTATACGATTGTTTATTCTTTCATTGTAAATCCTTATTTTCCCCTTCACAGCACGGTTTCCTTAAAGGCAGGTCAACTACTACTAACCTTACCGACTTCGTCTCTAAAACACTATGTGCCATGGAAAACGGTGAGGAGGTCGACGTCATCGCTACTGACTTCAGTAAGGCGTTCGACAAAATCTCACATAATCTAATTATCTTCAAACTCAGCTACCTTGGATTCAATCAGCCTTTTCTCTCCTGGTTGAAGTCATACCTTTATCAACGCCAGTACAAGGTTCTCTTCTGTTCCTCATCCTCTAACCCTTTCGTGGCCAATTCTGGTGTTCCCCAGGGAAGCCATTTAGGTCCGTTGCTTTTCATTCTGGCTATTAATGATGTTGAGTGTATTATTAAGCACTCGGATCTTTTTATCTACGCCGACGACATGAAAATCACTAAACGGATTTCTTCTCCCACGGACTCCCGACTCCTTCAAGACGACCTTGACAACTTTAATATATGGTGCCACAAAAACTCTCTTGCGCTTAATGTCTCCAAATGCCAATCTATTACTTTTTCCCGCAGACGCCCTTCCTCTCCCCCCAGAGTTTACCAGTTATCTGATGAAACTATCCCCTATGTTTCCTCTCTTCGCGACCTTGGTGTCATTTGTGATAGCGAACTTAATTTTCGTGATCACATTGACAGTGTAGTTGCTAGAGCCAACTCTGCACTTGGCTTTGTTAAGCGCTGGTCTAAGGAGTTCCTTGATCCCTATGTTGCCAAATCCCTCTACGTCTCCTTCGTCAGGCATCTTCTCGAGTACGCTTGCCAAGTTTGGTCTCCATACCAATCTACAAGCATCAACAGGATTGAAGCTGTTCAGCGTAGGTTCCTTCGGTTTGCTTTACGTGAGCTTCCCTGGGCTGACCGTCTGTATCTTCCCCCATACGAAAACCGCTTGATGCTTATTGACTTGCATCCCTTATGGAAGCGGCGCGACCTCGCTGATATTACATTCATCCATCAGCTGCTTTCTGGGGAGATTGATTGTCCTTCTCTGCTTCAGCGGATTTCCTTCTACACCAACCCCCGCTATGTCAGGTCGGCCCCTCTCTTTCGCCCTGCTTACCACCGCACCAATTACGGACTTGCCGAGCCTCTCACCCGTATGCTTCGAATGGCCAACTCCCTTCCCTCCTTCGACTTCCATCTCTCTAAATCGTCCCTTAGGAACGAATTCCACCACAGTTCCTCTTGAATTGTTGTTCTAGGCCCCTTTCCCTTTCCTTAGCTTACTTAATTTAATCCTGCCTTCCCTTACTGCTGTTTCCCTAGCTTATAAGTTTAATTTAATTCTAGCCTTAATTGTTTTTGTTTCTGTTACGTAGCTTGTATTAAGCGAATTAAATAAATAAATAAATAAATTCAATTTATTTAAGTTTGCAACTATTATTTGTTAGCCTTTTCTAAATAACACTATAAGAATTTGTGAATGGTGTCACTAAGTGAAAAATAATTTAAAAGCACGTTTGAAAAAATTGAACAGTAGTTACATAGTACTTCTTCATGGCTTTATGCATTCTTTAAATCTATATTCCTATAAATTTATAATCGGTGGCAATTTTATATTTAAATTAGGTACAAATTACAAGTAGAAAAAGAATTGCCGATAGGGGCAATATTACCCTTAACACCTTCATTGGAAATACTTCTAAGTAATAAATTACAAAGGTAAGTACAGAAAATTCTTCAAACCATTTACAATTTATGCATTTTACTTTTAAGTGAGCACATTGAATGGAAACTTAATACTCTCTTTATGCCTGTGGGAGTAATGGAATTCCGTCATAACATCATACCTAGTGTAACTTTAATATTAAAATACTCACCAAAATCATTCTACTCAAACGAAGATAAAATTATTTTCGAGAAAGTGCAACTGAAGATCTCGAAATTATATGGTAAGTCGTGGTAAAGTATTTCTATAATAGAATTTTTCATTTTATTATATTTCTAGGAAACTGCTCACCCTTCAACCGGATAATTGAGAATGAAATTTGCGTAAAAGCTCCTTATGACCTTATAAACTACTGTTCCTGCTTTAATGATCTCTTCAATTTCCTTAGTTTAATGAATACCATTTGTGAAAAAGCTGTTCAATTGGGAAAGGAACTTTTTAGGAGAGTGGTTGGTTTTAATGGTTCTATTGAAAAGGATAATAGGTAAGGATTTTGAATATGCAACCCGTTCTATCATACCTGGAACACATTTTCCTCTAGTACTTTTAAAATTTTAAATTGACCTATTATTAATACGCATTTATTGGGTATTATATTTTGTATTATTCTTATTAACCTTTACACAACGGGAAGCTACTATTGAGCTGTTTCATCTAAATTCATATTTTTTTCTTGTATCCGTTGACATAGAGAGTAATAATATAATATAATAAGTGTTTTTTATGTCAATTAGAGTAGTATTAGGGAATACTTTGGGGAGTGCTTTGCAATGGTGAATTGCGAAAGATCGAGCAGTATAACTAAACCCTAATATTAAAAAAAAAATTCAATAAAAATTACCGGTTTGTATGTGTAAATAAAGCAACATATCATTCGTACCATAAAATTCGCTAGAATTGTTTCTTGAAATACAAGTAATTTAATACGATGTGCTCGTATTCTGAGTTTCACAAGTTGATAACAAAGCATGTACAAAATTCTGAAGAGAGCGTAAGCGAGAATACAAAATTTTTGAATTTTTAAATAAAGCAATTATTCCTATAAAAATAATATTTGAAAGAATTCCTTTCTCCAGGATGACAAGAACGGTTTTTTTGTACTGCAATACTGTAAATATATTAATCCTTTATTATTTTCAGTGACGTATGCTTCATAAAAAAAAAAGTACTATACTCTCCATGTTCCAATCAGAAGGTTTTAATGAGCACAAAAGATTTTTTAGTGCGAGTTAGAAATATCGATAATATTTCGTACACCGACATCATGCTTCCTCCTCTCTCTGATTTCAAAGAGTCTGTTTCTTTAATACCAGAGGGTTTAGAATTTCTAACAAAGTTCTTTTATGATCCAATTAGCTATTTAAAAACAAAATCTTAAGGCGACGGTTTGTTGCATTAAGGATAATAAATCACATATTCTTTCAAAGTAATATTTGTAATAAGTTTTATATTTCGTCAAACATGTTATAGTATTATATATGTACAATATATTTATTCATTTGAAATTTGTTGTCTTTTTCTTGATTTTTTATCAAGTATTTATGTTAGATAGAACAAATAACCCCTTTAATTTTTAGTATTTAAGAGTCGTATTAAAGAACGGAGCGAAATGGTGAAGAAAATTGGTGGCAGTTATAATGTAAGCGTACCTAAGTTCAAAGATCATCAAGTACAAAATGTGCCACTCTCTATACAAGCCCAAAGCTCTAAACCATATGCAATTTCTAAAACTGCCTGGGGAAAATTTTCCCATTAGATAAAGCTGCAAAGATCTACTGGCTCCCATGCCTTATTTAAATTTCAATAAGAACGAAAGAGATAAGAATAGGTAGCCAAATATTCTCATCTACAGCACAGTGTAGACAATAATGTGCAAAGTTTTTTTATCACGCATTTTTAAAGGCGGAACAAAGTCTCTGTTGCTGTGCGCCTCTGCGTGCATGGTGTTAGTGTCGTCACCGCACAATGCTCAGGCATATGAAAATCCTGAATCGAGAATGGGGAAGAGGCAGGCAGTACACACAAAGCATACATATATACCGATGCATGCTGTTTACATTTTTAAAAGCGGGACAAAGTGTTCGTGCATGTGCGCTGCTCAAGGTGATGAAACGTGGTTTAATTTTCGTTCCGCCTCCCCCTAATTTTTTGTCTTTCTCTCACACGTAAGCCCTTTATTATTATTTACTTTTAGCAAAATCTGCAAGGTAGGTAGGCTAACGGGACCAAGGTCGAAAAAAGATAAGGAAATACGTCACAAGTGTAACATTTTGTATTTGATGGTTTTTACTTAAGTTGAGCAATCCTTGTATATTGGTGTATGGTTCAAGTGAGCCCTGGGAGGAAGATGAAATTGTGAAGGCTTGAAAGAGCCAGAACGATCTAGATGGGGAAATGAAATGTTGGAGAATTTACAGTGGCAAACAAAATTCGACTTTTAAGACAGTGATTGAGTTAGAGAAAAATTTGTATAGGAAAATAATAACGATGAAAAAAGTTAACATTGTGTGGGATAGATGCCATGTTTTCAATTATGTTCCTATAAAAAGATGTTTCAAGTGTTGGGGTTTTCATAATATGGCAAAGGATTGTGATAAGGAAGTAATATGTGCAAAATGTAAACACGAAACAAAGACCTGCGTTAACACAACATTGAAATGCAAGAATTGCATAACAGCTATGGGAAAACTGGAAATTCAACTAGATTCGAGGCATGATAGTCAAAATGAAATTTGTGTATTTCAAAGGAAAGTAACGCTGACAAAGAGTAGAGTGGATTATTAGCAAACACAGTCCATCAAGTGCCTGTACTTAAATATTCAGGGACTAATAAATAATTTCAATGAACTTGAAAAAATAATCTAGGAAAATACATTTGAAATTATTGTGCTTTCTGAAGCGCACTAAACTATTGATATTGATAATACGGAATTAAATATTTGTAATTACGAACTGGTAGGATGTGATAGTATTTCACTAATGAATATGTGGTGGCGAAAAGAATCGGCAACAAAAATAAGCAGTGATTGGTGCATTAGCAACCGAAAATTTGAGAAGGGCAAGACAGCGGGCAGTTTTCACGAATTCAGAACCTGACTGGGATCGTTATAGACTGTTGCGAAACAAGTATAAATCAAAATTATGAAAAGCAAAAGGTGCATACTTAAAAAGAAAGTTGAATGAATGCAATGACCAAAAACAGCTGGTTTTAAAGGCTAAAAGGGGTATTATTGACCACATCACTGTTGATGTGGTAGTTGTGACAACCGAGAATCAAATGGCGAGTCAATTCAACCGTTTTTTCATTGAAAGCATTGAAGAAATTCATCAGTCTATTCCTGATGTATCGTACCGGGATAATATTATTTACTCAGATAGTGTTTTTACTATAAAATCAGCAACGCTATTAGATATTAAAGAAATTTTAAAAGGAATGAAGAATAAAAGAGACTATGAATTTATCAGCCTGGGGATGATTTTGGATGTTCTCGGCGGAATTGGGGAGGTGATTTTGGATCTCGTAAATAAATTACTCGCCGTGTACAAGCAATTCATACGTCACATGGAGGAAAATGATATCATTATCGAAAAACAGTCTGGTTACAGACGGTGGCATTCCTGTGAAACAGCTATAAATATAGTCTTTACTTTGTCAAAAGAAGAAGTGGCTGCAAGGAATATGAATACATCTTAATATACATCGTGGGAAATGATATGAACGAAATCAGACCTAAATTTCAAGAAGATCTGGATAACATTAACATCTGGGTAAAAGCGAATAAGTTGAAACTCAACACTAAAAAAACAAAATCGATGTTCGTAAACAGTTTGGAGGAGATAGGACTTTCTGTGTACGGAGAACGGATCGAGACGTTAAAGGAGTTCAAATATCTAGGAATCTTAATTGATAATAGTCAAAAATTCAAAGTTCGCGTGGATAACATAATGACCAAGACAGCGAAGAAAGTTGATTTCTTGAGAAGGATTCGCTGTAATATTTCGACACTCACAGCAATTAAGATCTACAACATTATTGTGAAACCTCACTTTGAGTACTGCAGCACTATACTGTCTATATGTAACCAACAAATGTTACGGAAGCTGCAACTCCTTCAGAACAAGGCGATGAGGATCACACTCCAATGCGACAGATACGCGCCAATAAACTAGATGCTCAGTTTGTTATAATGGCTTAGTGTTAAACAGAGAATAATGATGAGCGTTTTTATTTTTATTTTCAAAGTCAAGTACAATGTGATGCCAAGGTACCTAACAAACTATATTAATTTTATAAGGGAAATGCAACCTTATCTACTGGGATCAGGAGGCGTTAGATTCCCACAAACCTCTTCTATCTTGATATTTCAGCGATATGAATAAAACATTATCACATTGAAAAAAACTAAAAATGAAATGCTATTATATGGTAACTGATCAATCGAATATTAGTTGTGTAAATTTCCTATTTTAAGCAGCCGTTTTAAAGGTAAATTTAAATACTGCTCGATTATGATGAGTTGTGCAATTTAAATGCCAGAGAAATTTACAATGAAATCGTTGAAGCGCGTTAGCTCATGATAATTGTAGAATCAAATTAGGAACTTGCTTTTTTAATTCATTTTATGGCAATAATTATAAACATTATATTAATGAAAAACATTCACAAATACTATACTATAATAATCTGTCTAATCTATCTAAGATTTCCTTCTTTCCTTTTTCTAACCGCATTTGGAAAACTATATACTGTAGGCAAATAAAATTCCGATTCATTACCCGTAGTAGAGCTCATGTCCCAGAATCTGCACGGCGCTTTTATTGTTTCTTCTGTACGTTTTCAGGATTTAAGTGCAGAGCTATTCGAAAATACACAACTGCATGAATACGGCCAGTACGAATTGAAAAACAGAAAAATTGGATATCCACCATCTGCGGGTAAATATGGAGATGAAGAAACTTGAATTCAACATAATTATGTATTTAACACACTGTAGGGTTTTTCTAAAATACCTACACCGCATAGTTTAAAATCTCTTTATATAACAAATAGTGCAATAAAAACAATATTCAATAAACCCTAAAAAAACATTGAGTAAACAATACATTTGTTACCCTATTATGCAGCTCCGATTTGCAAAATAGGAATAAACAGCTGAAAGGCGCTCTGGATGTAAGAATTACTGTTATAAACCTGAAAAATACTCTGTAATTATAAGCTCAAAATATTTAAAACAAATGTTACTTCAACGAATATGCTTGTTATCAACTGGTTAGTCTCCTCGTTCTGTTCGAAGGCATTCAACTTTTCACCAAATCGATTCGCAATCCCACTGAGATGCCAACAAAAAGTGGTAGTTAATTGCACCAAGCTGTCAGTCTCATTTGCAGTGCTGTGGTGTTCCTTGATAAGAAGCATTTCGGCTATTTTGTGATATATGTGTATTGCAATGGCGCAAGACTCTGCAAGACATCGTAGCCCTTTTTCGTATACCTCCTGCACTTCTGGTTGCGTATGTTGAGTGAGCCAGTCAACATTATCTTTCCAGCATCTTAAACAAATAAATTTATAAAAAATTCCAAATATTATTTAATCACAAATGTTTACTGCACTTACAGCGATATTATAAAAAATCAAACTATTACTTACTTTATAATATCTTTGAAATTTGTTTGTACACCTAAGTCCTCTACTGCTGTGGAGAGTTTTTCAGTCAATTCTTCATCTGTGTAAAAACCATCGTTGTCATCGTTTTCCAAGTCGCCCAAATCGCAGAGCTCTTTAACTTCATTTAGAGTTTCTTGAAGCTCCGCCAATGCTTTACCTGTGAGCGGCTCCAGCAGTGACTGAAGCTTGATGGAAGACTGTTTTGACAGCATTTCTAGTGCTTCAAGATGCACAAGGCCGTAATAGTGGTCGAACAACGATTCAAAGTGCAATTGCTTTTTGTAGGAGCTTCGATGCATTTGCTTTAAATTTCGTTCTATTTCTTCCGATTTTTCTTTTGCTTCTCTAAGTACCTGTGTAGTATACAGAGGTCAAATTAACGTAAATGATTCTATGTGTATTAATTCAATTTTAATTACCTGGCTCAAGACTGGTTTTTCGGCCTCTAATCCTAGGAACTTCCTTTTGTTCAACAGTAACGGATCATTTTCCTGAAGAATTGTCATAGTTTTCTTTCCAATACCTTCCAGAGTGTCCAAACCGCCCGTGATTACCTTATTTCCTATATGGGTCACACCTATAAACCAGAAAATAATTCAGCAACTAACTCTTACGGATCTAGATCATCATCTAAATTACACAATTTAAGAGTGTACGTACAGCTTTATATACTCGTATTTTAAAGTATGACAATAGGTAGAAAACTTCCTAACCTGCAGGCTTAACCACACAAGCCATAAAGGTTGTCTTTCAAATTTTATGCCAAAACAATCATTCAATTTAACGAGAATTTGATACTACTTCAACTGCAGTTACTCAAAATTTTAATTTCCACAACTTTTTCTAAATAATTTCTTAAAACTACAAGAATTTATTATACTATTTGAAATAGGCGACTCCGAAATATCTCAAGAGCTCTTTGTATTTATGCACTTCCATCTAATAAAAATGAACGTTAAAATCTTAAAACCAAAAATAAAGGTTAGAACCAAGAGCTTCATCACGCCATCAGTCATTTCTTCGTGATATCGTAACACACTAAAACTTTATCGTTTGCAGAATCTTTTTTGCTGTTTTATGAGCTATTGGGTTAAAGGCAAAACAGTTTTCGAAAGTACTGAACAAATGAGTCTCTGAAAAAAGCCCACAAGTTAAAGCATAAAGAAATCCTATTAAACATCAATTTTTTTCCAAATGTTCCATATTATGTTTTATACTAAATGTAGTGTCCAATAAATATTTAGTGCCTGCTAATGTTGCAATGTTATAATGCAAAGTGTTCCAAATAGTCCAATGTACGGTAAAGATTATAAGAAAAACAAAAAATGCAGGCTATGCCACTCCGGTGATTAACACGATTCTATTATATATAATTTTCATAAATCAGATCATTAACATAAGCGCTACGAGGTAACAGATAAAAGAAATCCATATAAATACATACATGCATGCATAGACTGTTAAAATCATAACCCTCCTTCTTCGTAGTCTGGTAAAAGGAATATTTTCTCAATATAAATATTATAAAGGACCGAATCTGAATTTTGAAAATCGCGGAAAAAGGTACTAATGAATTTATTTATTTAAATCGCAGGGTTAAAAAGAATTGTGTGAAAATAACTGCATTTTTCATTATTCAATATAAAAATTATTTTAGTTTAACTTATTCGAATATCTCTCTAAAAAATTAATGAAATGCAAGTCCGACTTTATTATGACATGAGCTTTGTCGTATGATTTCACCCCTTAAAAATAATAAATACATGATTCTGATCACAAATAACTTCTTAAAAGTTTGATTTTAACCCCAATTCTACCTTACCTGATACAATATTTCCTAAACTGGGCAAGAGAGTTTCTTCCTGCTGCTGCAACAGGTTTGACTCAGTTTCACCTGCAACTTCCTTAATTCGGGACTTCTCCTGTTCTTTATTGATCCTAGCCATATCCTCGGGATCTGGGACACCTATGCCAGTTTCCAGGACGCTGGACAACCCCTGACTGACTTGAGAGGTTAAAGATGTTACCCCTTCAGTAGCTGTTGATAGAATCGTTGATGCCATACCACCCCAAGATTTCCATCCGCCCCAAGACGTCGAGGATGGAAGTACGGAAACAGTTTGCTGTGCGTTATCAGGAGATAAGTTACCTACATTATCTTGCTGTATCGCAGTTTGAATAGAGGGATCAGCATAATTCTTTGTCGGTGAAATCTCATTCAGCACCGGAAACGCATCATAGCTTGAAACAAACTCGGGCTTGTTTACGAACTTCGATAAATTGTGGAGGATTCCTTCAGGTTTTTTAGGCTTTTTTTCGGGAGACATTTGATCTAGAATGGGAAAGACGGAATTCATACTAGCGATAGATGGTTTACTGGTTTTAGGAGTGCTTTTCAATGGAGATTCTGAAGGTGCGCTCGATTTAGGAATTGCTTTCGCTGGAGAATGTTCACTCCAATCATCATCGAAGTCGCTCCAACCATCTTCGGCTGCATTTTCTTTTTCACCAGGTGTCGTTTTCTGATCCGTTTTCTTTGCTACTTCAAAGTTCACTAAATTGTTTGAGTCATCTTCCCAATTATCCACGTCCCAGCCCTCGTCCATGTCATCAACTAGAGCAGATGTTTTCACATCTTTTGTTTCATTAACTGTTAGCTTTTCTATGCTTAAATTCGTTGCTTCTGATCTATGATTGTCGAATTTATTACTTACAACTTCAGATTTTTTGGAAGGTGTATCGTTATCCTGCTCCTGTGATACCCGTTTTGTTTTTGTTTCCAGTACTTTTTTCGGACTGTCATGAAACTCTTCATCGGCACTTTCGAATTCTTCGCTTTCCGTACCCGACATTATGAGATTTCTATGCCAATCGGAAAATGTATATTACGAGATATTTGCGAAATTAGTCTTCAGTACTTGTTGCCTTCTGATGTGCCACAATCAATTCACGTTGATGACACAAATTGTCATGTCTTTTTAGTATAAACGCTCAAAGGGGAATGGTATAAAATCTAACATGAGTGGAATGGAGCGGAATTATGAAACATTTCTGTTTTAATTAAAACAATTTACAATTTTCACAGATAATCACATATTTTATAGCAAAACAAATAATTGCTCTCTGAAAATATTACTTGTATTTTTAAGTAACTATAATAATAATTTCATTTTTCAAAAGCTTATATTTTTTGAGATAATGGAAAAAAAATTTTAATTTATACTTTTACCTCCTAAAAACAAAAAAATGGCGATCTTATATGAGGATACTGCACTAAGTGCTACTCAAAAGTGACATTTTACATACCTAGATAAGCACGGGCTTTCATTTGGATTCGTTTTTGACTCATTTTTAAACATAGTTTTCAATTCTATCACTTTTATGAATGTAACTTTTATATAGGGAAAGTGCAAGTGAAATTATATGTCACTGGTTGCTGATAATATTTTAAATTTTTTCCCAAATGATGTGAAGAAAGTTTACTTTTCAGAAACTATTACTAACTAATTAAAATTCAGATTACCAAATTATATTTCAAAAAGTATCAATTGTAATTCAATTTCAAATTATACAAAATTATTTTGTTTTGAATATGCTGAGGACATCCCTGAAGTTGATAATTTTCTTATATCATCGATTTATAGTTCAAATTAAAATAACATTAAAGTTCATGATTTGTACTCATTACAATATTAAAAATTCAATATTTCGGAAAGTAAACTTTGCAGAAAAAAAATCGAATTTTTAGAGCTAATCAACTAAACTAAATTTATACTAAATATAAAAATTATTGTTAAAACAAATTAATAATTGAAAATCATAATTAAACCACCAGTTAACCAAATTAAGTTTTCGCAAGAATTTTACGTAAAATATTGATATTTTAAATTGATTAATGTTATTCAAAACATAAGCGTTTTTATAGCAACAGATATACATAGATAGTGTTGGAAAAAAAACTGAAACAATTGAACGCCTCAAAGTAGTTTTTTTGATAATAATAACAATTGTTTGATTTGTTTTAGAGTACATTATTTTTTATGCTAGAACAAATTAAAAAAATTACAACAAATAAATAAAGTTAAATATTTAGTAGCAAATCCGTTTTGTCAGGTCACAGATTGACATTGTTTTTGCATTAACAGAATAAGGTCCTCAATGGTTTTTTATGGAATTTGCCGTTTTAATTGCTATTAGTTAGTGAACCTCAGTCGTCTCTTGGTAATTTCATATAGACTTTCTATTGAGTTTAAATATGGCGATTGCGTGACCCACTTCATGAATATGTTTTTGTTTTGAGCCAACTACAAATTTTGAAGTATCATATTGAAATCTTCACCGAAGTGGCATTACATTTCTGCACGTGGTAACATATAATTTTCCAGGATTTGCTAAAATAAAATAAATAAAAAATAAATTTTTACGCTAACACAACGTGCAAAGGAAAAACATCCCCGTAATACTACATAACCCTTCCGTGTTTTATTATATGGTAATAATATTTAGGAAAGAGTTTTGTATCGGTATAACACCCAAAGTGTACAATTCCATAAAACTGAATCAAAATTTTGAAAATAAAACTGTTCCCACTGTTGTTAAGACTAACTTTAATAGGTGTGAGCAAAATATATTGTAGCCTATTGATTTTAGACACTGGCCGTCTAACAAGAAATTTAGCCTCTCTGGCCCGATGTTTTATTGTCCTTATCAATAGGTCTGTTCGATGAGAAAGTCGTTAAAAAAAACCTGTGGCTACCACAAACATACATAAACAATGGACCGCTCAATCTCGTGTCTCAAGCGTCTGCCAATTTGACAACCTACTGCCTGAGATAAACGAAAGAAGCCATATACAAATTTATATAGCGCTGCCCATTTTTATCGCATTGCATGGATGGGTCGGTTCTGCAGATTTTTTAAATGCGAAATTGCTGAACACAGACAAAATATTTGAATTTAAATATTTCTAGCACAAAATTTATAAAATATTTGCTTTAAATTCAATGATTGTTAATAAAAATTATTATTAGAAATAGAAATACTTTCCAAGTTTTATCCAAATTTTGTGCCAGAAATATTTAAATTCAAATATTTGTCTGCGTTCAGCAATTTCGCATTTAAAAAATCTGCAGAGCCGACCCATCCATGCAATGCGATAAAAATGGACAGCGCTATATAAATTTGTATATGTCTTCTTTCGTTTATCTCAGGCAGTAGGTTGTCAAATTGGCAGACGCTTGAGCGGTAATGGTTAATGTACAATCCATAGGCGTGCGGAATAAAGAGGAAAAATATTGATAATTAGTCACAATTGTCGCTGAGTTGCTTTAGTTATTTGTGAGGGGTAATTTCTTATTGTGATAGTATGAAGAAGCTTTAAGTTTTTGCAGTTCTTTAAAGAAAGATAAAGAAGAATTATTTAAAAAAAAAACTACTTAGTAGTGCTAAGTTTCTTTAATATTTTCCAACACTGTAGAAATAAATTGCAAACAGTTTCATTTATTCCACCTCATATTGGATTATTTATCTTCCGTTTGTTTTGTACCGTTTTTCATTACTGCTCCTGTGATGAAAAAAACAAATAATTAATTAAATTAAAATAAATTTGAAGTGTTCCACTATTCCACAAAGTTCTCAATCGTAGAATTGTGGCTAACTTCAAATCATAAGAATTCGTTCAGTCCATCATTTTGGCAGTTCTATAAACCGCAGCATCGAGCGAAGTGTTTCCCCAGTTCCATTGCGCACAAAATTCAATATTTGTTAAAAAGTAACTTTCGTTCAAGTAAAAATACATTAAATCGCAAGTGATTACAAGCTGATTACGCCGAAGGATCAGGATTTCCGTAATTATTGCTGTTTTAAACTGAAGGAAAAATTCTTTTCTTCTGTTGCCTGCTTCCTTTTTTCTGCCATCGCTCAACCACTGATGTGTGCTGTGCAGCATATACACACACAGGGGACCGGACAGCACCCATACAATCGTCTCGCAGAGCGGCGCTGCAGTTGTATCGCAACATAAAAGGATCCAAATTATATGTCAATTACGCTGTTTGTTACGTGCATTGCTGCAAAGTGTGGTTGGCCTTTTAAATAAGTGTGTGTTAGTGCAGTTGGGCTGTTTTCCATACATTGTTCGTTCATGCGTTTCCAATTTTGAATTGTGTTAGTGGCGCGGTATCGCTTTTTTTGTATTTTTATTTTTCTCTATTTTTTCGTAATTCGTACAACAAATGTGTCAAAGTTCTTTTTTTTGGTAATTATTGAGAGCAAATAGAAGAAAAATTAGTTTGAAGAGTAATAAGAGAGAGGTTAAACAAGTTTCCAATTCGATGAAGAAGAAATTATGGGAAGATCAAAATTTCCGGGCAAACCGTCGAAATTAGTGAATAAAAAACGTGTTAGTGTACTCCAAACAAGTGAGAATATTTTGATAAATTACGAAAACGATGATTATCCGCCAAACGATCAAATTTCGGTGTGGAATAATGAGAATGAAACAACAGTTGACGGGCATGATGGCGATGATGTTCAGGTGAGAGAAGTGACTATTTCTTTGGACTTTCGCCCTTTAGCAGCAGTTTTCTGTAAGAGTATCATGCTCTACATACTAAGCTAGCCGGGAAAAGGTTTCTTCGCTTTCTTCAGCTGCCCTTCGATAGTGACTTTGACAGCTCTGTTCGTGAAGTTCTAGAGGTCCTCTGAGATATTTGTCAGATATTCCTCCTCCGGCCTTATTCTTCTCCTCTTCGTCGATACCATCATACCTATTCCCGAAGGATTTCCTAAAACGTCAAACATTTATCGTCCATCACCAGCAGGGGGTTTCAGTATCATGAAAGTCGCAAATTATTCGCTCGCCCCTCAATAAAAAAAGTGAACAAAAGGAAGAAGGAATGATGTAACGCATTAATACACACGAAAGTGGCTTATTTGCCTCTAGCGCGGAGAAAAGAAAGCACAAATTAGTGCGAGTGGTTGCTTCATGCTTTTTTTTTTACTCTTCTCAATTCTCTTTCGTTTCTTCAATTGGGTTCCTCGGCTTTTTGTTTCATCGGATTTGTCCATAAAATATAAAAAAAATTAGCATATGTGGTCTCTCGCGGTTGTCACGCTCACGTGCGAATGTGTGCATTTTCGGGCGATGCATGCTCAAACTCAAATTAAATAGCTCGACAGTACCAATAGCCACCTTTTGGTTGTATGCGAAACGAACTTAATAAAATTTCAAGTTTTTGCGAAAATTTTTGTGCGATATATAAGAAGAGGAGGGAAAAAAAGCGCAACATGACTGATTACCTTCCTGTCCGTCCGTTCGAAACCGAGCCGACTCCAACAGACCCATCGCCCCATCGTGCAGCTAAGGCGTACTGCTGAGCTCTTGGTGTATACTTCTGTGCGGTACACACGCGAAAGAAATTTCATACTTTAATTGTTCCTTCGCATGTATGTTTTCCCTCTGTCTCGCTTTGGTGCAGGCGGGAACGCTTTCGCGGTCGCTTCTCATTACTCTTTTTTTTCATTTTCTTTTGAAGGAGCGCTAAGTTGGCCATAAACTGCTCGAACTGCCCGTAATCGATGTGATACTGTGTGTGCACTTATAATTTTTATATTCATGTGTCAGTCAAGCGGCTACTAGTTCAGCTGCCCGCTGGCTACTGCTTGCTAGACGCTGCGTGGTACTGTCGAACTCTGTTTTCAACTTCCAATTGAACCAAATAGTAGGCAAGTGTTTGGGATGTTCTTGAATGTCCATTAAACGAGGGATGTTTTACGATGTTGCGAAGTTACCTGACTTGTGGCAAGTTTCATGCGTCCTTTGTATACTTTTGAAAACAAATTCATTGGGGTTATTCATAGCTTCGGTAGTCAGTGTAAATAGAACTAGAAAGGAACTGAAATATACCAGCCCCTCTTTATTATGTACGAAAAAGATCAACTAATAATCTTATATGCTTAGGATTCAAAATAAATTAGATAGTATATTTTATAAAACTAAAAAGCATAACTATTGTATTGTAGGATACAACTATAGTACATTAAAAGCGTATTTAAATTAGTAAGATTTGCTTTGAATTGCAGTCACTTGTTTTGAGAATCAGATAAATTCAAATTTCATTTCAAGAAATTATCACAAATTTTATAAGCAGGCATATTATAACTTCATTTATCCCTTTAAATTTAAATTGGTTTAAATTCGTCAAGCAAATTTGGTATTATAAGCCTTCGTACGTGCCCTGTATCTGATGCATGTTAGAGATGAGAAAATCTTTGTCGGATTGCATGTTTTACCGACAATAAGGATGGCACATTGAAAGATGATCTTCATTACGTAACGGCGTTGTGTACATAGATAGGTTTTTAAGCTCCACATTTTATCTGAATAATCGTACTCGTGAAGAAAGCATGTTACGCTTAATTTGAGATTCTACAAGAAAATTAGATGCCTTTAAAGTAAAATTAATTTTGAAATCGAGCTGGCGGAACATAGAAAAAAAGGCCGTTATTTCTTGTAAAGCGATTTGTTAAATTATTCAACTGTATGATTTCGGATAACATAAAAATCGTTAAAGTGATTAGGATAAAATTATTACATTTTGGTAGCCTTAGGAATATTTAAGGCTATTTATTAAAATTTTTTGTTGGCTTTTTACTTTGCTGCCATTAAAATAAGTATTGGGAATTTTTGGTTCCTTGATTTTAAATTTGAGTTTTTTTTAAATATAAGATTAATTTCAAGGGTTTTCAAGGCTAACAACTAAAGAATAATATTCAATTTAAGAACTACATTTAGAGGACTAAGAAAGTCATTCATGTATGTATATCAAAAATTAGGTTGAATAATTTTTTTTTAACATGCTCTCTATAATTTCAGAAGCAGGTGTATTTAATTTAGTAAGTTTTGAGGGTTTTTATTTTGTAATTTTTAAGCTTTATTCAGAGAATTGCCCACCTTTAGCTACAACTTTTCGCCATCTTTGAGGCAGCATAGGGACTTTGCGTCGAAAAAATTCCTCGTCCTTTGAGGTGATCCAAAAATCGACCCAATTTTTGGCTCCTTCGTAAAAAGTGAAGTGATAGGGTAGGCCGTGAGTCATCGATCGGAACAATTGGAAGTCGGAAGCAGCAATATTTGGTGAATACGGCGGGTGGGGTAGGACATCCCATTAAAGCGCATCCAAAGTTTCCTTGACAACTGTTTCAACATGTGGCCGAGCATCTCTTGGCTTGAGTTCATACGGAAGCCAATTTCCTTGTTTTTACACCATACCCATGAATACCCCCAAATCGCTTGTTGAGTCACTTCTAAGGTTTCCGCGAGCTGCTTTTGAATTTGGCATGAATCTTGGTCCAATAACGCCTCCTACTCAGCGTCTTCAAACTTTACTGGCCTCCTCGCGTTTGTCGCTGGTGTCAAAATCGCGACTTTTAACACGCCGGAACCAGTATTCACATGTTTTTATTGATGGAGCATATGCTTCACATAGCAATCGATGTTATTGTTATAAGGTGCGATTTAATGCTAGTTATGTCATCTTTTGTAAATCCCTCAAATCATTTGTACCCCTAATAATTAAAATATGATAAATATTTACGATATATAATTTTTTAAATTTAAATACGCAGAACTTGATATGCTACATTTAAAGTTATAAACGTTTAAAATTTTTAAAGGCTTATACGCTTGCAGGTAAATCATTACTCAAATTGAACTCAATTTTGTTCACAAAGCGATTCTGTAAAAGTTATTGTTAAAAAAACTGATTAATTAAAAACTATCTCAAAACAATATATGAAATGAAACGGCTATAAGAATTAGCATACGCTAAAATATTTCATTAGATATTAATATTTTATTAAGCTTTTTATCCAACATATTCAACAAATTTGTGGCTTCTAGATTTTGATCAAGAATAACATTTTAAAATAGAACAAGATTAGAGAGAAATAGTTCAGACGGTAATAAGTTTTTGTATTTTCTATAAATTGTGAGATTCAACAGTTTGCTCCGTCTTACCTCAGTTGTCATTTACAATGGTTGTTAACGTTTCGCCGAATGCATTTGAAACTTAAGATCGCAAATAATTGATCGAATATGGACAAGCGCAGTATCGCGAAAAATCGTTTTGTTTACCCAACACCATAGGAATATTCATTCAGACGTAGTGCAGCACCGAAGCGAATAACTAGGCAACCCCCAGTAGCCAGACGGAATCGGCCAACTGAAAAAGCCGGTTTGCTTCTTTTCCTTTTCTTATTCAAAATACAACATTTTCTCACTTTCTTTGTCGTTTATTTGCTTCCAGTTGTTTTTTCCAAGATAATTTCCTCTAGCCTGCTCCTTTACTTAGGAGGCCATTTGGTTACTTTGTGCACGGAGAAAGGGTGCCTACAACGTGAAGAATGCAGTTCTACAGCTTCAGTTTAATGCATAAAACTTTTTGTTTCTCGGCATTGTCTTATTGCATTTTCCTCTTTCGTTACTGCCATCTAGTTGGTGGTTATATTACCAGCCCTGCCAAACAGAAAGTGCGCGCCAAGCCAATCCAACTTCTTCGGTGAGGCCGAACAACAATAAAAATCGCGGTCTAGGGTCCCGTCCCCCCGGCTTGCTCTCGACACACCGCGCCAATTTTCATACATGGAAATTAAGTCAAGAATTTTTCAGTCCTCCATACTCCGATCATTTGATTCGAGCGGTGGTGCCGGTGCTTGGGTGCTGTTATGTTGCACCACTATGGGCCGCGTTCGTTGCCAGAGTCATTCCGTTCTGTTACCTGAAGAGAGGCGAGCGGGCAAAAATAATTGAATCGAACTCTGAATTTCTTTCCCTCGACAACAAAGTGACCAGCCACACAGTCTGATCGCTTGAAAAGAACGACGCCATCAACGGATACTGCAATCGGTCTTACGCGCGAAATATTCATATAAGGAGATCCGCAAGTCGCACGATGCACAAAAGATACGCCGCCAGCTGCTGCTTCGTATCATACACAGGTAATCCCTTTCATTACCTTGTTATGCGGCGCAGTACTTTTGCCAGTAGAGAAAAGAGACGTTGATTTGAAATTTTAAACAGCAGAAAAACTTGAGGAATTCTGCTAATTAGCTGCAAATTGTATGTTAGTCTATATGTAAATAATATTTAATAACAATAGGAGGGGAAAATGATTAAATACTATTTATAAAATTTGATCATTAAAATAGATGTTCAGGAAATTAACGAAACATTGAACAGTTATCATTGGCATCATAGCATAGCACAATTTTAATGGTTTATTATGTGTCTATAGAAAATATGCAAACGTGCACGAGTTTTTTTCAAACATTTACATATATTAATCAAATGTGACCTTGGAGACACCAGTTGAATATTTTATTTATTTATTTATTTATTTTACAATTTAGAAATTAATTCTCAAATTGATACACTCGGTACACTCGGGAACTAAGCCCGTATGGCTTGTTCTTGTGTTATTTTTTACTTTATAACCAGAGTTTTCATATGGGAATCGGACCCACATCCTCGGAATGGCACACTTTGTACATCACAGCCAAACAGCTCAGCCAGCTATGCCACCCGAGGCCTTATCAGTTGAAATAAAGTATATAGTACTACTGAATGTTACCGTTTAAAATTTTGATAGGAGGTTCAATATCACTTATGAGTATAAAAACCACCGTATGTACACTTATTTTAATTTACATTGTTTAATACGTTGACGCTCATAATTTTAACCTCTTCAGGGACAAATTATTTAAAGATGGAAAAAATGAGTCTAAATTTTGTTTGATTACATTTTCACTTATTTTAGAGCTCTTCAGAATGTAATATAAAATTTAAAAACAAATTATTATATAAAAATGAATTAGGTTCACATATTTGGCAGTAAAGTGCTATTAGTATGAAAATAAATAACCTAATTTTACAAATTATGTCTTTAAAATAAAGCAATAAATAAATCTAATTAAATTTTATACAATTGGTAATTTATTTGTCAAATATTTACGATATTTTTTCAATAAACGGAAAAGGAATCTTGCGATAATCAGAGGTATATTTGAAATATTTCTAAAGCGGTGCGTTTAAAGTAGAATAGAATATTATCCGTGCTGCTATACTACAAAGTTTTTTGCTTTTTTGGTGAAAAATAATCTAGTTTAAATTTCCGTAATTGATTTTAATGTTTCATTCCAATTTGAATAATTTTAATATATAAAAAATTAAACGTACACATATGTGTCAGTATACCTTAAAAGGTTAATCCAGCTATAAGCTATATAAGCTGAACGTCTATAGACATTATTTACGTTAACCTGTAAACCCATTCACTGTTAATCACGAATATATTCGTGAATGATTTATTTGTCTGATATGATCTCGGTAACGAATGAATTAAATCGGAGAACTTTCAGTCGTTGTCGAGATTCATAAATTTCCCACCAGCTCAGCAACAACAACAACAGCAATTTTAATACAAATTTGAATAGGGATGCTTTTATCTAATCATGGACTAAGTCGTTTGCTTAATTGAGCCGTTTATTTTGAAAGTGGTGCAAGTCCAAAATGTTATAAGGAAGATTTTTCTATATTATTTTAAAACGAACGAGTTTATTCTTTCACAGTTTGGACTTGCACTACTTTCAAAATAAACGGTTAAGTTGTTGAATTAACATAAGGCTAATCTTGCCAGCAGTTCAAGCCACTTCCCGACTAGAAGAAGTTTCCTGAACATAATCAGGACCAAGACGGGCATAATCGATAAAGATAATGTAAGACATGTAATGCAAAAGATTACTTGGGCCCTGATCAGGATTGCCTGATTTAGAGTTAATCAGGGTTATCTGATCAGGAATCCCTTATGCGGTTTTCCTAATCGGAAATAATAAAAAGTCCATATATTACAAAAAGCTGATTATTAATAAATTATTATGAAACTACAACTATTATTTATCTTATTGTTATTAATTGTTGTAATTAAATAATATACGCCCGTAATTAGAATAAGAGGTAATAGTTTTAATTTTAGAATGATTTTTTAAAGACAGATTTAATTTAAATTATATCGAGTTTTTTTTTTTTTTTAATGAACGTTTCGGTGATAATCCCAAACTTTTGCATTACTTAAGACAAATTATAATTTGAGAAGGAAAAATAGTCCCCTAATGGATTATCTCTGCTTTGCTGTTTTTTTTCAAAGTTTTTTAACAGTGAATATCTACACTTTAGTACTAACATGATGCTAATCAGGAAAATCCGAAGTTATGGTACTTAGTTCTTTTAACCGTCGGAAAATAGTATTTTGGTAACTAATGCGGCTTAGTATTTTTAATAGTGTGGCTATCCTATTTTAGTCCATACTAGAATCTAAGTAGAAAAACCTCATGCTGCTAAGACTAAATTATCATATTCTGGACCTGACTTGTTCCTGATAAGGCATACGTTTAGTGGGATGACAAATGTCTTAACTTTCCTGAAGTTAATTCTAGGGGGGTTTTATTTGAATTGAACAATGCCTAACTTCCAATTTACTATTAACAAATCTATACAGAGCAAGTAATTTGTAAGCATTCTTATTTTACAGTATTGTAAATGTATTCTTGCCTTATTTTGGGCCCATAAGTTAGGTAATAGTACTTTAATCGATCTGAAAACCTCAAAGAATTCCAATTGAACCTTGGTCAGCATGTAATACTTAAGCTTCGCCACGGATCCAACCCAATCCTTGGATCAATCATGGATTAATAGAAATTGACGACAACCGGAAATTGGGCTTAATGAGGCCCTTTAGTTAATCTTCGTAAATTCTCAATTTCTACAAGAAAATTCTTGCTTTCACCAGTGACTTCGTGTTAAGTTGATCTTACTTGGATTATATCTTCTAAAAACAAAAGGAAGTTATCTCTCCAAAGGGTAAAGTTTTCGGCAGTTTTGTGCTTAATACTTACATATATAATGAAAGGGCGGGAATGTAAACATTTCACATATCTTCTAAAACTTAAAAACTCCCTTTCCCCGAGCTAACCTGATAAATGTTTGGGAACGGATCGATTCATTTATCAAGTGTAAATTGCTTTAAACACCAGAATTACACCGGAATCATACATGTCAGAAAGAGAATAAATTACTCCCGGCCGTGATGTCGTCGCTATTGCTGCTGAGAGCGTCACCTTCATTCTGCAAATTCCACAAGATAAACTTTAAATCCCCCGGGCTGATTGCATGCCAGTGATACTTCGAAATTTTGGTGGCATGAGTCAGGCACGATGAACATCGCACCACACATGACTCTGATGCTTCAGTTGCTCCTGATGAGTCCTGCTCCTACTTCGCGTTTATTCCAGATAAGTTGAGTTGAACGAGCAAATTTTTCGAAATTTGCATATTGCGCTCCAACAAAATGGGGAGGAGTTAATCACACATGACGATATGATCACATTATCAAAGTGCCCTTTTAAATCCGATGCGGCTCACCAGAATTCCCTTTTCTCCCTTTTTTCATCGCTAAACGCACTCACGACCCGTAATAAGTATACTTCTCCAGATTTCAAAAATTTGTTAAACTCTGATAAGACTGCAAAAGTGCATACTCGGAACACTTTAGAGTAAAATATTGCCACCGATAGGGTTGGGAGGAGACGATGCATAAGCCTGCGGAATTACGAGGAGCCGATTTGGATAGATTTCCTTATTTTTGGGGATTTGGCAAATATTTTTTCACTCGTAAACATTTGTTTCCAGAGGAGGCTTAATGGTTTTATTTAGGAGATATTTAAATTCTGAAAGATGTGACGCCGGGTGCGTAGATCCCTAGACATTCATGTGCCAAGGGATTCGATTTTTTTTCTGACTCTGTTACCGGAGATAAGTGTCGGCATTAGGCTGACTGATACGCGGGATTTTGGCATTAGAATGAAAATTCCAATTTGAATATTAACATTTCATATTCACTTGATTTTGAGAGGTTTATGTGAACTTGGCACTGAAAGGAAATAAAATTTTGAATTTTTGAAATCTACATAGAAACACATTTATAAATACTTCAGGAACTTCAAAGCATTTTCAAAATTAGAATATCTGAAATTTCATGAATTGTTTTGAAAAATACTAAAAAGGCTTTTTGCATTTAAACATTGATGGTAAACTGCCTTAGATCTTGCTTATATCTTTACATTTATTTAATCTCAAAAAATTCATTTTAAAGCATGACTTAATTTGCATCGGCTTTGGGATTCGATATAACGAATGATCCTAGTATAAAAATAATTTCGATAATTGATTGAATTTCACAGGGGAATTAATTTTTCTAGGGCAAAACAATTGATAGATCATTTCTATAGTATTTTTTTTCCATAGATTGCAATATATCCTTAAACAAAAGTTCTAAATTCCTATTTTCAAGAAAAATAGAGCTTAAAAATATAGACATAATTTTAATTATTTCTGAAAAATCATTAAAAAATAAAAGTAACATAGTCGATTTCGTATGGCCGATTAAAATATTAAAATTACATAAAATACTAAATAAATGCCGAAATATGTAATATAATTTAAACACATATATGCGTAGATTTCAAAATTCAATTTTTTAAATACAATGGAAATGAATGCGGTAGGTATGTACTATTACTTTAATTTGAGCTTTTGCGATAGGTTTTTAAAAAGATGTTTTGCCAACTGGCATACATCTAATAATATCTCAGTTTTCTGTTGCTTTGTAAAGTGATTTTTTGTTAGTGGTCTAAGTAGAGAAAATGTACATAGAGATAGAAAAAATTATCTGCTTAAATAGCCATAAGTGTGCCATCTAGCACTCTTTCAAATTGCTCACACGAATGCGCCTCTAAAGCTTTCTAAGGTGACTAGGTGTCAATAACCAGTAACATATACGTATGACGGTTCATTGTCTACCTTTTACTGTGCCCCGGTCATTGTTACACACGAAGCCCCGGGGCTCCGAGAAGACCGAAATCTAATGAAATCGCACATTCATCTGCCAATAGTTATCTGACAATGGCGAATTAATTCACCCGGGGGTCACTCAACTCGAAGAACTTTTAGAGTTTATTAAACGCGGTGAGGACAACCATCAGGCGAATAGAATTAAATCGTGACGATGGCTGTTTGTTCAAACAAAACAAGTTTGCAAAAATTAAACAACAGCGAAAAATCATCATCGGCGGGGACTGGGGAGGGAAGTGGAAAAAAAAGCGACGAGTTATGTACTTGACGATCAAGTTTAAGCGCCCGATGGATCGCGGCCAGAAATATCTTAAGAAGATGAAATGGAAAATTGCGCGCGATCCCAACAAATGGCGCACATGACTCAACTGTCCTTTCGATCACTTTCAGAGTAGTCAATCAAGATCCAGCATTTTGACTGGGGTCTCCATGCTATAAAGACACAGCGGTGAAGAAGGAGCAACAACCTCAGAAAAAGGTCAGGGAGGAAGGTTATCTTTAGATTTCTGAGGATATTATTGCGCCGCCTCCTGTTTTTCGTATCCACAAGTTTATTTAGCCATTACGACGCACCTCTTCGAGAACTGATGGAAATCTCTAAGATCGTGTTATCGGTCTCGAAGAATTCTGCAAACCTAACATTCATTCTACAATCGATGTGTGGTGTCTAACTTGTCCAATAACCCAGGTGGGAACATCATTATATCAAAATAGATAAGTGTTCTTCATAATTAAACTGATGGGACATTGATCAAGTAACTAAGACATCTTAGCTAACGCGGCAGAAGAAAAAAATTTTTCTCGTTAGCTCGCAAGCACCCGCTCAACTCATTTACTGACGTATGAGAGATTCAAGTAGCATCTAAAAACTAGCTAAGAAATCTTTCTTATCCGCTGTTGTGATGTTCAACTTTTTTTCTGTTTTTTTTTTTCCATAACATAAAAAACCTTCTTGTCTCTGTTAACCTTGAACTGTCGAATGACTCCAGCGATGGTTCCAAGACGACGACGCCATCAGCTCTGATGGCCTCACCGACTAACTGAAGGGAGAAGATGACCATTTCACATGACTTGGCGCGCAAAAAATTAAGTAAACTTGTTATGTATGAGAAATGAGAAAATGCCATAATTATACTCCCGAACACGCGATTTATTAATATCTTATTGAATTTAAATCAGCCGTTCCAATCGTGCCCATAGTCGCCTCGCTTGGTGGGATGCAAAATGCCATCAGAACTAATGTAATATATATTTGCGTGTATGTATTTTGGCCGCGATTAATTTTTGTTCGCAACCAACAGTACAATACGCGAAGTACACACGTTTTCTTTTTACATATATTATATATTTTATTATTTATTCCTCATGGTGCTCTCTCATCAACGTTCTGATCAAATTTATTATTCGACGTGGCTTGGAGAGTTGGCTCATAATAATAAAAAGAAAAAATGAAAAATGTGAGGGATTTTATTGTGCTCTACTATATGTGGACGTGTAAATTTGAACGTATCGCGAATATGAATAAATTACGACACTTTCGATGGTGGGATGCCGCAAAATGATGGGTCCACTTGGATTTTAGCGATGCTTTTTTTCTGGTAGAAATATGATGGAATCAAATTTGGATTATGACCTGATTTTGTATCGTCCGCAAAAGATGTATTTGAAGTTATAATTAAAATTTCATTAATAAATCAAGCTGTATTCGATGGTCATTTATATATCTATTTTCTGGAATTTGCTAAAGAACTATAAATTTTGCTTAGTAAGAGTTTTCTAATACATACTTCCATTCAATGATTAGTATTGGTCTGAATGTGTAGTAAAAATGATTCAAGTAGTTCGAGAATTTTTAATACGTCCATTGTCACTTATTTATTTGTTAATTAACACCACCTACATTTTTGATGTGCTCGATGACTGCGGTGACCAAACGTAATATGAGAGAAATATGAAAGTCAAATTCTTTATGACGTTAACATTTTGAAGAAAAATTAAAAAATATAAATTTAAAATGTGCTTCCAACAAATGTTTAGAACGAAGTATTACATTAAATTGAATGAGATAATTTTGTACCTGGTTGTTTTTAATTGGAACCAGAACCAGCTCGTTATTTTACTTTCAATCAAACAAATTAAATTTTGATTGGAAAATATAGCACAATGGTTGTATCTAGACTCCAGAGTATTGATTAATTTGAATAATGAAACTGCTTCTTTTTGAGCAATGGTAATTAAATAATCAATTTTTATTCAATATTTATCCTTGAAGACGATTAAATGTTATGTTTTTATTTACACAAGCTGTTTTTAGTACCTATATATAATAATTTAATTAAATTAAAATTTATAAAATTGTGTTTGCCATTCTAGTCGTACCTTTATCTATCATTTTCATGTTAAAAATTGAATGGTTATTTAAACCAAGTAAAGAATACATCGATTTAAAGATAAACTAGGAACGCCGTGTCTGTACATAGAAAATATTTACCAAAACTTGATAGGGGGTAATGTAGAAAGGCTAACAGAATACAAAAAGAAAAAAAATTTTTGTGTGTGTTTGTAGATGCTAATCTCCGAAACTACTGGATGAGTTTTAATGAGGTTTTCACGGGTAACTTAGCTTAGCTGCGAGCAACATATAAGCTTCAAAATCGGTTCACAGGAAAAAAAAGATATCATAATTTCAAATGTAAGAAGTATGTATTTTTTACTATGGTGTAATCCACCGAAAAGGCAACAGATGGCGTTGTTCTTCATTTTTAAAACGTACTAATGAAATTGTTCAGAAGTTTATCTCAGTGAGCAGCGCAATCGTATGATTATGACAATAGTAATTTCATTTGTTGTGATAACGTTGGGAAACATACTTTTAAAATATATAGAATATGTAGAAACCTCGTGTCTGTACGTAGAAAATATGTACCAAAAACGGATTGGGGGTAACGTAGAAAAGCTAACATAATACAAAAAAAAAAAAAAATTTGTTTTAAATTTTTTCTGGCTATGTGTCTGTTTGTACAAAGGATTTAATACTAGATACACCTAATTACTAAACTTTACGAAGCCCGGTTAATCAGCTAATTTTTCATATTTATTTTAAAGGAGATTTTGCTAAATTAATTAATCGAAATAAAGAAATTTTTTAGTTGAATTTGATGAATATTTGATTTAATAAAAGCATATCTCTTGTAAAATATTAATTGTTTGAAAAAATTGTTAATTTTAATACTTTTTTTCAACGCTATTCACAATTTAACCCAACAAAAAACTACTGATTTTTATTCCGAAAAACCTGATTTGTTATTTTAAATGTTCTAATTTCTCTGAGTATATTACTGTTATAACTCTAACAGTTAAACTAGTCCAAAACATGGAACATTGATTTAAAATCTATGTTGCACCTTAGTACTGCTCTTTGAATAAAAGTAGCGAAACTAATTTTTAGGGAACTCAGCAGTTTCGTATCCTTCTAAAAATGGAATTTTGAAGAGCACTATATATTGGGCAATGACCTTTTCTATATCAACCGACTAAACAAAATTTATAACTCTTTACATTATGGGAGTTACAAATTCTGTCCTTTTTAATAACATAAAAAATATATGAAAAATGTTGTAAAAGACGTTTGCTCCAATAAATTAACTTTTCGTTTGTTATTCTTTGTGTATGAAACCTTACACATTCATAAATTCACTTTTTCAACGGACATTTTATTATGTTGTTGTCCCATAAACTTTCATACGCTCATAAGTTTTTCTCGGACAAGATAAGGGAGTTGTTTTGCCGAGAAATTTTCTTTATAACAGGATAAATGAAATGGTAGGCGTTGCGAATTTATTTAGTCCGCAGCTAATCGAAAATATGGGGGCAAATCATATTGCATTAACCCCAGTTTAATAAAAATAAAATTTAATCCTATTTGAAGAATTAAGTCCATATTTTACATTTGCATTGAAGATTTCAATTGCTAACCCATATGCAGTTTTAAGATTTATTTTGTTGCGATTGACCTGAAAAAGCATAACTACAACGCACTTTAAGCAAAAGATATCGACATAAAGGAGGGTATAAATCCTAGTTCCAATCCACACACCCTACATCCAGGTGGTTTTACTATATACTTCGTATCCTTTTATCCATCTTCGAAGAAAACTAGAGTTTGTAGTTCACCCCGTAAAGGAAAAAACAGAATGTGCGTTATCTAGTTATGAGTAGCCCAAATATCCATCGCTATACGGTGCACCATCACTGGACAGCATTTGTGCAAAAATTTAGTGATTCAAGTCACAGTAAGGAATGGATTTAGGATACATAAAGAACGAAAAACTCATCTGACAACAAAATCCTGCAGATTTACTGAATTATTACCCTCTATTACATAAAAGAACGCTTAGCATCCTGGCGATTTCAGATTTCTAAATTTGCAACAGTTTATGCGTTTTAATGATCCTAAATATCTGAGTCTATATAGTTAAAGGATCAATCTACTTGTAGATGGCGGCATACCTTGATCGAAAAGTTCCAGGAATCACTGTAGTGTGGCGCACTCAGTCACCCAATTGTGTTTTTTTTTTGCAGCAATTCCCTCCAAATTTTAGGATCCTAGTTTACCAGTTGTGAAAGTGACGCAGTGTTCAGTACATCTGTTTAACTGCATGTTTCGATTTTTGTATTATCCCCTCTAGGTTGCTAAAACGCGTTCCCCTTAATGGTTTTTTAAATCGATTAAACAGGAAAAAATCGCAGGAGTCAAGCCAAATAAAGTGAATACAGTGGCTGCAGAATATTATTCGTTACGTTTTTGGTGAGAAACTCGCGGGCAATGATAGCATTGTGCTACAGTGCGTTGGCATGGTGCAAAATCTACTCCATTGCAAAAATCGAAACATGCACAAAAGCAAATGTACTCAACGCTGCATCATTTTTACAAATGTTAAACTAGGATGTCAACATTTGGAGGAAATATTGCAGACAGGTGTGGCAACTGGAAAAAAAGTCAAATCGGGTGACTGAGAGCACCACACGGTAATGATCAAGGTATTAAGTCCCATTTTCTCTAATGTAATGGGTTGTATTGTAGGTTGTGGTGCATTTTACCCAGTGTGATTGAATAGGGTTAAGAGTACTATTATACAGATGTAAATTTTAAAACTGCTGTATAGTTTATGGTAGCAATACTCTATTAACCTTTATTGTTTCTTCCTTAATTATATAATATAATTAAAAAAATATAACAGCAGACAAACTTGTGGTCTTGAAGTGAATATTGCTTTTAAACGTCTTTAATGTTATGCAAATCTTCATAAAAATTTAAAATTTGTTTTCCTAATGAGAGATGTATAAAAGTAAATAAAAAATATGAACTAATTGAGAAATAGTAATGAAATATATTCTATCGTTAGTTTTCTTATTCAGCGCTTCTTTTTTAAGGAAAACTGTACTAATTCATGAAATTAGGAAAACTACAAGGAAAAAAAGTTAGCTATCCAGGTTTGAACAGACATTTCTTAATTAAACGCCGATCAAATTCCGGTACTCTAAAATAGAATTAGAAACGAAATTAAAAATTTTCGAGTTAAAGAATACATACACCAAAGAATCTCTCAAATATTTAAAAGACTCATTTAGGCTGCACCCATACTCTTTTTTAAATTAGAAGAAAGCTGTGACTTTTTACACGTTTAACTAGATAATTATTAGGGATCAGTGAATTTTAATCAACGTGCCTCAGTGAACTGGATAAAACAGGGCGCCCGTTTGTAAGTACTTCAGTTACCAAAAAAAGAAGAGTCACTGAAAAAACGAGATATCAAAGATAAAAACGGACTTGCCGAAATTTCTACTCGGCAATCTTAATTCGAAAAGTCATCACCCAGCTCTCCCTTTTCGTATTCCCCAGCTGTAGCCGTTCTTTTTTTTCGCCTCTTGGTAGCGAACGGGAGTGTTAAACTCAAAAAATTAACTTGCTAGACTCATCCAACCATAACTCAAAAACACGCTGACCAGAATATTGCGCCTTTAGTAAAAGAATCTCGTGTCCTCGAATTAATCCCGGTCTCTGTCTAGGATGCTGTGTACAGCGCGATGTATCCTTGGGGTTCAAAAACATACCTTCCAGCCACTCGCTTAGATGATTCTGTGGAGTAACAAACCGCGAACTTCCGACCATTATGCGCTTTTGCTCCTTTGTTCTAATTTCTGGAGGAACAAGTGGCGAAGCTTCCAGGCTAGATAATGAAAAGATACGAAATTAATTTTTAGAATCCTTCCCGAGTGGCGGTAAAACGGTGGGGCATTCCTCGCCATTTTACTCTGCTCCTTTTTCTACCTATTAACTCAATTTTCTTTAGAGTTGCGGAAGAAAAATTTGGCGCAAAAATAAAGAAAAAGGGGATTGAATTGGCGAAATAGATTGTTATTTTGAGCGGAAGTAACTTGCCTGGAATTTTGACGGTGCATGGTGACGAGGGTCGAGGAGAGTGGGTAAAAGACGGTAGGAATGAGGTTTCATCTGGTAAGCACTCGGGATGAAAGGGATTTATCTTGGGTTATCCTCGTGTGCAATGTACGCCAATTTTGGACCGTAAAAGTGCCGTCTTCCTAGTCGTACGAGACCAATCTACCAAGTAAGTGGGATAATCTAGAAAATTCAGGATGGAATCAAATCATGCAAAATGCTGATATCCTTCTATCCTGACCATATACATATACATTTTTTTCTTCTTCATTTTTCGACATCACGACGCCATTTTTTGATGTTTTTATCCCTCTCGTCTTTGTACAAAAAGAAAAACCCTTCTCAGAGCTCGAAATTCCAATAAACAAAATTTGCGATAAACGATACTGTTGCTATCGAAATATATCTGATGGATGCTACATTTGCAAATAACGATTGGTTGGGCGGGGGTGAGAAAAGAAAATAAAAAAATCAATTTCCCATCCGCCTCCCTAAGCAATATCTCTTCCTGTGGGACCGATATTGCAACTATTTATCTTGTTCGTGTTCCACTTTTGTAACGTAATTAAAAAAAATTTTTTTTTAATTCCATCTGATTCTGGGCTTGTTGCGATGGAATCTAAATTTCGTAAATTGACACCGGGGGACGAATGTTATGAATGAGCCCCTAAAAAGAAAATTAAAAATCCCATCGAAACAGAATAAACTTAAGAGACAGATGCTGGAAGCGACTACGAATTTTGTTTTTAACCATATGCCAAACAATACGAAAAGATTATTTCATCTTCCCTGTTTGAACAATGGAGACCGTTAAGCCTACAATTAATATTTATAATTAATTAGAATTATATCAATTAGCACCTCATGGGCCTCATTGACGCGCTAATAATGTTGATTTTGTTATTATTGCCTTCTACAAAATCCGAGCTTGAATTTGCAGATTAGCTATAGTGAAGCGCGATAATGAGTGGTCGTCGACCCGCTTTTATTTACCTTGCCTCTATCCCTTCGGTAGCACTATGAAAGGGAGCGTTTTAGACAATTTATTGCCAGAGAAAGAGAAATTTATTGCCTATTTCATGAGGGCATCCCCTCGCATTTTGTTTTTGCTTTCGAGGTATGTCCGTGCATCTCTTTGTAATCTTTTTCAATGGTCTTCCCAGTTTAAAAATATTTTTTTATTTAATGAAGCATAAAGCGAAAAGGTTGCTTTATACAGTTTAGTTGACAAGGAAACCACTTTAGATTTTACTAAAGGATTTTGCTTTTCTTTTAAAATGTTATAAAAATGTAGAACTTGTAATTTTTGGCGGGACGAAGGGCAAATAACTAGAAAAAAATAACAAAAGTTAAGGAGTGAATTTTATACGGAATCTAATCTGAAATAAGGCGACAATTATTATATGCACTGATAATAAACTGAAAACATATTTACATCGAGAAAGTTTAGACTGAAATGATATCAGCCAAATATTGTACTTAGTAAATTATCAACTTAATGTTTTCTCGGGTGAAAGCAAACTAACTGAATTTCACTGCAAAACATATAATTTTTAGACAATTTTGATGATCAATCAATAAAAACAATTTCGCTAAGAAAGAATCCCAAAGCTCAAATTTAAAATGTTGTGCAAGCCTTCCGAATAATTTACTCGTTAGTAGAATTATTTCGCTAGAACGATCTAGCGAAAAATCTTACATTTGAGGTATATCCATATAATTTTAGTTGAAGTTGATAATTACATTACTGGCGAATTGATAGTTCTATCCGGTTCTATCGGAAATTAACCTTTTCTTTTTTGAAACTATCTCTAATTTGTTAGTTAGTTTTTTTTAAAAGCAGCCATTAATACAAATTCAAAATACCTCTAATTTTTAGCTTTTCTATAATCTTACCATATTTCTGAATCAAACAGATTTAGTTAGTTAATTTTAACTTACTGAGTGAACTAATAATTTTTAATTTTTCGTCATATTAAAATTCATAACTTTCAAAATTGTTCTAAAACGTTTACCAAATTTGAATTCATGATTACCTAAATTAAATGTGCTGCGAAGTAAATAAAACGGAGCATTTTTCACGAGTAGTTAAAAACGTGAATCTGGTGACTTTCGCATCGTAATAATGCAACAAGGTGCAGTAATTTCATCGAGAAATTCACTGGAGTTAAACGTGCTAATAAAACGGTCATTACGTTCCCATTACAAATTGTATTACCCAATTAATGAGAATTGTTATGCTGATTATTTTCGCAATAAATTTTTACGTGATTCCTAACAGGATGCCGTCTCATATTTTGTTTGACTGTTAGAAGTTGCAACTAATCTGTCCAGTTGGATTAGAATTTAATCAGTAGATTGTGAATCGTTTTCCTTATGGATTATTTGATTTAATTGAAGTTTCACTACATTCTTTATAACTCTCAAAGTTTATACTATGTTAACCCACTTGGCTACTGTTTCATACTTTCAAGCGGTAAATTAGAGTGCTGAACGGGCTGAAAACTGCCACAAGAGTCCCCGAGGGGAGTAGCAATTGAGAAACCCCGTAATAATCAGACGTGATCTAATGACAACAGATCAACACAATATGCTACCCTTAGCTGTTCACTCCTTCCTTGGTTTTAACCCCTAGTCATTTAGTACTTGAGTTCGTATGAAAAGCAAAAGTCATGAGATTTCCATCGATTTACTCCTAAGCCCCAAACGAAAGTAGCATTTGTTTTCTGCGCGCCTGTTGCCTGGAAGCTAGACGCTAGTTTTATTGGGTGTTGCAGAAGTGGCGCGCTAATTTGGAGGAAGTTAAACTTTCTATTGCTCAGGGGATGATGCATAAAATGGGCAATAACGATTAAAACTCAATTATATTGGCAAGGGATGTTTGCTAACTGAAGAGATTGAGGCTGAATAATTGCAGCCACTCGTTTTGTGGCTTGCTAGGAATTTAATATTTTCGTTCTTTTCAATAAAACGTGCACCCCAGGGGCTGCCTGGCTAGCTTTGATTCAACTTCAACCCTAAAAGCAATTTTATGAGCGATGACTTTAATATTTCTGTAGATTTCCTTCTAGAAACCATCATAGAGAAGGGCACCCAGCTCAAGCCATATGCTTGGAGTGATCATAAACACATTTTTATGTGTGTCGAAGTAATTGCGTATTTATTCTTCGAGAGCGGGTCCCTTGCCGCCAGTCTAGATTCCTGTCAGGCCAAGCAGAGTAGTTTATATCCTTCCAACAAGCCAACATAATTCTGGTCCCTAACTGCCGTTCAATTTAAACCTTTCAGACCTGCACCTCATAATAATTAAAGTTCTCCCTGGCATATCATTTAATTTTATTTGCGTCATTAACTTGCCCTTGGCTACTTTCATTCATTCAGTCGTACAATCGTGCTGCATTCACCTGGACACGGTGGTGGTCCTGGTCTTCATTCTCATACCGGTCCACGGACCAGTTCGCACACAGCTTGGTTAACCAACATATTTTGTAGTCTCCATATTTCGCGCTGGTAATTAACAACGATTGCGGTTCCTCGCAGTAATTCTCCACATTTATCCCTTTTATTTTCGGATTGAAGATCATCGGAATGGAATTACAATTCCCAGATTCCTCATTATCTCCAATAACTGCTGGGTAATTGCGCGACTAAATTATATTTTCGAGTTCTGCCTTAATTTTATTTTTAACCAAAAATATCCTGGAAATAAGGCTAACTAAGAGAATTTACATTTAAATGTTCGAAGAGGTTTTTTTTCCTAAACAATAATATGCAAATAATAAGCAAGATTATACTTTTATAATCTTTATAGTTTAGTGACGTCCTCCACTATTGCAACTAGACATGCTTTAAGTGATTATCTCAATAAGAATATTGCGCGAGCTACCAGAAATTTCAATATTTAAATGTGCATATCTCGAAACTATGTTTTTTTAAACTTACCATTACCGTGGTCACGATATTTTATTTTTTTTAGTCTTAGTGATAGCTTTGCTTTTATATTTATATTTGTTAACTTAATTTAAGCTTGTTTTTCTTTTCTTGTAGCTTGTATTAAGCGAAATAAATAAATTAAATATATAAATACCTTGAAAATCATTATTAGATTTATGTCAACTATTTTTTATACGCTCTAAAAAAGGCATTGAAATCACATTGATTTTACTAGTCGGATGGTTACCTTTTAAAAGGATTTTTTATATTTCGATATATATTTTAAAAATATAGTAGTCTGTTAAAATTATTATTTGAGCACCACTGCCCTTGCTTCATATCTATCCTCTACAGTCCTAGTGTAGAGCTTGCCCGACAAAGCTTATCTTTATAATATGAGATGTAATTTGAATAATATCTACCTTTTTTTTATCTGTGCATCACAATGAACATCAATTGCATAAAATAATGTAAGCATAAACATTAGCCAATTTTATACATGTAGATAGGATTGGATTGGATTTGAACAATAACACGTTGTTAGATAGCATTGATGATTAAAAATGATACATTGAAATTTAATTTTACGTTTTTTAATAAAACCAGCTATCTCATTTTTGTTCAACGTTCTTTTTATTTCATTTTCTTCTCCTTAAACATAACAATCATTAAAAGAAACAACTATACTTGGAGTAATTTGCAAATATTTGGGTTAATTACTATAATTTAAAATTAGATCTTAAACATTTATGGTACATATCAAATCTCAAGACCAAAACCTAAAATTAAAATCAAATAATTCAATGATGATATATCCGAAAAAGGCTGAAATTGACATATGAGTTTTCTTTCGGGACTGAAGCTAAGCAGTTTTCTCGGAATATGGATTTTGTATGGGAGGTACAAAAACCTTAAGGCCTAATCATTGAACCGATTTGAAATTTTACACAGAATTGGAGGATATTAATTAAATTGAATAAGAATTGGTGATATGTTTACTATTTCATTAATTATTATTATTTTTTACTCCCTTTAGTCAAACGCATAGGAAATTGGTTTCTCAGGTTTATTGTAGTTTAAGTACATCAAAATGAAGTACAAAATGTTATAATTTTAAGGCTTCAGTTCTTTTTAAAAATGAGAAATTAAAGAATTCCTATTTTTGAAGGATTAAGAGTAGAATGGCCCCTTAAGTTAGTTACATATTCTCTACCGAAGCTTTGTGAATTTTCGGTATTAATTTAAATTAGGAATAGATTTATTACCCCGAATAATATCTGAAACTATATGCGTAGTTCAAGTAGAAGTAGCCTATTTTTGGAATCTTTCTCTCTATCCTCTATTGTTAACTAAGTAGAAGTTCTAAAATATTTCTGCAGTTCTCTCGCAAAAATTGTTTTATTTTTAACTTTAAAAAAATTCCACCATCAAATATATTTCTGCTCAATAAAATTTATCATATCATTCTAACCCGTTTCATAATTTGCGTACACAAAGGCCATAAAAAAAAGAACTATCCTACACGCATCATTTGTGGGGGTGGACATGTTATGAACTAGAAATCTAAATCGTTTTGCATACCGCAAAACCACAGTAAAAATGTTAAATGGCCTCAACATGGAAAGAGTTCACAGAACTGGGGTCTGCAAAAGATGCAAAAATTTTATATAAATATCTCAAAAATATGCGAAGAGACAATGAGGTGTGAAAATAAATAGCTATTTCCGCTAGAGCGGCAAGCGCACCCTCCACATTGTAAAGCCGTGTCTACAGCGACTCCGTAGGTCACCAAGTGCTAAAAATATTTCCTAAAAGAAAGACAGCGACTATGAAGGCGAAAAGGAAGAAGTGTTTCGTGCGGAGTGTGGCTAGGGCAGGGTGCGATGCTTCTATGAGACAATGTGTGGTCACTTTATACACTTTCGTGTATCGCTGGGCGCCAAGCGAATGTTATATCTAATAAAAAGAAGATCCGAAAAAGGCCCGGGGACGGGGCCACCTTTGTCGTTTGTCATAAATAACGCAACCGCAGGGTATTACAACTTAAGTATCCGGAGGCGATTGTCCTCGGTCTGTTTTGTTGCTTCTCGCCAATTTCCTTGGCGTTTTTTTTTTACTGAAATATTTTGCAACCAGACAAAAGTAGAAACAATAACTAGAATGAGAGCTGTTGCGGTCCCCAATTTATGGAACCCTGCGAAAATCCGTTATCATTTCACAGTATTTGCTGAATTTATCCAGCCTCCCCACATGTAACTGAAGAGCAGATAGATCCCTTTTATCTAGCAACTGAGCTTAAGGGTGATATCTCCCGAATGGACAAATTGGTAGGACGTTGAAATGCGGGTATGAGGTCCAAGCGCACCTTAGTTATCCAGGATAAGTGCCTGGAATACCCTCGATTTATTTAGATTTTTCGAGAGTGGTGGGGCGCCAACAGGACTTAGTGCCTAATCACTACAAGTATATCCCTTCGTTTCAGAATACGGCTCCGGGGGGTTAATTTCTCCACTTAACCCAGTTGGTTTGAATTTGCATATCTGATTTTTGACGCCGTATAAAAGAAATAAAAAATTTCACTTAAGACTGTGTATCCCTCTTTTCTATGCAGTCGGGCCGCGCAAATGGGTGCGCGGATTTATGTCCTGTCCACTACGACTTCTGACTTCGCCCGCAATTCCCTTGGATTATGCAGCTAGGAATCAAATATTTAAATTAGCCCAGCAAGTAATCCTGACTCATTTCCGTCGTTCGCCGCATGGCGTGTCCCGTAATAAGAAAGAACAATATAAAAAAGGGAGCCACATCGCTCGCAACCGGCTTAGGCTATTTTTAAAGCAAAAACGAGAGTGACTGGGACACTCGCTCCGTAGATTTTTCTAGAATAATTGAAACGAATATGCAAAGCATTGTGTGATCTCGTAATTATATTTTACTGTTAATTGCGATGGTAACTGTATCGCAACAATATTGCAGAATTAAGTTGACGAAATCTTATTAGTGAAGAAGGAGCAAATCAACTACTATATTTTCTATAATTAAGCGCCCAAGTTCCTGTTTTTTCTTTAAAACGTTTTGCGTGTTTGCGGTTTTGTTTGCGTGCATAATATATTTTTAAGAAGTCGTAATTAAAAGCAATTACATTTCCTTATACATTAATTACGATATTTTAATATCGTATTGATTGTTAGACTAATTATAGGGTGCTTCAAATTGCTCGGTTTTTTTAAAGAATAAATGAAATATAGATGGCGCACTGAATTCGTCTGGGTATTTTGACATTTAATAAGTGTGATATATGACATTTATAAAAATGGCTTCGTTCAAATTATTGAATTATTTTATGAAAATCAGCGTTCTGAACAACAGATTATTTTTCTCAAAAAATCATGTTTTCCGATGAAGTACATTTTGAACTTGATGACTATGTTAATAAACAAAATTGCTGTATCTGGGGTAAGGAAAATCCATGAATTATTCCTGAGAAACCTATGCATCCTATACGAGTTACTGTTTGGTGTGCATTATGGTCAGGTGGTGTAATTGGACCTTACTTCTTTGAAAATGTTGCTGGTGAAACTGTAACTGTCAATGGTAATCGATATCGTCGTATGATAACCGAAAAAATTTCCTGGGCGTGTAATCTCAAGAAACGGTGATGTTAATTGGGCACTAAAATCATGTGATTTATTGTGACTGAAGAAATTGCCTTAATTTTCCTAAATAATTAGATCAACCTCTCGTTCAAAGGTGGATTAACCACTTCGGTAAGACGCTCGCTGAATTAAAAGCGTACTATAATAGCTCCTACTAAGAACTTGTAAGGATTTTTTTTAAATAGTTAGTCACATTAAAATAAAATGTACTTCGAATTATGTGTTTTAGAAGAAAATTAAAACCAGGGTGCTTTTTTAAACATTTGTTTTAGTTATGTGCAATATCAGAAAATAGCGCAGGAAGGAATTATCCTGGAAAAATGCGGCCAGAATACAACCAGATCCCATATGCCAAAGATACGTATTTAATTTGCCACTTACCCTTTAAATACATAGTAAAGAAACTATAAGTCGCTGAAAGTAAGTATCTCATAAATAAAACTAATTTTTAACTACATAGAAAAGTGATCATTATACTGTGATCAACTAAACTTCAAATTACCGGCAGTTCAAATTCCAAACACTATATAGACGGACCACCCAGTAACTGTCAAAAATTAACTGAACATTTAAAAGAGCCGAGCTTGTCAGTATAAGTGAGGGACATGAGTACCAACAAAAACTTATAAAAAAATTGAACATCGAATATACGTAGCCCGCGGAAATTCAAAATTCGCGATACTTTCTGAACAGACCTCGTATCTTTTTACACAAGGCACATTTCCCCTGAATTATCGCCGACAGAGATGCTCATTTACACATGTACATGGCATGCCTCTGTGTATTCAAAGCGTTTACCGCATGAAAATTTATCGTGAATAACCACGATTCCATAATAAGAAAAATAAAAATTTTCTAAAAATGTCATAAATTATATCAATTTTCAAAACCCTTAAGTATTCTGTATAATTTTTCTATATTTTACGCTATATATGAAACTAATGCAGGTAGAATGTGCCTCAGTGAAGCGGGCAATCATAATCTTCGAAAGCAAAATGCTGTATACTCGTATAGTCTAATAGATTTTTAGCTCATTAAACATAGTAAAATTAAAATACTACTGTTTATTTTGTATTACCAGACTTTTGATGAATATCTAAAATAAATAAATTAAAAGTGTTTATTTATATAAAATTGTTGGACATAGTTTATATAACAGTTGAACATACATTTCTGCCTTTATTCGACCCTTTCTGATTTAAAATGATTCATACCTCTAGTCTACATTTTGATTCAATTTGCATGTTTTTATCAATTAAGCTTGATCCCATTATAAGAATTAGTTCCTAAATCACTCACTCATTTCCCGCCAAAAAGGAAGGGTGCTTCATTCCATCCACAAGCAGCGCATTGAATAGCTTTGATCAGTGGGGCCAAATCATTCTTTAAAAATGATTTGATTTATTGAAAGTGATCGAACGTGATAGGGATGATTTAACTAGACGACCTAGGGCCATTTCAAATAGACCTTTTTTTTCCTTATTTTTCGACTGTTAACGCATGGGTGGGCGACTATTATTGGCTCTGTCGTATATTACCACATTTCGACACCCTGACACGTCGATTACATCAGGACGGGGATACAGTCATAACACCCAAAAAATTGTAAAGTAAATTGAACGAAAGTAATTGGAAAAAAGTACTCCCGCCAATGGGCTTAGGCCTGAGCCGACAACAAGGATATATGGCTGTTTTGCGGCTGTTCAATTTGACGGCTATGATGATCACTGTCACAGGAGAAGGGGCTGCTCCGATGTAATTTCTACCCTTGATGCCGCCTTGTCCCCATTCATTTCTTAGTGGATAAGATTTCCTTGAAACTTCATCTGGCGAGCTTGGAGCGGCAGACTGATTTGATTTCATCCAGCTCCAATCTCAGATTGTCACCATAATCCAATCTTAGGTGTTCGCCATTTGTATCTTCCTCTTCTACCCAGTGGGCAGTGCGTTTAAGAAATTCCTTCTGAAGGACTCCTTCAGCTAATCGCTCATTGCTGGAAGGGAAAAAATTTAAATTAAAAATAAAAACGAACTGACTTTGATGTCCCTGTTGTATTTCAGCTGGAAAATCAGGAGACCTTTTGGCGGCCGAACAAACATTGCTATTTGTTGCAGAAGCGATTTTCCCCTGAATTTTGGGAAAATTCTCTTGTCATGCGTACTCGAGGCTCCAGGTCCACGTTGTTTGAGCCTACATACAATTTTCTATCCCCTTTGCCGCGCGTAGTAAATCTTCCTGCCTAACACATTTAGGCCTCCTCCGGGATAACAAACTTTCGGTGGTGGGATTTTCTCTTATTTTCGGCCCACAATAGGATGTTTCTCGTTATTGTCACTTCATAGTAATTCGTAGGACAGAAGCCATAACACTTGTAAGCCGGTCGTCATTCCGTCGCTTAGTAGTACTCATTTAGACTGTGCCCTATTTATAGTTTTATTTTGTGGTCATTCTGAATCAGGATGTTGGTGCTTGGTGTTTTTAAAAACAATTTTTGGATTAATTTTATACTTATTTTGAACACTAAAGTTATATAATTTCATTCTACATTAAAGGAACATTGAATATCCTTCATATTTTAGTGATACTTTCTTGTGTTCAGTGAGTTCGAATTTTAGTGGTATATAAGAAAGTTTAATTTGTCTTATTTATGCCTTATCTATTACCTTTCTTTAGCTAATTAATTTTATATAAATATAAAAGACATTAAAACCCAACTCAACAACAGACACTCCTTCTCCAAATGATTTCAACTTATCTCAATAACCTGAAATCGCAATAAAAAGCAACAGAAATGAATGTTTTGCGACGTAAATATCTTAATAGCTGTGTTTTTTTTACTTCGGTACTGGTTCCAGTTTAAGCAGCAACATTTGCACTGAACTGAAATTTATAAATAGTTTTTATTGTGCCCAAATTTCCTTGATTTATACACACTTAATGCTATAAATGTAACCCAAGTTTGGATGGGTAAATATCAGGGCAATTTGATGCACTTTTCTCAAATTTGCAGTCTTATGCCTATCTATATAGGTGACGACATATTAAAATTTAATTCAATGAACAATTTAATTGAAATACCTAATCTGAGGTAGGTATTAAAGAAAAAAACACGCGTAAAGTAATCGGTTTTGAATAATTATGTGATCGCCACTTGAAAAAATTTAGCGTTAAGTTTTCCAATAGTCCTCTTTTTATGATCCCCATTGATCATTCTGCTATTTAACTCCATTTTTCTTGAAAATAAGAGTTGATCGAGCATATTTATTTACAAATCCGTACTGTACAGAAAAATCTAAAATTAATAAATAAATAAATAAATAAATAAATAAATAATCTGTAACTTATTCGACAATAAATTACCTATAGATTTATGATCTTTTTAATAAAACAATTCTCTGTTATTGTCGGCGTCACGTCGAAGAAATTAAGTTTTTTCGAATTTGCAACTCTGATAATTTCATATGAATTGCAAGTCCTGGTTATTTTGCTTTTCGATATTTCGATATAAGGATCCTTATTTTATCACATTAGCTACTCCTACATGCGATCTGTTTATTCGTCTGGCAATTCCTTTAATAGAGTCCACATTCATTGTACGCAATCATTTTCCCCCATTTCTCCTTTGGAAAATGTTTTACACGTGGCATATCTGTAGAAAACTTTTTTTTTAAACTTGAAATAAGTAAATTTAATGCAACATAGCACAGGAATATTATGCTCATGTGAGTTTCTTTGAAGTTCACACAAAAAGAAGAGCCTGTCCTTAAGATCGAATGAAATTAGACTTATTTCCTTTTATGCTTAACTTTAACTGCAGAAACTCCACGCAAAAAATAACCGTATGACGTGATTGTATTTTGAACGTAGCCAGTTTCATTCATGTTTTGAATAAACTAATTTTTGTTTTTCAAAAGAAATTATGTGTATTACAGAAATTCTTATTGGTACATATTAATTAAACAATAAAAGTTTCATAAAAGTAAGTTATTTCTTTGTAATAAATAAGAATGTAAAAAATTTGTAATAAATAAAAAAGTAATTTTTGTTTGCGCAGTTTCTATGAACTAACTTTAGTCAGTATTTATTGAAATAGACATTTTCATTTCATTCATCAAGCTTAGTTTCTGCATAATATACAGCAGCATTATACTATTAAACAATTAAAACGTTTCCCATATTTTCTTCTAAATCTGAAATAAGAAAGAAATGCATCCAGCAGGTGTTCATCGCAGATTGTATTCGGGTGGGAATATAACAAAAGGTAACTTGCCATGATAGGAACATTTTTTAGTAGTTTTCAATCCGGTTCATATAGCTTTTGGCAAAATCGCAACGCGCATTTTTGTATTGTTGCAATTGCATGATCGTCGTTGTCGAATACTTTTCAACGGGGTATGTCAATAAATGTTAAGATATAATAACAATTATATAAAATTAAGTTAAATTTGATACATATAAAAGTCACATGAAATATTCCCTAACTTAACTAATATCAGTGCAAAGAGGAATTATGTTTATAGAAACTACGCACTCTAAAATCGTTTCTGAGGGATCTATTGTATTACGCAGTGATTGATATTTTGAATTGTTCAATATCTTTTATAAATAGTTAACTTTAATAGATATAACTATAGGGAACCTGTGCTACTACATTGCTTTATTTCATTGAATTATGCGTTTCATCTTAAAATCAGTGGTTTGCTTATAGAAATTGCGATCACTGTATATGATATGGATATGATATCCTAGTCTAGCTATATTAAATTAGTCTTTTTAATGGAAAATATAAATACATAGTAAATCAGTACTATTGCTTTATAATGACGATATTTTTAATTTATGTATTACAGGGTCATCCAGTTTCGCAAGACAGGGAAAAACCACCTTCATCAGAACCACCGGACGGAGGTGGGAAACATAAGCATACGTCACCGAAAACTAATTGCGGTGTAATAACGCGGGCCCGAAATACATCACATCAACAGCAGCAACAGAATTCAGCAATTACATCTTCGTTAACAGTTTTTAGTGCAACGATATCAACAACAAACAGCAACAATTCTTGCAAAAACGAAAGCAACAACACCAGTAAAAAGGAGAAATCCACTACAGCCTCAAATACTGAAAAGCCGCCTAAAAAGAAGACTGTAACATTTAAAAATGTCCTTGAAACCAGTGATGATGCTGGCGCCGTCAGGAAAGTCTACAATCCAGACAATGGCCCGCTTGCGCCAATTATCAAAAAGGAATGCCTAAGTCGTTCCGTGCGCCTAGTCAGAAGTGATTGCATCGTTCGACCATCACGTCTTACCGAAATTCTTAAAAACAATGCGAACAATATTGATAAATTAAATTTTTTGAAATTTCGATCATCACCAATCACCTCGATGGACGACACGGTACCTTCGTTGACCAGTATAGTTACAACAACAACTGCGACAACAACTGTTACAACTGCAGTCCATTCTCCGACATCAACGGCATCGATCACATCCACCGGTGATAGAGGACCCAATCATGACCACCTGCTCGGGAGCAAAATTGTCGAGAATAACATCCGACAGGATAGTGTTACTGTCGGCGACAAAAGATTTATCTTGCCGAAAAGAAGTATGCACTCTTGTCGCGTTATTAAACCTAACAAGCGGTTCCTTGACGACATGGAGATTTCGGCGCGAAACAGCAAGAAGAATATTGCGTCGATGGGTAGCGCCGCAAGTAATAACATAATCAACTCAAAGCGGCAGGTGAAAAAAGCGCTGGGTAATGAGATTGAGAATCTCTCCGAGGAAAGTAGTCAGAAACAGAGTCGCGCAGGAGGCGCCAATTCTAGTGGGGCTGGTGAAAGCCCCACACCGCAGGAAAGCTTCATTAATAACACCCTGTCCCACAAAATCAACAGCAGTAAACTGAACGAGGAGGCGGGGGTTGACATGGAAGACGACCTATCGGAAACATCACATGTAGCCACAGATGACACACAGTCAGGTAAATTTCATTTTTTTTTGGTTTTTTTTTTTATTTATAAAAGCAATGTGTATATTTTGCTACTCATTAAATCCAGTTGCACCCTGCGGATAGCAGCAGTTTATTTATTTTCGCTGAAACGCCGATCTAAGGGTGTCCTCTGATATTCTCTAGTTATTACAACTTACTGGGCCCCTTCCTCAAAACGAAGGCGCGAAGCAAGGATGATGAAAAAAAAATGCTTCTCGGATGGCTGCTGTGAAATTTCAATTAATTTAAAATCAACAAATCGCAGCCTTCGTTGACACTCGTAATTGACACCGGGTTAGGCGAGGGTGCCACCCGGGAATGTTACAAGCCTGGTCCTATTGGGAAACGGTCTGTCCACTTGTTCCCCACCTGTACCTAATTAAATTAACTTTTACACGTTCAGTGGGATTTTTTTCCAGTAAAAATTGTACTTTTTTTTAATAGTAAAAAGCAGCCGTTTGTCTGCTCTGGAATACCCTTTGTGGTCAAATCATTTTGTATTTTATTGGCGACTGATTGCCAAAAATTAATTAATATTTTCTGTCAATTATTTTAAATTAAACGTGCTAATTGTACCTTGTCATCTCTTTTTTAATAGGTAATGCTAGGGACATTAGGGAGTGAGGTTTTCACGCTTCATAATTATGGGAGGAAACTTAAATTGTTTCAATATGTAACTCTTACTAACAATTCAAATAATGGAAACAATCTCCTACAAAATTAATTTATGTTTTTTAAAATAGTTTTAATAAAAGAACTTGATTTCGTCAAAATTCCAAATCTTTTAACTATGAATATTTTTATGGCTTAAAAATTAATGATCTGTAGAGATAAGGTCAGATCGAATTAACTATACAGGGTGTTCAGAGGTGGGAGGGAAATAATGCAGGAGGTGAAAGGTCAGGCCGAGGCAAGCAAAAAATCGTATGGGTGGGGGGGGGTCACCTCGCACCGTTCGGCAGTTACAGGTTGATTCGTAAATCAGGATGTTGCCTTATATGGGAACCGCTATTGTATTTTTATTTTTTTTTCTACGCATCGCAGCGACCCCAAACCGGTCTCAAAAAATCACTATTCTGAAACCCTTTCCAAAAAGGTCAACACCGCCCCCCTACCCCCAACCCCTTGGCCACAATCACCTCTGGAAGTTGAAAAATTGAATTTTATTTCACGATTTTGCATCTTTCGCCCCACTTTTCTCCTAAATTCACGTTATTAACATACCTACTTTTTATTGTTTTTAAGTTTCCTATCTAATTACCTTTCAAAAAAGGTACAACATGCACAGGTAGAAAAAGGATACAAACATTTATTTACAAAAATCCTTTTATAAAATATTAGGATAATTCGAATTTTTAAGAAATTATACTTAAATTAACTAAAAAATAAATTTTGTTTACTTAAAAACTAATTACAATTAAAACTTATGTGCTACAAAAGATGTTCGAAATGTTCTCCGCCACTCTCGATGCATGTAAGTAGCCTTTTTCTGATTCCGCGTTTGAGGTCTATGGTAGCCAGTCTCTCCCGTATTTTTGTCGCTGCAGTCCCAATCCTGGTAACTAATTCTTCTCTGGTGTTGATTGGTTGTGAGTAAACATCATCTTTCATCATTCCCCATAAGAAAAAGTCCAGTGGATTAAGGTCCGGTGATCTAGCAGGCCAAGGAATCGGTCCACCTCGTCCAATCCAGCGCTCTGGGTAATGTTCATTCAACTTTGCCCTAACAATGTTCCCAGTATGCGCAGGTGCTCCGTCGTGCTGTAAATACATTGCGTTTCTGGTGGCCACGGGGATGTCCTCTAACAGATCCGGAAGGGTATTCTCCAAAAAGTCCGAATATAGCTGACTATTCAGCACTTGAGGCAAGATGAAGGGTCCTATCAACTGGTTGCCGATAATGCCAGCCCAGACATTGGCACTAAATCTTTGCTGGAAGGACCGACACCTTGTCCTATGTGGGTTCACATCTGACCAGGTATGGAGGTTGTGGAAGTTTGTGATGCCATCCCGGGTGAATTGCGATTCATCCGTCCACAGAATTCGGTCTATAAACCTTCTGTTTTCGATGTCAGACTCGAGCAGCCAAGTGCAGAACTGCAATCGTCTTTCGGAATCTCCTTGATGTAGTGCTTGGACCGGGGTATGGTGGTAAGGATGTAGTCCCTCTCGGTTCACAACGGTCCACACTCTCCCTAAAGACAATCCTAACCGTCGTGCGACCTGTCTGATGCTTATTTCAGGGCTGTTCCTGACAATGTTGAGAATTTGTAGGTCGGTTTCCGCTGAATCGGCCGAAGTTCCTGATCGCGCTTCTGCTCTAGGGGTGGTCACACTTCCGGTTTCTTTTAACCTCCTGAAAGTCCTTGAAAATACCCTTCTATCGGGTACACGCCGATTTGGGAATCTCCTTTGGTATTCCCGTAAGGCCTCACTATCATTTCCGTCTACTAAACCGTACACGTAAATTATGTCGGCATACTCTTCAACAGTGAATTCTGCCATTTTGTCTTAATGTTTTGTGTTAAACACCCGTTCTTATCAATTTCCTCTTCAACTATGGTCAGTGTCCTTTCAAACCTACCCATTTTTATACCATAATTCATAGGAGGTATTAGACACGGAGCGTCAGGATACTTAGAAGTCAATACTGGATATCATAAACTAATAACGCCATTTAACGAGATTCCATTTAGTATTTTATAACAGTTTTTCTGAAATAATAAAACTTTATTACCTGTGTTTCCTAAATAAACATTTCCGAACTTGCTGTCATTAAAATTCTTTACTTAACAACTTTTTCCATTATGGGGCAATAAAGTAATTAGGTACCTGTGAAGATGTTTTAATTTCAGGATTTTTGTATCCTTTTTCTACCTGTGCATGTTG